>VZDJ01007753.1:7397317-7624693 GCA_008694505.1 Cyanoderma ruficeps
ACACACACACACACACATATATATGTGTCACTCCATGAAAAGCCCAGCTGGCATGTCATGGGATCAATTCACGCCTGCATCCTTCTAAGGAGCTGGACACACTTCCAGTCCCATGCTGAGCTCATTGCACTCTGGCCCTGCAGAGCTGCATAGCAGTTTTTCAGCTTGGGGTCATGACCACCCCACCAGCACAAGAAACTCAGGCTAGAAACACGGACCAAGCTGGTCACACCCAAATGTCCAGACCCCAAAACATACCTCTTACTCAGCCATGAAATTCCAGGAGCGGAAAATAGTCATCACCCTCCTACTCATTTTGCCAAGAGTTTTATTAGTGCCAGCAGCCAGGACACAGGACTTAGTAGGAATCCCTGAATCCATTCCCCAGGATCCCAGGCTGCTGAGGTCACAACCAGAGGAGTCTGGCAGGCAGGACAGAAAGGAGCACTGAAGAGAGATGCCCATCAGCAGTGCTGCTACTACAGGGCAGATCCCTGCCAAGAGGGCCTGGCAGCCAACAGCTTCTGGGCTGTGGGGGGGATGGAATGAGGCACTCTCCACAGAACTGACAGAACACCTCAGCTCCATTCCACACACCTGCCATTCCTCATTTCTCCCTCCACACCTTGCCTTCAGACACAGGATAGCAGGGAAAAGCACATTTCTCACAGACTGGGAAGACGGTCACCATCCTGGGGAAAAGCTCTGCCAAAATGCATGTACAGAAAAGGATGGGAAAATGGGATGATTTCACAGTGGCACTGTTAATTTCATTTCAGCTTTGCTGTGGCAAAAGAAAAATCACATTCAGGGTCTGAAAGGCAGGATGAGCGAGCGAGACAGAAGGAGACTCAGCCTACACCCTTAGGATCTTGAAGGTTTTTAAACAATCAGGGAGACTTAGGCTTCTTTCCCTCACAGCTAGAGAAGCTGAGATGAGCTGTCATTTCTAGGAGCCCCCCTCCCTCAGGCTTTCCATGACCTCAGCTGTCAGTGCACATGCTCAGGGAGAGCTGGAGACAACCCAGTGTTGAGCTCAAGAGCAGAAAGTGGAGTTGAGGGGTCGAACATCCTCTCAGGAGGCTTAAAGAACAAGGCTGATGAGACCACTGGGGATAGTAATGGCAAATCGGGACATGAAAAAGCACAGCTACCCTTTTTGTTTTTCAGAGGCTGTCAATTTTTTTTCTTTCTAAGCTTCTGGCTTAAACAGAAGGCACAAGAAAAACAGAGGGACAGTATGATTGCTTTATAAATGACCAAATTACCTGGACATGGACAGGGTAGTCTGCCACTAACGGGTACACATGGTGATGGAGATGTTACACAAGGACATGTAAATACACATTTTCCTTCCATCTATAACCAACAGTTCAATGCATTCCTGAGTGAAGAAGCCAGACTACGTAGAGGGAACAAGTGAATTTGCCAGTGGGATGACCTGGCTAGAAGAGACACAGCTCTCTAACCAAGCCCCTCAGGGCTGTCTCAAGAGCAAGGGAGTTGTTGCCTTCTGTGCATGTGTGATGGAAAGAGTTCAAGACATGATACAAGTTCTATTTGCAGGGAATTATAGGCCTGGCGGAAAGTTCCTAAGGGGAAAGAGAGCCCTTCACGGCCACTCCCACCTAGCATTTTTGCTTGACAAGGGAATACAAGCAGCTCTCTTCCACCCCCTTATTGAAGAATGTATCACACCCAAAGAGAGAAACTTTTGGAGGTTGCACTGAAAGTAGCAAATAAAACCCCTTTAACACAGTTGCCTTGAGTTAAGAGAAATAAATTTCCTTAAACTCTCACAAAATGTACCACAAGAGGGACTAACCATCTCAGACTCCAGAGTAAAAAAGTCACACATGAGACATTATTTCAAGCGCTAAGAAAAGGTGTTTTCTTATTGATCCCTGAAGCCAGCATACAGCAGGGAGTGCCAGGACTTTTACCAGGCAACTGGGAGAGTCATTCACCTCCCCTGCACAAGCCACAGGACAATGAACACAAGCAACAGTTTGGAAGGAAACACGCTTTTTGCAGAAATTTAGCATATGACCAGAAGTAAATACAGGCCAGGAACTCAAAGACATCACCAGCAAACTACAGAGCAAGGATGTGATCTGAGGTGACTTACATGGAGGAGCTCAAAAGCTGACACCTCCTGCAGCTCAAGCTTCCAGCAAGGGCATCTGACACAGAAATGCTGGCACGCCAGAGCTGCTGTAGCAAGCCAGAGCCCAGGAACACCTGTGCAAGGCAGTGCTGTGCCTGTGACAGGGACCTGTCACCAGATCCATCACATAAAACCTAAGTGATGCTACCCCAGCTTCCAACAATCCAGACTGGGAACTGCCTGTCCTAGGCACACAAAATGCTTCAGAGAATATAAATGCACTGAAACTTTTGCACTGACTGCACCCTGCTCCCTCCACCACGGACAGTCCTTTGGCAGCAATGACAGTCACGCAGGAGGACGGGGATGGATCTTCGCAGATTAAGAGGCTCTTCAGCCTCCACAATACCAGCTGGTAAAACCATCCATCACACCAAAAGCTTCCCTAAGAACCTTGGCAATGGCCAGGAAGGAAAGGAAATGCGTTTTCTCTAAAGGGACTGCTTTCAAAATTGTTTGAACAAAACGGCCTCTGGATGGGTGATGCTATTTCAATCAACCCTCGCTCTAGGAGGCAGCACATAAACCCTCAGAGAAAGCCAGAAAGGGCTGTAGCAGGACAAAGAAAGCGAAGCAGTGCAAAATTTAAGGAATGCTATAGAGCAGCCTGAAATAAAGACATGTCACTGCTAAAATTCAACAGGATACTGCAACAAGTTGATTACAAAAACCCTCAGGAAAAGACAGACTTTGAAAAAAAATTACCGCAGTTTATGTTCTTCACGAGAGGATAGGAAGAAGAAGCTACTTGTAAAGATTCCTCACGGCAAGCAACACCACGGTGCAGCAATAACCCATTGCCATCAGCTCCCCACTGGATGCAGCTTCCAGAAAAAGAAGGGAACAGAACATCACCTGGACTGTGTGGTAAACAAGCGCTCGATCTCTCCCTCCTCCGCCTCCAAGGGTCCTTACAAGCCCAGCATAAAGGCCAACTCTTTATTTATTACAACAGGTAAATTTGACTGAACAAAAGGCGGAGGGGGGTAATAATCGTTTCACGAGATTTATGGCAGCATTCACAACACCTTCACTAATTCCGCGGGCTGTGCAAACTTTATGACACCACCCGCAACAGGTTAAAGCGCTTCTCTAAGGAAAAACAACAACAACAAAGCATACAAGGGCCAAGCCCCTGCGAAGCTGTGCAATGCCACAGGGCGCTGGAGGGGAAGCGAAGCGGTGCTGCGGTAGAGCCGGGCTCGGCTGGCCCGGCCAGGTCCCCGCGGGTGCGGGCTGCCGGCAGGGACGGAGGGAGCTCCGGGCCCCGCTGCCGCACACGGGGCCGGGGGCCGCGCTCCGCCCGGCTCTCCCGTGCTGCCGCCCCAGCCCCTTCCCCGGCCCCGCTACCCCGGGGCCGCCGCGCCCTCCACCTCCCCCGTCCCGCCGGTGCCGCCATTTCGGGCGCTCCGCCTCACCCTGGGCCGCCGCTCCGCGCTGCCGCACGCCCCGACCTGCCGCGCTGCGCGGGAGGGAGGCCGGCCGGGAGGGACGGGAGGCAGCCCCGGGAGGGCGGGAGGGAGGCGCGGCCGGCCCGGCCCACCCAGCCCGGGCCGCCTCCCCCGCCCCACGGCCGCTCTCGGCCGGCCCCACTCGCCCCTCCGGCCGGGGCTGCCCGTGCTCTGCGGCGCCGTCCGCAACCCCGCCTCGGCTCCTGCGCCTCACGTTGGCGTTTCCATTGCCGCAGGCAACACGTTTCAGCGAACTCCAGCTGGAGCGGCTTTTTTTTTTCCTTTAAGGCGTCAGACCTGCTTGTTAAGAGTGTTCTCCACGAAACACCTCGTAAATCACGATCAAGCCCTGACTGGCACATTGCTTCGTCCTCCCATTACCTCACTTGAGCCACAGCCCACATATTTCTGTGCTAAGCCGCAGCCCTGTGCGAGGGATGCTCCCAGGAAAAGACCTGTGCCCTCTCCACGGTGGTGGCCTCACATGGTTTTTCAGGAGTGGGATGAAGAGAGGAGATCTGGGCAGGGAAGGGTAAGGCCAGTTTAGAACCTCCTGGGTGCTTGCCTTAACCTCTCTCCATGTGCCCAATTCAGAAATCGCACTTCATCTTTCCCAAGGAGTAAGCTCACTTTAGCTCAGAGCTGCGGGAGCACCAAGTGATCAAATAGAGCCTTGGGAATCAGCTTGCTTGCACACTGATAGATAATGCAGGGAATATGTGGCAGCACCTGGAAGCCACGAGAGGCAGCAGCCCCTGCCCAGGTCCTGGCCCTCCTTGGTGGAGCCCTGGGTAGCTGCCGCACTGGGCCACTGCCTTCTTGCCACATCCAGGGATTTCATGGCCAAACAGGAAACCACATAACCCCCCTTTGCCCGGCAAATTTGGGTTAGCAAATGGGCATGACCAGGCACAATGCCTCCTTGTGCTTGGGAGAGCGTGCAGGTAAAGGCCAGATTCACCACAGGTCCCCCACCTCCCCATCCTCACCTTACTGCTGGAGTAATAGATTTTTTTTTTTTACTGCAGATACTTGTTTACCTCAAGGAGATTAATTTTACCTAGCCAGGTCTCCTGTGGACTAGTATTTTCAGAAGTGGCACACAGCTACACTTCTGTTTGCAGCATCATATACACATATATAAACACACCCTGCAGGCTGAAGAGGCTGAAGCCGGGTTATTGTAGCCAGGCCAACCAAAATTTCCATGTGACTCATCAACAGCCAGATAAGCAACAGCGCCTGCTAACAAAGCTCTGAACTGCAGTGCCCGTGGGTCTATTGGCACTGAATGGGAGATTGCCAAACAGAGCATTTGAAGTTGTATGGTGGGCCGTGAGATACAGTTATAATTGCAGATGAAGTACTTGGTCAATATATATATTTGTAGTCTAAGAATCAACAAGTAGAAAGATCATGAAAAGACACAAACAGAAGAAGGTGACAGGACAGAAAATAATGTGTGACTGCATGATGCCCCATAGCAGGAACTCATTAACTGTGTGTAAATGGACAACACAGTCCCTTGGAGTTCAGGCTGCTGGAATAAAGAAGGTAGTAGAAAACAACATCTCAAACCTTTGCAATTCCTGCATTTGTCCTGTGGAAAAGCTTTAAATTTAACACTCTGGCTTAATGCTCTCTTTTCAGCCCTGTTTTGGCTTTTCAAAGAGATGCTGTCAGCCTAATCCTCTTATGCTCACCCTTAGCATATCGAGATGAAACAGACAAGTGAAAGCAAAGCAGAGTGAGCTCCCTTTTCCGGCCTGCAGAGATTTATGAGACCGTGGCTACTTCTCAGAGCAGCTGGCTTTTTTGCCTTTGCCCCAACACCTGATTGTGTACACAGGTGCACTGTTGCATGGGCCAGGATAAGGCTTCCTAGACTGTAAAGAGAGTGATATGATTCCAAAATACCTTACAGATTATGTGCAAAAAAGCCATTTGTTCAGTAAGACGCTGGAGCCAATATGGTGAATGTTTAAGCCCTCAGGCAGTCTTATTTTGCATCCTCCCTCATCTCGTGCCCCTCAGGATATCCTCATTATTTGCATTTATGCTGCAGTTTCCAGCAGTCACTTAAAAAGGGTGGCTGCTCCCAGAGTTTCCATTTAGAGGCAGGAGAGATTCTGACAAAAAAGGGGGATGTAGTAAAATGAAGAACTCTTTGGAAATTCTGGTCCCATTCAGGTCTGGTATCAGGTTTAAAAACTAGCAACATGCCCCTTTATACTGTGTCTGGGTCTTCCAACAGGACATTTAATTATTGTGCTGAGAGACAACAAAAGACCTTCCAGTAAAAACCTCACCCTGCTGCTCTACCGTTTTCCAAGCTCAGCCTACTCAAATTCTGTACCATTTTCTCATCCTTGAAGCAAAAATCCACACTCTTCTGTTTACAAAACCTATATGTTACAATGAACTACTTGTGCTATCCGTTTCTAGGAGGGGAAATGAGTAATAGTTTGTTTGGTCAAAACTGCAGTGATTAATTCTGTAATGCATGAATATCCAGCTGGAGCCATGCCAGGGCACAAGGATTAAAAGCAACCGAATTCCTAACTCTAGTGAAAAGGATGCATGGGACATTAAAAAATAAAGGTTTAGTTCTGTGAATACAAGTAACAAGATGAGAACCTATCCTCTCTGAAAGCACTACACCCCCAGACACTGGGGAAGTGTCTCCCTTTTTTCTCCTCTGTGCTCTGCCTTCCCTAATCAGCTGGACTCTGGCTGCTTAAAGGAGGTAAAAAAAAGACTGGAGACTAATTTCTCCTGAGCTACCTCCAAGACATGGGTTCCTGGTTAACTCTCTCCCTGGTTGTAAGACCCCCTGTGCACCACCACGGGGGACAGGCCACTTCCTGAGCAGTGAGAAGGGAACATGACACTAGGATCAGTGATTGAAGATGGGAGGCTGAATCTCCTGCAGCACCTAAAAAAAAAAAACCTCTCAACACAACCACTTGTAAGACAGCATTTCTTTATTGCCTGCACTGTTTGCACACTAAGGAAACATACTTAAGGTTGTACACTGAAAAAGGACCTGATGGTTCTTGCCATTGCAATATGACAGCACTGATAAAGGTAATACACAGAACCAGCTCATATTTGTGTGTCAGCCGTACTTCACGCCTTTGTCTTGGGTGTGCTGTGTACAGAGCATGGGAGGCACATGTTCAGAACACCTCAGCATGGATTTCCCCTCCCAAACTTGAGCTGCTCCCCTGGCAGCACTGTTGGTCTTTCTTCAGGCTCCACACCAGCTACCCTGGTCCCTTCTGGACCTATTGTAGCTTTCTGATTCCCAGTCTCTGGAAGGTGTTAGTGCAGTTAAACAGTGTGAGCCACAGCCAGCCAACAGTAAGGACTGAGCAGGATATTAGCACTTTTAGCTCTTCCTTTTACTCAGAAATCCTGCTCTTCCAGAGAAAAACTTCCTTTTTCCTATCAGAAGTTAAAGGGCACCAGGAGGAACCATGGAAATTCTTCATAATACTGATGTCTGTAGATGACTCAGAGCACTTTTCCTGCATGGGATATTCCCAGGGAAATTTGTGCAATAAATAGACATTCAGAGTAACCGCCTTATCCCAAGAGAGGAAAGACCATGGACAAGTACAGGCCCCTCCCTATGGCACAAGGTTTGGGGGCTGCGTCACAGCTGCCAAAAACATCAGAGTCACATACAGAAACAGCCTCAAAGACAAAAGGGGAAAGGGCACTAACAGAAATCTCACTTAATCCCAAGGCTTTGAGAGCTACTGAGCTGCAAAGCAGAAAGCATCACACGCCACAAGCTCCATGCCCAGACACCACAGCAGCTTTGCCAACAGGAGCACTTCTGGGGGAGTTTCTACTTCTGCCCATCCTTCACCCCACCCCTCAGTGACAAGAAGGCCCCTTCCCAATGGGAACAGATTCAGTCTGGCTCTTTCTCAGGCCCTTCACCAGTCAAGTGATGCTGTTGCTCAAGGTCCCTGCAAGAGAAAAAGGTACATTTCACACAGGCAGCTGCCTTGTGCTTCCAACCCAGGTACATTTGAAAGCACTCTGGTAGGATCTTTCAGGACTATGGGTAAGGCAGTTCCAAGTTGCTGGAGATTCTTCAGGAAAGGATAATAGAATGGGAGGGGAAAGGCAGCATTCAGCCTTAAAACAGGCTATATATGGCTCCCCTGGTTTGTACAGCACAGCTCCTGCAATGGGCCATGAATCAGCAGCACATGCCTGCGGGTCCCAGGGCAACTGCTCTGTGTTCTGTAAACATACACCAGGACAGTGAAAAGGTCCATCAGGGTGACAAAGCAATGAAAGCCATTGGGATGCCTCGTCCTGTCAGTTCATACTATAATCACATATGGAATCTGTTAACTACAGTAATGACAAGTCCAACCAAATGCTGCAGTAAATCCAGGACCCGATCCAGCTCTTGCAGGAAGTGGTGGAAGTGTTCTCACTCAGCAAAGAGGGCTCTCAGCTGAGCACTGCTGCTGCAGAACCAAGAGGAGAGCTTCTCTCTGAGACAGATGGATCACTGCTTAGAGCTAGCCCAAATTTAAAATAATTTCTTTCTCTCTTACACAGAAATTCTATTTAATACAGACCTGTTGTGTCCTCTGCTCTCTGCTGCTAGGCCACTTCTTTGCCAGAAAGAACAGGAACAAGACTTCGTCCCTTTACAGGGAACCAGCCTCTCCAGACAGAAGGCCCAGTCTGTGCTACTAGCTAAGACCAGCCAAATTCCCCCAAAGAGGCAGAGGCCTCTAGAGACCAGGGCTGCATGCAGACTTAGGAGGCAGAATAGTGCAGATAATATGCACATTTTGGCCTGATTTATGCCTCAAAATTCACGGACTGGGAAAAGCTGCACCTTCCCCAAGTCTCTAGAGAGCTGATACCATCAAATTCAGCTTGCTTGAAGAGAACCCCCAGCTCCATGATACAGCATTGGCACATTTCTCTTGCTGACACATTGGTGTGCTTTATGTGCAGCACCCTTTCCTCCTGCTGATATCCTCCAGCTGCAGGGCATTCTCCCTCTGCCTGTCTTCTTGTGCTGTCAGCAACCTAGAAAGAACAGCACAGATCAAGAACACAACCTGGTTACTGACACCTTCCTGCCAATGCTTTTGCCTCTGCCCTTTGCTCTCCACCAGCCATTTGGGATTTACATTTAGGATTGCAAGAAGTGACAGGCCCAAAGACTGGACTTCTCTGGAAGTTGGGGTAGATAAACCACACAGAGAATGAGCATGAATTCCCAGGGAACAGGGAAAGAGACTGGACAGATACAAGAGGGGGTACCAGGGCTTAGTAATCTGAGCACAGTGTGAGTGGCCTGTGCCTTATTCCCAAGATCCCCCAGTGATGTGAGAATCCCGGGTTTTTTGCTCCGCCTGTGTGGGCCATCTTGGGCAGTGGCATGGTAATAAAGCATGCTGAAGGCACGTGCTATGGGAGATGTGATTCACCTAGCTAAGTAAATCCTCCCAGTTAATGAAGAGCTAAGTCCTGCTGTGGCTTTAACAGAGATGATGCAGGAGGAGGTGAAGAGAAAAAAATAAAAGGATAGTTTTCTTGTGAGATTTGAAATACTTTTTTTCCAAAAACTACCTCTTTGGGTTTTTTTTAAAACTCAAAATTTTAGAGCAAATTTCAGCTGAGCTGTATCTTATTTCCTTTTAAAACTATTGCCACTGAAATAGCTCAGTCTGTACAGTGCTTGTTAAGATAGGGAAGAAAGAACCCTTAGAGCTGCATGAAGACTTCAAACTGAAAACACCAGCTTAAAATCTGGGACAGTATTCAAGATTTTTGTGATGAAATATTCAAATTAAACTCCTAATCTTGCAACAACCAATTCTACCAGGTGAAGCTTTGTGTGCAAAGAGTCCAGTCAACACTTGGTGCTCTCCAGGCACAAAAGACAAGGATCTGAGTCAGGTCTCCTTTTGGATGCAACAGAAAGTCAGTCTCTGACACCCCTCTCTTCTGGCCCATGCCCCAGCAGAGCGCACACCAGTCACCTCCAGCTGGGGAAGTGTCCCAGGGTGACTGCTCCTGTTCACTGACCTGGCCATGTGCAGCATGGGCTCCGTGACGTTGTAGCCAGTCATGGCACTGCACTCGTAGAACACAGCCTTGTACTCCTGCCAGAGAGCACAGCAAGTCCCCACGGTGACTGCCAGCTCTCCACCATCACCATCCACCACAGCCGTGGGAGCTGACCCACCCTCATCCCCAGGAACCCTGCCAAGAGCCATTGGAGCTGCTACCCTGCTGGGGTGCACACCCTGCTCACCAACCCAGGGGGAGGAGATGCTTTTTCAGCATTGGGGGCCAAGCCAGACTGTCCAAAAGGGAGCACTGGGGGAGTTGTTTGGGAAGAGAAAACATGTGTCCAGGGTACTTTGATTCCCCTACCTTTTGCTGTGAGTCCAGAAGGCAGGAAATGCCTTTGAAACCCTGTCTTCCCCCACCCAAGGGCCAAGGTGCCAGCAGGCAGGCAGACAAGGGAATGAGGAAAGAGGCAGGATGATGTTGCTTTAGGGAGCCCTCAAATGGGAAATCTGCCCTGCATGTTCCCCTCAGAAAGACTGTAATGAGGCATCAAGCCTCAAGAGAAATACAGGAGCCTGCTCAAGGGCCCTTGTCTGCCACATACCTCATACTCCCTCGTACCAGAGGGACCTGGGGACATGTCCACATTGGGGAAACAGGGGGTGGGAGGGAGAGGGAAGGTACCATACTGAAAAATGGCTCCAAGAAGGGCTTTCTGACAGCCAGACTGCCCTGCTCACAGCTGGAGGGTGGTTGTAGAGCAGGTCAAGCAGCAGAGCACTGAGTCACACCTTCGCCAGCCTTTCCCCCTCCACCTTGGGCACGTTCCGGGGCTCTGTCTGCACAGCATCCAATTTATTTCCAAGCAGAAAGACCACAGCTCCATCCTCAATACCTTCCTGCAAAAGAAATAAAGACCCCTAGAGACCCAGCCACTCAGAGCAGATCCTTCCAGCCCAAGCAAACAGGACCTTCAGTGGCAGCAGGATCAGGCCCATTAGATCATTAAAGGGCCACTCCTTCAATAGTCCCAGGGACCTGTGAAAGGAAGCTTGAACTAGGGAAACATTCCAAATGTTTGGTACATCGAGCTGGGATGGTGAGAGAGGGGATACAGGATATAAGTGCCCCTCAGGAAAATAAGAAACCTAAAGAAAAGCAGCTTGCCCCACATGCATTTTGAAATTTGTGGTCTGGGAGATCTTCTCAATAAGCTCAGTAATTTTTGTATGTGCAGTACTCTGTCTAATGTGCTGTCCTAAACTCAAGGATCCCTTGCTGAAAATCCACTGGCTGAGCAAGTTAAGCCACCTTCACCCCTTGTAAGCTGTCTCTGTAGGAACTGTTATTCCTAGGCAATTCCTGGAGCCCCTTACCTCTGGTCAAACTCTCTACAGTTCCAGTGGCTTACTAGAACATGGTCAGAGTAAGAACAGGGCTCAAAATTATTTCCACACTCAAGTGCCCTGGGTGACATACAGAACCTGAACAGCTTCAAAACAAAGTAAAAACAGATATGGGGAGAGGAAAAGAAGAGAAATATTAAAATATAGATTTCATGTGGTTTGATTTTCTGTGTGCTCTGTGTGTTTAACTTTCCTCCTGAAAGGAACCTAATTTTCAGAGGCTGGTTACTTTTGAAGATCTTAACCTTTTCTAGTCCAAAGACAAAAGTGTTTGGTTTTTTCCCCAACAGGCTTGTGGAAATTAACAATATTAGAATCCTCTAACCTATACTTACTCATTCCACTGAGATCTTGGTTTTTTGAGACTCGGCACAATCAAAACAAAACCGCCCTTGAAAATTTCTCTTCGCCTTTTGATCATCTACACACAACTAATTTAAATTATAAAGAGAGGTATTTTTGTATCCCCAAGAAGATATAAGCCATAGATAAATATTTTTAGTGAGTGAGTGGAAATAAAAGACAGGGGGAAAGCCAACAGCATTAATACATTGTTACCAAATTTCAAAATATAAAACGAAATAAAAAGGACCGCCTCCCTTTCCTATGCATAGGCCAGACACCAGGAGATCTCCCTGCCTGAACACAGGTGGGATGTGACCACGTTTAGGGGATGTAGCCAGTGCACATGGGCTGCTTACAAAACCACACTACTGTTTTGGCAGGGCCCACCACATTCTGCCACAGAAACAGCCCTCCCTGATTTAATGAGCTACCACTGGCTTTGTTACCTCCAACACAAACCCTCTGGTTCCAAACTGACCACCACAGGCATCTGCTTTGATAATTCAGCTTCACAAGGTCAATGGGACTTCCTGGGGCACTGAAAAACATCACTTCCAGACAGACTGTTGGAGCTGGTGTGGAGCAAGGGAGCAGCAGCAGCAGCACTGGAGCCCAGGCCCCGCTCTCACCTGGATGCTGCTCATCCAGTTCCGCACGGCCAGGAAGGAGCACTCGGCCGTCACGTCGTACATCACCAGGATCCCGTCCGCCTTCCGGAAGTACTGCTTGGTGATGCTCCGGAACCTGAGCCCACACAAAACCAAAGACACCTCAGAACCTCCGCTGTGCAAAGGGAAATAACGGAGGAGGATAGTCTGTCTGTTAGTGCAGGCTCTCTGCAAGGCCCTGGGCATGATGTGTCCCTCGGGGATGGTGCCTAGGCACAGGTGACACATCCCTGTGCTTTGAGACAGGCCAGGCAGCCATGGGTAAGCTGGGATCTTGCCAAATGCATGGCGCTGGGAAAGCAAGAAAGAAGACCTTTGGAGGTCAGGAAGAAAGAAGCAGAAGAATCCATTTGGGTGGGATAGGAAAAAATAATTTCCTATTAAAAGGGAAACTGATGGATCTTTCTCTATAGTCTGGAAGAATCTGCGGACTAAGCTGTACCACAGTACAAACTAGGCACGCATAATGTCTGCCCTGGGGCTGCCAAAACACCAATTAAGAACGCAGCATCAGTACAGCCTGTTTCCACTACTGAATCTATAAACCAATGTCATCATACATAAAAAATCAGGAGCTGGACACAATTTCCAGGAAAAACTCCTGCCAGACATCTATTTTTTGGTGTCTGTACAATTTAAAAGCATGGACTTGTATTTTGTGAATAAATTATAACCAAAGCCAAATAAACAAACAAAAAATGAAAGCAAACCAAACAACCAAAACAAGAAACCCAAACTTTAGAATCTGTAAGCACTTTGTGACAGAGCCATGATATAGCCACACTAATTGCAAACTGATGGAATTAACAATGTAATTTGGGAATTAATAAATGTAACCAAAAGTCCTGAGATCTCACTAGAGAGCTGTGTATTTCAGCCCTGCACAGGATAACAAACTCTCCTCTTACGAGCTAAGAAAACCTACAGCTGTTACCCTCCTGAACTCTTCAGATAGTTGCCTGAAGCCTGTTCTTTCTCACAACAATAGGGACATGATATTCTGGCACCTACCCAAATGAGAAAGCACAGACTGGATCTTTGGCAATCAAGGTGTACCTCTGGAACTGGCAGGCAAGATGCTCCAGAAGAAACAAAGGTAGCATGCATCAGTCCCAGGGAAGTCACCAAGGAGTTCTCCTTGCATGCTCCAAGGGGTTCTTCTATCTCTTCCTTAGCATATTTACAGTTGGACACCTCTAGTTTAGAAGTAATTAATATTCCTCCAGAAGAAGAAAAGGCTTTTGCTCCTTCCCAGGTCTCCTATTTGGTATCAGCACTGAGCCAAGCTCTCTCTTGTGGGTACACATTTAAGACCTGCTAGTGCTGCAGGGACCTGTGCTAAAGGTCCTTCTGCAGAGACAAAATCTTGAATTTGGCCTCTGCTGAAATCTGGTCTCATTAAAATGTCATATTTTATGTCATAGCAATTCCTCTCACTGCTCAGTTTCAGCACTGAAATAACAACAGGAGTTCCCTCAGAAACAATTATTTCTTCACATGAAGCCTAATTTTGGAAGAGAGAGTTGCTTTTCAATAAATACCACTACTTAGTACATTCCCACCAGCTCTGCATGGTCCAGAGATAGACGGCATCATTGGCACAGTTTAGGAATAGAATATTCCCATGACCTTGAGTTGCCCCCTGAAGGCCTGCCCTCATAACATATTTAGCTCAAAATACCCAGTACTTATTTTTGTCAGGCCCTTGAGGTTCATGGTCTCCATGAAACAGCTTTTCATCTTAAGCTCTGAATTATATCCTAAATAAAATGTAATTTACATGGAGACAGTGATGGGCCTTCATTTCTAGTAGCAGATGAGGGTCAAATGTATCCTCTACTACTCTGATCCTCACCAACACTACTGACAACATCTAGAAATATCCTGTGCTTTTGAAACTAGAAGCCTCAAATGGGGAACCAGTGTTCAGTGTCACAAAAAGCTGCACAATCCCTCTACCAAGAATTATCACTTCCACAAGTCTGTCAACAGAAGGGACAGTGAAAGGGGCCAATAACCTCACTGACAGAGTCCATCAGGGTAGTTCAAATCACCTCCCCCACAGGTCATGCTAATTCAGCTGGCTTTGACAGCTGAATCAGATCTGGAGAGGCTCACAGTCCATTCCACCCTTTGACCCCCATGATATACATCTGTGGACAGAATGGCCACAAGCATGCAGGTCAGACACATGGAAAACTACTTTTCTGTCAACCCTCAGAGCGATCTCCCCAGGCCCTGCTTCACTGTCACACCTTCTAGAAATCTCTGGAACAGACCTTTGCTGCAGGTTTAGCACTGGAATAGCTGTCATGACCTGTCTGGTCCTTCTGAAGCTGATGGTTTTCTCAGGGACAGAAACCAGCATGCACTCTTTCCCTTCCCTCCACTAAGCCTGGCAGAAATCACTTACCTCTCTTGTCCAGCTGTATCCCACAGCTGTAAGGCAACCTGGGTGTTATCCACCATTAGACTCTTCACCTGGTAATCGATACCTGTTGGGAAGGTGACAATGGTTATCAGGAAGGGAGGGGAGAGAGCAGTTTGTCATTAGAATGGCCAAATCAGCTCCATTTTGTTCAGGGAAATTGCATGATTGATTCAATACTGCCAGAGGGACCATCTTCACCTCTAGCTGGGCTATAATACAGGCCAGCTAGAAAAAAAAGCATTTGCCCAGGCTGGCTTTCCCAACTTCCTTGTCCAGATGAGCCAGGCACCCTATTACTTACCAATGGTTGCATTGAGGTCAGCCAAGAACCTGTCATAGCAGAAGCGATGGATGAAGGAACTCTTCCCAACCCCGGAATTCCCTACAAACACCACTTTAAAGATGCGATCTGGGGAACAGCTGGCTGCTTCCAGTGCTTGGAGCTACAATGGAAAAAAGGCACAAGGTTTTGAAGAGCCCAGCTACAGGCAGTGCTTTGATTTAGGGATTGGACCCCTGCACTGTAAATCTGTGGAGCTGGAGTTTGATGGGAGGAGAGTCAGACACCCTCAAGTCCCCAGAAGGTAGCAGGAGTTTGAGGAATAACCCCAGGTAACCGCACTCACCCTGGCTTCGGTGCCCACAGGCTGGGCTCGAGGAGGCAGCAGAGCAGCATCTAAGCCATCTGCAATTTTTCTGCAGTCAGAGTCCCCCTTCAAAGTCATCTTAAACCACTCAGGATCTGCTGCCAAGGGCCATCTCTCCTCATCTCTGCTGTTCTCTCCAAAGTTTGTGCCGCCTTCTTCTCCTGTCTTCATCCATACCCTGTTGCCTGGGAAGTATTTACAGTTCTTTCTGTTGGGTTCTTCTACTGCCACATCCAGTGGGAAGGTGAAGGGAAGATCCGCAGAGGCCAGTTGTCTGTATTAAAGTCCACAGGCAGCACAGATAGGGTGGGAGGGGGTGAGGAAATAGGGAAAGAAGGAGGTTGCAAATTCCCAACCAACAGATGCCATCAATCAGTGCAAATGAAGCTCTCACAGGAACTCTCTACATCTGCTCCCCACACTCCCTGTGACTAAGGCATCAGTGGCTCCCCTAGGTAAAGAGAGACAGTTCACCAGAGCTGTGCTGTACTCATATGTGCTGACAAATATTTCATTACTTTTAACAAAAAATGCCGCTTTGGTTTTTCAACCGCTTCCCCCAGTAGTGAGAAAATGAGGCAAAACATACAAAAAAAGAAAAACCCTTAAAAAAAGAAAAACAGAAACAAACAAACAAAATTAACCCAAATTAACCAAATTTTTGTTACTAAATACCGAAAGAAATAACAGACTGTGCCCACACAAGAGCAGGGTGATGCACGGGGGGTAGAGCTGATGTGGTTGTTGGAGGAATAACCTTCAAAAGAACACCTAAAATAATCAATTTAAAATACTGGAATCACTGCTGAGGAGCAAGGCAGCATCACTGGTTTTCTACTGTTAAAGAACTAGACAAGGAATGAGAAGACCTGGAATTAAGCTGAACATATTTATCCACCACAGATATCTCTGTTGCTTTCACTGTTGGGCAGACTGCATTTGGAAGCAAATAAGAGTGACCAGAGTGTACTGCACTCAGTCTCTTCAGAGGCAGGACATCCCACTCTGCTCTGCAACATTTTTCTCTTTCTATTAGTGCAGAAATCCAGACAAGTCTTCTTTCTCGCTCCAGCAAGTACACTTCATCTGGGTTTCAAAACTCACCTGCTGCCTTGCCTAGACTTTTTTCTACAAAAGGGAGCTCACATTCCTGGTTGCCCTCCCTGGATTTGCCCCAAATGCCAGTCCAGAGCCAGGCCAGCTGGAACTTCTCCCTCCTGGAAATGGACACATACTCTCAGGCTCTGGGAAATGGTGCTCATCTCCCAGGACTGGCAAAATCACACAATGAGGGGTCTCAAGACCCTCTTTAGTGTGAGCAAAGGGACAAACACAAAACTCTGAATGGTGACCCCAGATCTAATGGATTTCTTTTCATGTTTCTCAAGCAATGAGGTGTGACACAGCACTGGGACAGACACAGAGCCAACAACTACTTCTCCCCTTCTCTCATCACCTTCATTGCCAAACTTCTCCAGCTGTTAAACCTTTCCAGGAGGTTTATTCCAGTAGCAGCTAGAAGGATCTTTGCAAGAAATAACTGGGGAAGAAGATGGGAGAACTTGGTTACCAGATTCAATGGATAGAAAGTGCCAGTTGCACAACCATGAAAGAGCTCTGCCTCAGACCTCGCCAGGCAGCCTCCCACCCTGGCTCAAGGATCAGCCCTCCTGCACAGTCTACCTGGTTTTCCATAACTCCATAAGCCAAGGAGCCTTGAGCTAGATCCTTAAATGCCACTACCAGAATTCCAAGTATTATGAGTGAGTTGAAGCTGGAAGAAACTGAGCCTAGACCTGTATCTCTGGCTGGCACCAGGAGAAACTGGGGAACAATGGAACTTTCTGCAGACACCCGGTAAGAAACAGGGGAATGTGCTGCCTTTAAAACTTGTTTGGCGCCAGCAGCTGCAAGTGAGATCAAGCTCCAAGCCAGGTCACTGTATATTCTGCATGCAGGAAAAAAATAAAAGGCCTTGGCCACACAGATGTGTTGCCTGTCCTGGCTGAAGGGAGGCCTGGTGTGCCAGGTGGGCATCTGCATAGGTGTAGAGGGAGATGAGCAGGATAAATCCACCTGGAGCCAGGCCCTCTCCTTGAGGCTTTTAGCTGCCAGAAAGAACCCAACCCCTGTGTAATTCCTGCCCTCTCCCATGCCCCAGGGATATGGACTCTGGCATGAGGCACCAGTGGACAGGATTTGTGCCTGAGGATGAACTGGCACACTTGGGAGTTGATCCAGTCATTTCAACGGAGCTGTCTGACTCAGAAAGAGGCAGCCTTTGTGACTTCCATCACATTAACAATCCCAGACCTTCTGGTGGTATTTGGATTTGCTGCAGGCAGAAGCAGCAGCAGGGCCACCTCCCTGTGGAAATGAGTGAAGAGTATCCTCAGCTTCATGCTGAGCCAACACCACCTGATGCCAAGAGACAGCTAGAGCCACAGACAAGCTGCACCCCACCACACTCCCACAGCCAGCCAGCACCAAGGTGGGAGAGCCAGACACAGGACATTTGATGGACAGGGAACTGCAGTGGGCACAGACTAACACCATGGACATGACACAGACACCCATCTAACCGTTTGACAGGCTTGTCCTCCAGCAGGTAACTGCCTAGCACTGACCCTTTCTTCAACAGGGACTTTTTGTTCTGAGGCACCTGGAAGTTGAAAAGAAAAGGAATGAAGAAAGTGATTACAGCCCCAGTTCAACCACTCCCCACCTCTGTAGAGCACTGTGGGGAGGCAAGGCTGGAGCCCTGGCAGCCCCACACTGTGCAGTGGTAGTGCCTTACTGGAAGGCTTAAAGAGGTGAGCACAGGGCTTGCTTTTCTCTCTTTAAATAATTTAACTCCTGCAAGAAGCCATCACTGTTGCTGCTTTCTCCTTCACTTTAAAATCCATCGAAGTGGTGATGTCCCAAATGAATCCTTTTCCATTCTCTAAATCAATCTTCCTCTAGCTAGCTGGAGTTTTTATTTCTGTGGCTTGGTCTCCACTTGTTCTCACAGCTGAATCTCTCTTTCCTCACCTGCCTCCTTCTCAGGCTGATGTTTTGTGGGGCAGACCAATTGCCCCTTCCTCAGAAGACACCAGCACCCTTCTTCGACCTGTACTCACCTAGAGCTGCACATGAACCACAGGAAAAGGAGGAGGCAGCTCAGGAAAAGGAGGCAGCTCTACAAAGGGCTCTGCTTTGCACCAACACCCCTCTCCATGCTTCTCTCCTGCTTACCACAGACTGAATTCTTCCTACAGCCAGTATTTACCAGCTCCTCAGAGGAGAAAATGGGACATCTCTCCCAACCCTCTTCCTCCCATACAGCAGCTTTGCCATTCCCAGCAGAGTCAATGCTCTGGCCACACACACCAAATGTGAAGTGAGAGACAGCATGGAAAGGTGCACATCACATCTTCACTGGGGGAAAGGGAGATGTATTCAGCCTGCCAATCTGAAGACTTCTAACATGCCCTTACAAGTTATTTCTGGGGGGAATGGTAGAGGAAGAAGGGTTTGCAGTCTGCCAGATCTGCCTCTCACAGCAGTTTTGAACTGACCAAACACCTTCAGGCAGCTCTGGACAGCTCTTCATGTGTCCCACAGCCTGGAGGACTACAATTATTTCTTCTATAATCCTTACTGAAACCTTATTTTAAAAGACAAAAAAAATTAAGAAGCTGTTCTGTGGGTCAGAAATCCCAGAATACCTTTACTGCAATGCAGTCTAACAAAAGGAGACACTCTGGAGGCCATAGAGGGCCTGACCCAACTAGGAGCCTTGCAGCGAAAGAACAAAACATTTTTTTACATATAAAACTGAGGTTCAAGAGAACCTCCAGCCACAGAAGCAATCCAGCACTGAGAGGCTCACAACTGTGGAGCACAAATCTTTCACAGCAAATGACCCCCAAGTGCATAACAAGACTCCAGTCAACACAGCCAGGCTGTGGTACAGACAAACGGTGGCTCTCCAGCAGGGACAGAGGGAGAATTTTTCAGTGTTTGAGCAGCTTCACTCGAGGGCACCCTCTAGCCACAAAGAAAGAAGGAAATTGTGTTACAGGCTACTGGAGCTGAGTGACAACCTTCAAATCACCTGTGGAGCAAAAGGACTCCCACACAATCTGCTCTGCCACCACCTTACCTGGAGAGGGAACAGCCTGCAGAGCAGGTACTTGGGTAAGAAAGGAGGAACAATGGGGCGTGTTTTGCCATTGGTTCTGCCATGCTTTATTGGCCTGCCAGGTTTTTGTAACATTTGGCTTTTCACCAGGATGATAAAGGGACAGATGAGACATCACAGCTGTGTAACACATGATGACAAGGATTCCACAACAGCACATGTACAAACATTTTGGATGGGAAAGATCCTGGTTTACCAGTAAAATAAAAATACATGTCAAATGTAGTCAAAATACCGAAACACTCTTCATGATGAACAGATACGAAATTTGCTCTGTCAACATAAAGCATGCAAGCATAACTCCATAGCTAGATGGGTCATGGGTGTGAAACTGAACCTGTAACCCCTGGGTCTTAAAAACACCCATCAGCAGTTTGCAGACAGACAGAAATAGCCACATATTGCTATCTGTGACCCAGCCTATCTTGCCTGGGACAAGAGAGTGCCCCAGAATGCAGTGGGGCCAGGGTCTGCCCACCCTGGCAAGGCCAGAAACTCTTATGAAGAGCAAGGTATTAAGCTGGGAACTGAGAAGAGCAAAGGAGCAGTGACTAGGTTGCTATCAGCCACATGCAGCCCAACTCCTCCTTCCAACCACTTCAAAATCTTTGCTATGAAAGAACCTCTGTTCGCCACACCTTCATTTCATGGAAATTACTCTTCCCAGCTCTAAGAGAGGGTATTAAGGCCTTGGGTTTCTTTTTAGCCTGTAAAAGCACTGATAGTCTCTGGCAGAGAGTGTGTTGCGCACTAGGGATCCCCATCAGAAGGCTGGACTCTCCTTTTTGCTTCAGCAGGGAAGTATTGCCATTTTCTCTCCCCCTTACTGTGAGACAGGCTGGGGAGCAGACCTTCTGCAGGTAGATGATGATAGCAGCATCTCTGCAAACCCCTGGAGCTCTGCTTCTCTGTGGATTGAAACAACAGCAGCCAAAGGAAAAAACCTTACTCCAGTACAGGGTTCAACATCCCAGCAAGACTCGGCCTTGCCAGATGAACAATGGTGGTAGGAGGAGTTCACCCTGTGCCTCATTCCCTACTGCCAGTGCGGGGAGAAGGGAGAAAGCAGCCCCTCTGTGCTGTGACTCTCTCTGCTGGGTTCTCTCTTGGGTCCACCTGCAGCAGCAGGTCTTAGCAGGGCAGCAGGAGAAGAGACTAGAGGAGAAGCAGACAAGCTTTGCACACACAGAGGTTCATACCTGAGCTGTGGTCTCCACAGGCCACCCAACCACCCAAAGGAACCCACAAGCTGATGAAGCACAACACATGGAAAGAGGAGAAGAAACCATTTTCTTTGCCTGCCTGCACTGGACTCTGCTACAGAGTGCCTGTATTTTATTTATCCCTTTTCCAAGAGGGAGCAGGAAGCTCTGATGTACATCCACATAGTTAGCAGCTTTAAAAATAAAGATTGAAGAAAAAAAATCTTCCACGTTTTAGAAACACACATACCCCACCTTTATCCAAAATTGTTACTGATGTGATTTTATACAGCTTTCCACATGGAGAACTCCAACCTTTGGATCGAGCAGGGCATTTTGTGTCCTATATAGGCACAATCCCTGTGTTTCTTTCCTGAGTCCTTTACACACCAGTCAGAAAGGCTCTCACAGCCTATCACAGCCCTCTCTGCAAGTCTCCTACTTCCAGATCTTCAGGTGGGGCATGATGGCAGAGCAGGCAAAGACATGGCAGCAGGGATGGCTCCAAGAGGGCAGAGCAGCTGTGCAAACGACATTTGGGAATATGAAAAATGTTTAATGAAAAAATAATAAGAATTAAAAATAGACCACATATCTGTGCTTATCTTGGCGACTGGGAAAGGCCAGAGATTGACAGTTCCAGATGAGAGAGATCCTGCTTTCTCCTAGTTCTCTGACACAAGGCTCACTGCTGCACCCAGCAGAGTTCATAGGAATGGGGAGCTCCCCAGAGAAACCTCTGAAAATATCTGCTACAAACTCAAGGGGTCAGAAAAACTTTCCTGTGCCACTCCATGCCCAGTCAGCTGGCAGCAAATCTGAGAATCCATCTTCTTCCTCACCACCCAGCTCCAGGATGCATCCAGCTTCTCTCCCCTCCTTGCATTTGCCCAGTGCCTGGCACAACACAGAGACCCCACGTGTGCAGCAGGCAGCACCCACTGCAGCCCTGCACAGGGCTGTGTGACAGTCCCCAGCACACATGCTGTGGGTTAAACACAGGCAGCTGGCAGCAGCAACCAGCAGAGCTTGCCTCCAGCAGGACACAGAGGTGCTGCAAAGTCTCTATTCAGCACAACACCAGGCCCCAAGAGCTCTTGTCATTGTCCCCCGTGGAAGTGACAGGCCCCTGAGCGGTGACAGCAACAGCAGCAGATGAAAGGAGGGTGGTTGGGAATTAAGGTTTTCTTTCTTAGACTAACCAGCTTCTTGGCTTCAAAAGCATCTCGCTCATCTCGAAGTTTCTTGTTCATTTCTCTGCTCCAAAGGAAGACACAGGAAAGACACAATGAGATGCTTGTCAAAAATTAAGTAAACCCCAACATTTGAAAGTGAGAACAGAAAGAGAGCTTGGGAACAGAGATAAAGATGTTGTTTATAGCCAGACATGTTGGGATTTCCATGTATCCCAGCCAAGGTCATGAGCTCTACATCGTTGCTTTAGCCAGGAAGAAAGACTAAATTCCTCCAGAGGAGGGATTACTTTGTGAAATAACATACCCTGTAATGTGCCAGAGCTGGCCAAATTGCACAACTCTGTGTCTGGACCTAGAAAAACAAGCAGAGTCTAAACACTGCTTGAATACAATCCTGTAGCTTTCCATGGGAGAAATGAGCATAGTGCTGAAACATCAGCCCCTTGCAGGCTTAAGAGCTCAGCATTTCCCTCCAGCTTTCACCAGTTCTCACCTGAGGAGCTCCAGCTGTCGAAGGAGGCTTTGTTTCTCTTTCTGCATGTTCTTGGAGACTCTAAACACATCCCTGGGCAAAAGGTATTTTAAAATAAGGGGAAATAAATTAATGGGAGAAAAAATACAAACATCCCTCTCTAAGGGGTACTCATGGTATTCTCAAAGACAAGGGCCTGCCTTATTCTAGGAGAATTCAGAGGAAGCAGCACTGTTCTGGGAGCTGCTCTCCTCCAACATGAGAGCAAGCAACTCATCCTCTCCAATTCCTCAGCTGCCAGAAATGGGAAGGATGCTCACTGCCATCTGGATCTGAAACCTCTCAATATTTTATACAGGTATTATTACATTTAACCCAGAAATGGGAACAGAATTGATTAGAAGAGGATCTTTAAAGAGAGCATTATAGAGGGGATGGTGAACTGGAAAATACATGAAGAAGCCTCCTTTAGGGTGAGGAACATCTGTATTTTTGTACTGATTTTCTAGAACGTATTCATTTCCCACAAAAGGTAGGCAATATCACTCTCTGTTTAGGCTCGTAAGACCATTGGGATGTTTCTTCTTTTCCTCAAAAAGAGACAGGCAATCTTCTAATGAGACCAAGGCTCCTAACTAGGGATACTTATCCTTTAACTGCTTGCCCACCTTTCCTTCTCTGTCCCTGTCTTTGCCCTAACATCCCCCGTTTCTGTTTTTTCCCACCTGTCCTTCTGCTCTTGCTCAAGCTGAGCTTCTTTCTGGAGCTTCTGTAATTGCCCCTTGACTGCCTCTAACTCCCATTTGCTTTTCTCCAGCTCTTCGAGCAGGTTTTCATTCAGGTGCCGGAGCCTTTCGTTCTGCACGCGCGTCTCCAGCTGCTCCGAGTTCAGCGACTGTAGCTGATGTTCCAACTGCAGTGGGAGAGGAGAGGAGGAGGAGGGTTAAACACAGAGGAAGGGTTTTGTGCTACAATCACAACTGTAAAAACAAGCTGAAAAAGCAGATGCAAACAATGAGGCAGAAGGGGATAAAGCATCCTAAGTCTACAGAGCCACCAGTGGCATTGAGAAAGTGAACTGGAAGGAATTCTCTCTCATCATGCCAGCACTGGGGAACCAAGCAATGCAATTAGGCACAGGGGAGAAAATGCTTCAGGCAGCATGAGGAGCCTGATGCTGTCAGGCATTGTAGGAATCAGAGTGAAAATGGGGGTCCAAAGAAGGACTGGAAAAATTTGGGTGGAAGCAGGGTTGTGTCTGTCAGGACTTATTAAACTGAATTGTTGAAATGCATCCTCTAGTTTAGGGGCTTCCTGAGCCCATGGCAGCTGAAAGGAGGATACACTGAGGTGCTAGGGGCATCTCACACTACACCTGGAAAGTGAAGTGATTGGTGGCCTTTACTACTGCTACAGACAGGACCTTGAGCTAGAGATGTCATTTAAAAGCCACCAGCACAACTAACAAGCCTGATTTGGGAAGTTAAAGCCTGCTGCCGTGTCCTCAGTCAGGGGCTCAGATCCTTACAAATGGCTGGCAAAGTCTGGGAAAGAGTCACAGACAGATGCAGCGACCAAAGCTGCCCACGTCAGATGACAAGTAGGGCATTCCAAGAGGGATCATAGTGACACTGCAGTATCCAGCCAGCCATACCAGCTAAACAGGGCCCTCTGCTGAAGCTGCTGATATACAGAAACTGCAGTACCCATCTGAGAACTTACAGCCCGAAATAAAAGCATGCAATCCATGCTTATAACTAGAGAGAAACACCAGGAATCGGGTCTGATCAATGTAGCAGGTGGCAGAGTAAGCCTCCACATTTACACCTTCAGCTTGCCTTTTCTCTCAGCCTACTTTCTCCCCTCTCGAAAGAAAAATAAAGCAGAACATCATGGCAGAAGATAAAATGTTTTTTTTTTCTTGCTACCCTCCTCTCTGCCAGCACACATGGACAACTGTCAAGAGCAGGAATTAATAGATCTGACCTCTCCTAGGTACCTTGAAACAAGCCTCACTTGTCTCCTCACTGAAGAAGAGCAAACCCCACCCAGCTTTGCCGGGAGCCCCTCCAGTCCTGTGGACTCGGGAATATTTCAGCAAGACTACATATCCTGAGCAGTGGAGTTGAGACTAAAAACCAGCAATCCCTGCTTACAGCCTTCGGATCTCTCAATAAACCAAGGAACTGGCTTTAAATAAAGCACACCTGTCCCTCCCTAAGAAACCTCCATCACACAACCCTCCCGTTTATGTGGTCTGTCCTTGGAAGCGATGCTGGGGAATAGCATCATCACAGTACTGGTCTCAGGCCACAAGAGGGACCCGATTATCCACACGGCTCAGTACAAGCCTCAGAGATAAGGAACCAGAACTATCTGAGTAACAGTAAGTGTCCATGCAGCCCAAGCATACTGCTCTGACCCTCAGCAGGAGGAAGAGCATGCCTGAGCTCCTAACTATGGTCCATTCCCCTCATATACCCCTCCCATCTATGGTCCCTGGACTAGGGATGCTAGAGGCCACATCTCTGACTAGTCTCCCTTTCAACAAATATTTACAAGCCTATTGTCCATTTGTTTGTCCAATTAATTTTGGAATGTTGACATTGCCTGCCTCTTGGGGCCAAAAGTCCAGCACCAATGTCTGTATAAAGAAGTGTGTTCTTCTAAATCAAATTCATACTGGTCTCCTTGAGTGTCCCTCACCTTTGCTGTTACAGGACTTGGGGAATAACAGTCTTGTGTGGACCTTATCCATCACTTTTTTGAGTTCCTAAAATTCACACGTATCTTCCCTCAGTCTCCTTCTCTCCAAAACCTAAAAGTCTAGACTTTCCTGATTTCTCTTCCTAAGGCAAATTTTCCATTTTCTTAATAATATTAGCAGTCTGTATTTTCACACTCTAGGAGGACACAGTGGAATTGGAGGAGACCAGAACTGCACAAACTGATGCACATCAAAGACGTGGGCAGCAGGTAAAACACATCCTCTATCTTATTCTCAATATCCTTCCTGACGGCACCTCAGTTGTGCTGGCTTTTTCAGCTGCTGGACAATGAGCTGCTGATTTCAGAGAAGTGCTGTTTCATCCACACAACAGCTAGGTGTCCAGCTGGGATACCCTCAGTCTCCAGCATCTTGCAGGTACCTGCCATGAGTTGTTTCTGTGGGGATCACATCTCTAGTTCTTCAGACACCAAGGAAAAGACCATCCTGTAGAAATGTCCACGCTGGGGACAGCAGGCTAGAAGAAAGCTTGTGCTTTGATCCTTTATGTGACTGATGAATCAGTATGTCATCAAGTGCCCAAATGGAAGTATACAATATGCACGTCTCTAAGTGACACAGAACTGTTCACTCTGGGTCATTTTGGTGTAGGCAGAATATAAAAACTAGAGAAATCTGTCTTTTTTATGTCATACACATCTTCCTCACACACCACAAAAAGCTTCAAACTCACAACTTTCAAATTTTTACCCCACCTTCCTTGCCAGCACTGTACCATTGATAGGAAGATTGTGCCAAGAGAACACAAAGCAAATAAGAAAATGCATAAACAAAACATTCACAGAACGACATTACATCTGAAAACAAACCAATTATTTGACAAACCATTTCAACACCTTCAGAGACAGGAGAGGACTTCACTAGCTAGAGCCAAATTATCTACTGCCAAACCCTCAGCAGCTGAACACGATTTTCCATCAGAAAATGCCTGAGCAGATAGACAGCACAGGATGTGCTTTGTTAGAAAGGATTTGGATCCCACTACCTTCTTCTGGCGGTAGAGGATTTTCTCCAGCTCCTGCTCCTTGCTGTGCAGTTCCTTCTGGAGCAGGTTACTCCTGTCATGCCTCAGTGCTTCCTGCAGAGGTAAAGATACACAGCTGTGCACAACACCCAGAACAGTAAGAGCTGCTCCTTGGCCAGACGAGCCACCACCTCTACTTCAGAACAAAGGAAGGTTGCCTTCAAGCCAAGAGAGAGAGAGAGAGAGAGAGAAGGTACCTGGCAGACCAGCCTCTCCCTTTCTGCTTTGATCTGTTGTTCCATTTCTTCATAAAGGCACCTGACTTCTCTATCATGATCTGACTCCTTCCTATAAAACACAAGCACACACAGGTCAGGAGAGAAAAAGAGAGTACAGAAAGGAAAGGAGGCTGGAAACAGATTCCTACTAACAGCTGTGTGGCACTGAGTGGGATTTTAACCAGACTGAACGTTATGGGTGAGCATTGCTGCAGAGCAAACCCATAAGAACAGACCAAGATAGAGGAATTTTATTACAGCAAGAAATCTCTCTTACTGGTGCATCCTGTAACCCAAATTCCTCCTTGCATCTGAGGCAGGATCCAAACATCAGCTGGCTCCTGGCAGCAAATGGCCATGATGTTGTCCTTACCTCTTCAATGCTTGTTCCATAGACTGCTTCTCATGATTCACCTCCTTTATGTATGACGAAACACGCAACAGAAACTCTTCAAAATTGGATAAGAGCTCTGGACGCTCCTTTCGTAGGCGAGCCCAGAGCTCCCGAATCTCATGTGGGCTGGAGCAAGAGAGAACAATACAAGAGAGAAGGAAAGCAAAAGAGTTACTGTGCCATCTTACGGACTGTTATTCCAACTCCAACATGCACTCAGGACAAACTGCCATTCTCCTGTGATGATCTCTGTTACACCATTACAGCAGAGAGGGAAATTGGACAGTGACAGAGCATGCATGCGGAGTGGGATCTATTGTGAGGTCAAAATAAAGGAAGTCATCTGAAAGAAGAAAAGAAAAATAATCTAGGAAGCAAACATGGAATGATTGCTTTTCCAAGTATTCATTGATAACACATTTGTTGTCTACATCAAGACTTACAGAAATGAATATTCAGCAAATTTGCAGTGTGTTATGGTCAAACTGTTATAGCACACAGAGTTTACCACACACCACACATCATTGCTGTTTTCCTTACACTCAGACTGTACTGGTGGCTGCTACAGTCCTCCTGATTTTTTTTTACAAGTTTGGAGACCGAGGCACAAAAAAAGATGCAAATTTTCTCAAGTGTCATATCAGGATAACAATGAAGGAAGCACTGGAAAACCAAAGACGTCTTTTTCTGAACCTGCAATAATGATCACACTGTTTTGACATTTAATTCATTGCAACCTGAACACAGCACTCAGAAACTTCATTCCTTCCCAAAATCTCTTGTAAGCCCATCATGTTTCTTCTCAGGAAAGAGCTTTTTATTTTTTTTTTTAATCATGAAACACCTTGGAAAAATTACCTTGTAAGATAGACAATAATTATACCTATAGTCAGTATCCAAATAGCTGTTTTTCTTTGCCTATGTATTTGACTCTCTTAGTATTCTTTGGGGAAACATACAAACAAAACAAAACAGCCTTTGATTTCCTCTGCCAGTATTGCATGACAGCTTTCTTTTTCTGCTCCAAGTTTAAGAAGTTATAGCACTTCATCAAATCTTCATATTTGAAATAAAAGAACACATTGAGGCCTGTTAGGAAATGAAACCATTTCTTTCTAGAGAAAGCAGTGAAAGTATTTCAGATTCTTGCTCTCATCCCACTTAGCTTCTGTTTGATATTACTCTTTTACAACAGCTGTTTTGGCACAAAGATGTGACATGAAGTAGCTACTGAACTCGTGGCATAAAACTGCCAGTTAGTGGTCAAAATAAAACACAAGATAATTCCACTTTGGGACTTCTAATTCTCAAAGCAGAGTTATAAACAGTAGAGATGGTTTTCCCAGAACAGTAATATGGCCTTTCACAGTGTCATCCTGTTGTTTGAAGCGTAACAGCTTTCCAGATTTTTTTCCAGACAGAAGTTGTTTATCACTAAAACATGCAGGTGCTTTGCATCACAATGAAAATAAAGGGGGAAAAAAAGTCTGTTTTGTGACAGATGTGCCTCTGAAAGCAGCAAACTCCGCCACTCAGCTTCTGTCTTCAATCCTGTCCACCTCCTTTCTTACCCTGGACTGCTCCTTGCAAAATGGCAACACGGAGCACAAAGCCAGAAAAGGACAGCCACAGATCCAGTTGGGCACCCCAGGCCCTACAGGTGTGCATCAGTGAGAACCAGTTATGCATAATGCCTCATGTTGGAAAGCCTAAAAAAAAGACTGGATGACACTGGGGCCAGCAGACTCTACTTGGGCTACATGCAAGGGCATTAATACCAAGTTTCAAGGCTCACAGGAGCACCCCTTTGCCCCATTTAGCCTTTCACACTCTTCAAGATCAGCACAGCCCCAAAGCAGTTCCTCAAACACGGATTCTTCAAAGAGACTCTTAGAACTGATTGTCTAAAAATATGTGAACAGTCACACACCATTTTGGAATAGAGAGCACACTCATCTTCGTTACCTCATCTAACCCTCACATGCTTCTTTTCATTTGCTGCCTGTGCTGGACTGGTATGCCACCAGCTGTTCCATTTTACAGCTGTGTTATGAACTCGAGTTTGGGAAACTGTGAAAAGCACTGAGCTAAAAGTAATTGGTACCTGATGAGAAAACCCAGACCGCACTGCATTTGCTACCAAGCATATGAAAACCCAAGGCAGCAGTCTGGAGAGCCCAAGCAGCGCTTCAGAGAACAAGCAGCTCAGTTCACCTCTTTGGTCTTTTCTGGTACTTTGAAGTTTTGGTACTGCAAGATCAAAACAGGGCAGAAGCAATGCCATGTGACTCCCCTACTTACTCTTCAAACAATTGGGCTGCTCCAAGCTGCTCCATCATGGAACAGAATCGTTTCTCTTCATCATCATCATCTGCAGGGTCCAAGTCCTCTGACCAGCCTGACTCAAAGGTCTCCTCGTGTCTGGAGTGATGCATTCTCCCAGCACCTTGGCACAATTCAATCCCTATTAACTTTCCTGGTGGAAGGTGAAGAGAAGAAGAATAAATAAAGTCAAATTTGGTGTCATTGAATAAGCTGCTGTTTACATGGCAGCCTGGCAGAGCTCCACGAGAAGCCTCGTGCATGCTGCTGGTGCAGGACACAGCTCCTGGTGGGCGAAAAGCCTCCGTTCTGACGTCCTGAGTGATGTCAGCGTCCGTTCCGAGTGCTGGGACTGTCAGTGGCTCCCAGCCCAGCCCCAGGCTGCCCGGGCTGTGCTCACAGCTGTGTGCAGATGGGCCACCACCCACAGCCCTGGGAAGCACGGGAAGCGCCTGGCAGGCGGTCCCTGCGCTCCCACAGTGCGGCGCTCCGGCCCCAGCCGCCACGGAGTCCACAGCTCCCTCCGGGACTCTCCGCCCCGAATAGCACCATGCCCCGCTTCCTCCGCTTAAAACCGGAGAGGAGGGGCTCCTTACCCCTCCCTCCTCATGTGCTACCTCTGTCGTGAGTCAAGCGCCGCGCAACAAGGACTGCCTCTTGCCAGGACTGTGCAGAACAGAATGAACTCGCCCTCTAAGCACCTCCTCCTGCCCCGTCCCACTACAGACGGCTCCCAGCTATCTGGATTCTGTTTCCTGCTGAGACACTAATGCCACGAGAACTCCTGCTATGCAAGGCATGTGACAAATACTGGTGCTGGGAACAAATCCTTCTCAAAGAAGCAAATCAAGCAATCCTATTCAAAACACAGCCCCCCTCATCTGTATACAGAGGTCAGGCCTTCAGGAGCAGCTACTCTTCCTTTCCAAAACACATCTGCTTGGTTCAAAAGGCAGAAATGACATCCCAACTACAAGATCAAGAGCCAAGGATGTTCACAGAGCACAGATGAGAACATGAAGCTACTTCTAAGGCAAAAAATATCCATTGTTATTATACTTCAAAGGATTCAACTTTACCTCTTCTTGCCTCCATTAGTCCAGAATTTAGCTGCTTCTCTCCCACTCTTAAAATGTGCTGTAAAAAAACTTGCCATGTGGAGATCCAGGCCCTACTTAGTTAAAACCTGATGATTAGACAGTTAATTGAGAATGGTTTAGATTAGGCACTTTTGATGTCTGCTTTTGAGAAAGAGTCATTATGTCTCATTATCTCTCTTTTGCAGATGGGAAAATTGAGATGGAGATGGGAAAATTGAGATAGAGAATGATCTGAAGATTGTTTGATAGCCTAAAAGGAGCAAGGAGCCCTCTCAAGCAGCAGACTTGATTGCGGCTTGAACTGCTTTCCCTTGATTTGCCCCTGCACACTCCATAGGAGAGACAGCCAGGCCAAACTCTAAGGGCAAAGTCTGAAAAGGATTTCAGTGATGCCAGACACAAAATATAACCATAAAGAATAGAAATGCAGAAATCAAGTGTTTTGCCTAGACTGGAGCAAGTGCCATGAAGCCAGGCTGCCGGCACAGGGTGGTACCTGACACAAAGACAAAACTTGCCTACCCCTCCCAGCAATGGCACTGATGCGCTCATGATGCCCAGCTGAGACTCTGCTCATGGGACAAATGCCTCTTGCAATGAGATTTGGGAATAACCAAGTCAACACAGAGGGCACTGTGGATGCCAAGGTGCCCAACTGGTGCACATTCACCTGCAACACAGTGCTGGACTGGAAAGCCCCCACTCCTGACAGAACTCTTCTTTTTACCAAAAGCAGTGGAAGCAGCCAACAACAGAGGCACAGGGCAGGAAGGGGTGTAGTCAGCAGGCACTCAGTGGGATAAAACAGCCCCTGAACAGGCTGGCCCAAAACACAGTGTACAGGGTTTATTTAGAGGAATCTTTGCAACTTCTCTTATGGTGGCTGTTTCTGACCATTCAAACTGCAGCATTAAAAGGCCCTCCCTCCCAAGTCGTGAGAAAGCCAGGAGCAAACACAATCTGAGCAATCAGGACAGCAAAATTCAGGAGTCTCTTCCATCATTTCTGAAAGCCCTAGACCACCTGTGTTCACTTGGTTTGACCTGATCCACTTAACACTCCTGCATGTCCAAGGAAGGTGTTGACAACTGCAGATTTTCTGAGAGCTGACAAGACAGAGGAGCACCTATGCTGCTAGGTGAGGACTCTGCTCAAGGATTAGCATTCTCCTAGTGTTTGGAAAAGACAACAGTAAGAAGGCAACAAAGGCTTATTAGCCAATGTTCTAGCCTACTAACAGGACTCCTACTAATGCCCTTGAACAGCACTGCTAGCAGCTGGGGACATTTGCTAAGAGGCATATTTCCATGCAGATGAACAACTCATCAGATAACCCAGCAGAGTTTGCAGCATCATGCACCCTCTCCAGCAGGAGATGTTCTGTGGCTGCCTCTACCAGGGAGGCAGGGAACAGTTTTGGGAGAAGGCAGCACAAAGCCTTGAGGGGGGAATACACACCCGCTGTCTCCAATGATGTCCACATGAGCATGGCACATTGTCCTGCATAGCTTGTGCAGCTTCAGCAAAACCACTGCACTTTCTTCCTTACCAAGAAAAACCATCCTGTCACAGGTGGGCTTTCTCCTTCCTCTGCCTCTAAGCAGTCCTTACCTAGACCCATGCTGAACTCCACAGGTGTCAGGTATCCTTTATTATTCTGCTCCAAGCTGTCAAAAACAGTCTCCAGCTGCTCAGGGGTTAGGGGGAGTTCACTCTGGAGCCGCTGCAAAGACAAAAGAACAAACTTGAGACACAGCTCGAGTCTTCCTTGTGACTGCTGCTGCCATCCTCAGCTCTGGCCCACAGCAATGTGCCCTTTCAGCACTGCATCCTGCCAGTCTGCCAGTGGGGCTGAGTGATGACACAAACACCTGTCTGGACTCATTGATATGTTGACTTTTTCCATTACTAGATGATTCAACCAGGACTTCAGAGAGGGAATTTCAGGTTATTTTGTTTGGAGAAAGCTCAGCCCGCTTCTTAGCCCACTACAGAACCACTGTCTCTAGCTCACTACCTGCCTTTCCCCCCATTCCTGCTCAGAGGTGGCACTGCCAGCCTCCTGTGACCACTGCTGCTCCCAGGAGAGCTCTGGGCACACCAGGTACCAGCTCCATGTCTTTGGCCAGGGAGGGAGGTCAGACTTGCAGATATCTGGAGTCAGTTCCAAGCTCTTGCATATCCTAAAGGAAATGTTCAGTCCATGACAGCGAGTTGGCTTTCCTCTGTCACCTTCTGCCTGCTGGGACTGTATCACTACTCCCACAGCATGAAGGAGCAAAACAATTCCCCTTCATAATACACATGCAGAGCACCTAGGGTGGAGGAGCACCCAAAGAAACAAACAACAAAGGGGTGTAGGCTAAAACCTCATTACTGCCCATTAAACATGCAGCTTTAGATAAATACTTAATAAAAGTTTATTAATGTAACTATAAAAATTAGGCATCACACAACCCAAAGCAAAGTGAGTCAATATTTAAAGTGCCATAAACCTGTCAAACATTATTTATAGATGTGGGGAGAGATGGGGCAGGAGAAAAACAATCCACATGTAACCTTCCTGATAAATCTTTAAAATAAAACTCACTAAGAACTACAGGGATTTTGTTGACAAGTACTTTTTTAACTGAAAGCAGCAAAACACATAATTGTAGAGCAAAGTTATAGTTCAGGTCTACAGTGAGTTTTTGGATTAGGCTCTAGCCATGATTGTATAACTTTGTTGTCACAACTCTTTTTGAGAGGTTGATGGATTGTTCATCGTGTAGTATTTTTGGGAGGCTTTTTTTTTTTAAAAAAAAATTATTATTATTATTATTATTATTATTATTATTATTATTATTATTATTTTTATTATTATTATTATTATTATTATTATTATTATTATTATTATTATTATTATTATAACAAAGGTTTCTTTTCCCTCCAGATTTCCCATCAAATGCATGCTTCATGTTTGTAAGAACAGTTATGAGGCCATGTGCATACCCACGCTTGCCAAGAGTGAAGGCATGCCACATTGTCCCCTCTTTTGCCACCCATGACTTTAGAGATCCTCCCAGACAGAGGAAGAATTTTTTTCCCCTCACCTGCATGTCTACCTTGGTGATAAAACCCTTCTCATCCTTGTCACACAGCTGGAAGAGCTCCCTTGCCTTCTCAAGCATCTCCACCTGCACATCTTCCAGTCTGCTTATTTGGCTGGGAGGGGAAACATGAGGAGCCGCCCCATCCTCCTCACACCCTTCCTCTTTTCCTTCCCAGCGGACGTATCCCAAGAGCACTCCACTCTGGTTCTCCATCTTCTCAAAGTCTTCTTCCCCAGGGCAGGGTCAAACAGAAGAGCTGTGGGGCAGAAAACAGAGAAAACTCAGTCGAACATGACCCTCCACTTCCAACCCACACACGATATAGTTAAACACCTATACACGGTTTATAGTTGAAAGAACTACATTCAGCATCCAGACCTGGACAAAATAACCTCTGAAGTCCCCTCCAACCCAAAATATTCCATGGTTCTATGAACTGAGCAGAGGGGGGAAAGGGAGTTTGTGTCAGAGACACACCAGATGTAGGTAAACCCTGCACATAACATGGGTGTAGCTAAACCTTCCCCACATCTGTAACCCTGCACCCAGCATGGGAGCTCTGTTGCCACCTCCCCTCCTGTGCCTCAGACCCACAGTGCAGTCCCAGTTCTTTGCTGCTGAAAGCCAGGTGCCAAGGGGGGATTTCAGCCAAGACAAGAGGGTGGAAGGGAACATTAAAGCACACAGGTAAACCTGCAGGAGAGCACAGTGACAGTCCCACATCAGCTAAGACAGGGCTCAAACACTGTGAGCTGCTGCTCTCTGGTCTTGGTTCCTCTGGCAACAACATCTACTTTTCTTTTTCTTGTTGCTTTTCTGCACCACACCTTTGAGCACCAAACCTGCATTAAAACTGCAAAATCCAGAACAAGATGAGAGCAGATAGGAGGATGATCTGTGCAAGTGACAGAAGAAAGAGAAGAAGAAATGTCATTCCCAGCCCTCTCCCAGCCAGGTTCTCTGTCAGGTCTTCCACCTCTGACATTTTCTTGTTAACGCTTTCCAAACAGTAGCTCCACTTTTTTTTTTTTTTTTTAATGCTGTTATAGTACAAAGAAAGGTCAGACAATTCCTATACTGGGAAAAATCTAATAAGCTGGGCACTCCTGACCCCTTGCCTTCAAGCCTCTGTTTTGAGAACTCATGAGCTGCCAAACAGAATTTTAATCTGAAACATTCACCTTTATAGGAAGGAAACCACAAAACTATGGAGACATTTCAGAGGCCAAAGAAAATATTTCCCATCACTTAAAAGTACCTAAAGCAAAAAGGAATGGGAGCACCCACTTAAGCTTAGCACTGCGACTGTAAAAATGCCTGCAATGCATCCCTACACCAAGCTACTTTCTGACTTACTGATCTCATGGAATCAGACACCTTCTCCAGACAGCTTCTCCTCAGCAACGCCACCACATTTTTGAAGCCTTGTTGCACTGATTGCTTTAGATTTCTCCTTCTGCAGACCTGTTTTCTGCATTGCAGGGCAGAAGTGAGCTGTGCAAGCAGGCTGAGAGCAGATTTAAATAGTGCTGGACAAAGAAGGCATGAGGGTTGGGTTGCTTGGGTTTTTTTAACCTCCAAGAAATTAAAATCCAGGTACAGATGCCACGATAACAAACAAACTAATTCTGTTTGCACTCTTGGTACAATGGGAGGATAAAGAACTCGATGGCCAGGAAGAATGTCACATGGGAGAACGATACAACACTGACACAAAAGGAGAAGGCAATTATGACAAAAGGAGAAGGCAATTATGCCCCATGCTCCTTGACTCCATTCATTACTGCTGGTCCACAGACCAGAGGGTGGTTCTGCTTCACAGAACAAGGAGAACGCTTCATTCCCCCTTTCAAATCAGTGTTTTTCCAGGGCACCTCTGTTTCAAACAAGTATCTGCTCAAGTGACACTAAACTCTGCAGAAGACTACCTACAAATGGGTACTATTCTAGTCAAGTAAACATCCCCGACAAGCAATGGACACGGAGTTGGACCCAAGCTTTGGGGAATACAGCAGAGGAAAGAAAGGAAGAAAGCATAGAAAAAGTAAGAAGGCAGACCATGTTTTTCTCTCTTGCTCTTTCTCAAGCAAACCCTCCTACCAAGCATTTTTTGCGTTATGGAGCCAACAGAGGAAAATTTGGAGATTAAAGTTAGATGCTATGCATTAGCTGGACAGTAAGTTTGCTTCTGGTGGCAAGTCTGTGAGTTTTAAGTAGTAAAGAAGTCAGAAAGAACACCAGCTTACTTTTCATATTCAAGTAAAAGTGGCAAAGCTGGCCTTGAAAGAAAAACAAGAGACCTAGATACCCTATGCTTCCTAGATTTTACAGGTGATTATGGTGAGTAATAACAGCCACATTGATGAAGGATAATTATTGGCTTCTACAGGCCACCTTCCTGAAGGTTTTTTCCAGACCCATTACTTTTGCAAAGATACAGCCTCAGTACAAGCAGCACCCTGTTCCAGACAGCAGCAGGGGTTGAAAGCAAAAGGGATTTCAAAGCAAGAACCATGACAGGATTGCAGAAAATAGCCAGAATAAGAAAAGGCACAAGTAAACAATGCTTTCTAAAACATCTCTTTAGCTGCCTAAGAGACACTGAGGACCCCAGAAGTAAAGATGATCTTACTTTCTTATTACCAGCTTCATCAGTTCTAGAGCAGCCCACGCAGCTGACATCTACCCAGCTTTGCTGCAGCAAACAAAAGGTGGTGCAAGGAGGATGTTCTGTTCTCTCTCAGAGACATTTTTTAAAAGCTGAAATCCAACCCATTACATCCCTACCTCTAGTATTTCCTCATTTTATCAAAAGCCCAGCTGCACTGTAGCTCCCAAACACTGGCTGAGTTAAAAGCCTCTTAACTAGAAGAGCTGGGAGCCTGACATGGACAAAGTCTGAAAGGATTTCACTTGTGTAAAAGACCAAGCCCATTAATTCAGTGTTCAGAGCAGGAAGTCTCTTGCCCAAGCTGCTTCAAGTGGCTTCAAGCCAGATGTGGCTTTTTCAATGGTGAGACAGCACTCACAGAGGAACAAAGCAGCAAATAAAAGAGAGCCCCAGGAAGCAAAATATATTGCAGCTCTGATGAACTTCTCTCCCAGAAGACTGTGACTGAGAAATTCTTCCTCTCTGTTCCTCTTTGTAAGGGCACTGCTGGGGCAGGTGGGGCACAAAGCAGATCTCAGTCTAAACAAGTGCTGTCACACCTTCCCTAGTTACAGATCATCACTGAAAAGGACTGGGGCAGCATCTTCATCACCACAATGCACAACATCATGGAAGGACCACTTTGAGGTCTTTGGAGTACCACAACTGTGGACTGGTATCGATAAGTGAGGCAAGCAGGGCTGGTTTGGGTGCAGAAAGGTCAGCTTGGGAAGAACCACACTTCCCTAACACAAGGGGCAAAGCAGAGAAGATATGTACAAGCACCTTTTGGTCAGGCAAACCTGCCAGGCTCTACCACAGAGATGAAGCCAAGTAACCTCCAGTGACAAAGCCAGAGGTTGTTACCAAAACTTCTTGTCAGGATTAGTTTTTCCAGGTCCCTTCTGGCAGGAAAAGATCAGCACCAGTAAGAATCAATTTCCACACCTAACCTGGGGTCAGGACAATCCCCCCATCTTGAGCTGTTGATTTCCATCATAAAAAAGCGTGCAATGGGTCACAGCAGAGTTTGTCTAGCCCAGAATCCTGCCCTCGAGAGTGGCTGTGAATGGCTGGTGAAGGAAGAGCTACAGCAGGGCAAGCAAAGAGAAGACTTCTTCCCTGAAGACATCTGCCAACTAATAGCCACTGTCAGCCTGGGGCAATTCCTGAGCCACCTGGTTCCTTCCTTGTCTTCCAAGACACTTGTCCAGCCTCCCTTTGAAACTGTATGAAAACCTTCACTATTCCCATGAACATGCTGATAGAAACGGGGTGCTGACAAAGCCTTATGGGACTATTTTCAGGGTAGATGGTTTGACTAGCATCAGCTCCACAAGAGATGGAGTCCCAGCTCAGTCCAAATGAGTTCTCAGCCACCTTCACCTCTGGGAACTGTGTTGGAGACCAGAAACTCTTTTCCCAGGGCCTGGGAGATACAATGGGAAGATGGAAGAGCCAGGGATCTAGAGGGCTTCAATACAACACACTCAAATCACCCTGGTGTGTAACGCTTTTCTTCAGCCCTGTCTTCCCCCACCCCAAGGGTTTGGCTGCCTGTGCCCAAGGTCAGCTCTGGTACTGCACAGTCCAGGTTTGGACAGTGTCCAACACCTGGAAAACCTGATACAGAGCTATGGATTACACCAGGTAACTCCTGCCATAATATGTGCTGGGGTTTAGCGAGTAAAAATTCACCTGCTCCTGAAGACAACTTTCCCAGAGCCTGGAAAGCAAGTACAGGTCTTCTCAGACACAGCACAGAACAGGAAACTGCCTGCCATAAAGACAGCTAGCACCAGCTCTTGTATTTCTGCACTGAGGAAACTCAGACCAGTCTTACATGACTCTTTTAGCTACCTAAGGCACAAAACTGAGGTTTGTCCTCTGCAAAGTTGTGGCAAAAAGTCAGCTGGCTCCCACAGGCTTGGCATTCTTTAGGAAAATCATGAGACTTGAATTTTAATCCTGACTCAGCTGGCCATATGGCCGTGGGTAAGTCACGTCACCTTTCTATGCCTATGGACTGTCAGCTCCTCCTGTTTGGTTCCTGATGCTTGTGACAGCTGGCACTTTAGGACTCAGTATCTGGAGACTGATAATTACAAGTGAAACTCAAGTATCCAAATAGTTTCAAAGCCTCAAAGCTGAAGAATGAAAAACTTGAACACAGAAACTGCAAATTTCAACAAACAGAAAGAACAGACACAAGCTGCTTTTCCTGGAAAAGGGAGGTACTATTTTGAAGGTAGCACTACAAGGTCATCGCTTCCAATTTATTGTCTCAAAAAGCTTTTCCTCTTGTTGCCATAAGCAGTTTTAAAAAGGTACAGGAAAGTCACAGATAAAATGCTTTCAACAGCCAAGCCCTTATCTAGGTGACCCTGACCACCATGTGCACATGACAACTTTGGGGTGTCGGGGTTTTTTTTCGTTTTTTCCACAGCCCAATGACAAGGAGGAAAGAGTGTGGAGTGCAGCCAAATTTCCACAGCTGGTCCTTAACTGACCCTACTCACTGCAGGGCATTGTGCATGCACTGAATATGCTGCATTCCTAGCAGTCCTCCCCAGTGCAAGACAATGAATCAACAGTTAATGAGGGATAGAGAACTAAGCACAACTGGCTGAGTGGCTTACCCGGGATTACAAAACAAGGCCAGCGTTTGGGTCCTCTAGAGGGAACCTATAAGGTCCTGTAGAGGGAACCTGTAAGGAAAAGCTTCTCTGTACCACTGAGTTTTTGGTGCCAGAGTGGTAGAAGGGAATTATAAAGAATAGTTATAGGTGTACCACAAACTAAAGTGCTCAAATACTTGCTGGGAGGTTTCCCAAAAGACATCCTCCTGTATCTGTGCCTAAGACAATATTATTAGAAACAACAAAACCACCCCCGTACTGAAACTAAATATTTAAGCCATTTATTTAAACAAATCAGAAGAACACACACCCTTTCCTTTCTACTCCTGATGGAGAAAAATCAGTCTTACAACCTCAAAGGAAGGAATTCACTGGGTGTTTAGGCACACAGTGATCACACTCCTGGTGCTGGATGAGGCAGGTTTGATCCCATACAGGAGAAGATATTACACAAAGAGGAGATGAAGGGCTGGGTAAGGGATCACTGCAGCAGAAGGCTGTTGCTCCAGCCCACTACAAATGCACAACAAAAGCAGGCCAAGATGCAGTAGGTACAAAGCATTTGTTGCTTGGTCATGGAATGGAAGCATCACTCGGGAGCAGGTGAGCAACAGGTAAGTTTTACAAGAAAAGGGCAATAAAAACTTCATAGGTCTTTACACCATTTTATATCAAACATATGCCACTTGCTCTGTTTGTTCTACCTACCTTTTGCTCCCAAGGTTTTGAAAGCTAGCAATTGCTATAAAATATGCTCTTTGTAGGTCACAGTCACATCTACAAATCCCAGATTTCATAGTAACATGAGATTCAGTGATCAGAGATAGGTATTTACAATTATTATCCTAGGTACAGACAAAAAGCACATATGCACGGACCAAAATCACAGCCATACAAAACTGACCAGGTGAAGGCAGAGCAGAGATCTTGCCAGGGAAAGACACTGACTGACCCCTGTGACAAACCAGCTTCCACGGATGCTGAATTTCCAAAAGCTGCTCAAAGGAACTGGGTACCCACTTGATGAAAATTATTTTAAAAGGCTCTGCCAAGGCTCAGCCTGAAAAGGCTGGGAGAAGGGCAAAAAGAAAGTAGTTATTTCTCTAGCGTACTTTGCTCAAAATCAATTTTGCTCTTTCCCTTCTCTAGCAAATTTGTTTCCGTTGTTTGGAATTTGTTTGGGTGGTTGTTGGGTTCTCCCTTCCCAAAGGGAATGGCAGGAAAAGAAATACACTGAAAAATGAGAAAAACATCAATTGTTTGTGCAAGGCTTTTTCTTTTAAAAAACCTAAGAAACCCATACACACCCTGGGCAGAAAGCCTGAAATTAGGTGTTCATATCTCGAGCTACACTTTACTCTCTCTCTCTTTTAATTGCCTGCACTTGATTGTAGCCCTTTAAGGAAACAGGAACAAATCCAGGAACCTTTGTGTTGTTTATTCAGCAGGGGATTAGCCCAGCCCGATAGCCCTGAGCTAACCCGTGCCGCCTATCTTGGATGACTTCATCATGGGATATGCCAGTAGGATAGCAGGTATATCCCAGAAACACTGACAGGTTCAAGAGCCTTCATCGTTCTGAAGAGCAATTTAAAAAGAGGCTCTGCTGCAATTCACGTTTCCCTCACCAAAGCTCATCATAGAGGAATTTATCATTATCAACTTCTTGATCTTTGCTAGAAAAATTTTGCCATGGGGAAAGTTGTTTGATTCAGACTCTATGCTCTTATCACCAAGCAACCTGAGAGTGGTAATGGTTCTCTTTTTCCATTTCAAGAGGTGAACAAATAAACTTGTTAAATCTGCACTCAGCCATGCTTCCCTATTCAACAGCACAACAGAAACCACCGACTGTGCCAACAACTATCAACATGAGAAGTCTGCAACACAGATCGGTATCTACAGCATCCCGAAACAACATCCTTCACCCCAGAACTTCCCACAAATCCTCCAGCACACCCCCGTGCTGCTCCCCAGCTTTGGCATTGCCAGCTAGTGGCATTTTGCAGCTCTCACACACTGGCACAGCACTGGCACAGCAAACACTGAGGGAGAGTGTTTGCACTGGAACCTCTCCTACTAATTGGGCTTTTGGCTTTGTTGGGTTGTTTTGCTTCGGGGATGGAGAGAAAAAGCATCAGTTTTTCCTCTAATAACATTTGGGCCAAAAGTTAATTCTCAGCAATTAAAGGCAAAATCCAAACCACATTTTTTCCATAAACAGCTAATGGTCTTGGATCTCTCAGTGTAACTAGCACACAGCTGATTTCTCAGAAAATAAAGAGCATGCCTGCAATAAGACATGACAAATAACAACAGCTAGTTTAAAAACAAGTAATTGTCACGAATTCCTTTACCTCATACAGGCTTACATGTTCCCTGAAACTTTTCTTTAAAGAGAACAGAACAGAGCATTACATCACATAAGGATTCATCTTATGTACTGCAGCACTAGCTGAACACCACTGACAGTGCTGTGAAGTTGGAGGTAGATGCTGCTTGGAGTTCAGCAATCAGAAATGAGATCATGCCTAGCACCAAGAACGCTGACAATGGAATGTGTGCTCTGCAGGGGATATCTACAGAGCAGGCAGGAGGCAAAAAAACTGCCAGCCCAGATGTGGGAAAAAGAGGATAGAAGACACAGGACTTGGCGCTTGACATCAGATACGCTGGATCGTTTTTGATTCTAAGTAAAAACTGAGAGCCCAGGCTAAGGGGGTCCCTGCCCTCTTCTACTCCTCTTTTCCAGGGGTTGTTGACACAGGTAGGAATATCCTGTAAGGAAGACAAGATCCAAACCTAATCTGGCATTTAAAGCTCTTCAGGAAATGACATAAATCCAAGGCAGATCCTCAGCTCGTTTAATGACACATGAGTGGCAACTCCCTCCTGCCTTCCCTGCCCCTTTGTTGTGCCAGACATTAATAACCAGGATTCAGCACCCTTCTGCTGGGCTCATGCCACCTTTTACTGAGCAGCTGAAGTGTCATCAAGCTAAAAAGGACCTCAGCTGCTGCAGCTCAGCAGGGACACATCAGGAGAAAGGCTGCTGAGGAGACTCCTTTCACACCCTGCAAGCAGCAGAGGCACCGGCTACATGAGGCTCTTCCAGAGCCCTCAGGAATGGGACGGACACTTGGTGTCCTGCAGACAAAAATTCCAGCTGAAAGCAGGCACACCTCAGTCCTCTTCTGGGGGAGGGCCAGACACATGTCATCAGCGTTCCTGAAGTATGTCAAAGGCAAAATTATGCGGAAACAGCCTTTTGTTTAATAAATGGATAGAAGATTCTAAAGGATACACAAAGCTTCAAATGGTAAAATTTGGAGGTTGTGGAGTTGCCTGTGTAACCAATTCTGGAATGGCCGAGATGGTGAAGAATTGTCCTCAGTCACTGCCTCCTTTAAGAAAAGAATCCAGGAGCCTCAGATTAAGCTGGTGATGGCATTTGCACATCAAACGAGAGGAAGCACTTCTCTACAATCCTTTCAAGTGTGTCATCTCACTGACACGAGATGCTGAGAATGTCACAGGCATTCATGAGCTGCAGACATGGCTGTTTTGTTCTGCTCTGAGTTTGTCCATGAAGGACTATTACAAAAAATACCTATTTTGGTGCAAAATTTCTTTCCCACAAATAGCAAAAAGAGTGTCCTAGGAGAGTATTATCCCATTTTTATGCTGGGAAGATGAGGGTATGTGCCACTACCTGCGGCAGGAGACACAGGGCTGGTTCAGCCTGGCTGTTCCTCAGCACGAACAGAGGCTGCTCTCTCATCTGCAGAACCTTCCCTCAAAGTACGTGGACTCTTTGGCCAAAAGGACCAGAGCATTTGCTGCATTTTCACCAGCAAGAGTTTAATGAACTGGACTTGGTACTCCAACAGGCAAATGCCAGGCTTCTCCCCACAACTGTTCCCACAACGGCCATCATGGGTACTGAAATCCACTTGGTTCTTCCTTTGAGTCCTCAGATTCTAGCCGCCTATGTCATATCAGAACAAAGATTTTCCTTTCCAATAAGCAGCTGAATCTCTCCATGACAGCCTCACACCTTATCTGGCTTCAGCAGGATCCCTCCTGGGCTGCTGTTACCTAAACACACTCACCCAGCAGAGTGGCTGTTTAAGTCAGTCACCCTTCCTAGGATTCTTTTGAGTACTTTTCACCTCTGTTGTAAGAGAGAGAAAAATATCTGGTGTTGCTTCATGGAGGATGAACTTTCTGCCACCCAGCCTCAGGATGCTGAACAAGAACAGTGTTCATGGCTTCCTCCAGGTGATTCCCAATCTTGTTTTGCCACTTCATTAAATTTTCCAACAGCCACCCATTGACTTGAGCACAAGTCCCTCCTGGCCAGCTGCAAGTTTTCCTCAGCCACTTCAGTGCCCTCTTTGTACAAAGGCTAAAAATCCTGGAGTATCACAGGTGTGAGCTCAGAGACGTGCGCAAGAGCCTCACCTTTATTGATCCTTTGGCTTGAAATCAGCCTCACACAAACACAAATTCATACCCTTATGTTGTCCCCAGACTGCTCCCCCAGCATACACAGGCACAGGTGAAATATCAAACCACAACATCGGACTGCCCAATCCTATTCTCCTTTCAAAGGAAAAGCTTCTTTTCGGTAAAACATTCACATTGTTTACTGAATACACGAGGTAAACAGAGATTTCTTCTCCAGCTGAGCCAACAAGTTCTCTGCAGCACCTGAAACCTCCTTACCCAGCTGCAGCACCTGAAACCTCCTTACCCAGAGGGCTGGATACAACTGCTGGGAGGATGCAAGAAATTTAAGCGTATCTTCCTCATCCCAAGAAGTTCTCCAATATTTTGAGAACTGGACACCTCTATCTCACCCCCATAATATTTTCTAGGCTACATGTTAGCAAAATGGGATCAGCGGAAAAAGCTTTACCTCACTGTTCTAAACCTGCAAGATGCACTTAAAAAACCCAAAAACCTACTCCATTAACGAGTAGGAATGAGCATGGATAGGATTTCTAAGCACCACAGCTCCCTGTAAAAGTATCTCTCTGGCTGATGCTGTATTGGTTTTGCCCAGGAGGGATGCATGGACAGTTTGACCTTTCTGCAAATGTTGTTAAAACAACAAACAGAGCCAAGCCAATTTCCACGAAGATGGTTAACCCATTCTCTGCCTCCCAGAGAGGAAAACTGCCCTGTGCACAGGTGTCTGATACTTGGTTACCTCTCACCTCTTAATCTACCTGCCTCGAGTGAGTATAAAGGTAAAAATCCACTCCTTCCTGTGAGCTCAGGAGGTGTTGGCTGTGCTGTGCAAAACATCTTTCCTGAAATACCAGAGTAATTTATGCACTGGAAAAGGGTGAAGTCCATGCCCTGAGCAGAGACACCTCTTGGCTGTCAGACCATTGAGGGGAGTACAGGTAAAGTCTTGAACCCAAACACCACCACTCCCCATCTCACAGACCTCTACAAGACAGAAAACTGGAGAATGTTTTGAGCAGCCACAAGCTTTGAGCTTCTCCTCTACAAAGCAGGATAACACTGGCACATGAAAGGCACCTGTTCCTGGCACACCAGGCATAGCTTAGCGCAAGGAGCAATCAAAGCAAGCAACAGCATTTGAAGCAAAGTTGGAAGCAGATGCCATTTGAGAGGTGCTTTTGTTCAGCATGGATAAGTGTTCTAGGAAAAGTAAAATCACTGTGGGTTTGGGGGGATACTCCTTCCTTTGACAAAAGCTGTCACTGAGTCAAAAGCCCACAGGAGGAGCAATGACATGGGATTACAAAAAAGGGTGGAGGGGAATAGCTATGTTTAGGAGAGATAGTGGGAAATTTCCTGCCAAATGTTTTTAAAGAAAAATTTCTAGCTGTCTTCAGAAAGCACGCAGTGGAAAAACTTTAGTTTTTAAACCAGGCCAGCTCAAGTTTTTTTTAAAAAAAACAAAGCAACACAGTCTCACACATTCTAATATTTAGCTATTACTCCAAATCAGCAGTTTCCCAAATCAGCGAGTCACTAGAATCAGTTAAGCATCTTGCGGAACCACATCAGAACTGAGAGCGAGTTTCTTCAATACAGCATGTGCAAAGAGTGATCTGAACTGCAGCATTCATTAATTAAGCACCCCCAGCTCTTGAAAACAAATTAATAATTTTTTATTCCTCTGTCACAGGAATAACAACTAGTTTTTGCAGTGATATACAATGCCACTGTACACAGTAAGCTCCACTCTGCTGCTCTAAAGCAAAAGCGGGAAGTCAGAACAGAAAATTCCTAGGGAGGAACTTTGCTGAGACACAGCAACTCACAAACTCGTCCAGACTTCCTGGTAAAATAATTCTTTACCCAAAAATTCTTCCCTCCCCTCCACCCCATTTTGTCTCTCTGCAGGTGTCCCCAAATACCTGGAGCAGCAGGACAGTGTTGCTCCCCTTCCCTGGAAGCAGCAGAATATTCCCCAGCAACAAGCTAGCGGGGAAGGAACACGCCACTGTAAATAGAGGATCAGAGCCGGTCCAAGCCAGGAGGTGTGGTCTGCACTGCTCCCTACGCATCTCAGCCCCTTTCCAACACAGCCTAGTAGCCCTCAGCTCAGAAGGCTGCACAAGAAAACCTGCCCGTGAGCTCCCAAGGCAAATTCCTTGCAATCCTGCCTTTCACACAGCTGCGAGGGAGAAGGGTTTGTTTCTGAGCTGCCTTAGGCAAGAGGGGAAGAAGGGGTAAGGAAGCAGATGATCCCTGATCTCACACTGAAGTTACCTTCCCTGAGAAACTCTAGCTGTGCTTGTACTTAGGTTGCTGCTCTGCCCCCAGCCAATTTCCACCAGGCAAGGGCTGGAAATCCTGCCTCGAGTTTACCCCTGTGAATCCTGCCTCAAGCTTAACTCCAGTTTTACGAGGCTGGCAACCCATTTCACAAAGAGAAGCACAGAGAGCTCAGGAAAAGAGAGAAGCAAAGCACAAGATGACAGGACAAGGAGCATGTTTCCAGAGCATTGTAATACACACACCAGGGTGGGGTGCATATCCCAGGGCTGTCTCACTAAAGCAGCCAGAAATGCCACCCTCTACCCTGCCACTGTCCAGAGCACCACTCTACCCCACAGCACTCCCAAAAGGAAGCAAAGCCATCCCTGCCTGCTGACAGCTGGAGATGGGGATTTGTTGCTCGGTGGCAGCTCCAGAGTCTCCAGGCAGCACAAAGATGCTCTCAGCTGTGTCAGGTCCTACCAGTTAAGCCTGAGGTCTTCTCAAGAAAGGTGACAAAGGAAAGACAAAAAAGAGAGTGTTGAGACCCAGGCAGGCTTGCCCTTCATCACCCGGTAAGGTTTTGCGGCCTTTTCTCACCCCTAATCCCAAATGCCCTTTTTGCCCAGAAAACAAGCTTTGCCATACAAATCATGAGCAGGCAAGCCTATCCTCTACAGGGGAAAACCCCTTCCTCCACCAATTCCCACTGAGAAGACTCCAGCTGGTATCTGAAGAGCAGAGACCTCAGCAACCTGCAAAGAGAGGAGCTACAAACAGCCAAAGGTAAAGATGGGTCCTTCCCAGTAATTTTAAGATGGTTATTTCAAAACCCAGACTAAGAAATGGACACGAAGCCTACTGCAAACAATCACAGTTGTCTTTACTAGGGATTTAACAGGTCCAGAGAGCTCCCCTGAGCCACCTGGGAGGTCTCTGTGCTAGCAGAGGGCACAATCACGTTTCCATTCCTCACAGGCTCACCTTTGCCTCAGCTGCAAGAACCCAGATCCCCTGGGGCAGGCTCTAACAGTACAGCTGTGGCAAAAAAAAACCACAATAAAACCAATCAAGCCCATACCAAGTGAGGTATCTGCCTCCAAGCAGGAAAGTTTACTCACCATTTTGTTCACCACTGCTGCAGAAGTCCTGCTTGACACTGACCCATGGTCTTGGCTGCGATGCTGCTAGAACAGCACAAAAAAGGGTGCAAGCTGCTTTCCTGCACCTTGTACCCTGTCCTGTCTCTAATCTCCTCCTGTGGGGTTCTTTATAAAGCTTCTCTTAGTACTGACTACAACAAAAAAGCTTATAAAACGCACAAAAACCCCCCCCAAAAACCCCAGACCCTGACACTATGGAGGCACATTAATGAATCCTAAGTGTTACATGGATAAAGGTCAGGAAATACAAAAAGTTATGGTTCCCATAGTAATGCTAATTCAACCATACTGCACATCCTGTGTATTCAGTGGTACACACTGAAAAGAAAAAGGCTTCATCTACCAATGCTTAAAAGGTTTTTGATTTAGAAAAGACACTTGGATACCACCCCCCACACGTAACATTTATTGTTCAGAGCAGTGGATTTTCAGATTGAATTGGATTAAGCCAATCTAAGCATCACTCCAGCTCCCCATATCTAGGGCAATAGCAAGAGCTCTCAAGCATGATTACAGACTGAACATTATTTGTCCAACCTGAACAGAGGAAAGGGATCCAGGCGTCAGAGTGGCCTGAGTCACCAAATCACAGTCAGCACAGATTCTGCACTGGGATGCAGCAGGGACTTGGTAAGGAGGGAGAGGAGACAACAATCCAAGCCCCCCACACCCACAACTAGAAGGTGTTAATCCATTCCTATAAACACTCGTGTATTTGATGCTGACAGCTTGAAATATCCTGCCTGGTATCCCGCCTGGCAAGTCTGGGAACAGGTGAACTACAGCCAGGCTGACCTTTCCCCAGCACAAATCCATGTATTGCTCTGCTCTCCCAGTTCCTGAGGGCTCATCTCCATGCTTTGCATAAAGCCCACACCACTCTTCGAGAAGGAACAGCTAAAAGTGGTCCATTTGCATTTAGCGGGAGCAACCCTATTTGCATAGGAAGCGAAAGACTTTTTGTGCTATAGGAAATCCATTAAATCAAAGGGGTTTGAGCACCTCTGCTGGAGCAGAGGATTACCCCTCCGGCTACACGTCTGGGAGAAAGGAAAGGTATATCAGGAACCTTGCAAACTCCTTAAAGAGGCAAAGAGGATAAAGAAGAAGGCAGCTTTCAAGCACAGGAGCAAAGTGTGCAACAAAGAAACACGGACATTTGTGGGCGCACCTACATGTCCTTTCTCCCTCCAATAAAACTGAAATTTTTTTTCCTAATTCCCATGATCTCAGAGAGAAGGACACAGTTCAGGACAACAGATATGTCAGAACTTCAAAAGCCAAAGAAGAGAGACACACTGCTGTTGAAGAGGTTCTCAGCCGTGCTAGACACCAGGTCACCCACACAGCCCTGCTCGGAGGGCACCAAGCTGATGGAGCTGCCATGGAGCAACATCCACACCGGAGTTTGCACAGGACACGGGCACAGGGACACACAGCAGATGGCCTTCTGCCCACAGCCTTACTGGGTGGCTGTTCCTGCACTCACACCCCTCAGGCCCTTGCACTCACCTTCACTGTTGGGCTCCAGCATGAAGTCTCCACGTTTTAAAGAGGCTTTGCCACCCTCCCTGCAGCTCAAGAGCCTGGCTATTCCTCTGAGCTACACAGATCCCAGGCAGCATCTAGCCACACCTGCCAAAGGTAACAAGGTTTTTGGTCATGTTTTATCTTATCTAAGCAATGATGACGCTTGTCTTTCTTCTTGGGCAAAGCTCAGCAGCTCAGCACCTGCCGAGGAGGGGAGCTGGGCAGGGGCCAGGAGCTTCAGCCTGCAGCAATTCACTCCAGAGCAGGATGGCTCTGCTGGCCTGCCTGTGCCAGCCCACAAAAAAATGGGCATTTAGTCCACAAACTAGGGCTGTGGGGAAAATAAGACTCAGCAATACATACTCATCTCACCTTCAGCTCAGGTACTGGCACAGGCACACAGCTCACTCTCCCTAGGTACAATACAGCCCCACTATTCCCTGCCAGGAGACACAGCAGTTTTTTACAGGGAGGCAGAAGTCTTGTCTGGAGTTAAGACTTCAACATCTGTCATGCTGTCAACCCATAGGTCACCTACCACTTCAATTCCCAGCTGGAGATGAGCTTGGTTTCCTCCTCTTCATTTTCCAGAGTGAAGAAGAAGGGAAAACGAGGCAGATAAAGGCATTACTCTTACTCACAGATGTTATGCTGACCAAAATGGAGAGGAATTCAGCTACTGGAACAGTGAGGGCCACCAAGATCCTGTAGGATGTGTTAGATCTGCCTCCCTGCACTTGAACCTCTGCCCAGATCCCACCATGCTCAGCCAAGGATTTACAGCTAGCCTGCAAGCTTGTTGTCTCCTTTTCCAGAGGCTTGACTCACCTAGCTATATCCAAATGTAGCTGAAATTTTCCCAAAAGGTTTGCTTTCCATAGCCTAAATGACATATTTAGACATTCCACAATTTTATTTTTAACACCACACAGCTACTCCTCCAAAGGTCTGCAGATATCCTGCCTGTTATTCATTGGAAGAGCTTGAGGTAGGAAGCAATAAACAGGTAGATATGTTACCTCTATTTCACAGTATAAAAATAAGGCTTTTTTTCAAGCCTTCACTGCACTGCTTTACTTTCATCCAGCACATGTGCTAAAGGCTAATTCTTCCAAAAAGCTGCAGGGTAGGTCTTCAGAGCTTTCCCCTTATTCAGAGTCTCATCTCTCCAGAAACACAGGTTGCCTCAGCCCATGATACATCACCTGCTGTGAGCAGGGACACCTTTACATCCACCACAATCTCACCAACAACATGAGCTCAGGCCAGCCCCAAACCCACACAGTGCTGGACCCCCACAGCAAACCTCAGGAGGTTCACGGCTCCCAGGCACATTTTCAGGGCTCTCCTGCCATCCCCAGAACAACACAAGCTCTTCCTGCAGGGCTTTCAGGTACGTGTGATTCTCAGGCATCCTTCGGGACCAGGCAGTCCCTTCCACACAGATGGGGCAGTAATTGCTGCAGAACAGTGATACAGAGTCTCCTACCAGCAGAGACTGAACGTACAGAAGCAGAGGCAAGAGCTCCTCCTTCAGATGACATGTCTGCTAAATTAACTGCAATCACACACTTCACTGGATAGAAAGCAAGGATGTTACAAGCCTCCTTGCTCTCACTTTTTTTGCTTGACAGATTTTCCTCCAGTTATGCCAAGCAGATAAGAACACTGTACCCTTCCAAAGCATTGCACCTTATCTCATTTCCTCCAAAACAAGCCTATGATTAGATTAAAGCCACAGTCTCTGAGAGCACAAGACAGTATTTGTGGCTGCTTTAGTGCTCTGTCACACAAGGTTAAGAGAAAAATATTTGGTTAAACAGTCCACAGGGTTTCCCAGCCAGGCCACTCCAACCTGAGCTAAGCACAGGAAAGCCCAGCATGGCTCCAGCCTTCATTTGAAAGTCCACAGTACCACAACCCACTGCTACTCTGGGTGCTGTTTTCTCCCAAAGCTCACAATATTTGTTATTCCACTTGAGGCACCTAGATCCTGCAGTGAGGTGAAATACTGAGATTCAAGCATTCCTGGCAGCTTATACAGACATGCACAAATCTCCAAGACAATCAGAAATTAGCAGGAAAAAGCAAATTAAGAACATGATTTAAAAGAAAAAAAAAGTCATTTTATGGTTTGGTTTCTTTAATGGGTGGCTGGTGGTATTTAAAAGCTTAGGGTTGGCAATCCTGTGGATCATATGGCTGGAGGGGAGCACATGGTGCTTCTTTCCACAGCAGAAGTCCAATACTTAGTAGATTCACCCCAGTGCTCCTTGCACAGCTGCAGAGGTCAGGTTTGCTTAGCAAAGTGTGCGTTAGGGCCATGGGGAGGGAAATTCTTCTCAGCATCAGCCAAGAAATTAAAGGTTCAAGGAGCAGGATGAGGAAAAGAGAACATTGCCAGGAAAATATTCGGAGGGTGAATCAGGACATCCACAGCACCTCCCTTTCAAGCTGCTGGGCTAGGGGTACCTCCAAGGATACACAGTGACAAAGGACAGAAGCTCTTACTAATTGCTGCAATTCTGCTGTTCTGGTAGGACAACAAATGAATCATGAGAGATTCAGACATACAGAGTAAACCAAGTTATTTCCACCTCAGACTTTACATGGAGAGCCAGCCAAGGCATCTGGCAGGAAGGAGGGAGATGCTGCTCCACTCAGTGGAAGATGACACATTTGCTACAGCTGAAGTTTCTTGTCACTGTCTTTAAATCCAAGCCGAGCTCCAGCAAGCAGGGGAGGAGAGAGGGAGGATTCAGTCCCCAGAGCAGCCTCACGAAATCAAAAAGATTTAGACAGCGAGTAGCTGCATTATGGAAACCAAACCTAGTTTGCTGTACACAGGGATCGATCTCCTCAAAGCTCTCTGACCATGAAGAGCACTGTGCATGGAGCTGAGCCCATGTGATTTCTGCTGCTGTCAATTGTCCCCATCCCATGCCTTCAGGTTCTGAGGCTGCCTGGCAAAGTCACGAGGAACAGCAGCTCCCCAGCACTGTCTGTCTGCTGCTAAAGACAGCCCCACGTGGAGCCCTCCTCTGCAGCACCATCTTCAGGTCAGTAGACAGGAGGCTCTCGATTCATCAGATGCATCAAATTGGGGTGTGGGAGAGAAATTTTCCTATCTGATGGTGACAAAATAACCAAGCAGACTTTCCAGTTGGATAGTTCATACTTCCCACTGTAGCTTGCCACAAGAAGCCAAGAGAAGAGTGATGCTCCAGGTAATGAGAATATTTTTTGCCCAGCAAAGTAGCTTCAAAGACATTCTAAACTATCTTATGAGGGATTCTGTGGAACAGGATATCCTGGCAAAGAAAGGATTCTTTCACCCCAGCTCACTGCAGTTTTTCAGAACATTCTCTGGACTACCTGAACTGACCAGTGAAAAGACAGACCAAGCTGATTACCTGTTTGATCAAGAAAAGCAATTTCCCTCAGGAGACGTATATGTAGATACATATATATATACACTCACCTACATATAGCTAGTTAGAGGATCCTCAGAAATAAATGTAGCCCTAGAACATGAAAAATAAGATAAAATTGCCCCTGAGCCTGCATAAGGCAAAGCTAGAAATTAAGGTTTTCTGAGCCCTCTGATGCAGAACAACCATCAGAATAAGCAAGAACTCACCAGGTCAAGACTAAACAAGCAAGCTGTGTTTGGATTATCCTGCCTCCTCAGGATATTCCTGAGCGCAGCCATCTCCCTGTGTCTGAGGCTGACCTCTTTTCCCCTCAGCCGTTTTCAGGAAGTCCTGCAGGAAGGACTTAGGTTCAACACACAACTTCACCGAAATGCATCCCATGAGTGCAAGATATTAAAGAGAAAGACGCCGCAGTCTTAGGAGAGCAAAAGCTCTGATAATTTTTCCTTCCAGAAAAGGAGAAGCAGCACCAATACAGCTGCTGTAGGAATCTGCAGCATCTTTATACGGTGCAGTGTCATCCTGCGCCTGAACTATAGCTAGAAAGAATATTCCCTGAACAAAGGATGTTGGAAAAAGGAAAAGAGAAAATAACAAGGTTCCCACTCAGGTTCGACAAGAAAGACCAAAGTTCCATGACCTCATGCCAAAGGAGCCTGCAGACTTCACAGCGACAGAGGAGGAGAGAAGGGAAAAGAGGCAGCAGCTCCCCATCTCGGACCCCACCGGGAGAGCGCTCCCCCTCCCGCGGCACGGCCGCAGCTCCGCCTCAGGAGCGCCGTGTGCGGGAGAAGGCAGCACTGCACAGGAACGTGGATACTCCGTACCCGCCCGTCACCGGCGAGGGACCTCCGACAGCAGGGGACGGGGCAGGTGTGTGGCTGCGGCCAGGCGAGGACCCGCAGCACGCAGGGCCCCCGAGCCCTCCGCTGCCCTCTCCCCACAGCCTCAGGGGCAGCGGGAGAGGCCGGCGAGGCGATGAAGGCACCGGCGGGGCCCTTCGCTGGGGCAGCCGCTCCCCAACACCTCGGCTGCGGGTTCTGGCCGGGCAGAGCCGGCAGCTGCCCCGGGGAGGGGACCGGCCCCGGAGCGCCGGAGCGTCGCACCCTCACCCCGCTGCCGCCCCGGACCCCCGCACGGCGCTTACCTGGCCCGGCGCGGCCCGGTGGAGCGAGCGGCACCTGCGGCCGCCCTGGCGGGAGCGGAGCCGTCGCAGGCGCCGGGGCGGCCCCGGCCGGAAATGAGCGGGGCCGCGGGCGGGCAGCAGCGGGAGCCGGGCCGATCCCCTCGGGATAAGCGGCGCTGCCCCCGCCCCGAGCGCCGGCACCCCCGAGGGGCAGGAAAGCCGCGCACCCAGCCCCGCTCCCGGCCACTCCCACGGCGGAGCCGCGGGCAGAGCCCGGGCGGCTTTATGGAGGAAGGATCCATTTCACTGATTAACAGCACCGGCCTGGGGGGTTTGTTGTTTTGCAGTCAGTAGAGGCTAAGAAAGCTGTTTGCTTTACCAGCTGCATCCTAAAATGCTAATTACAGCACTTGTCCCCCCGTCACGTGACAGCACATAACAAACTCTCTTCCTAAAGTTTCCGGCTGTCAAAATCCTGGATAAAGAGCAGGCCGAGCCCTGGAGCGTCCAGCAGACCCGCGCAGCGCTCAGCCCCAGCCCGTGTGAGGCTCTTGTCCTGCTCCGGGCCATCCCGGCCGCGCTGCCTGGCCGCGGCTCCAGGGCGGCCGTGCCCAGATCCCTGGGCTGGCACCAAGGAAAGCCCCGGCCTTCCCACAACCCAAGGGCCGGTGGTTTCCATGCACTCCAGCTGGAGGGTAACCGGGGCACACCACGGTATCTGTCATAACTGGCAGACACACAAGAGCCAGTACCATCTATTTCACTAGCAAGGAAACAGACTAGAAACAGGTGTCAGTTTCCTCAAGAGGTGGTCCTGTAATGGAGAAGTTTCAAATTTGTGAATAACTTTTAACTAACCCTTTCAGAGGTGCCAAACACCTGCTATTCCCACAAGAGGGTGCTTAATTCCTCCTGGAAACCCAGGTCTGCCAGAAAGCTCCAGTAAACAGAGGCTAAGAGCACTTAGGCTTGACTAAATCAGAAATGGAGTAAAATGCACCCTTTTTCTGCCTCTAGATCAATGTCCCCTTTATGGTGTACCGATAAATGTTGACCCTGAGAGGAATTTGAATGGGCTTGGCCTAGCACAACAAACCCACATCCCACAGCACATCCAAAAATATTTAATAAACCTTTAAACAGCAAGAGAAGCAGCCTACCACAGCCAGGTAAATATATTGAGAAAGTTTTTATTAGAAGATATATTTCTGCCAAAATAAATAGTTACATTTTCTTCAGCAAAACATTAGAAAATAGAAACAGGAGGGAAAAAAAGCATCAACAATTTAATACTGAACTTTTAAAGTGACTGTGAACACTACTTAGTGACATTGCCACGTAAATACATAACTTGTGTATGCTATTGCTGGTCTAGTTGCTGCTCTGACACCAGTAATTTCCACAGGACCTCCACATGTGTTGTGTGCTTAAAGGTCTTCTCAAACTCAGTGGCAGCAGTGGAGTCCCAGGACACACGAAGCTCAAAGAGCTGCTTTAGATGCTGTTTTCAAGAACAAGAGAAAACCCCAGAAGTGAGAGGTATTTATTTCAAAGTTACATTTCCAAGTCTTCTGTTTGGAACTAGAGTTTCATCCTCCCTGTGCAGGAGGGCTGATGTGGATCCATAGAGTGAGATGGATGCAGTTAGGGGCTGGCCTAGTGGAGCTGCCTGCAGGCTGGAAAAGAAGCAATGTCCCACCAGCATGCAAGGGGAATGAGGAAGAGGGGAGTGACTCGTGCTGCACTCAGAAAGGCAGACACCAGAGGAACAGGAGGCCAGAGCCCACTGTAAAGGCACAGCATGTGCTTGGCACAAACAAGCTGGCTGACATGGCAGCCAGGTGAGGTGGTCCATTCTCTCACTGATTTAAGAAGACAGAAATAAAGCTTGAGAAAACTGCTGGCAAGGCCCTCTGACTTTGGTGGCCCTGCCACCCACCACAGCCAGTGCATGTTTAGTAGAAATGGATCCCCCTAAGGAATAGACACAGACAGAGTTTCAGGTATTTCTCCCACAATCGTTTTGGCAAAAGTGAAAGCTCTTTCCTCCAAGGAAGTACTGAATTACTCAATAATTTTTATAAATCAATAAAGCTACTGGGGAATATAAAAGTACTTAGGGACACCCTAGTACTGGCAGACAGCAGATTCTCTTTTATTCTCTGGTCTGAAGGTTGCAGGTACACAGCCTTCCAAGAAGCCATGAGAAAACAATTCCTAGGTCCTATACATAGTGGTCTGTATTTTCTCCTACCCCTTGAAAATCAGCTCGCAAAGTATTAGCAGTAGGGCAGGCAGCAAACCAAACCAATTATACTACACACTAATTGTGGGTTACAGAGCATGCCATAGGCACGGACTGTTGTACAGGTTAGGGGCTGGTTAGATGCACAACAAGGTCACCATTAGCCTTATTAAAAGCAGCAAGTAATAACACAGGAAGGAGGAAAAAAAAGTGGATTCCTGAATGCACAGATCCTTTATGTGAAATGGTGGAAATGGCAAGGGTTGGGACTCCTGCAGGAATCCAGTGAATGCTATATGGACCATTGGGCATGGATACAAAATGAATTTTTGTCCAGGAACCTGACCTCTCACTCACCGTATACTGGAGAGCAGACAGGCCCTGCTGGGCTGCTCAGTCCCACATTTTGAAGAAGGGACTGACTGCCACAGATGGCCTTGCTAAGTGAGGGTTAATCGGCATGGCTGCCCAGAAGATAACTGTGCATGCCATGAAGTGCACACAGAACAAGGGGCTGAACAGTTCCAGTGAGCACTATCACAATACACCCCTCCATATCCAACCCAGAGCCTATCACAAGGTTTCCAGAAGATTTCAAAAAGAGAAGGGTCTCATCTAGCCAAGGCAGCACTGCATAACAAAAAGCCACTCACCAAGCTGACACAGCCCTTTTCTACATCACTGGGAAAGGTGATATTCCCTAATTCCTTCATCCTTTGCAATCTGTGATGAATAAGCAGCAAGAATTTCAAGCAAATGGGTGAAACTTTTCAAAAGGGAAAAGAGGGTAGTTTGAGGTATTTTTGACAGATCTGCAGTTCCTTTATCAGAGCTCAAATCTATAAAGCTAACAAGCTATCACACAATAGCCATTATATCATTTGGGGAATAAAAGAAGGCAAAGAAAGGTTTAATAGAGTGGTACTTTCCCAGTACCGGTTCACACCCTGCAAATTACCGTAGGAAAACCAGGAATTTCCTTGTGAAGAGTTAGACCTTTATTTTTGAAGCCAGGCTTTGATTTGTGGTTATAGCTTGAAGTGTACAAAAGTTTCTCTTTGAGGAGTTTATAAAATAAATTAAACTACAGATGAGGTGAAAACTCAGGCCTTTTACCAGGCACAGCTGTTGGTATCTTGAAATGCATGAACCGGAGTCCCCAAGCCTTCTGGATCGAGCACTGGGAGGCAGTGGCATCAGCCCAGTCGGTACCAGACCAGTTCTGATGCAAAAGGCAAGGGATAAGGGTGCCAAGCTGCAACTTCTTAGCACACTCTGTTGCCAAGAGTATTTTGTTTCATAGTTTAGTGGTTTACATAATCACTCAGTGGTTTTACCAGTCCAGGAAGAAGGGATAAAAAAATACTTGCATCATTTTTTCTCCACCCATATATTAACTTTAAAAAAAAAAAATAAAAAGCAGAGTCAAAAGGGCAGCAGCTTCTACACACAAGATTTTCCTTATGCAGTTTTGCCCCTCTCAGATGTTTTGCTTCTGGATAAAATGCCTTCATTTCTTGACTCTAAATATCTCTATGTTCTTGCCAATTCCTCTGTGTGCACTAGAGACAAGAGATATGCATTTAGCAATCTAAGTAGCTGTGCATGTGCCATTCCCCCCAAGAAGGTAGTCCAAAACAGTGGAAGAAATCCCATACCAAACCACAAAATGAACACCTTTTCTCAGTTCCAATTTTCATCAAATTCATCCTGCTCCCACTAAGTTACAGGAGGCTTGTTGCTGGTTCATTTCCACTAGCATCTAACATTTTTTTTCTGTGGGCTTTAAACAACCACAAGATTCACTTGTTTTGTAATTGAATGTTCTATTCTGATTTCAGAATCCTCCAATTTTTTCTCTTCCTGTAGTGACTTCCCTGTTCCCTGACTTAACTATGCAAAGCTTAAGACTAAATCTGACTGCATAAGTGCAGGCCTGCTTTGTAAGCTACACAGGCCCTTGTGTTACATAGGTAGGTTACATCCATCAAGGGTAGTTGGGGTGACAATCTAAGTCACAAGTTTATTCTTGCACTGGCATCTCCTGGGCAGAGATCCCACTCCATTGCCTCCCAGCTTGGCACAGCCACTGCAGGAAAGTCGTGATGCTTATGAGTCTCCACACAAACACCAAACCCATGCCCAGTGCACAACTGTGCTGGTAGGAAACAGCACCCACCCCGTCACCCACACTGCTCATGAACATTTACTACTTTCTCCAGTTATTAGCACAACTTCTGGGTTTGTTTTCCCTTTCTAAATCTAAACAGAGCAAAACAGAGTCTATTAAAAATTGCTATTCCATGTATAGGCTACATAATCAGCTTCAGATACCCTGTCCTGCTCCCCAGCAAAGACAGCGTATCTTTGCTTTGGCCATTGCACACTGTTTGTGCTAGGAGAGGTAGAAGACGCCTCATGTAGCAAGACAAGCAGCAGAAAAAGATACCAGGAGCTGGGTTTGTTAGAGTGTGAAGACCTCAGCTTAAATCCATGCAATTCCCATAGGAAGCCAGGTCTCACCCTGTGAAGAACAGGGAGTTCATACTTCTCACACAAGCCATGACCAGACCACTGCTGAGAAGGCAGCGGCTCAAGGCAGAGTCCTGCTCTGCTACAGACACACAGCTCTGGTCTTTTAAGGGGCAAGACAAAGAGGAGCCAGTTCCAAGTGGCTGCATGTGCATCAACAGTCTTCACTTCTCATACTCCTGCAAGCTGCAGAGCAGGACCTGTGAGCCACAACACAAAACAGGCAAGCTGTGATGCTGGTGTAGCTACAAGCCTAAATCCTTCTTACTCCAAAGCCTCAACAACCAAACTTTCTGAGCAAGAGAGAGATAGAAGCCTCAGTTTGGCAGGGGATCCATTCTGTATCACCCACTTGGAATTTGCCTCAGTTGTACAGCCCCTTAAGGAGCAAAGCCCAACTGACCCTGTCAGAGGCAGCCACTTCCCCAGCACTTGCTGTGACACTCCACCACAAGCCTCTCAAAAATAACATGCTCTGCACAATTCTCATCTTACAAGCACTTTATACTGCTTCAGCTGCTAAGCTGATCCTGAGATAGCCAGGCTGAGTTTTTTCAGGGCAACCTCACACCAATTCCATTCACAGAGTCAGGAATAGGGCCTCAAATTCAGCATGTTTCCCTGGAAAAAAAATCTGTCAAAATTACTTTTTTAAATAAGCTCAATCATTTAACACTCAGAGTTCAAGTCACAGCAGTTCCCTGAAGACCCCAATCAAAAAGGGAGAGACCAGGACAACATGAATCAGGGAAAATACATAACTTTTCTACACTTCTGCAGTTCCAGTGTAGTCTGCTGCAGGACCAGCTTCGGCTTCCAGTGTGGATGCAATTAAGGGAGAGATGAAAGGACATGGTTTCAGCAGAGAAGAAAGTCAAGAGGAGGTTTGAAAGCCATGAGAAAAATTGGTTTGGCAAGAGGCTACTTCATCTTTCAGTAGCACAAAGAGCTAAGGGTTGTGAAAGAGGAATCAAGACACATGCTCTGAAAAACCAAGGGAAAGTAAAAGCTGTATGAACTTGAGAGCGTCCTCTACATCCTGGTTATTTGGCGGTGAAAGCCAGTGGCAATTCAAAGTGCACTACCTGGGAGAGCCCAGCTGGGTCAGCATCAGCCTGGCCACAGGCAATGGCCAGGCCTCACCACAAGTCTAGAGCAAGGAATCAGCCTCTGTGTGTCTGTGAACACAAAGGTCCCTTGCTTGGCCCAGTGGGCAACAAATGGCTACAGTCAATTCCACCTGTCTCCATCCCGGGGAAATCCCCTTTGCAGCATGTTCAGGAGCAAGGGGCAGCCTGCTGCTGAGGGATGAGACTGGTCCCACCCTATGTCCATTCCCCTTCCCACCCACCCTCATCCCCTCACAGCAGCAGGCTCAGAAGAGTGGCAGGCACTCTTTTGCACAGTCTAGAGGTGGAAGCTTTAACTGAAACCCTTCCCGAGGGAAGAGGGAGGCTTGCATGTCCACGTTGATGCAGAGCAAGCCCAGCATGAGCTGGCGCTGATACTCCTCCCACTTCATCATGACATCAGACACCGAGCGGTTGCTTCTTATCCACATGGGCAGTGCTTCACCACAAGGTGGTGGGGGAGAAATTGGCATCTTCTGGGGCCCTCCAAGCTCGAGGTGGTAGTAAAGCCTGAAAGGCAAATACACACAAAGACTCAGTACATGGAAAGACCTGAGCAGGTCACCAAACTGGAGCTCCAGTACCACAGTCCTGTTTTGCACTAAATTGACTACTGTCGTTGTTACACGACACGAAAGAACTACACTTACCATCAGAAGTGAGGGGAGAAAGAGAGTTTATTGTGATTTGGGGTTTAAATAGTTTTTGGAATGCGATCAATGATTGACCCCAGTGGTCAAACCAGCAGTCCATCACAGAGAGGGATGAGAAAACAATCTACTTTTGTTTATGTTACATGCGTGAGAAACTCTAGTAGAAAATATGTAAACAATGATCAGAAGGCTGAAAATCAGGGCAACAGACTACATGATTTTAGTGAGAAGTCTCTGTGTGCCCGTTTTCCCCCCTCACTTGTCTCAGTTATTCAGACCATGAACTCTTTTGGCTAAGAATTACACCTTTGTAGTAGGATCAAATCACAGCTGGAACCCCCTGACTACTACTGTGAGAGTTTCCTATTCTCATCCACACAACAGTCTTGCCACAGCCTCAAGCCAGAGGCTATTGCAGGAGAAGCACAGGGACACACGCAGGCCCAAAGCACTCAGTCTCATTTGGAAACTTTCTTGTGTTCCCTGGCCACCGGGTTCCCTCCCCCCAAAAACCAGGCTGAGATATTGAGGTAGAAGAGGTCATTTCAACACAAGTACATCTTGGAAAGGACTTTCAGGGGATCCTGGGCCAGAAAATGCCACAAAGACAAGCACCTCTGTCTTCTAGAAGGAGTATGAAGAAAGCTGGCATGCTGTTTTAATCAGACTGACATCATCTAACCTACTGCTATAGTGACTGCTCCATTACAAGGTCTGCCCTATAATGGGAGAAAGAAAGGGGACCACGTGCTGAGTCTATCCAACAGTTAAAGAAGCCAAGGAACCATGGAGCAGATTTGCTTTTCAGCATAAGTGGTAAATCCTTCCAGTCAATTTGTGCCTTATTTGCTCTGCTCCAGTGGAATAGAGTCTAGAATTCAGAATAGAGTCTTTAGAATTCAAAGGTGTAAGGGGAAATGAAGGGCTCCTCCAGAACAGAGCTGTGAAGAAAAGCAGCCATACCTGGCAGAAAGATGGCTGCCCAGTTTCTTCTTGGCTTTCTTCACAAGGTAGTTGCAGATTCCTGTCATCTGCTCCCTCATCCATCTTATATCCTCAGGGATATCTGGGAGCCATTCCAGCAACCTGTAAAGAGACAGGAGATAACCATTAGCTGGGCCATGCAAGGAAATATGATGAAAAGAACACCAGTTCCGAAGTCTCTCTTAAGGCTCAAAAATTTATCACCATTTTCTGGGACAAGTTCTAGCAGACAGCAATCTTCCTTTAAGCTGGAAGTAGTGGCTGTAACTAAATGATATAGGAAGACAGGAAAAGTTATGGGTACTTGGGTTTTCTGGTTTTGTGGGGGTTTGTTTGGTTTCTTTATCCATGTCTGGTAATTTTCAGGAGCTCCTTCCCCAGGAACACCAGCAGTGCAGAATTAGAGAGAATCCCACTCTGTCCATTCAAACACTACAGCTACATCAAATCCTTGTCTGCACTGGGAAGAGCACCACTGAGGGACCAGGCCAAGGTTTACCTGACAGTGAAGGAAACTGCAGACTCCAGAGGCAGCATGTAGGGGACCATCATGGCCGTGGCCACACGCACAGGCAGCATGTTGCTGAGGCCAGTCAAGAAGCTTCTTCTTTCAGCACAAGCCTCCAGGAGAGCTGAAGGCAGAAGAAAACATGGTTGAATATCCTCAGTGGAACTCTCTTTTCTTGTCATACCTTGGAAGTTACTCAGCCTGAGGCAGCTACCTCCCACTTCTTAGGAAGTCTTGCTCAGGTTAGTATTTCCCTGAGCACAGCTAAGATCAGCAGCTTTCACCATTATCAGACTCTAAAGGAGTGAGCAGCAAGACTCCCTCCTCTCCTTACCATGCAGAACACTGCCAAATGAATCAACCTCTCCCAGTCCAGCCTCCACAGTATAAACCACGACTTTATCTGAGACCCCCAATCCATCTAACCTTCAGCAGGTGTCATCTCAATCCCTGGGCATGACCAACCCCAGCTATAAAATAACCACACATCCCAGCAGTCTCCTGAGGCAGACCAGGCAGCACAGGAAGATTACCTGTGATCTCTCCCTTTGAATCATACCTTGATTCAGTCTGGGAGGCAAGTGTTCAAAGATGTGCTCTTCGACAACAGCAAGGGCAGTGTTGTCCTCTAGTTGGTCCTCAGCTTCTGTTTCTTCCTCTTTCTTCTCTCCTGGAGGTGCTTCTATGGCAAGGAGAGGACGGGCAGGACTTGGACGATGAAGGAGACCTGAGAAGAGAAGTTATACTGTAAGGATGGCACAAACCAGGGGCTTGCTGCCCTGCCTGGCCTTTAGAGTGTTAGTCCTTGCTTCACCCTAACTCCCCACAGGCTGAGGTCATGCCCACCCTCTTTAGCTTACATCTGTGGTAATGCTTACCACAAGGAGATACAAACCTTTAAGTTCATTCTCTCCTTCCCCATCAGAAGTTCTCACATTTCCTCTTTAAGTCCTGCAGGGTGCTGTTCTACAGAGTTTTGTTGCTATAATCTGCCAGTCACCCATCTTGCAGGCAAGATTTCCCTCCTGCAGTGCAATCCCACTTATCCCGGTCCGCACGTCTGTCCGTGGACACGAGGTGGCAGCAAGCGCACACCCAGCGCTGCAGCAGCTGGAGGCAGGAGAGCAGGACCCAAGTGACTGGCACGGGCAGCCCCACACAGACCCAGCTGCACACGGAGAGCAGCAGCGTGTCTGCAGGAGGGCCAAATGGCACTGCTACCCAGCAACTGTGTTGGTAACTGCAAAGGTGACCACTCCACCTCTCCTTCCTGAAGTGCTGAAGCAGACTTATTAAGGAGAATTCCATACCCTAGTATCTGAGGCACAGTTCAGCTCTTCCCTTCCTCCTTGCATGTGCACCATCAACTACTCTCAAAGCCAAGGCACCAAGCATGGCACAGAACAGGCAAGTCAGTGCACCCTACAAGTAGGCAGTGCCTTACCATTCTTCTTCAGGAAGTGCAGTGCATCTCGATAGCCCTGCTTGCACATATCCCGCAGCACCTGTGGGCAGAGGAAGGAAAGTTTCATGTGGAAACTGGCTGAGCAAACACCTACCACAACGCTGGCTTCAGAGGAATTCTCCTGACTCCTGAGCTATCCCAAGAACAAGCCTCATTCTTGCCAGCCTTGCTCAGGCTTTGAGCAGAAATGGGAGGCATAGCATCAATACATTAGCTATGGGAATCACAGGACAATTTAGATTGGAAGGGACACCTAGAATCCTACCTAAGTGTGGGCATAGAGTTACAGGTCTCTCATTGCCCCATCTACAGCTGATGCTGCTGTGGGCAGCCTTCAGGCAGCCACTTGGACAAGCAGCCCAGAATACTTCCCTGCAGATGCCAGGAAGGACCATTGTGTTTGCAGATAAAACCAGCCAAGACTAGAGGGGGTGTGGGGAAAACTTGCCCAAGTAATTCAGCACACGGATGCCTCCTCATTACGTCCAAATGTCAGGGATATCTGGCACTTGCATCTTCTCAGAAGGACACGAAGTTTGCAGTGCCACTTGCTACACTAATATCATAGAAAGGCTTCATACTGGCAGCTCCACTCTTGCCTTAAAACACTCAAGTGCACATTGGTTCTGATGGCCAATAAATCTTTGTTTACAGTGAGCCTGATTTTCAGGCAAAGACTACTCTAGAGAGAGCAACATGTGAATACTCTCCGAGCAATTCCTACCACCTAAATTCCAAATGTTCAAGTAGAAAAAGAAGACCAATCCTTGTGCAGGTGCTCAAGCTTCAGCGAGTCACTGGGTTGATGATGTCAAGATCAAAGACAAAGGACAAGATACAAAACTAACAGTGTCTGGAATCTTCTGCTCAAGTGCACATAGTATAGCCAGTGGCCAAGGCCTGTGGTCCCCAAGTTCTGGTGTGGCCAGGAAACTCACCTGTGGCTCTGGAGGGAACAGGGCCTTTGAGAGGCGGTAGAGGTTGCGGAGGTTGAACTGGATGCTTGTGTTGGTGACTCTCAGCTCATGCATGTTTGTGGAACTGTCCCGTGGGCAGATGTCGCTCTCTCCCGAGAAAGGAGACACCGTGATTGTGTTCTTCAGCTCATATTGGGGCAAATTGTCAGAAATCCCTCCATCAACATATCTCTGAAATCAAGACAAATGCAGCAATCTTCATTCTCACAATTGATCAAATCAGCTTTTTTATTCTGTGTCCCTTTTCCTGTTTGTGCTATCAACTTGGGAAGAGAATGGAATACATCCACCAGCACTGGAGGAGTAAAAACCAGTGATAGCAAGCTGTGTTGTTTATAACAACTCCTTTTGCTATGTGCTTTTTCTTGGTTGAGTGTGCTGCTCGCAAGTGTTCAATAAGGCACATTCACTGGTGTGACTGCTGACTTACATCTTCTATGCAGTCTGACTGCTGTCCAATTAAATAATAACACACACCAACAACCACCTGCAGTGCAAATTAGCACTGATCTAAGCTGTCACACTGTGACATTGTGCCATTTTTCACTTGTGTTTAGAATGAATATGCTCAGACACAAGTCCCTACTGGCAGAAGGTTTGTTACCTATGAATAAAACCAGCTAATTTGTTGCTAGCAGACTTGTCAAGCAGCAATCCCAACACACACATACACACTGGGAATCAACTTGCTGTGGTGTGATAACAGAGCACAAGGGACTTGGGTTTTGCTCTTAACAGGCATCCTCTTATCAGAGAATGTTCTGTACTTCTGTACCATAAATACATTTGCGTTACCCTTGCAGGAAGGGCAACTTCAGTAGTATGTTCTCAAAACATTCGTTGGATACTATAATTGCACAAGGAGCTGAGCAAGACAATCCCTATCACAGGTTTTGACAGAGTAAGCAACATGCAAAAGATAAAAGGAAAAGGGTGTTGGTCAAGTCAAAAGAGAAGGAAGCTGGGGATCTTTGCAGAGCAATAATTCCAGATCTTGTGAACCTCAGTTACAGAAGAGTTCTGCTGATTTTGTATCAGGGTTGATCCTGCAATTTGCTGCCTGGATCCATTTCCTTCCTACCCAAACACAAATGACGATACAAGGGTTATGCAGCCCTACAAGCAGCAGCTGTGAACATCATTCAGCTCTCTGCTGGGTGAGAAGCTGAGCCAGTAGAGGCTAAACCCAGGCAGAGCACAGAAATGCTGATTGAAGGAGGAGGTGCTCCATTCTGCATCCTGCTTCCTCTTGTCTCACAGGCAGACTGGCCACCAACATTGCTCTTTGCTGCACCATACCTAGGAAAACACTGGATGTGTTTCCTGGAGAGTGCTTTGCACTTTATTCTCTCTTGCTCTGGATGGCAGACAAGACAGAGACCTCAAGCAGCTTCTCTGAGCTTTGGGAACAGTTCACAGGCTCATGGGCTGAAAGCAATTAAATTCGGCTATAGCAAGCCAGCTGCCATTGAGGCAACAGAGTCAGGGTGCACTGCACAGCAGTTTGCCTTCTTGGGAGACAAACTAAACCTCAGGACTACCTTTGCATACAGCCTACAGCTTCATGGGAGATGATCTGTGATCACAGCTGTAGGCTACAGCAGCCCAAACTCAGAGCACACGACACTTTATCCTCATGGCAGCCCTTGCTCACCAAACACTGTGTCAAGACGGGCACTTAAGAGACTCCTACACCACCTGAATTTGGACAGTGAAGGAGGTGGAAGGATAGGGTAGATTAAACTCAAGGATACATACATCCTCTCAGAAATAGTAACACATCTTGCTCACAAAATAACAGAGCTGCCAACAATCAACTGAACCCCCTCCCCCATCTAAAGTGGGCATCAGTGTTCCCTAAGCCTAAAGCAACCACAGCAAATTACCACTGTCATCCTCTTCCCAAAGGTGCTCCACTGAGAGCCAGACTAGGCACAGCTAGAGCTGGAGACATCTGCCTGACTCCCTTTGCAAGGATGAGATTCCAGCATGCTGAGAGAACTGGGCAAAGCAGGCAGTGTGCACTTTGTTTAAAGAAAAAGGAGGTAAAGTAAGCTTTAGTGCTGGACAACACTAGTTTTGCAGTGAGGATGCAGAAGACACGTTTCCCTGAGGGTGGCAGCATGACTGCACAGATGCCATTAGAAAACAGGCTCAGCTACAGCAGAGCTGACAGGCACAGCCTTCTGACTCCATAGAAATCCAGGAGTACACGTGCACACCCTACTCTCTGCTCCACTGCTTCCAAGCAATTCTGATTAACATTCCTCAGTAAAGCTCAGCTGCCACTTCTGTGGGTTTGCCTGAACCTCCAGTAACTGAAGTGTAACCCCTCTCCAACCCCCTGCAAAGCCCAGAACAGCCCAAAGCCACGGGCTGGAGCCACCAGCTGCCTGCAGGCATGAGCAGCAGCAGCTTCAGGGGATGGTTCATAGACTGGGGCACCCACTTCCGTTCCCTTGTCATGTCCTCCCCATGCACAGGGCCCCTCACTCACATAACTTGACAATCAGCTTTGTGACCCTTGCCAGGGATCCATCTCACCCACATGCTGCAGACAATTCATAACCATAGTGTGTGTTGACAGGTCAGTTACTGACTTCCATTTCTAGCATTTAAGTTGCTGGGTTTTTTTTTTAACTCCCCTGCCCATCTCCATCATCCACTCCATCAGGCTACCAGACCTCAGAGAAGTGAACACTGGAAAATAATTTAGGAGGAAGGCAAAATATGGATTTTGCACCTTGCACACACTAACAGTGCCTTGAAAACCAGTCCTTGTGCCAGGCCTGTCAGTTTATCCTGTGGCAAATACAGTCGCCACAGGCATGCTAGGAACCATGCATTCCTGTTTCAAAACCATTTCCCAAGCCCATACCCAACCCAATTTAACCTCTCACCACACCAGCAATCCCCCTTCAGAGGCATGCTTTTCTGGGGAAAAGGTAGGAATTAAATTTCCTCATCTCATATTTCCTCCCCACCTTTTCCCATGAGAAGTCATCCCTCAGTGTGCCAAGGCAGCTGCACATTCCAGAAACCCTGATGTTGCATGCAGTTTGGAACTGTGAGATTTTTGCCTGATGCACACTGACCTCAATTAGCCCCATAGAGATGTAAGGCAAGAGGCACTGCTATGGTCCCAGCAGCTGAAGGGAGAAAGCCCTGCCTGCAGTTGCTGAGCAAATTCCAAACCATTACTGATTCTGTCACTTCTCTGAAGGGCTGGATAACGCTGGACATCTCCTCCAGGTCATTTCCCTGACCAACATGCTTGCACAAGACAAAACCAGCCGAGCTGTGTATTATGCAGAAGCAAAACTGACCTCACTTTTAGGACACAGGTAGCAACCAGAACAGATTTGATGCTGTGCTCTGACAGACAGAGGCACTTTGGTCAGATCACTTATGGCCAATCAGGGCACATATTTTATAGCAGTTCTCCCTCTCACTTTTGACAGTAGTAGTAGTTTGCAAAACCCCTGCCTTTTAACATGTTCATTAACCTGTGTAGCACAAGGGAGGCCAAGCTCAACCAGGAGGCCCTTAAAGCATGACTGCAATATCCAGAAATGCTGCAGCTCTGCACAGCTTTTCACATGTTTTCATTTCTAACATGCAAACACAGAGGGATAAATTGCTCTTGGACGCAATTTAAAGAAAGCTCTGGTGTGCAGCAGAACATTATCCTCAGAGAAAGGACAAGAAGAATTCCATGGAAAAGAGAGCCAGTATCCACACAACTAGTTAAAGTCACACAGAAAGTGTCAGACACATGGGAAAGGGACTACACTCATGACTTTTATCCTGGGCCCAACTTCTTTCCACATGCAGACAGCTGGAGCCTCAGTGATGGGAAGTGTTGTACCATGCAGCCATGAGAACACTCTGCTAAGACAGCCAGCCCTTCCCCAGACTGCTGTGTATTATTATATGTTAAATCCACTGCTCTTCAGGACAGCAGTGGAAAGAAGGCCTATCCACTGATGGAAGTTGTTCATTTGGGAACTCTTGTGTCTCTTCAGATAAATGCTGCCAGCAGGCATACAATGACATTGTCAAACCCTACTCATTAGTATGCAATTTAACAAAGGACCATCTCAGAATCTTACTTACCACTCCACGCAAGGTTGGAGGTATCAGCCCACAGTAGACAGGGATGAAGGTGCTGCAGATACAGGCCTGAGGGAGAAAGAGATCCAGAATCTAAGAATCAGATCAAAGCCTACTGAAACTATTACTGTTCTCAGAACACCATGCTGGCATGTGCTGACAATTACACTCCAGTACTAAGGACATTGGAGACCAAGGCAAAACAAAACCACATGCAGTTTCTGCCCAGCCCTCTGCAGTAAGAGTCCATTCACCTGGATCAGTTCCTCCTTGGAATTGAAGTCTGACAGTATCACATTTTCTCCATCAGAGACCCGTGTCAGGGAAATACCCAAACGTCCTGCTGCAACCTCATGGCTATTGTCTGGCAAAGTCTTGGACAGGAGCATCCGAATGGTCTTCACCATGTTGAAAGAGGGGTGGAGTGGGCCCAGGAACCTCTTCCGGGCTTCTTTTGACACCCGAATAATGCTGGCACCAGCCTCACCTGCAGCAAGACAAAGACAAATGCACCATGAAATGCTACCAAACCCAGTCTTCTCCTTCACAAAACTAGACACAGAAAAGCCTCATTCCCAGCTTTCCCCAGAGGTTTCTCCCCACTGGCTAATGCACAGCTCAAACCAAGAGGTTGTTTACAGGGGATGTTATAGAAGTTTGGAAGTTTGCTGTCTTGGCCCTCCCACACCCCCATCACAAAGAGCTACCCTCCTCTTACTCATGTTTTATGAAGTCAAGGAAGATCATGTGCATCTGACTAAGGCCTCACACTTTTTTTAGATCCCGTTGCACTGACCAGTGCAGGGCTAGTGAAAACAGACTAGGAAAGAAAACAAGGCTGATACTTAAACCCTTTTGAGCTTATGGATAAATCCCCTTCAAAACATATTCCACTAAAACTTGTCTACTAAGCATCTCTTTCCTGACAGGAAAAACAATCATCAGCCAGTAAGCAAAAGTGCCAGAACAGGAAAGCTGGTGCTTTCCAGCTAAGTGATCCCAGCTCTGCTGTGAATGTCAGCCACATCTCAAGTGATCAAGAAGGACTAATGCTCCATTATGGAATCAGAGACTTAGTTCCTCCTGCAGACCCTCTGGTGTCCCATTCCTTCCATATCCAATTTCACAGCACTAAACTAGGCCCTGATGGCAGGCAGGACTTGTGAAGGAATTCTCTGCTTTACCCTTTCACACAGTGACCCAGCTGGATTTGAGAAGAGGAGACATCCCAGCTGCACAAAAGGGAAGGTGTCTGCTAAGCCCATTATCTCTGTCACCAGAAGCTCCATCTGGCAAGTGCATCAGAGCTCTCCAGCAGGAAAAAAGGGATGGGAGGAAACAAAAATACAAAACTACAGTATCCAGCACGTTGCCCTTTGCACTCACTGACTGCTGCCTCCACACACATCCAGCCATGGCGAGATACAACAGCTCCTCTAAGTACCAGCTAATCACTTCATTCCAAGGAGTGTCAGGAACATACATGTGAGAAGAATGTGAGGGGAAGAATTAGAGAATTAGGAGAAAAGAAACATGCTTTTACAAATGAAGACTCCTCTCCAATCAAACTGAAGGTCATTTCCTGGAAAAGGACTGAAGACTACCAATTCAAGCCAACTTGAAGTCCCCTCATTTCACTCTCCCACTCCATTTTTCAATTGCAAAAACAAGGCAGAATGAAAGAACTCAAGTTAGACTCAGGTTAATAAATACAATGGAGATAAGAGCAACAACCCTCAATGCTGTGTTGACACATCCCAATCTTTTGCAATACACGTGTGCCAGCAACATGTTTTCCATCAATGCAGCCTGGGAACGTGATTCTGGGCTTAGGAAACCCACCAACACCAGTAGCCCAAGCACGCATAGAACTGGACCCTTGAACATGACCAGAGACTCTGAGGTCAGGATTTTAGGCACTGTGAGGTAGCAACTTAGCAGAAAAGCCAAAGTTCCCCCTCTGAAGCAATTTTTAGCCCTGTAATCCCAGTCTTCTGTCCTAAAGCAATGTTTAGCAGTCTAATTCTGATCTTGCTTACTCAATTAGCAGTAAGCCATTGAGCCCAGCCTGTTCCAGATAGTAGCCACATGGTTCAACATCCTCCCAACATAAAAGAAGGCAGCCCCACAGAAATACACTTTATAATCACTGAGACATCAGCACTGAAAACACTCCCTAAGACACCTTCATGGCTGCCAAGAGGAGGAAAGACACACAAAGAAACTGCAATCGAGCAAAAACCTGAAGGAATCCCAGCCCAGCACCTTGGTCACACAACCCTATAAAGGAAAATCCTCTGCACTGAGCTTCTTGCAGGGAATTGTTGGCTTGGTTGAAACCCCCAGTGGGAGGGTGGGTGTTGTGCATGCAGCTGAGGGGAGACCCCTGTGTGCAAAAGCTGTACTGGGGAGAGTCTGGGTTATCCAAGAGATGGTGCTTAGAGAAAGATGCTTTCAGGCTTGGCATCTCAAGTGTGCAGAAAGACTTGACAGCAATAGTGAAAACAACTGCAACTAAATGGAGCTTATGACTGATTGAACGAAAAGGTGAGCTGGAAGAGGTTTGAGTTTTTTTAAGAAAAACAGGAGAGCAAAGTCCTGACTATGCCAGGAAACAGCATTTGAGGGGAGCCCCGAGTTGCATCTGCCTGCCCTATCACTGTTTCATAACCAAGAGGGCAAAGTGAGATTATTGCTACTTAGCATGTTCATTCCTTGAATGCTTTCTGTGTGATTTTTGTTTTGGGTTCCTTTTCTACACATGTGCATACATGCATACCCAAAGGAGCTTTCAGGCACTTCTCTTTAAAGACATTTGTTGGACTTGCTGAATCACTTGCACCAAAGCTGGATGTGGAATTGCTCTGTGGGAAGGCATGGGCACAGGGTGACCTGCAGTACCATCAGCTTTCTGGGAAATAAGGCCAGCTGAGGGATCAGCCAAAGAAGCCAGGTTTATGTAGCAAGATCTATGGGAGATGACAAGTCCTCTTGGAAATATATTTTGGAAGAGAGAAAAGAAGTGAGAGTGTTTTAATCCTGTTACTGCCAGAAGCGCTATTCCAGGAAAACCAGCTCAAATTCTGTTTGCAGTCTGTCAGAGGGAGCAGCTGAATCAGAGGCAGTCAAGAGAGACAACTCCTACAGGGGTCAGCCAACAGCTCTCAATTATTTCTAGGACTAGTCCAGTGCCAAGGGCAACCCTTAGGAAAGCTTCTCATTGTTTTTTTATGGATCTAGTGATTCAAGACACAAGAGTCATGTGAAAAAGCTGAATTAAATTTAAATTTCCTTATTGAGGTACATACCACGGGGCAGAGACAACCCCTAATTTTTAGCAGTGTTTGCTGAGAAAACATTTCATTCTCACACCAACCAATCAATTCAACATCTTTCCCTATACAGATTTACTAAGCCAATCTTCCTCAAAAATGTTGCATTAATATAAGCAGAATATTTCATTTTCATTAGAAAACCCACGTTCCCCTTTACCCCCACACCCATCACTGCCCCAGTGGGTGTTGTTATACATAAACCCAAGTACTGCAGGGCTATTGTCCTTATCTGAATTTCAGCTGTGATGACGCAAAGGAGCATCACACAGTTGTGTCCTGAAACACCCTAATGTCCCTTGCCAGAAAAGGGAGGCCAGTTGCTCCCCCTCTGCTGATTTGTCATCTGCAGTGGCTACAAGGGGCAAGACAGTGCCAGCCATGGGAAAAGGCTGAAGGCAGCTGCTAGCTCACATTTCATTTTTAAGCTACATCAATCCAGCTTCACATTATCTTATGGACATAGGGTTAGATTGTTCCCTTTAACAACTGACTTTCATCTCTACCAGTCATGCTCAACTCAAAATAACCCAGTAGCTAAGTCTGTACTGCCTGGCATCCCCTAAACTCTAACCTGAAAAGCATTCAAGCACCACGTGCTATTTATAACTGTAAACAAAGACCCCGGCAGAGCAGCCTGCTGTTCTCTGCCTCTGGAACAGCAGAGCTGACAATGGATCACCCAAAACTGATGTTGGCCAGGCAGTTGGGAGGACCCTTCACTGCTGCTAAGGGCTCTGGGATGAAACAGGAAGGCTACTCCAAACCTGTGCAGTGCCTGAGGATGAGACCATCACCAAGCTTAAGCACTGCACAGCAGGAGGGGTGACAAGTGGGGAAGAAGGGCCTCTTCAGACCCACATCTGCAGCAGCAGGGCTTTGGCACCAAGGGCACCAGGATGGTCTCCTCTTAAACCACATGTTAGACCATATTGGTATCTACTTGCCAGCCAGTAAAGTGACAGATGACCATGAAGTATTTCAAATGGGAAAAAGTGTCTAAGACACAGACAAAAATAGGAGCAGAACAAGCTAAATAGGGGGAAGAGTATTCTGAATATACAACCCAGCATTTCACACCCCTGCAATTCACAACACTGCGGCTCCCTCTGGGAGAGTGCAATGTCAGCACAAAGATCACCTACGCCAGGGACATTCCCACTCCCTGCCTAGTGCAAAAGTAAACAGGATACAAACTTAAAGGAAAAGTTCTCCAGCAGGGATGGAGAGCAGAGGGTGACACGGAGAGCTGGTGGATGTAGGGACAGCACTCTCTGTCCCTGCTGGCAGGAGGCACAGAGAGGTCACACCCCAGACTGCAGATGCCATAACTTGCCTGGACTAGTGGGGCAGGCAGGAAACTGCAGATCTTCCCTAAAGCTGCTCCTCATTCAACACCAACAAATGGACTCCTTCCTACACATCAGCAACACTTCTCCCTCCTCATTCCCGTTCCCCAGCTAAGGCTCCAGACTGGCCCAACACACCAACAGCTTTGAAAGGAAGCCAACTAGCAGAGGGAAGCACAGGTACTTTTGCTATTCCCCCAGGCCCTTGACAACCCTTATGCCTTGCTCATTTAGGATCACATGATCAAGCTATTTTGACTGTAAGATTTTCAGGACAGGAATCCTGCCAGCCCTGTGTACTATAACCAGGGACCTAATTCCAGAACTCCTTAAATTCTGCTCAGGTCTCTGTTCAGGGAGGTTTACTGCTGTGATACTCAGCACCGATGTCCCTTTTAAGAGTCCCCATCTAAAATCTTCACAGTTTACTTTCAATGCAGCTGGTTCCTGAACACTGCTGGAATCATAATTATCCCACTGGTAGATCCCAGTCAGGATGGGAATTTAGGAATAGAATGAGTCAGAAGGAATTTATTAGCATGATCTTCCCCAACATTAATTAATCTCCATTGCCCATCTCTTGCTATTTCAGCTGTTCTGTGCCACATACGTGGAAGAGCTAAAAGTCAGAGACTGCCCTGACGGACTTTAGGGCACAAATCCTCAAGCTGCTCCAGCTCAGCATGCACAGTTCCTGCAGTTGCCTCTCTTCTAAGTACTGAGAGTAAGCAATGCACGTGGCTGTCCTGCCTGGCCTCTCCCAGGACATGATATAGTCTAATTATAACACAGTCCTGTCACCAGCCCAAAAGAAACCCACAAAGCTATAAACAAGAGGCACCAAAACAAAAGTTTTCAAACTGATGTCTAGAAAATAATTAACAGAGAACTTTACTGGATGTTTCCTCAGGGGAAGCTCGGATCATCAGGAAGTGCCTGTTTGTTCATCCCAAGGACCAGTGAGTGCACAGCAATGTGCCAGTGACCCAAGGACAACCTCAATTCTTGTGGGCAATGTCCTCAGTTTGTGAAAGATCCCACTGCTTGGGTAGGCTTCTGTTCCACTTTCCACACTCATGCTGAAGCAACTTGACTTGCACTTATTGTCTCAAGAGAGCAAAAACCAGCCAACGTTTCAGCCAAGCTGAACAAAGGCCAACTTGTCCTGAATGGGAACGTGACCCAAGATGTTTTCTGATGGTCCATCAGAGAGGCTGAAGAGATGTCAAGGGGACCCCAAAGACAAATCCGTGCCAGCAGGAAATAAAGAGCAATGCTTTACAACCTGCCCTTATAAGACATGTTCAGGTGATAGATGTGCCCCACTGCTGGTGACAGCTCTTTAATTTCAGTCTGAAATCCTGGATAGACACCTAAAAGCGCTAGCTGTGGAAAGAATATCCCCCTCCCTGGCCAGAAGTTGTGAAACTGACACTATTTGACACAAATTAAAAACACTCGTTTTTAAACAGTTGAGACTGGGGCATGGCAGCTACAGTGAAGTCTGTGCACATCTTCCTGTAAGCCAGTTTGATTGAGAAACACCATGTACCAGAACAAGCTGCTCTTCTGGGACTTCCCTAATTTTTTGTTGCTCTGATGTATATTTTTTATTTTATTTAAGGTCTTCACTCGGTCCTCCTCTCCAACTATTTTGCCATCAGGTAAGAAACAGTTCAATTCACTTGGCTCCAGATAAGAGATACAGGAAGGAAACTTTTCTTTTTATTTTTGGTGATACCTAGGAGGTAAACACAACTCCCCTCACAACCACACCCACTCAGTTTGCAGACAGTCAGAAAACTGAACTGTTTCCACTGCTTGACCAGCTGTTTCCTGTGGCAAGATCAGGGGCTCTGTGCAGGCATTTAACCTCAGAGCTCAACAAACAAACAATTTTGAAAAGCAGAGTTCTTAGAAAGCCTGACCAGCAGCTGTACATCATGGTGTTTCTTCCCTTTTGCTCGGGAATAAGAGGCACTGACACCCTACTGGAGCACCCCCTAGGGATCCCTGTTAGACTACAGTCAGCAACACCTATTCTGACCTTACAGGTGGGGCAAGTGCAAACACCAAGAGAAAGAGACAGCTTTTCAAGTAAGGCCAGCTCTTGCAGCCAGAGGCAGATGCTAAAAGAAGGGCTCAGCCCACAATACTTTCTGGTTCAGATTCTTCATGCTCAGCATTGCTTAGACTAGACACAAACTGTTTAGCCCGAGACACACTGTGCAGCAGGAGGGCTACGTAAATTCAGAGCATTTGCAACTGCTTCAGAACCAGAAGCCTTCCTCATGTTTGTCCCCAAGATGTTTGCTTTTCTCTTTCAACTGGGAAAAAAAGAAAGCTGTGAGTTATGTTACCTGTTTAAATAAAGCCAAACCAAAAGGAGACATTTTTCCCATTTGAGCCAAAAGATACGGTTAGTGTGCTCTAGATACCAGTTAATAGATGAACCAGAACTATTGCCACATGCTAGATATGAGGAACATAAAACGAAGATCTGCTTTTAAGCTGCCAGGGTTTTTACCTCTTGCACAGAGCAGCTCCCAAGGCAGAGCACAGTGACTGCTACATGCCCATCCATCAGCTGGTACCTGCAGGACAGGACCCCCATAAACCCCACATGCAGATGCAGCACTCATATCTCACCTTAAGGCCCTTTGTTCTGCTTTATACAGAAGCAAACAGGGAGGGCAGGCATAAGAACTCACAGGCTTGCTGATTTTTGCACTGGACTTAATGAAGTGTTGGCTCACCAAAGCACTGCTGTTCTGCAAGCTGAGACTTGCTTTGTTTCTGCGGTCAGGACAGGAGCGCTTATTTTTGCGACACAAATCCGAACACAGCGCAGCTGCCACCGTGAAACAATCAATAGGAAGGGCAGGAGGCAGCTCAGGCCAGGCAGCCAGCCAGGATTGCTCTGTCACAACCACAACAGCAACACCCACTAGTCTAATCTTTCTCTACTGTAATGCCCTGATATGAGGTTTAATGCCGCATTTCTGTTCGTAGCATTGGAGAAATTAAATGACCTAACAGTGCACGAAAAGGAAAAGCTGCTCGGGACCCCAGGCAAGCTGAACTGAAAGCCATGTTCCATCTCCATCCATGCATCAATCCCTGTCAATGCTATAGTGCAATTCAGACAGCATGGGATAACAAGAAAAGGGGATTCAGAGAGTAGACAAGGGGCAGCTCAGATCCCTGCTGCTCACTTTGGACCAGGTAATACTGAGTGTGAAGCAATTTTTTCAAAAACAAGTACTCATCCAGAGAAAGTTAGTGGAGGGGAGAAACAGACCAAAACCCATGTTGTGATGAGAAATTACCTTTCTTCTCTGGTCTGCGCTGGGGCAGAAGTGGAACCACATCCAAATCTCACTTTATTTGTGAAAATTACTAACACAAAGCCTCCAGCCGCTGTCATTCCGAGAGGCAACTAGTGCAGAAAGATCAAGCTTCACCCACGTGCACAACGTTGCACACACAGTTTGTGTTCATTTCTCAGGGTCAGTTTCCAGGATGGCATCACACACATACCACTAAAGAAAACTGAACTGCTTCCACTTCACAGGGGAGGCATTACTAGAGGAAAAGTGTTTTAGAAAGAATTCAGGGCAGGAGAGTAGATACCTTTGCCAGGGACCACAGACCCACAAAGCCAAAAACTGGAGTTCGCAGTCATCATTTCTACTTCTGTCTGAAGAAATAGCTGCCACTCCAGCAGCCTTTATTACATACCAGCCATTACCTTCAGCTGGCTCACCAACATCAAAACACAGCCCACACACAGCTTTTGGTGGCTATCAGCCTAAGCCCTGCAGAAAACTTTCCTGTGTGTTTCCAGGAGGCAATCAAAGTTTTGTGTTCAGAGATGACACCAGAGACATGGCTGGCTCTGTCACACAGCAGCCTGTCTTTCTCCCTGTCTTCCCACCGTACACCTGTGTGACTGCTAAAACCCTGACACAGATGAGAGGAACAGCCCTGACACCCTCCGCTGGCTCTCAGCCTGCATCATGCCCAGCTCCAAGCCCCTCCCTGTGTACCTGTGAGTGTCCTGCCTGCTGGGCCTGCTTTGCCCTCCCTTCTCAGGCAGGTCAAGCATCACCTCACACCTCAAACTCTTCCCCACTGACCCTGGCACGAGCGGGGCAGACTCCAGCAAGGAGGTGAGAATCAAAAGCTTAGTTTCCAAAGCAGTCCTCTGGCAAAGGAGTGTTGGCATTTTGCTCTAGAGTGATCCTCCTTTTGTTGGAGCAGCATCAGGCAAATCACAAGGTTAGGCTGCATACCTTGGGAACCATGGCAAGAAAACCAAGAAACTGATGGTGCCTTTCTTCCAGAGACATCAGCAGTGGACCCACAGCCAAAACATGACTGCAGTTCTGAAAACAACTGTGTGAGCAAGACAGGAGCTGCTCACAGAGGGTGGCACAGACCCCTGCAGGGGAAAAGCCTCTGTGTAACCCTTCCTGCAGGGCTGAGCACACAAACAAGAACAGCAAGACAGATGTTCAGGTGAACATTTGACACGTGAACTCTCCTGTGTGTGCAAAACTATGGCTAGTAGTTAAATGCTTCCCTTGAAGATTATTTTACCAATCCCACTATGTAAGAACACTAGGATAGATAAATCAAGGTAACTCTCTGTGCTGACAGACCACACTGGATTTTTTTTTTGCCAGGCCCAGCACTGAATCAGCAGCATTCAATGCAGCCAGCAAGACTGGCCCTTGTAATTAACATATGTAAAGGGATTCCTGATTAATTTACACCCACAGATGTCACCTCCCCTACTCCAGGATGCTAAACTAGATAATCCACAGGAGTGGCAAACTCAGAGGTTGCCAGAACCTCCAACGCTACAATGATACTCAATCCTTTAAATCCTAAACCTAAAAAAGGCCTCCAAAACCAATATCCATCCAAACAAACTTCAGTGTATGAAGAGAAAGAGAATGGTTCATCCTCAGAAGAAATCCTCCAGGCACAGCACAGCTAAAAGCCTGGGAAAAGCGACAGAAGACACTTCATGAAGCTTGCAGATTCCAAAGGTCTTGTCAGGCAGAAGTCACTATTGGGTATTTATCTGTACCAGAAAGCACGAGCAGTTCAGTTCTGGGGGAGTGCCAGAGGGCAGCACAAAGCCCTGGGTTCTAATAAAGCCATCAGCTCCCACACCTGATGCAACACACTGCACTGCAGATCAGCACAACCCCAGGGACAGGATCAGGCCTGCCACAAGCAGCTGTTGTATCACAAGTGACAAAAACTCTCTCCTCCATTGCTCTGGCCTTTGTAGCTAAAAATGGCAGGGCTGCAACAAGCTCCAGCAATTTTTCTACACTCCCAGGCTCATTAACTGCCTCTCTCTCCTATGCACTCCTTGGAAGGGATTTTCTACTGCCTCAGACTTTACCACTTCAAAGACACATTCTGCCTTTTCCCAGGTACGTGGACTTATTTAGGACCTTCCACATGGAATAATTTCTCTACCCCTCCTTTTCACTAGCTCTTACTCTACTTGCTTGACAAGGCACACAACCCAAGGCAAATACATATACATAGGCTCTGCTGACTCCCACATAATTAAAGACACATCCTGACTTTCGCCTCAAGTCCCAAGAACACTTAGCAGAGAGGAAGAGGACAAGTATTACAGCTGGGCAACAAAAGTGTAGAAGTGCAGAGAATTCAATGGAAAAGTGGTGGCCACTTTGGAATTCAGCCACAAATAGGGTTTGTATTGCAAGGGGCAAGGTGAACAGGAGTCACCCACTCACACTGCTCCTTGGAGTAAGATTTTTGAGGTTTTGCAAAGGTCCTGTAATTAATGGGCCTGCCCATTCCCATCTCCAGAAAGAAGGAATCCTGACTAATTACCATTTCCAGCCCTTGCATGGTCCTCTGCAAGTACAGTGGAAATCAAGCACAGAAGAGGTGGAAATCTTTAGCCAAGCCAGGGAGCATTTCATCTGTGCTTCATGGAGGGCACAGAGAGAAACATGGAGAAACCCAGAGGGAGCAGGAGCCCAACATCTGAGTACAATCCCAAGCTCACTGAACTGGAAGGCAACACAACCCCCCCCAACTGTTTCAGACAGGTAGAGTTATTGTAAAAGAAAGGGCTTATAAGATATGGTTTAGACCCTGCTACTCTAACTAAGCTAGAAGTAGCTTGTAAGTTCCCATAAAGAAAAATTACTAGAATGAACACAACAACCTATTCTTAGAGAGAAAAATAAGTTTGCGCCTGCATAAACAATGAATCTGTCCCATGAGAATCAGTGAAGAAAATATGTAAACATATCTAGAGAGAGAAAATTTGATAGACATATACAAAAGCCCTTATTGACCAATGAACTGAGTTTCACTGTATTGCTGATCAATCAGGTTTAACACAGTGCCTTCTGATATTTCCTATAAATATGAGCTTTGTGAATAAAGAATTGGCTGTTCTGCACGTGAAAACTGAGTCCCATCTGCTTATTTATTACAACACCCAACAGACAAAACAAGCACTACCAGCTACTGGACATGCAGGCAGAGCTGCTGTAACCATTGCAGCAGCAGGAGTTTGGAACTGAATAACACAGCAAGAAATTTGAGGAAGGCCTTTTGATTTATCAGGACTAAACTGCCAAACACAATCAGTAAGGGGGCACAGGGCCCTGAAGAACACACAACAGCTTCTCCTACTTTACATGGAGGACTTGCAGTTGCCTTGAAAAGTTTGGGGAGCTAAGAGGCAGAAAGAAGTGGAACAGCTCAGACATGCTGCAAGTTCAAGAGATGTGCTGAACCTACAGGTCAGAAGAATGACCAAAGACCTCTCGTGTTGTTGTCAGTGGCACTGCACAGCTGCTGCCAAGGCTGGGGACCGAGCTGCTCTGTACACCTGCTGTCTGTGTGGGGTGCCAAAAGAATACACACACGCCTTGCTAGGACTGCTTTTTGCTAGAAGTGGCTCCTTGGCTTCCCGTGCACTCATCCAATGAGATGCCTGCAAGAGCACCTTTCCTTACAGAAGCTTTCTTATTAGAGCCAGGCAGAGAGCAGGAACAAGGTCCTTCCCTCCCATCAACAGGGACTGCAGGGTGCTCTGGCTGCCAGCTGACTCCTCTGGACACCTGATCCCACAGCCCTGTGACTGCTGAGGGCACTGATCCAGGCTCAGCAGCTTCTCCACCAAGCCAGCAAACATTTCTGACTATGTCAGCACAGAACATCCCCCCCAACCTCTATTTCTACCATAGAAAAAAGCTTTACCATTTCCCCATATGAATTATATCCGTACCTCCATTTATGTACATAAAGATGTCTCTCCTTCCTGGGCTGGGGCTATCGACCTCAACAACTTTTTCTCCAGGGAGGGCCTCTGCAGGAGCTACAAGTGCCCATCTCCTGTGCAGGGAGGGACCTGACTATGGAGACACCACAGATGCTACAAAACTTTCCTTTGTGTCCCTGTGAGATCCATAGCTCTCTTCACACAGCCACAGAAGACAGCATCACATATACTTCCCCTAGGAGAAGCATCCTCATTCGTGCTTTGGCCAGCATAAATTGACATTGCTCTGAGGACTCCATAGACTTAAAGCTGTTTCATTTCCCTCTGTCAGTCTGGGATTTGGTGTTAAGATTACACAAACACAGAGAAAATAAATCTCCATGACCAGTCCTGAAGCCTTTGCATGCACATAATCAAATTGCAGAATCACAACATTTAAGGTGCTGATATTGCTAATTATCTCAATTTCAAAAGGTTTTGTTCACTGGGCTTTTTTTTTTTTTTCCTCCTGCTACCCAATGGAAAACATTTCTACAGTTCAGCAGCACATTTCCTGGTGGTCACATGGTGACAGCTGACAAGCAAACCCAAATGTCAAATAACTGTTATTTCATCTCACATCAAGCCTAAGACAGAGTCCTGGTTAAGATAGCAATTTAAAATAATTAAATTAAAAAATGCTGTAAACAACCCAAGAAGAGCTCTCCAAAGAGCATCCCAAAACAACTCTATTCAATCTAGCAGACACACAGCCTCCTTTCTGTATTCTTAGTACTAAAAGCATCTCCTCAGCTTGCTTTTCCAATTTCTGTCAAACTTGTCATGCTTTAGGTGAACAGCTAACTTTCCACAGATGGGGTTTGATAGCCAGCTTTGGATTTGACAGCAGAACCTACGTGTTCCCCCAAAATAGAAGCAATTCAGCAGTTCCAACCCACCCCAAGATGGGGCTGTCTAGGACAACATTCACATGCAGTCATTTAAGATGCTGTTGGTTAACTATGACTCAGAGGGACCTTAGTACCAACTCAAAGACGGTTTTTGTGATTACAGCTCCACATCCCATCATTTATTCAGGCTGCTGTGCTCCCAAAGCAAGCGCAACAAATCCTGTACAGCTCACCAAAGTGAGATCATTCCAGACCTTACCAAAAATACATTCCCTACTCAGTATTGGTGATAAAACAATCTTACAGTAGCTGCACTTTAGCATTCCTCATGAGTCAAAAAGGACGGTCTCACCATGCCACATAAGCCAGTTTTTCTTATCCAGGTCAATGACTTTCAGATTTGTACAGACAGGTGACCATCCTCAAAGCTCCATGCCTAGAATTTGTGAAAAGCTGCAGGATTTGAGGTGTGCAAAAAGAGGAGCAATCCCAGCATGAAAACTTTTCCCTTGCTTGGCATATAAAGGCACACTTCCTGGCACGCTGGACTCCAAGAGCCCAAAGAGATGGTACAGGCATGACAGAGGCTATTTTCCAGAATACCCTTGGGCCAAGAAGCTGTTCATGCCAGAACTCTGCACTATGCCCAGTCAAGTAACTTGTAAACACAGGAGACTGTCCAGTGCACCTTGATAGCCATATAGATTATCCTAGTGGAAAAACTGCACTGCTTTCAAATGCCAGCAAACAAAAGAACCTCAAAGCTGGACAGAGAGCACTTCAGATGCAGGGCAACATCACTGCTGCAACCTTGAACAATAAATCCAAGATCCCTTCAACTTAATGGTAAAGTGCTTAAGCAGAGCTAGGCAAGGTCATATCAGACTGTAAATACCTCCTGATCTCTTATATAAATATAAGGTGCTCTGCCTAAGTAATATGCACGCCCAATGTTGTTTTCTTTGGTATTCTCAAACACACCCTTGAAGCTCACAGTGTGCTCTTAAGGCTCCAGAACACTTGGCCAGGGCTTTCATCTCAGTGTCAGCCCACAGCAAAGCCTTCCTGCCCTACACAAACGATGATAGTGAGTTCTTAACTAACAGAGAAGGCAGAATGAGTTCACAGGCAAGCTGAACAGATGCAAAGCCCAGAGGAGAAAAGGTGGAAAAGAAACCACTAAGTGGGATCTTATTCTCTGAAGTCAAGGAGGATTACTGCTCTCTCTGATCGGGGTCTCAAAAGATTGAACTCAAAGAAAAACCCCCAAGGATGATTTCCACTCCTCCTCTCCAAGTACTTGTCTCTGCATAGTAGAGTTTTCTTGAGCTCACAGGCATGAGGACACTAACTTTATCTACACACAAATAGGCAAGGCTTCTGCAAAACTCCCCTGTTTGTCATTCATCAAGAGGCACTACTCAGCATTCCAGCTTCATGAATAGGGCAACAGACAGTGCAGAGTAGCAGTTGCCATAGGATTCAAAGCCCATGGGCTACCACCTGCTCTCAGCAGCACAGCCAACACAGGTACTGAGGACCCTAAGCCTGTGTGAGGCTTAGCTGTACCTTCTGCCCTGTCCTCTTTTATCCCGATGATTTCATTCTAACCTCTGGACCTCCACCTGGAAGCTGCACTGTCAGGAGGGTTTATGACACAGACAAGGTACGGTGATACCACGGCCCAGCCACACACCCCATGTGCTTTTACTTTCAGAAGTCAACTCTGCTGCCATAGAGCTGCTCTCTACCCAAGATACATGTCAGTCACACAGGTGAGTCAGAAGAAAACAATTCCAGGGAAGTCAAACAGAAGACAGAACTGGAACACCCAAGACCCAAGCCTTGGTTAGCTTTAAAGAACATGGTTTTCCCTCCCTTAGGATGTAGGTGAACACTTCCTAGAAGCATTCCCTAACCCAGTCCTCTAAATAATGCCTCCCACTGTCCCTCACAAGGAGTGAGAAAACCTATTCTGATTCATAGAAAGCTCTCTACCAGACTGGATGCCTTCCTCAGGGCAGTGCCTAGCACACCACGGATGCTCTGGACATACAAGTATCAAGGACAAAGTAGACACGATAACAGGATTGCTCAGCACTCAGAACGGCATCTGAGCAAGGCAAAGTATTTGGGCATTACAGTCAGCCTGTCTCACGCTCGTGCCACACCTTGGAGTGGCAGAGGGATCACCCAGTTAGGGAACTAATTGGGGACTCACCTCTTCAACAGAAGCGGCTGCAATTAAACAGCTAAATACTACCTGCAAATGGATCCCTACACAAGAAGAGATTAGGGATTTTTATCCCTTGTCCACAGTAAAAGCTGGCACCAGGGCACGACTACAGCCTTTGAGATCCCACATTGGGGTCTAAACAGCTTTTAAGAGCTACAGAAGTTATGGCTGCACTTCACTGGCCATTTCTGTAAACAAATCCTTAGGAAGGGAAACTTCAAACCTAACTACACAGATAATGCTAACTTTTGATGAGGGCTACATCTCAAAAATGAGTGCTGTGGAAAAGCAGTAAACAGCTCTGACTGCCCTTAGCTCTCAGAGAGACTCCTCATTCTCTGAGACTAAATAGATATACCTGATTCTCTCACACCACATTCCCCTGTCAAGCTTAAGAAACTTTTCTGCATTTGTTATTCTCAAATTAAATGCTTCCAAGTACAGACCCTAACACGTGTTTGTTGACTTCCTCCCATAAGCAAAATGACAAAAAAAAGCCAGGAGACATCACAGACTATTTTCTTCAGCTGCTCCCCAGGCATAGGGACACACTACACTATGTGCTTGCTTCAGAGATAACTTTTAAAGGTTATTCTGCAACTTGCAAACAGAGATAAAATACAGCTAAAGTGGAGATCTAGCTCTTACAGAGGGCAAGAGAACTCCCCAGTGCTCAACACCCCAAGGAACAACCCTCCTCCAGAAATAAATATGCAGATTGAAGGCTGTGCTACTCAGAGATGCTGCCCAATTCCCATCTGCACACGCAAACTCCATATCTGCATCTACAGCCGCTTCACCTCCCGTTCGCAGCCACCAAGGGCCGGTGCCCACACGGCGAGAGGCTCCACTCCTCACCCAGAGCCCCACCAGACCTACACCCGAGCAAGGTAAACCCACAAACCGAGCCCAACAAGTCGTCATTATATATGTTTCTGTGGGTGAGTGTCAGAGTCAGGACCCTTGTGCTGACTTCCCACCATCAGGGGCCTCCTTGACCTCAGGCACCCGCCAGGGACCGGGGCGGGGGGAAAGGCCTTAAAAACAAAGCGCCGCCCGCACCAGGGGAAGAGGAGGGCGCAGTGCTATTTACGGGCACATACATACATACACCCACTCCCTCTCGCTGTTGCTCTAATTAACCAATTAGCAATAACGAAGGGAATGCCAGGCTCGGCCAGCGCTTACCGAGGCAGGCGCCGCTGACGAGGGCGGTGGCGGTGAGCGCCCCGGCCGAGGCGCCGTACACCTTCTTGGCGTTGGCGACCAGGAACGGGGCATGTTCCTGCAGGCAGCTGGCCACGCCGATGTGGTAGACCCCCAGGAAGCCGCAGCCGGCGAAGGAGATATTCCAGGTGGAGTCCGGCGGGAACATGGCCTCCGCGCCCCGCTAGAGGCGGGGGGTGCTGGGGGGAAGCAGCAGCGGCCGCGGCGGAGAGGTGAAGCCGCGGGTCTCCTCTCGCACCGCCTCGGCACGGGCGGGACAGCCGGGAAGCGCCGCTGCCGTAGACAGGAACAGAGAACACGGCAGGCTTTGCCGCTGGGAGAGCTGCGCCGGCTGCCAACTTTATATGCGGCGGCCCGGCCCTCGGCCCGCCCCCGGCATGGCGGCCGCCCCTCGGCAGCCCCGGCGCGGGCGGGATCGCCCGGCCCCTCCTGCCAACCCTTCCTCCGGTGAACCCCTCTCCCGGCCCCGGGGCATTGCGGGCGCTGCCCGGCCGCCGAGCCAGGGCAGCCGTGCCAGCACAGCCCTGAAGCGGCGAGGGCCGAGCCGGCTTCTCGGAGGAGAGGGTTACGGCTGCTCGCAGCACCCCAAACCTCGCCCTGTCCCGGGGCAGCAGGCTGTCCTTCCCTCACGGAACATCCTGATTCTTGGCATCTGCTCCAAGTCCTTGGGTTTCCTTTGTTTTTCAGAGATGGGGCAAGAAGCGTGAGAGAACTGGAAAAGCTTTCCCCTTTCACAAAAAGCTGAGGAGTCAGAAGGAGGCAAGTCTTGTCACAACAACAGGGCAAGAACTGGGAAAAAGGCAATCCCTCTGTCCCCCCTCAGCGGTTTTCTCTGCCTCTTAACTAATAGAATCATTGGAAGGAGCCCACAAGAATCATCGAGTCCAGCTCCTGGACCTGCACAGGACGTCCCCAAGAGTCACACCATGTGCCCAAGAATATTGTCCAAACACTTCTTGAACTCTTATGAAGGCTTGTGTTGTGACCACTTCCCTGGGGAACCTGTTCCAGTCCTCAACCAGTCCCCAGTTCCTCTGGGGGAAGAACTTTTTCCTAATATCCACCCTAAACCTGCCCTGACACAGTTTCAGGCCATTCCCTCAAGTCCTGTCGCTGCTCACCAGAGAGAAGAGATCAGTGTCTGCCCCTTCTCTTCCCTTCACAAGGAAGTTGTAGACCGTTGTATACTACTAATCAACAAAACACACGCAGTTGCTTACCTTCACTAACCTTTTCTCAACATTTTTTCTCCACATGCCTCTAAGATCACCAAAATGCTTACATTTAGCTAGGGCAACTGGGATTTTCAGCAGTACTTTTGCAAAAGGTCTCCACAGAGCAGCACTGGGTGAGAGGCCAGTACTAGTAGATCATCAAAAAGATTTCAGAAGCTGTAAAGATCCCCTTGCCATAAACAATACAGACTACAGACATCCAAATCATTAGGTAAGTATGAACGTTTACAGAGACATCAAAAAGATCAGCACAGCAAGAGAAAGAGCCGCTCTATTCAAAGCTAGGAGGCAAGATCCGTAGGAGGGAGGTTTGAGGGATAAAACATAAAAAGAATAAATTTTTAATGGAAGCAATACAGGGCAAAAAGAACTTTCTACCAAAGTTTAAGAAACTACTTAATTAGCCTTGGCATAAAGCAATTTGAATTAGTTTTCACATAACTGGTCAGAAGTTTCTCGCTTGGGATAGTGTTATACCTGTCCTTAAAAGCTCTTTCACCATTTATGCTAGTGGAAGTCATCCAAGTAGTCCCTCTTCCTGTTCCTTCCACTCCAAACATCCTTTCAAATGATATGAGGGGGCTAATATCCTCCCTAAAGAGTGGCCATCCAGGTTGCAGGAACAGCTATTTAATACTTCAGTCTACTGCCTCACAGTCAGGTGACAGAAACAACTAAATTCAGCAGGTAACCTTTGCTTAAGTCCAATATTTGAGTTCAAGTTAGACATCGTACTCCAGCCTCTACAGACAGAGCACTTTTTCATTAAACATTTGCATTTTGCTTTCATCAGAGTGGCAGAAGTACAGCTTTATCTCTCTTTCAGGTCCTGTCCCCAAGCCCACCACCTCACCTAGCTGCCCTTTATACATATTAACATCCTGGTCCACATAAAGAATTAACCCTGCTTACCTTGATTCTCCCTTTATACCCATCCATTTCTCCCTTCCTCTCCTACCCCTAGTTGTTTTTGTAATCTCCTTCCTCCCTTGTGTTTGATGTGGTTACGTAACTCTTGTCAGCTCTCATCTCCACGTGGAGAGGTGAGCCCCGGCAAACCTGAGCCTTGACTCTCTTGCAGGCCCTTAACACCAAGGCCATCCTGGAGTTTCCACCCCAGGCTTCTGATGACACAGAAAGGCATTTTCATACAGTCAAATTCAAAGGAAACATCGTGTCTCGCCTTTTCCAGAACAGGGACTGTTCTGCAGAACTGGTCACTGGGCTGTGACTTTAGCAGAAGTCAGTGGCAAACTGACCACTGAAGCTTGTCTGCAGATACCTCCCAAACACTTGTAACCGCAAGAACATCTTCATTCTGGAGCCAATGCTGCTCCCTCTTTTTCCAGCATTTCACAAGCCTTAATGTTCCTAGCATATCTGGAAAACAGAAACAACAATGCTGCGACAATGTTGGAGTTAGTTTCACTTGATTTCCCAACAGCAATTCCATCCTGAGTTGTTTACACCACTCTGCCTTGGCCCTCAAGGTTACTTATTTGAGGAGGTTAATGCTGCCCTGTTGGAACTGGTCGGTGAAACGAACCATGTGAATACTAATCTATTGTGGAGTGCTGCCTGGGTACTGGCACGAGCAAGCTGACAAACAACTGTGCTTTTCTCAAAAATAAATTAACGCCCAAAACTAATCTCTTTCTCCCCAGTAAAAAAGTGCTACAGTTCTGCTGTTGCTCATGATGCAGCAGTAAGCCAGATCAACAAGATTTACGAGGCAGCTTTTCCTGTGTGCCAAACTCCAGCTGAAACTCTTCAAATCCACTCGTGCCTCTACAAGTTGAGATGCCATGCAGACAGCTTCACATTCATAGCAATCTCTCATTGTTGGGCTTATTTTCTAGCCTAATGAATGGTGAGCTGTTAGTACCTACAGGATAATAGCATACAAGGAAATGATCTGTGCTTTTTCAGGCAGGACCTTGAGGTTTTGGTGGCCCTTGGGAATTCAAGGGAAGACCAAAAGCAGCCTGTTACAATGTTGATTTCAGATTGTTACTTTAGTATTGTGCGGAGTCAGCAAGAAAGGCGCATCAGTCATGAAGCTCAACCCAAGTGCTTTTAACATCATTGGAAAGCTGGTGTTCTTCTTACCTGTGATGTTTGTGTATGTGAGATCATTCCATGGCAGACTCTTGGCACTTGCTTCATAAGAGCATCTCCTGAGGCAGAGGAGTGATCCTGCTCTCTTGGGACTGAATTTTTCTTCTAGGAAAGGTACTACAGCCACCTCCACTCCTACATAAATAAGTCAAACCTACTGAGTCCAACAGGCCTGTCTGCATGTAGCAGCTTGCAAAACTGGACCTTGGTAGTAAGAGTGAAACCAGTTGAAAGAGGCCCCAGGGAGCCATTACTTATTGCTTTACAGTAGTGTCCGGGACATTCTCCCTGCTTTCCAAGTAGTGGAGATGTCTTGTCCCTCTCCCTGCCCCATGGTGTTTGTAAGGAATGACTTTCAGTGAGAGCTGATTTGAGATGGCGTGGCATTCATGTGCCAGTGAGGAAAGCCTGCAACTTTCAATGTCAAGCCCATGACTAAATCACTCTCCCCTGCTATCAATTTGGTAATGATCAGTTACCAGTGTAATCTCCAGGCACAAATCTATCCCTCCCTTTCTCTTCAATGCCCTTGAGCCAATCTTTTATGAAGAATTCAGGAAAAATCTTCTCTAGCTAAAACTGATTCTGAAAGGGGGATGGACTAGGCCACAAATCCAAGTACTAGCAGGTCCTAGTCTTCTCTGATAGAATTATGAAATACAGTGCACCTACCCTACCAGTACCCTTGCCTTTGGAAATAATTGGCAAGTCTGAAAGGGCATCACTGAGACTTGAAAATTCAGAACAACGGAAGCAGGGATCCCGTCTCCTTCACAGCTGAAGCTCATTGAAATCAGAAGAATAGAGTGGTGAACTCCATGCAGAGCACCAAACAAATGTGCACATCACTGCTCATGTACAAAGCCATGAGGTGGCAACAGTTTTGTAAATAGGTAAGGAAGGGGAAAGTAAGCTTAATAGGTTTGATTTCTTCTGAATAGAAGAAATGTATGCACAGGTTTTAGCAAATTCTGCAAAATGGGTGTGAAATCTTGGAGCAGAGCCAAGCCATGCCCTGACCTTCTCAAGAAAAACCTGAGGTTATGTTACATTGGCTCCTTGTGGCACTGTCATGAGTGCTGTATTTTCAGTGCTTTCCCTGAAAGCTGCCCCCCGAAGTTTCTTCTCTGAACAGTTTACCAAATTAGCTCTACTTTTTCTCAGAGCAGGTTGACTGAGTCTTCATGAAAATTACGCACTTTGACAAAGGAATTTAAAGGTTGTAAGAGGACACTCACCACAGATCAGGTCCCTAATTCATATGGAGAAGTCAGTATGGAGAGTCATATGGGGAGGACAGAAAAACATGGTGAAAAAAGGTTAGTGTAGATTTAGTTGTATTCCTTCCCTCATCAAAGTAGCCAGCAGCTGGCACCACAGGTTTTTCATCCCAGGAGCCTGGGCACAGCAAACTCATTGAATAGCTCAGTGCCATTCAAACAAATTCCTTTGTGCATGGAAAAACCCTGAGTGGCGTGCCAGGGCAGGCCCTTCCTGTGTAAACACTGATGGTGCTCTTGAAGCAAAGCAAGGCACCGCTCAATAAAACCATATCCAAGAACCATTTTTTTTTTCAGCAACCTGAAATGGAGAAATCACCAAGAAAAGCAACACAGCCCCAATCCCCCCACCCCCCGATCTCAGGGCTGAAGCACTGCCATTACAAGTCTGACAGAGAACTACGTGAACATGAGTGGTTTTCATTGCTACCACATCACTGGGCTGGCATATCAAAGACAAAGTAAATGAAAGGTATTGGCACTGTTACCTCCTGTACATTTTTCTTGCAGCAGGAACAGAAGGGTACCAAGGGTTAGTTGCTTAAATCATGGCCATTTTGAGGGTTTTAACTTCCAACTGCTCTCTTGATTGGCTGTGAGGCATTGGGTGTTTTCTCTCAGTGTCACAGAGAGAGAAAGTTTTTCATACTTGGATTTCACCCATCTCTACTCTCAGAAGTACTTGCCATGCTTTGTCCAATGACTTGTATGAGCACAGCTGTATCAATGATTGCTTTTTCTCCAAAAACAACTACACTAGAAAAGCTCCTCAGTACACACACTGCAGGGATATCTTTTTGACTCTACCTGTGCAGACTTATCACAGATGCAATTTATTATACTCTACCTACCTACACCGACAGATGAAGACTTCCACAAGAAGCAAGGCTAAGTTACCTGCCAAAACCATCTTCTAGCAGTAGACATTTTATAAATAAAGCAAAATTTACCTTCCTCTCAAGTTGATATGTTCTTCTTGGCATGCCAGAAATGTTTCAGTTCTCCAAAACCACCATTCTCATGTTTCTTTGTTCACACCAAGCTACAGTTTATGTCCTGATAGTCCAGAACAGTCAGTAAGCATGAAGGGCACCTCTGCACTGATCTGTGTCCCATGACAGCAGGATGCAGTTAGGGTTTTTTTTTTTTTTTGTTTAGACTGTTAAGCATATAACAGGAAATTCTACTCAACCATTTTATTGGTGTTGTCCCTAGATCTTGGAAATCTGACAGTAATGAAATTGGTGCTTCTAAATATTAAAAAAAACAAATAACTACATTTAGCTCTCAAATTATGTTTCTGGACTAATTCAGGCCTGTTCATTCAGTTCTGCATTTTGGAACTGAATAAACAGATCCTGGGAAACAAAGTCCTTTTACTGCTGAATAGAGAGCCACTTCACTGAGTAACCAAGAGCAAAGTAGTAGGAGTAGGAGAAGGCTAATACCAGGAAGATTCAGTTTCCACAAACTGCCAAGGAAACTGTCAAAACAAGCATCCAGGTTCACACAAGCTTTGCAATTTCTTCAGTACTCTCTGAGTTGAGTCCTACATCCTACAGTCTGTCAGAAAATTCACACTCCTACTGCAGACAAAAGATAAAAATCAAAGCTGTGTCAGAGCTATTTTAAGAACAGCTGAATCCAAGAGCACTGGTATGGTTATAATAACGAACACAAAAACATTTAAAACAAAGGATTTTAATAACTTCTCTGTAACAAATAATTAATCAAAGAGGCCGAATCCCATGTCATCATCAGATTCTTCTGATTCCTCCTTCTTCTCTTCTTTCTTCTCCTCAGCTGAAGGAAACAAAAAAAACAAATAAATGGTCAGCATTAACACTGCACTACAGATTTTCAAGATACAAGTTTTGATGTTTTAAGCTCCCCTGCCTACAGGTATTGGACTCTCCAGGGTTCATCTCATTCCCTTTCAGCAACCAAATACACTGAACAGATAGAGACACTACTGTTGCAGGGATGTGCTTTACACCACCAAGTCTCTTTGAGTCTTGGTTCTAAGCATGACCAATCCCAAGGCAGATAAAGAGCAAATGCTTCTGACTGTCCAAAGGAGAAGTAACTGTTCAGTTGACATTTCCATCACATACTGAACTGCCAAGGTGGACTCAGTTGTTAAACTGTTACCAGAGACAAAAGGAGCTGCCCTGTAGCCACCCTCTCCCCTCACACTCACCAGCAGCAGGGGCAGCAGCTGCAGCAGGAGCAGCAGAGCCCCCTCCAGCAGAGACTGCCACCGCTCCCCCAGCCGGCATGCTGGCAAGCTTTCCATTACCTGAATGGAACACAAGAGAAGGTATTGACTTATTTACATGCTCATCCCAAACACAGAAGTTAGGGGAAATGGAAGAGTGCAGAAAAAAACAGATCCTGTCTCATGGATTGAACCTGCCACTATCTGCTGAAAGGAACAAGAGGCTGCATCCATAATAAATAAAAACTGTTCTGTGAAAAACATCCAGGAGTTTTAAAGATTCAAAAAGGCTTATCCCAAGAACACGGGCAGCATATTAGTAAGTTTTCTTCTGTATACAAAGTCCCAGTCTTTTTTCCAAAAGCTGTCATAAAAATAGCAGCTAACACATCCAATTTTGCACACCCACATTGTTCTCTGCATACAGCACAGTAGCCCAGAAAGTGATAATGTACCTCAAAAGTAACACAGCAGCAGCACTGGCTTCCCTTGCCTTTTTTTTTTTCCCTTTAAGGTTAAAGAGAAATCTGATGGCATATCTGGATCACACTTACAGGAGAGAAAGGGAAAGACTGGTTTATTTATGGCAAAGAGTACAGTATTTTAAACGCAGCACCCTGTGAACCCTATTGCATCTCCTTTGAGACTTCTGATTTCTGCTCGTATTTGGAAAGCCAGCTAGTTCTCTGGCCTCTTGTCTTTCACATACCAAGGCTCCCTTGGCATTCAAAGGTCACATAACACACTGTTTGCCTGTATTCCAGTTTCTGGGAATCAGTTTCTAAATGATTCCCTGTTACTTCAAGATCTTATTAAACTAGCAAAGTAAACAAACATGTTTCATATGCATGCATGTTCTAAGAAACAATTTATTTAAAGTATTACAGAAAGAGACAACTCAAGTGTGTTGTAACCACATGAACAATAGTTCTCTTAGGTCTTTCAAACCACATGGATAGAAAATGTCCAGTGCCTACTCCTGACAGCAAGGCTAAGCAAAGTCCTGGCAACTTTTGAGCAAAAATATGCCTGCAAATTCCCTTGTGCCTATGCACTTGCAAAAAAAAAAATTCATTAATCAGAAACCTTTGCACTACCTCAGCTTTGCTTTAATTCAGCCCTATGACCCAGTCAGTTCATGTGAAAAGTTCCAGCTTCAGTAAGAGCACAAGTTTCCATGGACATCAGCCCTCAGAGTTCTGTCTCAGGGAAAAGGAAATGCTGGACTCAGAGCTCTACAACATCTGGAGAGGCTTGTGCTCATTGCATGGGTGGAGCTGCACCCCAGTGCCAACTGTCTGCTCTTCATGCTTTACATCACTGGTGCACGAAAGAGGGTAAACACAAAACACCTCCTAGAGAACCTGAAGGACAGCTCAGTCTCTATCAACATGTCCAGAAAACCACATCATGAGCAGACTGCCAGTAAGCTCATACACGTGTAAGTTCTCCAGTTTAATGTGGTCCACAAGCGAAACCCAGCAGGTACTGGCACTGACCTGCAGGGAATTAGAATGGACCTGATTTCACTCAATTCAGCTGTGATGCACCATGCTGAACAAAGAGTCAGTGACCTGGCAGCAATTCCACACTCTCAGGCCTATCTAGGCTATCAAAGTAACAGAGGCAATTACCTGGGTCATTCAGAGACTCTACTTACCCTGGGCAATTACATCTTCAATGTTTTTTCCATTCAGCTCGCTAATAACCTGTAAGTAAAATTTAGATTGTTAGTTTCCAACAGCATGAGAAAAAGTTACATTTAAACAGTACTGATGAATCATCATATGCAGCACCTCCATCCTGCTGCTTATCTAGCCCTAAAATTCCTTGCTTCTCAGTGCCAGGAACAGAACATTGACATGAAAACTTCAGCTAAGTCTTTAATACTTTAAGCACTTTCATAAAATCTGTTACTGAATTCATAATTAATCCAACAACCTTGAAAAAAACAGGATACAGAAATGTTTTGGAACCAACTAGGAAGCCTCACCAACAGTGTAAGTCACTGAGGGACTGTTTACATTTCTTGCTTAATGCCCCCTGGGAGGCTCTGAGGCACCAGGTTCTGGACCCAAAATCATAGGATCCCATTCCCAGCCCTACCAAATGTTAAAGGTCAAGATATTGTATCCTTGCCCTGGAACACAGAGTTCCAACTTTCAATTTTACTACCATTGTTGTATAACCAGGGATGACAAAAGCAAAACACAAACCCCAAAACTGCTAAAGCAAGCACTTAAAAATAATTCTCCAGAACTTACTGGTGAGTCCCAGCTATCAGGAGCAAGGGGTCAAAGCCAAAGGACTTTAGCCAAGAGCTTTTTAACAGGCACCTTCTGCTTACACAGAGCATGGGATGTGTGCACCTATGTGCCTTTATGACTGCTTCATCCAGGAGAAAGGTGCTTTTAAGACTTTGTTACATTTACACAGGCTTAAAATACAGACAATACAAAAATTAATTAGATTCCATAACAGCTTTCCAAATATTGGAGGATCAGAGAAAGGAATTCATTCATTAAGGTATTAAACCTAAAGGAGCCAAAGACAAAAGACCTGGCACTTACACAGGAGCACCACAAGTTGAAACCAGCATCCCAAATCATAGTAAGGATGCTGTCAGCTCAGCCAACCCACTATCTCTTTGGGCCTATGATAAACCACTGGGAAAACAGTTTCTTTTTACCTTTACCTCTCTGGAAACACTTCACATATGGGAGTATGTGACAAGTAGTAAGATCACTTTATTGGTTCTTGTTTTCTTTTTTCCCCATGGTCAATTGTTTTAAGGTCCACAATGCTGAAGATCTAATACATCAAAACTAACATTCTAACACTCTTTAAAACTACTCTTTCGTGTCTTTTCAACACAACCGCTTTGGTATTAATTTCCAACGTCTTCCTATCTATTATCCTCAAATACCTTTAATCTCCATGTTAGAATTTGCCTAGGTTTCTTAGTGAAAGAACAAACACTCCTTTGTAGCACATTAAGTAAAAATGTATTACTGAGCATCAGGCCTTCAACAGTGTTTGATCTGAATCCATACTGACTGAAAATAAGAAATGAACCTTCACTGCAGGTTATACAAGACCTAAGAACATTTCCAATGCATTCTTATATGCAGCCACCATCTCAATGAGATAATTAGACTGAACTACGAGGAGTCAGCAACAACTGACAGAGACCTTTGCAGAGGCCAGGTATTGAATAAGAAAGCCAAACTTTTAACAAAAGTTGCAAAAACTTGTGATTGGCTCAGCAGTGTCTAGAAATCACAGTGGTAAGGATCAGTGAACGTCTGAACGATGGGAACACTGAAGCCAAGGAAAGAGCTCCAATATCTGGTGCTGGCTGGGACACCTGGAATTAAGAGGCAATGCCACCTTGTTCATGCGTTCATCGTCCGTCTCAATGCCGACACTATCGAGGATCTTTTTCAAGTCCTTGGACGTGGGGGACTCGTTGCCCCCGAGCACGGCGAGCAGATAAGCGGCGACGTAACGCATCCTGCAAGACAGAAGAGTAGAGTTTCAGCACGCCCGAGTTACCTGTGCTCGGAGGGAGCTCATCCCTTTTCCCTCCGAGCCACAACCCTTTAAATCCGCTTCCGAATGAAAGGCCGCGGCCCGCGAGGCCACGCTCCCCAGACTGTGCCAGCACGGGGCCCGCCCGCGCCGGCACCGCACACCTCTCCCGAAATAAAGCGGCAACGCGACATCGCCGTCCCGGCGCTCGCCTCAGCCCGCCCCGCCCGCCCGCCAGTCCCGACCCAGGCGCAGGCCGGGAGAGCACATGGCCGCCATTCTCCCGTCCTACCCCCTCCGCCACGAGTGAACCCGCCCAAGCCCGGCGGGCGGTGGCGACTGGCGCGGGTGGGCCGGACGCCACCATTCCCGCGGAGCGGGGGCGCACCGCGCGCTTACTTGGGCGGCGGCGGCGAAGGGGGACAGCGGCCGGGACGTGCGCTCGCGAGGGGAGAGCGACGGCGAAAGGAAGGGGCAGGGCCTCGGCAACGCCTTCTTCCCGCCACCCCTCAACAACGAGCGCGGCCATTGGGCTGGACCGAAGGGCAGCGCGCAGGCCAATAAGGAGCTGCAGTGCGGCCGCCCCCAGCACGGCCGGTGGCGCATGCTCAGAGCCTGGGGTGCCCATCCCTCGTGTGCTGTGCGGCCTTGTCCTTTATGTGGGGATGGTTGCGATTCCCCCAAATCACGGAGTCACACGGTCAATGAGATTGGAAAACACCTCTGAGATCATCCAGTCCAACCTGTGACCAAATTCCACTCTGTCAACTAGAACATGGCACTGAGTGCCACATTCAATCTTTCCTTAGACATCTCCAGGAACGGTGACTACGCCACTATCCTGGGCAGCCTGTTCCAATGCCTGACCGCTATTTCTGTGGAGAAATTACTCCTGTCATGAACAGATTTTGTGTTGCCTAATTAAAATATAAAAAAACTAAACAAAGTTAAAAAGTAGCAGCAATTTTAATTGAGGCAGCTTAAAGGTTACAATAATTTGCTAATAATGATTAATATGAATATATGGGTTCTAATAATACAAGAGTAATTGTACCGCGGGGTACAGTGCAGGACTTAATCCTGTCCCCCGTACAAAGTCAAAAAGAGCTTGTTTCGCCTTTTTATCTTATTTGTCAACCACCCCTTCCCACCTATTTTCGATTCGTCACTGCCATGGTCTCCACCTATCACTACTTCCACTGCGCATGCTCCACCATCCCCATTTTAGGGGTCTTCCTCATTTTGGGGGTTGCTGATGAAGGCTTCGAAAGTCTTCATCACTGCCCGCTCCTTGAACTTTGAGTTTACACATGCGTATTAAGTTCAAAATTACATAATTATATACCATATATAGAAATCCGTATAACTGTCTTCAACTCAAAGGCTATAAATTTATTTTAATCAATGTTTCTTTGGATTTTCCCCAAAACTTTCCCATCCTTGANCCCTGCCCTGCCCTGGTAGGATCAGCACAATCCCCTCCATTTTGTCCCATGAGTTGGGTTCTGCCACCAGGTGCACATGAGACAGATCCACACGCAAAGTCCTCATATTTGTTTATTTCATATCAGCACAGAGATGGGCAGTGGGTGATGAATCCAGAAAGCCAGCGCCTGTCTCTGTGCGTTTCTTCATGGAAAGGGTGGCCAGGCATTGGAACAAGCTCCCCAGTGAGGTCGTAGAATCACTGTCCCTGGCAGTATTCTGGGAACAACTGGACATATCAGTTACCTTTGGTCTAGATGTCATGGTGGTGTTTGGTCAGTGGTGGAACTCGATGATCTTGGAGTGGCCAACAGGATTAGGGAAGTGATCGTCCCTTTGTACATGGCACAAGTGAGGCCACGCCTCAAGCCCTGTGTCTAGTTCTAAGCCCCTCACTTCAATACAGATACTGAGGTGCGGGAATGTGTCCACAGAAGTGCAATGGAGCTGGTGGAGGCTCTGGAGCACAAATCTTGTGAGGAGTAGCTGAGGGAGCTGGGGTTGTTTAGCCTGAAGAAAAGGAGGCTCAGGGGTGACCTCATCACTCTCTACAACCACCTGAAAGGAGGCTGTAGCAAGGCAGGGGTTGGCCTCTTCTCCCAGGCAATTAGCAACAGGATAAGAGGATATAGCCTCAAGCTGTGTCAGGGAAGGTTCAGCTTATACATTTGGAAGAAATTCTTCACAGAAAGGTTGGTCAGACATTGGAACAGACTGCCCAGGGCAATGGTAGTCACTCTCCCCAGAGGTGTTTAAGGAAAGACTGGGCTTGGTACTCAGTGCCATGGTCTAGTTGACAGGGTGGTGTTTGGTCATGGGTTGGACTGAATTACCTTGGAAGTTTCCCATCTGAATGATTTTGTGGTTCTGTGAAATACCTCAACTCCATATGTGGATCGGCTTCTTGGACACTGGATGACAAAACCCACATGTGGCACAGCACACCGAGGCAAGGCCCTCTGCAGGAGGGACGGGGTGATTTTAGAATTAGATCCATATTAGATTCCCCACCACCCCCAGTTTTCACTGAGCTGTTTGGCTAGGGTCAGTTTTGCAAGGGAAAAAGAGGCAAAACTTTCTTGTGTTCCCTCCATAGCAGCTACTTGCTGATCTGCTGTGCTGGGAGGCTGGGAGGTGGTAGTGCTGTTGCAAGGTCTCACCATGGGATTATGGGAATCACCACCTGTGCTTGTTCACTTGATTTCCTGCATTAGGGAAATGAATAGAAGTAAAAAGTTAACACTGTGCTGAAACCCATTGGACCCGAACAAACCAGGAGTGCTGGTTCAGCAGCAGGGCTATGTGTGGGCTGTGGTTATCCCTGCCTTGCTGCCCTGGGGGTGTCCCAGAGATTCTCAGTCTGATGGGACTTCTGTGGTAGCTCAGGTGCTCTCAGAAAACAGCCAGGCTCACAGTGTTCTAACTGAGCTAGAGCTTGGAGCAGTCATCAGTGGTTACTGTCTACTACCTATAGGAATAGAAATTTCCCTCAGGGCCATGTGCATCTTGCATCCAGAGTCTCAGAATCAATTAGGTTGGGAAAGACTTCTGAGATCATCAACTCCAACCTATGACCAAACACTACTCTGTCAACTAGACCATAGCACTAACTGCCGTGTCCAGCCTTTCCTCAAGCACTTCCAGAGACGGTGACTTCACCACTTCCCTGGGCATCGCATTCCAATGCCTGACCACCCTTTCTGTGAAGAAATTCTTCCTGATGTCCAGCCTGAACCTGGACATCAGCTGGAGAGCATGTCCTGTTGTCCTGTCACTCGTTGTCTGGGAGAAGAGGCTGACCCCCTCGGCTATAACCTCCTTTCAGGGCGGCCACAGCCCTGCGCCCTCTTGGGTTCGCAGCCCCTGCTCCATTTCTTTCCCTGGACTTGTATGGAATGAGCCCAACATCCCGAGCTGTCCGCGCCTCCTGCTACCTTGAGCCCAGGGGAGCCGCATCGTGACCGACTGCGGTGCCGGTGCTGTTCCCGTGTCGGGAAAATCTCCTTTCGTGCCCCTGCTGTGGCAGCAGGACGCCTGGATCTGGCTCCCCTTAGTACCCGGCCCGTGCCCCGCTACCTCTGGCACCTCCCCCGTCCCGTCGCGTCCCGTCCCGCCCCGGATCGCGGCGCAGCTCCCGAGAACTTTTCAGGAAGTGGCGGGCAAAGCCCTGCCCAGCCCAGCCCCGGCTGCTGAGTGCCCGGGGCCGGTGCGAAGGGGTGAGACAAGCGGGGCCGTGCTCGGCCGGGCACGGGCCGCGGCTGCAGCTGCTGCCGGGGCCTGGACAGTGGGCGTGGGGTGACGGGGCCAGGGGCACAGGGTGCTGCGGCCCGGCTGTGTGTGTCCGTGTGCGGGGCTCTGTGTGTCCGTGTGCGGGGGTGTGTGTGTCCCTGTGAAGGGCTGTGTGTCCATGTGCGGGGATGTGTGTGAATTCATGCACGGAGCTCTGTGTGTCCATGTGCGGGGGTGTGTGTGAATTCATGCACGGGGCTCTGTGTGTCCATGTGCGGGGGTGTGTGTGTCCCTGTGAAGGGCTATGTGTCCATGTGCGGGGATGTGTATGAATCTATGCACAGGGCTCTGTGTGTCCATGTGCAGGGGTGTGTGTCCATGTAAAGGGGTGTGTGTCCATGTGTGGGGATGTGTGTGTATCCATGTGCAGGGATGTGTGTGAATCCATCCACGGGGCTCTGTGTGTCCATGTGCGGGGGTGTGTGTGTCCATGTGCGGGGGTGTGTGTGTCCATGTGAAGGGGTGTGTGTGTCCATGCAGGGGGCTCTGTGTGTCCATGTGAAGGGGTGTGTGTCCATGTGGAGGGGTGTGTGTGTCCACGTGCAGGGGTGTGTCCATGTGCAGGTGTATGTTTCGGAGTGTCTGTGGCACCACATCTATCCATGTCTGTTGACCCCGAGGCTGCCTCTGTGGCTTCCAGAGCTGCCGTCTGGTTCCTTCACCACTGACAGTTTTACAAAGCTATAGCAGATGGACTTTCTTCTTACACGTGTCTGTAAGGGGGCTGTGTACACAAAGTCTTTGCAAGAAATGCTCACCTTTATACTAAAGCAATAGTTTCACTTTTATCCCGTTGGCACTCAGTTTCACAAACCAGATTCAATGAGGAGCCAGCACAGTTTGCAAGCTGCCTCTGGGCTCTGCTTCCTCTTCTTCTTGTCCTTACATTTCTGTTCTTTCAGGGTGAGGCATTCCTGCTCTTTCAGGGGATGACGCCTCCCCCAGACTGTGCCTTGGGAACATCAGTGCTGCCATGTCCCACAGGCTAACTTTAAAAGCACTGCTCCTCAGGGTGTTGCTGGGACAATAGCTTGTTTCTGCTGGCCTCGGACAGTAGCCAAGTTTGTTCTAATTCTGCATCAATCAAAGGAAACTTGTATTTACCATTTCGATCCATGGCAGGGTTTACAAAGGGCTCCTGATTGTCACATCATGGGCTCATTTAATTGCCAAGCTCCTGCACCACTGACATGCCTTTTTTAACTCTATCCCTGTCCATGACACGCTTTCTCTGCTGCCCTTTGTCCACTTGCTTTTATCCCATTGACACTTGGTTTCACAACCAGGTTCGATAAGGGCCTGTCACAGTCTGTGAGCCATCTCTGGGCTCTGCTTCTGGCTCATGTCTCCCTGCCCCAGTTTTCTTCTCTACTTGTAAAACTTCCACTAAGGCACCTTGAAATCTGCATTAGGCATAGGCATTTACATTTATATCTTTTAAACTTAATATTGGTCTTTATTCTGGTGGTACATAATTGCTCCATTCTCTGCTGAGATGTTGGCTGGAAAAATTCAAAGGATTTCCCTTGGAGGAGAAGCCTCTGTGATATCTGTCACACTGCATTTCTGTGCTCTCTGCCTCCAAAGCTTTCAGTAACATACATGTAGTCTTTCCTACCATCTTGCTGTGATTATAATCACAGTTCATATATATATATATATATNNNATATATATATATATATATAAAATCACAGTTTTAAAGTTTTAAGCTGTTTCCAGCCACTCTGGACTGGGGCAGGAGCCTTCAAGCCTTCACTGTGCACCTGTGTTCTTTTTCAGGGCCATCTTTTCTCCCCTCCTGGTCCCAGCTGCCTTGTGGTGCTGCCAGTGCCTGCCTGCCTGGCAAGTCAGAGCATGTCCGGACCCTGTGGATGAGATGCAGAAGATGGCAGAGCCGCTGGAGCTCAGGATTGAGTGTGGGGAGGGGACTTTGGGGGCTCGTGCCCTCACTGGCTCCTGCCTTGCGGACAACAGACTGAACCTGGATGTTTATCCTGACGGCTGCTGCCGTTTCCTCCAGCTGTTCAAGGAGCGACAGGGAGAGGTGGTCCAGGTCGAGTTCCTGCGGCTCAGCAGCAACGATTGCCTCCTTGACAGCGCACTGGGCAGCCTTCCTCATCTGAGGCACCTGAAATCCCTGGTGCTTAAAGGTAAATTCCTGGGCCCATCCAGTTTTTCTAGGCTCAGATTTTTTGTTAATCCTTCTCTTCACATCTGCAAGACAAACTGCCCTTGGAAGTGTTTTGTTGCCCGTGCCCCTTAGCACAGCTTTGGCTCAGCCTTGCTCAGAGCTGAATGCAGACTTCAACAAGATACAGCATCTAGACTCTCATTTCTACCCTTTGTTTCTGCAGCTGCCTGGGGACTAGTTTTTTTGGGGTCTGTGTGGGTTGATGCTTCAGTATTTTCTGTAGCCATTCTCTAGGAGAAGAGCATTTTTTGCAGTTACACAACAAGAAGGAGGTTGAAAGATGTTTGGTAAATGTTCAGTCTCTCTTTAATTTTTGGGAGTATAATAAGCTGTCTTTGCTGTGTTTCTGTCTGAATTACTCAATGCTTAATCCTTGCTTACTGTCAGTGATTGTAGGTTTAGCAGAGTTCAGGACAGACCAGAAGAGGCTGATTCAGTTCAACATTTTATCTAAAGTAGGACACAGGTTGTGCATGTAATTTGGCAAGGTGTAATAACTGTTAGAGCTGTAAATATTAGATCATTCTTTGACTGTCTCATCTATTTATTATGAGAGGATTTCAATACAATTTCTATAATTTCTGTATCGGACTGAATCATTTGCTCTTTGGGAGGCAGAATTTTAAAAATAAATGGGAAAAAAAGGGGGAGTTTGGGGACAGAATTCAGAGTTCTAGCTGAAAATGAAAAGTCTGAGCCTTGTTTCTATATCTGTCATAAATTTTTCATATGAATAATTTGGTTTGTCTTTTCCCTCTTTAGTAAGGTGGCAATAAGAGCAGTACCTTTTATCAGTCTTGTTTTGTGAGATGTACACACACCCTGAGCATCCTGAAGTGCAGTAAGGTAGTTCACTAAGATATGTACAAAGTACAAGGTGCCTGTTAGTTTGGGTGTTCTCATTTTGCACCATTATGCAGCATAAAAAAAATATTTGGTGCCCTCTGCTGTATATGGATATAAATAGAAAACAGTGGAGAAGGAGTATGAAACAATGAACAAGTGGAAAAGTTTGGAAGTTTCCTTTTTTTTTTTCTCAAGTTGTTTTCCAGGGGTACAGCCCTTCTCCAATTTGAATGTCACAAGCTGGGATATGGAACTTTAATTCTTCCTTCTCTGTGCTGTCTGCCCTACAAAATACTGAATTACCTACTTTCCCCACCACATTTTCACTGCTTTCCTCATGTCTGCCTACAAAATATTGAATTACCTACTTTTTCCTTCCACATTTTCACTGCTCTTTTGTAATGTGTGCCCTCTAGTCTTGCAAGGGCAGATTTCAGTCCTCAGGGCTGTTTGCTTCTCAACAGCATGGATAAAGCCTTAAGGGCAAGGACTGTTTCCTTGATCCATGAAGTGTTATGTGTTGGCCACTGGTAGTGAGGAAGAAGTGGGGAAGGAGAGTGGGAGGCTTGGAGGTATCTGGGCCACCCTGCTGAAGTGTGGTAAATGTGTGGGGTGGCAGCCTGGCTCATTCTGAGCTTTGACTCCAGAGGTGTTTTGCAGAGCTGTACTGGTTCACTGGGGCGTCTCCTGATTTCATAACAGGTCTTCACTCTTACACCCCTTTCACTGACCAGGAAACTGAGGCACGGAGCAGAAAACTCCCTTCTCTGTGTACTTTGTGATTAGTGCTGCTCAGTGTGATCAGTAACTCCCAGTCTTGTGGATCTCTGTGCTGAGTCTCATATGAGGCTGGTGAGCTCTCCTGGTAGCATACTGACCTCTTCCTCCACTTCCCTCCATCCAGGTGGCCACGCTAGGGATGAGTTTGGTTCCTATCAGCATGGCTTCCTGACAAGCTTGCCACCAGATTTGGGGAACCTCAGGTGTCTGACCCATTTGGATCTCAGCTTCAATAGACTCTCCATCTTGCCGAGTTGCATTCTCCACCTCCCCAGCCTCCGTGTGCTCCTGGTGAGCCACAACAGTCTGGTGACACTTCCTGAGAACTTTGGCCGTCTGAGCAAAATGACTTTCTTCTCTGCGATGAAAAATCAGCTGAAAGAGTTACCTGAGAGCATTGGGGAGCTGTCAATGCTGCAGGATCTGGATCTCTCAGAAAATGCTTTGGAATTGCTCCCTGAAGAAGTTGGGAATCTGCACAACTGCACAGAGCTGGATCTCTCTGGGAATCGCTTATTAAGCATCCCAGACTCCCTAGGTATGTATTTTATTGGGGAAGAGGAGGACGTTGGCTTGCCAAGCTTTTGGTACAACCTCTGAGACCCTTGGTCTCTATCCCCAGAGCTATCAGCATAAACCATGTTATATTGGAGCCAAATGGAAAGGGTATCGAGAAGGATCATGCTTGGTTCAGTCAGTGCACTTGAGCATTAACAACTCTCTGGACCACACTTTTCTGTTTCTGTGAATCAGCAACACTGCTGAGATTTCAATACAATTTACAATGACTGAGGATCTGGACTGGCTGGTTTTGGGTGGCACCTGGGACTAGAAAGAGAAGAGCTGAGGTTTGATGGGATGCAAATCTGGGCTTGAAATGACACTGTTCACTGTGGACCAGTCCACAAACCACGCTCTGACTTCTGCTGTCCAGCTTCCTGGGTCCTGTGTTACTTTGTGACCGAGGTTGTTTTTGATGCTGTTATAGAAGTGGCTTACTTGTAGCTGAAAAGCAGAGGACAGAGGTGGTTGCATTGCCTCTCAGCTAATTCCTTGCACTGCTTTATTTAGTGAGCTAAAGGGATGTTAAGCTTTTGTGCTTTTCCCTCACGATGTGTGTGTTTACATCAGCTGAGGAGGGAGGGAGGGTTAGAGCTGCTGTGCAATGCAATTAACAGCACGGATGGGGGGTCACTTCTTGTTCCAACCTGCAGCCAATTTGAAGTCTCTGCGTCGGCTGCATCTCCACAGCAATCTCCTGGTGACAGTCCCTGCCTCGCTTGCCAGCCTGCCCAACTTGTCCAGACTTGATCTGCAGAACAACTGCCTCCGTGCCATCCCTGCTGAGATCCAGGCCTTGCCATTTGTGCACGTCCGAGGCAATCCTTTGGGAGAAACTGAACCATCTCCGCAGGCTGGTAATTGCAGGGCTTCTGCTGCTGTGTGTTCTGCCCAGCTGTTCCCTCACTCAGCTCAGCATGGCGTAGATGGGTTTGGATTAGAGAAGACAAGCAGGGGGGAATCGGATCAGCATTTATTTCTCTGGAATAATTATTAAGTTGTAAGGATACAGCACTAGTTATCTTTTTATGAGGTCTGTCCCAATCTGAAGGGCTCAGTGGTCCCTGGAGTTGGGCTTTCTCGGTAGGGTTTTACAGTGGAAGTGAAAATGGGACTCCCAGGAAACAGATCAGAAGAAGTCCCTAAAGGGGTCCAACCTTTTTAGCAGAGATGAGCACCAGTTTCTGGACTTGCTGCATGGCCCTGTGATGGCTCATGCTAGAGCCTCAGAGAGCAGCAGTGCAGTTACCTCCTGCTTTCCTGAGGTTCACAGGCAGCAGAGGAGCAGCTCTTTGTCCAAGAGGAAGGTGATGAAATGAGCAGGAATCTAAGCAGGGTTTCCCAATGGTGCTCATGTTCACAGGAGCAAGCACTGATTGCCGTGGGTAGCCCCAGGCAATCAAATGTGGCCCTGAAAGCTGCAGGGGTAAACTGAAATATTTACTGATTCCCTCTGCTTTTGAATTTCCCTGGGGGAGAGCCAGCATTTTCAGTACATCTTGGGACCTCGAGGCCTCATGCCATCCTCTTGCTGCGATGTGCTCTGGAGCCCACTGCAGTGTCACCAAGATTCCATTAGCGGCTTCTGTCCGACTAGGATTAAGCCAAAACTGTTCAGCATTTCTTGTCTACCTTGGTTTAAGTAACCTCTATCTCCTCCTACCCAAATTTTTTTGTATTGCCACAGATAAATCCAGTGTCAGAAGGCTAAAAAGACTCTTCTTTGCATCAGGAGAGGGCAGGTAAGCCTCTGTTACTAAGACCTTATCTTACTGTGGTGTAAAAAAGTCCCAGAAAAGGTGCATGGTGGGTATTGCAGGAATGTATGGGAGCATATAGCCTCAGTAGGCCAGCCAAACACTAGTACAAGATTCTTCTGTTGATTTTTGGAGGGCTGAAGCCACTGCACAATGTCATAAATTCATGCATTTCTTCTGGAAGCTTTACTGTCACCTCTGAAGGCTGCAGAGTGGTCCTGGCCTGTGGCATCCATTTCTACTTTCCGCCGGGGGCTGCCTCTGATCCTCTGCAGATCTACTTCCGATCCCTCACGCCGGATCCTCAGTGGGTAAAGCTGAGACACCACGATGTCCTGCTGAGTAGAGTCCTGGAGCTGCAGCCTCATGGGGTGCAATTCCAGCAGGTGAGGATACACCCAGGTCACCTCCTGATGAATCTGCCTTCGTAGTAGCTCAGCAGAGTCTTCTGATAGTGCCTTTTGGGACCTGTGAGACATTTACCGCCATCCCTGCTGCTTTTAACTAGCTTCAGGTCCACCCCTCTAAGAAGCCCTGCTGCAGAAAATCAGAAAGGACACAGCCAGCTTCTCTCATGCTGTGCTGGCCTGGCACCTTTGCCTTCCCCCTTGCTCCTGATTGAGCTGAGCTATAACCTTTCTCACTCGCAACCCCTCTGCTCTACCAGAGGATAAATCCAGTGTCCGGCCTTAGCCTGAAAGGAGAATGGTTTGCATCCTTCTCTAAAAGTCTGATTGTGTGGTTTGCATTCAAGCTGGCGAGTAGTGACAGCACCTACCAGCCCCATCATGACTGACAACAGCTCACTGCAAAAGTTGCTTTGCCCTTTCTGCTCAGAAGCTGCTGAACTTTTCCTGCCATAACAGTCCATAGCAGACCTGACATCTCCTGTCACCTCCCCAGAGACTGCAGGGCAGAGCATGTTCTTTGACTCCCTACATACAGGCCATGCTCTGTCCTCCCTCTTCTTGTCTGCATAGGAAGCCACAGAGCAGAGCTGGGCTTGGTTTTATCCTTTCAATTGGTGTCTCACAGGAATGCTTTTTTGGCAGGAGGTGCAGATCTGGATGCCATATATCTCACCTCAAACCCCTCACCAACATGAGGTGGTAATTCGGACCTTCAGTGGGCAGAGCTGGAGTGATCTGAAAACGAGAGTGAAGCGGAAGAGAAAATCAAAGGTGAGCAGATTGAAATTACCAGTGACACACTTTGCTCCTGTTACCCTCTTTGGTTGTGCCCAGCCAAGAGTGAACCTATTTGAAACATCTCATGAGCTGTGTTTTGACCAGCTGCTATAAAATGTAGTGGATTTCAGCTCTAGGTTTCCTCCCTCATGGAGGTGTGTCTCCTGAAGTTGATGAGTTGCAGCCTGCCATGCTTCACCCCCGATCTAGTACTTTCTTCTGCTTGGCTGGTGCTCATTTTCCTGCCTTTATTGTATTAAGTTATATGCCTATATGTTTTCTTCTTTGTCCTCTGTTACAGAAGTGTGTGGCCCGCTGTTTTGTCCTTCACTTCTCTTGGTTCCTTGTTGTGTCTCGACTTGTCCAAAATGAATGCAAAGTGCCAGCAGAGGGGACATTGCTCTTTTCCAGTGTGGATCCAAACATCAAGGTGATCTTTCCTCCTGGAGTCACCAAAGAGCCTCGTAGTGTCAAGCTGCAGGTATGCATGCTTTCTGGTGAGCTCTGGTGCAGCTGTTTTCTCATGTTCAGTACAGAACCGAACAGAGATGTCTGCCCAAGGGTAATTCATGTCTAGACATGGTTGCTTCATGGGCTGACCCATCTCAGATCGCCTTCTCTTAACTTCCCTGCCTGCAACATGGGCCGTGCTCCGTGTTGCCCTGTGTAGGAAAGGGATCTATCTCCAGCAGATCAGCAAGTAGCTGCTATGGAGGGCACACAAGAAAGTTTTGCCTCTTTTTCCCTTGCAAAACTGACCCCAGCCAAACAGTTCAGTGAGAACTGGGGGTGGTGGGGAATCTCATATGAATCTAATTCTAAAATCACCCCACTAAAATTAATTGTTCTGTAGAGCTGCTAGATGCTCTTGTAATACTTTAAGTCCATCCCAGCCTGACAGGTTGCCAGACTTCAGCCGAAGTTCACGGTGCTTTATTTCTCAACGGGCCCTGCAGCAAGAGCAACATTTGCTCTCTGGATGCTGAAGGAACTGAGTGAGCAGTGTGGGAATTTGGTGCCTGACTGCTCTGCTCACTGTGCTGTCTGCCACATCCAGGTGCTGCCAGTCTCTGCAGAAGAGATACAGGAAATCACAGCCAATGCAGAGTGCAGAGCCAGTCCCCTGCTCTACCTCTCCCAGGACTCCACGGTGGATTTTCTCAAGCCAGTGAGAATTCAGCTGCCTCTTCCACCCGGGGTCACAGGTCAGCTTATTCCCAAAATGAAGGGATGAAGGGAAATGCCATATTTGGAAAGCCACAAGTGCAGGAGAGAATTTTGTTTGCCTCTCCTGTTGTTAATAAAGCTTGCTGGTGTTGATGCAGGAACAGCAAGGTTTGTCCAATGACTGTGTAGTGGTGCAGAGTGGTGGGAGCTGAAGGTGGTTCAGGTCTGTCAGGTCAGGGCTGGGGTTCACAGACCAGACAAGCTGGGAGAATGGTCTTGGCAAAAGGATTTCTCTGCCAAACCACACGGGCATTTAAACTACTGGTTTTACTATGGTGGACTGGAGACACATTGTAAAAGGGGTTCAATTCATGATTGGGAATAGCTTGAAGCAGGAAATGAACATGCTGCCTCCAGGGGTCTGCCTTCTCTTTTCCTTGCATCTGAATCAGGTGCTGAGCCACTGCATTTAAAAATGTATGATTGTATGCTAAGCTACATCCCACTCTGAAAACTGCTAAAAACCGCCTCAGTCATGCCAGGGATTCCTCTGTTTGCTGAGTACCCTGAGTCTCCTTACTCCTATTTTCTTTGACCTCTCCTGGTTTTCTTGTGAAGAAATACATGACCTTCATTATAACACTGCCTGGTATTTGTATGCCTGAAGTGCATCAGGATTGAAAAGTCTGTGAGATGTACATTAGAAAGAGATAGAACTTAATTAATAACCCTAGATTTTAGTGATGAAAATTGTCTAATGGATCTGTTGGTGGGAGTGAGCACGCTATCATTTTAATGTTGCATATTTTGCCGGAGTATCTCAAAAGCAATGAGATAGCCTGGTCCTTTTATTGCTGTTCTTCTTTGACCAAAGTTCAGTCCCGGATGCTGAGGAGAAGGCCATGAACCCTTTAAGAAGTAAATCACACAAGACTTCTGCTGCATGTAGTATCTCTTGATCATTGGTTTCTTCAGGGCTAAATTTGGATCGGTCAAGGTTGCATATTCTCCATAGTGACCTGGAGGGCCAAACCTGGAATGACATTACCAGTGAGGTGGTGCTGGAATTCACCCATCTTTATGCAGTGTTTGAAGTCACTCACTTCTCCTGGTAAGTTCAGGATTAGTCCTGAGGAAAAGATGGGATGTTCCTCTGCCTTGCTTTTCCCACACTCTGACCAGAGGCCACGACACTCACTCTGTCTGTTCCCTTTTCCTCTTGCAGGTCAGGCCCAGCATAGCACTTTGTCTCTACCTGTCATTCTTCCCAATCGTGTGGGTGTGACACCGGCACCTTTCTCTGGGCAGGGGTCCCCCCATTTTTTTTAATTCCTTGTCTCCAGGTACTGGCTGTGGTACACCACCAAGACCTACATTGGAGGCATTGCCAAGAAGGTCTATGAGCGGCTGCGTCTGTACCAGGTGAACTTCATCGCGCTGCAGAGGAAGAGGGATCCCGAGCAAGTCCTGCTACAGTGTGTCCCCAAGCACAAGGTCTGATCTGGGTTGCACTGCCTTGCTCCTGAGCTCCCCAGACTTCCCTTTGTACAATGTAAGGGCAGCAGTGCACTGAATGGCCCTGTTCACCACCCCAGAGTCATGGCTGGGGCATGCTGTCACCACGCTGTTGGTCGTGTGATACTAACTCACAGGGAGCTGGGGGAAGAAAAAAATTCATTCTATGCAGTGGTGGATGCCGTGCATTTATTTCCTCCCCTGCAAACCCTGAGGACTGGGCTGCTAAAATCATCTGAACCACAGTTGCTGGTCATGTCTATGCTATTATCATCCAGCAAACATGAGGCAAAACATGTTGGCTTAAATTTAAGTCGAAGTTTACATGTCACTTGTCTGACATGGGTTAGTGGTGTAGGCAGCAGCACTGCTTTGTTATCAGCTGGAGTGGTTAGAAATGGTACTTTTCTTTATGTTCCTTGGTGTTCTCAGTTCAAGCACTGGAAAAGAACATATGAGCACTCCTTAATGTGCTTCAGTGCAACATCAGGTTAGTTTATGCTATGAGTGTGAGCTAATCTGGCTGACTTTGTCAAGAAGAGGATGGGAAGTGCTCACTCATTCTCTTCTGCTGCCTCTTGTTAGGGATATCAACCCCCAGTAGTGTTGTTTCAGATTAGTGTGAGTATGAGTGTGCAGCTGTGAAGAGTGTGTCCCTTGGCAGGCAGTGAATCTTGGTGAGGTGAGGGTTATTTTATCAGACTGTCACTACTGGGCTGTATATCCAGCTCTGCATAATTCTCTGCTCTGCTTGCTCCTTCTCTTTACCTGTGCTCCTGTAGTGAAGTGACCTGTGGACACAAACACCTGCAAAGATTTTTTTATATTGGGTTCTGGGCTAAAAGTGTCTCCAGATGAGGCAGCAATGACACTCAGAGTGAGATTGTTGTTTAGGTGTGTCTGTAATCCTGCTAGGAATGGTCATGGAGTGAGAGAGGTTTATTGTTCCAAATAGAAAGAAGAATCTAACCTGACTTGCACTGCCACTACAAAGTCAAAATGAGCTTTCAGGTGTCCTCAGCTGTGTGCTATTGTAGCATATGTCTTTTTGCAGTGAAAATGTATTTGAATAGTGAGTGGGATATGGTAGCAAGTAAATTCCTCCTTGTCTTTGAAGTTAAAAAGACCTGTTAAAAAGATAGAGGCAGTGCTGAAAATTCTTTTTTAATGGGTGTTTGTTCATTTGTTTACATCCTTTTCATGTAAAATGGTCTTCCCTGTTGAAGGTGAAAGGAGCATCATGGGTATAGAAACATGGGTTGGATGTGCTTCAGACCAAACGCTGTTGCCCTTGTCAGGTTGACCCCGTGCTGAAGAAGCTGCAGGACCGCTATCGAGGACCTGAGCCATCCGACATGGTGGAGATGTTTGAGGGAGAGCAATTTTTTGCAGCTTTTGAGCGAGGCATCAGCATTGATATGGGTATGGCACTACTGGGCTTGTTCTGCTCCCACCTACCTACCTACCTACCTACCTACCTACCTACCTACCTACCTACCTACCTACCTACCTACCTACCTACCTANTCCCTCCCTCCCTCCCTCCCTCCCCACCTCCCTCCCTCCCTCTTGTCCTGCTCTGGCCCTAGACGTGTTTCTGCTGTGGGTTGTCCTTCTCCGTGGTGTTCCTCTCTGTCTCCAGCTCACCCACTGCTCACAGCAGCCAGCCCCTGGACATTGAACATGTCACATTCTCTGGTCACACAACTTTTCTGTCTGCTTTTCCTTATGAAAGTGCTGCTTGCAGACTTTAATGTCTTCTCATGCTCTTGTAAACCTGCAGAGGGCAATAGCCAGGTGTTTTTATTTTTATGACTGATCTGCTTCTGCACACTCTTCTCCACAAGTTGAATGCTTCCTGTATCTCTGCACAGATCGCCCCGACTGTGTGGATGGACGTCTCTCATTTATTTTTTACTCCCACTTGAAGAACATGAAGGAAATCTATGTGACCTCCCCTGTGGACAGAAAAGGCCAAGCTGTAAAAGGCCAGGTGAACAACCAGTTACACTGACTTCTTGTTTCCTCCTTCATTATTACCTTTAGAATGCTCATCATAATTATTTATCTCTGAGTGCTGAGCATGAATCTTTTCCTACCCTCTCCCTCTGGCTTTGCATTTCACTGACTAAACTCTGAATAATCGAGAAGTATAATCTTGAAGGGTCACTCATCACTTAACTGTCTGCCTTACATTCCTGCTATTTTTGGGGTGCTGACACAAAGTCCAGCCTTCATGGCAGAACCTCAGTGCTCCTCCCAGTTACACATAATTGAGAGGCCGTATCTGTGGGCTGAGGATAGATGAGCATGCCGAATTCATTCTTTCCCAAATGGAAAAGACATGGTGCCAATAGGTTGGGCCACTGTGCTTGAATCAGAGCTTCACTGTGTGCTTTCTCTTTGCCAAGGTCTCTTTCTACCGAGGGGCAGTTCCAGACAGTATCCCTGAAGATGCCAGCAGGAGGAGAAAAGGTCCAGACTCCCTGTGGCTTGCTACTCTGCCCATCAAACTACCTGTGAGTTGTCTCCCACAGAAAAATTATTCTAGATGGGGTAAGAGCATGGCATTCCTGCTCAGCTAATTTTGTTTTCCTCTATGAGAAGGCACGCAGTGAATGACGGAAGAAATAGCTGCCCAACCATGTCATGGTGGAGATTTTACACCGCCTTGAGTAAGCTCTTCTGAAACCAGAACATGAAGAGCTGGGAGTGGTCTCCACCTCTCCTGCTCATCTTGCCTGTCAAGCACAGGCTTGTTGGGTGGGTGGTCAGAGAGTCAGAGAGGGTGGATCCTTTGAATAAATGACAATGTAGTATGCAAGGAAGCTCACTATAATTAAGGGAAGTGTCTGTTTTGTTTATTAATTTCTTAGTCACACAGCTTGTGCAGCAGGAAAAAAGAAAGGAATATGATGAGGTAGTTAAGCTGGATTTGAATATAGACATTGAGTGTAGGTATTCTGGTGTGAGCTTTAAAGGCTAGGCTGTATGTTACAGTGAGAAATGCAACTTTTGCTTACAGAATTTAAGTGCCATTTGAGAAGCCTAAACCAATAAATACCTCGGTAGGCTGAATGCTTCCCTTCCGATCACGTGTGATGACCTCACATCCCTTTCTGGCACACACAACCTCAACTACAAACCCAGACTAAGTGCTCTCTTACTGCTGAGGCAAATATGCTTCAGGGATGTGGCTAATTTTAAACTGCTCTATAAATGCGGGAAAGGAAATTTCTGATGTGAGTTACGACTGTGAGCACTACAATTTGATATTTTCCTGAGGCAGCAACCATTGCTGGTCTCTGCCAGTGTGAGTCCTGCTTGCTTATTACAGCCTGACCCTTCAGCCCCAAGAACTTCCTTTTTCCCCAGTAGAAGGAAGGAGATTTCTCTGTGGAGACTGAGTGGCCGGACACTGTGCTCTAGTAAAACAGATGGTAGAGGAAATAATGTTCTTTCTTCTTTGTGACACAGCAACTGAAACCTCGCTGGGATGAGAACCTCGGTCCCCTGAATGGCTTCTCCTTCCCTCCCTTGAACCTGGGCAATGCTGAGACTGGATACCTGACACAGGCAAACCTGCTGAGCATTGCCAGGCGCGTGGGAGCCGACTGGCAGAGCATCGGCCTCAGCCTGGGCCTGACCTACCAGCAGATTGAGCGCATAGGATACAATAACAGGTGAGATAGGGCACAGTAATCAACAGTGGGGCATTATATCTGTCTGTCCATCTGTCTGCAGCATGATAGTATAAATCAGTGCTTGGCTGGTTGAAAGTTCTTCCACTGTAATCGTTTCACTGGATTAAAAATGGGTGGACTAATGGTTCTTCTGAAAATAATACCTCTTATAATGGGAAACTGATTATTTTCTCTTGCCATTATAAAATAAAGCTTTTTTGTTTGAAAAACAAAATTGAGAAATAACAAACCTGATGAGCTTTGTAGTTCAGCTGAGTTGCATTCCTGTTTTGTTCTATGATCGGATTCCTGGCTAGCCTCCATCTCTTACAAAGAGAAATGAGCTATGGCTTTAATTGTGAATATCATCGTTATTCAAAAAGAGCTCGTGGTACATCATGGGATATGCAACCTGACCAAAATGCCAAAGCAGTAGGAGAGAATTAGACTTGTTATGATCAAACTAGTGTTCCTGTGAGGAAATTATATTCAAAAGCAGAATGCCTTAATTTGATACTTCTATTAGGAAAATACTTTATAGAGAAACATTCATGCAGGAACTGCAACTCCTGTATGCTGGGTGGGGAAGAGGCAGGTCCACCGAGTGGTTTGTGTGTCTGGATGGCTGCTTTAAGGCTCTAGCCATGGCTGGGACTTAGGCAAGGTCTCTTTGGTTTGCTACTTAGGAGAGCGTGTTGGTTACTTCTGTCTTTCCTCCTTTCTTCAGAGAGGACCTCAATAAGCAGATCCTGGACATGCTTTTCTCCTGGGCTCAGCAGAACTCAGAGGATCCTGACTGTGTGAGCAAGCTGATTGCAGCCATGAAAGAGAGCGGCCGCCAGGACATCGCTGATGAGATTGATGCCATTATCGAGCTGGGGCGGCAGAAATACAGCGAGTCCATCCGCAGGGTGGGCCTGGAGCAGGAGAGCAGCACTGAGGACTCTGCAATAGCTATGACATAGCACCTAGCAGAGAAAAGTGGGGGGTGTGTGGGACCCCTCTGTGTAACCAGAGTGGTGGTGCCTGGGGGCTGCTCCCTCCTCAAGAGCCAGTGTCTTCCTGAGGAGCTGGGTGTTGATTCTCTCAAGTCTCTATTCACATGCCACTTCTGCCAGTCCCAGGAAGGTTAGAATGGATTTATGAACCTTTTTTCTATTTCTACTTTGTGATCTTGAGCTTTAGCTTTCAGAAATGTGGAGAAATTTAGAGACTGAAGTGTCTGTCTGTCAGCTGAGTAGCGGCTTAAGCAGTGTTTGATTAATTAATACTCATATTACATGTATTTATTTATAACTTATTCCTGAAACTGGAAACACTGCTGGAAGCACTAAGTGTGAGCCTTTGGGTCTGTTTGTGCTCCATTGCTTGATAGGATAGTGGAGGTGCAGTCTTGTTATGAAGGCCTGTGATGTGTTGGGGACTGTTCAGCCATTTCTGTTAATGATGTGTTCTGCTCACATGAAAATGTGAACTGTATTCCCCATGAAAATGTTTTCTATTTTTTTCCAAATCTCTTCCAGTTCCCTTAAGTCCAAACAAAACCTAAGTACTTGTGGAGAAGAAAGAGGAAACTGATTTCTAGAAAAATTGCTCTTTTTTTTTTCTTGTTTTGCTCCAAAAGCTATCATGAAACAAATATCCTCCTGCACCTGCAAGCACCTTTTTAGATGATGCCTACATAGTGCTGATCTTTGACAAAGTTCCAGTTTTATTTTACCAAAAAAAGTAAAAACCCATGACCTGTTCTGGGAGACACTCTGATTTAAGTGAAATTAAAATTTCCCTTGCAGTTTCCAAGGGGTAGTCCTCACATCCTCCCAGTGAAATGTGACTGTGTAGTAGTGAAGGTGTGACCCCTCCTGAACTTTGGTGAAAAGCATGACTTAAATTTGCATTTTAAAAACTGGTCTGACCAGCTGTGAAATAAAGCACTGTTGTGGGTTTGGCATGAACCATGCTGAACTAACTTCCCAGTTTTTCAGCCTGAATATCTTGTATAAGGCTGGAAGCATTTACTGCTTTTTAGCTGCTCAATGATTTATTACTGAGGTGCCCTTCTCTTCCTGTTCCCCATCTCATAATGGCCATCAGTTATTGACCTACTAATGACAGTGGAAAATTACATGCAAGCTTTTTTGAAAGACTACTGTCATTTAAGTAAATTCAAGTCTTTAAAGACAGGTTTGAATTCAGCATAACTCTCTAAACATTACTTGAAGGGCTGTTCTTAGTCTGAAAAAAAAAAGTCTGTTTTAAAATGCCAGGTTGCACCACCCAATGTTAACCTGCAGTTGCATGTTGGATAAATCCTGGCATTTTCTTCCCCTCATGAAGAATCATCTGGTGGCTTCCATGATGCTGCTTCAGACCTACCATCAGTATTACTGAAAGAGAGGTGTAAAATCGTTGTGCTTTTTCTCTTATTTAAGGCTGTTCTAAAATCTCAGGCTACAGAGTGCTTACTGTCCAGTCCGGAGCACTGGACAAGGACTTGCAGATTTGAGCTGTCACCTTGGGATTTCCACAGATCTAGTTGCTTAGGTTGTGTTGCCCCAAGTCTCATGCTGGGTTCAAGTCAGCGGAATGCTCTTCTGAATGTACATTTTCTCTTGTATTCTGTGTCATATGTTATTGTTTGTAATTTTCATGGATACCAACAAGGTATTTGTTCTTTCCTCCAATTTTGGAGAGATGCATTTGAGCATATTGCTCTCACTGGGAATAAAATCAGCACTTAACTCTATAGTCTGCTATTCCATAAATGCCTTGAGTTAGATGGAGACTGGTCCCTTTAAACCTGCTGCAAGGAGAACACAGGTGAGCTTGGCTGTGCTGTGCAGAAATGGGAGCAGAGCTCCTGTTTGGATCTGCTGGTTGCAAAGCACAGGACAGGCTGCAGCTGAGTTAATGGTGTCCCTGGAGGGTGGCTTTGCTGCAGTGGGCTAAGCCAGGAAACACAACATTCAGGGAATCAGCTGAGGCTCAGGTGGAGCAGGTCTAGAGAGCAACAAGGCTGATCTAGAAGGGACAGTGTGTAGGGTAAGCCTGTCCTCTGGTGAAGGTGTGGGAGAAGTCTACAGGAAGCACAAGGTAGCATCCACAGCCATAGCAGGATGAAGCTTGGCTGCACTTTGCTTTCCATTTGTGATAATCAGGCCAGAGCTGAGCTGGGCAATGCTGGAATAAAGGATAGGTAGGCTGGACTGTGTGGAGGACTCATCCAGGCATCAAAAGAGCTACAGTTCTTCTGGAAAAGAGCTTGGTGCCAAGAGAGGAAGGTTAGTGCCAGGTGTTCAGATTACTCCAGTAGTGGGTGGCAGCCAGGCCAGGTGACAGCAGATACCAAACCCTAGACAGTTGCATTGGAAGAACAGCTCAGGATCTGGGCTGACAACATAAAGGTAAGTATTGTACCCCAGACAAGGATTGTTATCTCCACTCTTTCCCTGCTGAGTTATAGCTGCCAGGCTGGGTCTCCTTGTATGCATCTTTCTCCTTGAAGTGACACCAAAGCAAGCACCCAGCTGAGGACACCGAGGTGCTGCCAGGAAATCAGAGCAACTGTTCAACTGCTCTTTCCTTAGCTGACTTGGCAGCAAATATTTGAGCTGGACGAGAGTCAATGGAAAAGATTATTTTGAGGTGTGTTATCTTTATCAATAATCTCTTTGAGGCACAGTAAGTCTTTCATAAGCCTATGGCTGCTATGACTGATAACAGTTGCAGCAGATGGTTGAAACAGCAAAAGAAATAACTAACCTGGCATTTATCTTTTGAATCAAAATATGGCATTGCTTTCTGACTTCTGTCATGAATTCGTCACTTATGGGAGTAGTAGCTTTCCCTTTCCAGTTATCTGGCTTTTTCTGGTACCTAATATGCACCTACAGATGATCTGGCAGATTTTATGGGTTTTACTGTGCATGATTCTGATATGTCCAAAACTCTCCCAAATAAATTTTTACCAGGAAAAGCCTACTTACAAAAATTTTTCAAAGTAAAGCAAAAATTTTTTTGGGAATAGGAACATTTTTTCTCCTTTTTGGCTGTAACATTTATAGCTCTTTAACTCTCATAATTAAACCCTTTTCTACTTCATAAAGTTGCAGATCTCCAGCAAAATGACCTAAGTGTTTCTCACATACCACTTCAAGTTTCTTCTAACCATGACAGTCCCCTAGCTGCCAGGAGACAGATCCAAGTAAGATGCTTCCAGCTCCTACAGATATTAATTTAAAAAAAGGCTGAGAAATGAAAGCCCAGGCAAAGTTCAATTCAGTTTATCAATTCCATAAAAAATACAAGGGAAAGCCTGATTATGTTCTGCAGGGGGTTAAACTGTTTACACAGTCCCGTCAGTAAAATGCTGTATAATTCCCAGTAAAAGACCTAACTGAAATACAAAATTTAGAGTGACCCAACAGAGGCTGTGATCAGTTTGTCTGTTTACTGTGGGCAGACAGCAATACTGTAAAACTCAGCACATCCATAGGATTGCTCTGATAAGGGAAAGGAGATCTCTGTGGTGTACTGAGGACTGGATGGTTCAGCCATGAACCTACTGAGCTTGAAACCAAAACTGAAAGAGTGTTAGAAGATACCCAGTTTGTAAGATTTCCTGCTGCTCGGGACACACTTATATCCATACTTGAGAGTGTCACGCTGCTGTTTTTTTTATTTTTAAGGGAAAGAAAATCTGATGGTCCTTAAATTCACTGTTTTCCTCCAAAGGGAGGATCATCCCATGTTTTCAGCCTTTAAAGCAAGAGCAGCTTTCATTGGGAAATGGAGTGGGGCTGGCTTTCAGTCACTGGTGCATCAGAATCCCAGCCCAGGGCTGCATCAAAATGAGCCCACTGTGCTTATTAGTTGGTTTTGTTAAAATGAAGAAAACAGCATTCGCTGCAATTAAATGTGTGTTCATTTCCTGAACTCCACAGAAATAAACTGTGTGTCCTTAAAGCACCATTTTTCTGTAAATCTGTGTCTTTGAAATCCATGAGGAGAGTTTGACCCTTGCTCCAGTGTCCAGCTACCGTGAAAGAATTTGGTGACTGGGAAATGTAGAAAGCAGCTAGGCAATATGACCATGCCTTTATTCTTCCTGTCTCCCAGTAGGTCTGTAGGTTGAGCCCATCCAGAAGTTTGTTTTGAGGGGCTGGAGCTAAGATTCTCTGTGTGGTTTGCTCATTGAACACCAGTGCAGTTCTTATCTTTTCCCGACAGGAGATGGTAGAGCAGGAAAATGTGCAAGACGCTGGAGGGACACTCAGAGATGAGTACTACGGAGCATTTTTAACTCTTTTCTTACAGCAAAATATCGCATCTCTTGGGAAAGGATGAAGGCTGTGAATACATGGTTGCCATCCACTGTTTCTCAACTAGGTGGCACCAAAAGAAATAGTCCAGTATCACCGGCAATACAACAGAAGTGGGTACTTTTTTTCCCCCACTATGCACAGTTCTAATGCTGACTCTTTGCTGCAGGATGTTTGAGGCCAAAACATAAATGTTGTATTCAGAAAGTGATTGATTAAATTGGTGGGGAAACAAATCCTCTAAAAAGCAAACGAGTACAGGAAATTGAATCCATTCCCATGTGGAAGGAGCAAGAGATTTGGGGATGCCTTTCTCAGGCAAGAGTCAGATCAGACAGCTGCAACAGAGCGTGGAGGAACAAAGCAGGCAGAGGAAGCCGATCAGACATCTCTACTTGCTTGCTCTAGAAAAGCAAGATGCCTGCAAATTTTGTTTCTGCTGAAGCCCTGTGGATAAGAGGAGACCAGATTTGCAAGGATCAGAGGAGGCAGCTGTTGCTGGAACTTCTCTCCTCAGAGCCATGTAGTTGAGCTTCACTCCTGGACTGAGAATTCCGGTGGTGACCCAAAGCAAGCCAGGCACCACTGCAAGGGGGAAACAGGATTTCTACTCTGCACATGTCAAGCTTGAAAACATCTGCTCTGCCCCGTTTTCACTGCGTCTCAGGCAGAGTACACAAAGTGCCACATGCTGGGTCACCTGGTGGAACCACATCTTGGGGTAGGCCCTGTGTGGTGATCAGCTGCTGGGTTGCAGGAGGCCAGGGAAGACAGATTGGGCACAACCTAGAACAGCTTGATCAGCTGGAAGGTGTTCCTGCCCATGGGGGGTGACTTGGATATTTAAAGTCCGTTCCCACCCAAACCACTGTGTGATTCCATGAAGTTGGGCAGGTTTGGTTAAGCTAACAGGACATGAGAGCTTAAGGGATTGTCCGCAGACATTTAATGAGTGACTTGGGAAAAGAGCAAGATAATATTAGTCATCTTTTAGCTGCCAAGCTGTCCTAAGTTTCCAGGCTTCTACAACCCTGCCAGCCCTCTGCTTGAAGCAGCAAGGGTAAACCTTGAAATTTCTAAAAGAACCCTCAAATAGCTTAAGAAATTATTTGAGTTTTTCATCCTAATGCAGGAAACCTTTTTCCTGATCAAAAGAGGTACCAGGGTGTGGCAGGCCCATTTGTGGGACAGTTTCAAGGCAGCAGCAAGAACTTAAAGCTTTGGGTATGAACAGGATCACACAGTGATCTGAGTAACCCTAGATGTGTCCGAGCCACCCTGTCTCTGCCAGGTTCTGCCACAGGCCAGATCTGGTCTTCTGGTGATGTTCAGGATCACCAGGTTTAGAAACAGCAGATCTGCACGTCCAGAAGAGAGTGGGACTTTTGCAGAGGGTGGCTGCAGCCCCTATGGAGTCACCCATCTCTCCCTGTCATGTAAAGAAGAGACCTGGCTGATGAGGCTGGCTGGTTAGGCTTCTAATTCTGCTTTGTTGGGCTGATGGAGAGAAGCTTTAGATTACAGAGAGAAGTAGGACAGGAAAGCTGGATGAGGGAGGTAGTAACAGGATAGCCGGGGGAGGACATGAGCTCAGGTATGAATCTTCACCTTGCTGCTTCTTCAGCCATGTCCTCAGAAGATTTTACTTTCTCTGGAAGCAGCAATGGTTCAGGACAAATGCTTTGGGTTTTTTTCCCTCCAGGTTGGATAAGAATGGAAATCCTTGTGCCTCTTAGCATCTCCCCAAGGCCAGAGCTGAGAACAAGCATGGCTTGTCATATTGATTGTAGCTGTTCCCTCTCAACATTGCAAGTTTCTGTCTCCTGGTGTCTGCACAACCTTCATGTGTTGCAGGAACATCAGGCTGAGTGACAGTCCTGGTGAGGCTTTTATCCTGGTGCATTGAAAGAAGCAAGAAAATACAGTGTCTCTCCCTCAAAAATCCCCACAACAGATGATTTGGTGAGACTTTCATCCTGATGCATTGAAAGGAGCAAGAACACATGGTGTCTCCCCCTCAGAAGTCCCTTACAGGAGATTATTTCTTTGCAGTGTGGGCAGAGTAAAGAAAATCCTGCTGCTCAAACAGGCTATTTTGTGACAACTGCTGTGCACGAATGATGGCTGGAAGGCAGAGGCAATCACAAATGGATCCATCAGCTTTTTGGGGTCCTAAAATATCATGGCCCTGGAGGAGCTGGCTGCAGCTCTTGGTGAGGCGGCAAGAACTGTGACTCTGAGGTCCAGCTGTTTCACCTGTGGCAGGTGTCCTCAGCGTCCATTTCATCCTCCATCCTAGCAGAACAGAGCCATCTCGCCTTCCTGCTCCCCAAGAAACAGCCATGGAGGTTACTGCCAATGTCCTCAGCATCCACTTCATCCTGGCAGGTGAAGCCAGGAGCCATCTCACCTTCCTGTCCCACCAAGAAACAGCCATGGAGGTTACTGCCAATGCAGATTCCTCACAGTTGTTTGTCAGCTGCTGAAAGGGGAAACGAACAAACGAGCTGTGGAGGGTGAGGAATACTGAAAATTTCTGGAGCAAACTGTATTCTTTGGCACCCATCTGCACTCTTGGGCCATACATGCAGGGGAAAAGAGTGATCAGTGCTCCATAAATCTAATGCCACCTCGGCATGGGAACAGACACATATGGTGGGATGCTGTTGGTCATTTTCTCCCTGGATTGAGGGGGAACGCCCTGCTGAAAGGCTCCCAGGGCAATGGGTGTCTGCAGCTGCAGGCTCCCTGCCAACAGCTGTGCCCAGAGTGGGATCTGGAGGCTGATCTCACAGCCAAGACAGCACCATTCATCAGCACTCAATAAACAAAAGTGCTTCACTGTTTTATCCAGGAGATAAGCATAGAGGGCATGAGAGTGCTTTCCCTTGTGTTGTCTGTGCTGAACGTGGGAGCCTGTGCTGGCTGCCAAAGGAGCTGAGGCACTGCTGCTGTGGCACATGCTGTGGACAGGCAGGAAAAGGGGCTGCCGGATGTCAGCAAGCCCCGAGGCTGGAGCCTCACGGGTACTGAGCACTGTGAGATGCTGCTCCTTACTGGAGGCTTCCAACCCTGAAAAATGTTGCAGGAGCTGGGCCATTGTTTAAGCCCGCTCATGACATGTTACTCATTAGAATGCCAGGGTCAACTCAGCTGTTCTAAAAGTCACTTAAAAAAGGAAGATGTGCTTTGAGCCTCAGGGACTTTATTCCCACTAATTGTTCAGCATTTGAATCAAATAGCTACTAAGAAGATGTGTGCAGCCTCTTTTCAAGGAATAATGGCCAGACAGGACAGACAGACCTCATACACTGGGTTCATCAGTGTGGTCTTGCAGCTGGAGCTTTTGGGGACAACAGAGCTGGATTTGGGGTTAAGCTGTCCCCTTCTCGCACTCTCCAGCTGCATCCACATCCTCTCTTGCTTCTGTAATGTCAAGTGTCTGCACAGAAAATGAAACCAGACCTGCTGGGTCAGTGGTTTCTGGGTGCTTCCTGCCATCCAAGCTGATGGCCAGCTGTGAATCTGTTCATTTTACTCATTCTATTTAATTATACCCTGGATGCCTCCTCTAACACCTCTCTGCTGTTACCTTTGGCAACACATTCTGTGGTCTCAATGGAGAACAAGATCAGGCTTGGCTGGGATTGATTTTTCCAGAAAACGATGTTGACTGGTGCTAATTACATTACTGCCTCTTCAATATTTATCAGTTAAATTGTCTACCAGTGCTCTGAAAATCATGTCCAGAATGGCCACCAGGCCAAGGGAGCAGTGACCAAACTTGCCCAATTTTACCTTTTTAAGCATTGGTTTAATAACCACACTCATCAGGCACTTGGGGATTTCACTGGCAGTCCACAATTTATTAAAACAGAAAACAACACAAATGAGGAAGGAAACTGAAAAGCGAGACCTCATGAAAATCTTTCTTTGCAGCAGACTGAACTTGACCCACGACCTTGTAGGGCTGATCCAGCCCACGGCCCCTCTGAGAGACGGGCTGAAATCAGTGGAGGATTTTGAGACTCACACAGGACAAGCTTTGTGACCAACCCAGCACAGACCTGGTGTAATGCTCCCCTGCACACCATGATCACAGCAATGTTGCCTTGTACAGGAGATCCTGAGCTGTGCTCTTCACCTTGTAACAGACACACACAGTGCTGCTTTTAAAGCTCCATTTTGTACCAAACAGTTTTAAATCTCTTTTTTGTCTGTCAGGAGAAAAAATTTATGTCTGAAAGCAGAAGAAACCTTGACAACCTGGCACTCGCTGAATGCGAACTTTCTTCCTTTGCTTCCTTTCCTTTTTTTATCCCCTCTCTTAAATGCTGCCGGAAGAAACACGTCCTTTGTGCCATGCAGGTTACAAAGAGCAGTTGTTCTTATGCAGCAGAACCAAAAATAAAAATGTGTGATTGCGGTCCTCCTGAAATGCAGCACAAAGATGGACAGTGTTAACCTCTTCTTTGCCAGTGGATGGTATGTCCTGCCAGCACATCTATGCTGTGATAAACAGTAACATCTATACCTCAAGCCACACTGAGCTCAGTTCAGCCTTTGACTGAGAGGGTACAGCACAGCAAAACCCGCTGATGCCTTTACAAAACGGGGCAGAGTGGGGATATGCCACCACCAAGGAAAGGGGTGGGAAGCAGTTTTGCAGCTGGGGAGTGAGAAGACTACAACTCCCCCACACTGTTTCACTGTTCTCCAAACTGGGAATTCCCACAGCAGTGCCCACCACAGCAGCCTGCCTGCAGCCCAGGCCTTGCTGCCATTTTTTTCCAAGGACACAGTGGAGGTGAGACTGTGGGGTTGGGTAGACTATTCTGGCATCTCCCTGCCCACTGCACTTGCATTTTTCTCTTGTGCTGGATGCTCATCCAATATATGCTCATAAAATGGCCACGCTGCACAGGTCTCCTTCCCTGGTCTCCTCCACCACCCTTCTGAAGGGTGATTTCCACCTCCAGTGCTCTGTCTTCTCATGCTTTCCTCAGCCTAGGCTGAAAAGTGCACAAGAAAAGCTGACCCCCTTTTCACCTATATTCAACTCATTAGCACTGGCTCCTGATGCTTCACTGGCCTCTCGTTTACATCTTCTTCTCACCTTGAGTTCCAGGTCCCTGACTGTGATAACAAGCTGCTTTTGTTTTCAGGTGTGTGAACAACTGTGATGTTTCTGAGCTGTTCATCACGACTCCATATAATTGTCACTTCTCCTGTGTACACAGTGTCCTCATTAGCCCTACATGCTCCTGCAAGCGTCCTGGTAGGCACTCTTTTCTAGTCACCTCTGATTCATTGCACAGGATAACTGTGCACTGATGCTCTGCCAGCTCCCATGGGCCCTTGGTACAGTGCTGGTAATCCCACACTCACCTAGGGCTTGGTGTATATGGGCAATGAGGGAGGCTCTTAGAGACGTATTCCCCTGGAATATACATATTCCCCCTCTTTCCCTGCTGGTATCACACCTATGGATGTTACAGAATCACAGAATGGTTTGTGCTGGAAGAGACCTTAAAGATTATCTCATTCTAACCTCCTCTAGTGGACACCTTCCACTAGACCAGGTTACTCAGAGCCCCATCCAGCCTGGCCTTGAATACTGCTGGAGATGGGGCATCCACAGCTTCTCTGGGCAACCTGTTCCAGCGCTTCACCACCCTCACCTCAAAGAACTTGGTCATCCCAAGAGGCACAGAGATCTGTTTGGTTGCCGCTGTCCTCCTTGCCTTCATGTTTAATTTCCAAGGCCTGATGAAAAGGTCTCTGTGGATGTTTTGTCCCAGCAAGGACTTAGGCCCCATAATGCTCCTGAGAACCCCAGGTCCACAGCGGAGCCTGCGAACCCCAAAAATCAATGTCTGCCAGTGGTATGGTGGCTTTCCTGAGGGGTAGCAGGCAGCACAGCATGGTGACCCAACGGGCACAGCAGGCCTGGCTGGTATCCTGAAGGGAACGACAGAATCACAGAATGAGCTGAGTTGGAAAGAACCCACAAGGATCATGAAATCCAACTCCTGGCCCTGCACAGGAGTCACACCATGTGCCTGGGAGCAGTGTCCAAATGCTTCTTGTGCTGTCAGTCTGGTGCTGTGCCCATGTCCCTGGGGACCCTGTTCCAGTTCCCAACCACACCCTAGGTGAAGAGCCTTTTTCTAACGCCCAACCTAAACACGCTCTGACACAACTTCAGGCCGTTCCCTCGGGTACAGATGACAGACTTATTATTTCTCCCCCGCTGTCGCTCGCCCCGTGTCCCGCCGTGTGCCGGCTCACAAGATGGCTCTGAGCGGGGGCCGCGGGTGCCCGAGGCACGGCGGGGCAGTCCCGGCCCCCCGCGCCCGGCCGGGGGAGGCGGCGGCGATCCCCGGGCGCCCCGGCCCGCGTTGCCATGGGGACGCGGCGGCCGCCCCGGCGGGGAGGGACAGGCGGCGGCGGCGGCGGTTCCTGCGCCGAGCGCGGCCGGAGGGGGCAGAGCTGAGCCGGGCCGGGCCGCGCCAGGAGCTCCGCACCCCGCGCCGCACCGTTCCCGGCCCCGGCGGGAGCCGCCGCCGCCGCCCGGTAAGTGGGGACACGGCCCTTCCCAAGCCCTCCGGAGGCGCCGCCGGGAGTCCCGACACCCCTCCTGCCGCGGGGATGCAGCTCTTTTACCCCGGCCTGGCTCCTGCTGCACCGGCCCCGCCGCCGCTTACCCCGGCCCCTCATCTCAGGGGTGTGCCGGCCGCCCTTCCTGCGCCCCCGGGCCCTGGAGGGCCGTCTCCTTACCCCGGGGGGCTGCGGGATCCCCGTGTACCCTCCCTCGCCCCCTCTCCCCGGAGCTGCGGGCTCTCCTTACCCGCCGCCACTTCCCCTCCTCACCCTGAAGGTTTAAGTCTTCCGAGCCCCTCCTCCCCGGGCTGGGTCCCTCTGCCTGCCTGGGGGCCCGGGGCTGATCCCCCCGCCGTGGTGCGGGGCTTGCCCTTCCTCTCCCCTGCCCGCGCCTGGGAAATTGCGGGTGACACGTGTGCGGCTCCACCGAGCCCTTTAGTGCCCCGGAGCTGCAGCTTTTTATATTGAAAGCGATTTCCGAGTTTCCCCGGGCTTCTGATTTCTGGGGCGATTCGTAGGATTCCCTGACCGCCCCGGTCGCAGCGCAGGTCCTGCATCTAAGCCTCTCTGAGCGCCTTCCAGACTCTCCTAAGCCAGATCCCTGCCTCTTCGAGGTAGGTCAAGGTTATTGTGCTCTTCATGCAGTGGATGGGGAAAGTGTAAATGTGGGCAGACTGTGGGGTTTTCTCAAGGTCACCCTGGGAATTGGACCCCAAGCATCCTCTCTCTTCCTGCACCCTCTGCAGCTGCTGGGTGAGGGTGAAGTTGTAGAAATCGGATTTTCCAGTGACCCAACCTCTTTCTTGTAAGGCTTCTCAGCTTTTAGTTTATACACCTTGCTAGGTGTCAGGGGAGGATCCCAGCTATATTTATTTAGCCTAATGTCTTTTAGCTATTAGATGTTTACAGTTAAATAGTAGATGTTTTTACCATAGTATGTTAATCTCTGAGAGTCGTGCTGCTGTTAGAATCTGACTTCGTGGTGGTGCTGCTGCTTTTGGGATGGTAGCTGCAGTGATTTTGATCACTGCAAGTAACTGTGGCTTTGCTTCTCAAGAACTCGCTTCTTGGCGGTGCCAAGCAAAGGGCAGCTGAACAAGAGTGGCACTGATAACCATGTATCGTGTGGGACTGGGGTGGTGGTTGTCTTCTTATCCTCTGCCTCTGTTTTCCTTTGCAGGCTGTTAAAAACAAAGGAGTAGGCAAGGTTTAATAGGAGGAGTTCCTCTAACCTCTTCCTCTGAAAATAAACACCAGGATTTAATGAGGCTCTACCCCTCTGATTGTCTTGCCTGTAGGATTTTTAACTGCGTGCTACTACTTGTAGTTGTTCATACAGGTGCAGTTTTTCTCCTGGTGCTGTGCCCTTGGGCTCGTCTGTTCACCGAGTGCCTGTCGTAGTAAGGAGTGTTATGTTTTGGGGGTGGTGGCGACCTGTGGCACAGATGGATGGCTGAGATGGAAAAGGGATCAAATGTGTGTTGTAAACCGGAGCCCTGCTCTGCTCTGAAGCAAAGTCTGCAGTCCTGTTTGATGCCCAGCAATCTTGTTAATGTCTTACTAGGATGCCAGAGCCGTTGAGCATCTCCCTGCTGCTGTTTTAGGAAGGAGTAGTGTGCAGTATTAAGTTACTAGAAGGTAGAAATCACTGACAGCCTGTCAAGGCCATTTGCTCCCCTTTTCCTGACAAGATTTAAATTAGTGGCCCAGATGGGGAAATACCTACCTGGCTGGCCAAGGTGACAGTAGCATGTCCATGTGGAAGCAGCCCCCTGCTCGCTTGTGCGTCATGTTTTGTCTTGTGGTCTCTGGCAGGGCAAAGGTGTGATGGAGAGAAGGGACGGAGGCACAGTGACTGGTGGGTGGTGTGCCTTGAAACCCGGGAGCGTAGGATTTGGAGCTGTGCTCCGATAAGGGAAATTTAGGGAAAGTCTTGCTTAGAAGCTCTAAGCATTTTGTGTGCCTATACAGCTGTTCTTGCGTAACTGTTGTCATCCTGAGAATTGTGAAATAGTAGGAGGGAGAAATTTCCCAGAGTAAGGCAGCTGTGTTTCCAGGTGAGTAAATGTTGTGCTGTGTTTAGCTAGAATAAAATCTGTGTGTAGAGCCAACATCCCTGACCAGGGGCCCAGTTCTGCAGATTCCTGTGAGAACAGCTTTTCCTTGAAGGTTACAGCCCAATTTAGGGAACATCATTGTTGCAGGGTGTGTGATGACCATGCGACGCTGTGAAAATAGTTAAATATTTTTGGCACTCCTTGAGGAATACACCCAGTGTTGATAGCTGGGTGTGCAGCTGCAGCATGACCTGCAGGTTGTGCCCTGCATGGGGGAAATGTCAGGCGCCCCAGGAAAAGGGCTGTAACCTGGTGCTGATCCTTTGGACAGCAAAGGGCACAGGGATACAGCAGAAGCTGACGACTCAGCAAGAAGACCCCAGACTGTCTGGGTGCACAAACTGTAAGAGTATAAAAGCCCAGGAATGCTTTTGTTAGGGGTCCCTCCCCAGAGGCACCAGGTCAAGCTGGTTTTGTGTCACTGCACCACGATTAAATTAGAGGATCCAGACATCTGAGACTGCTGTGGGAAACCCAGGGCTGAGCCAGTAAGGAAACCCTGTCTGACTGTGTGAGTATGGGGTGTGCAGGGAGCCAAGAGGGGCACCCATGGGGTCACTGGAGCCGTCTGCTGTGAAGGGACTTTGGTCCCAGCAGTGAAAGTCTTGGAATGGTGGGAATGTGACTGACAGAGTGGCTCCTGGGTGGTCAGACAGGAAAGTTCCCTTAAAATACTCTGGGTTTTATCTGCATAATCTGTAGCCAGGAGGCTGTGACTGATGAGTCTTTCCTTCTTCCTCAGCAAGGAGTACCTGCATGTGGAGTAAGGATGCATGGTCTCCATCTCTGGTCCTCCAAAGGGTCAGCCCTTGGGTTTGCTGCTGGGCTGGCAGTTACTAGTTTTACAGATGCTGGCAAACCTCTGGACTCACACCCCACTGCAGAAATAAAATGCTCCTGGGGGGTAATTTCCAGATTCATGGTAGCTACAAGAAGGTGGGATGTCCTTGTGAAGTCTGAGATAAAAGGCTTGTGTGGTGGGAAGAAAAGTTTAGCAGCATTGACCGTAACTGCAGAGGGACTCATGTCCACTGGTGCTGACTAGCAGCAGGTCTGCCTTGTTCCACATGATGCTTGTTTTTGTCACTTGATCCCTGGTCTCATTTGCAGGCTGGGAACTGCAAATATTTTGCACTGCCAACTTTCCAGTGCCAACAAGATGTCTTACACAGGGTGTATCTCTTAATGGGCTGGGTTCATCTGCCTAAAATCATATTGTGCTGTCAGAATGACATAAAAGAGCTTTGAACTAGGCCCTAAGGGGAAAGGAAAAAGGTTTGAAAAATGCAAAATATTTTTGTTCCGTTGTTAGGAGATCCTGAGCTGGGGAGATGATGTGGAACCAAACCAAGTTTGGAATGGGTGGGACAAATGGTCCTGAGTGCTGCAGTTCATGTGTGTTAAGATAGGATGCTAATGCCCTGTGAAGGGAGTTTCTACAGTTTCCCCTTTTCTGGGCTATTTCAGAACAGAGAGGTATTGCTTCCTGAGCCTGCATTCTTCCTGGCCTTACTTTTTCACAGTTGTTTGTTCCCATGTTTTGTTGTGGGTTTTTTTCCTTCTTTGTTTCTTTGTTTTTCTCTAGAATGATATTTCTGCACGGCTGATGGCCTGTCAGTGGTGTCCCAGAGCTGAGCACCTTCACACTTTACTGGAGTAAGCTGGTACAGCTCTGGCAGACAGTGAAGCAAATTTAGTTTGCACCAGCTGAGTTTGAGCATCATGTTGGAACCCTCGAGCAGCAGGAAGAGTCTGGTCCCACAGCCTGTTTAGCCCGTCACTTACAAGTTTGTTAATGTCCTGTTAGGTTTCCAGCTGGACATGTCTTTCTCCCAGCTGCCTCTGCTCTCCTGCTAAAATCTGCAATACTGTGTAAGACAAATGTCTGTCCTGCTCCTTGTACAGCGACAGTGCAGGATGGGGAAGAATCTGCCTATTCACAGCATTCCACCTTCTGCTACTGCAGGTACATAAGGGCTGGTAATTACTCCTTTTTGCATCCATGATGCATTCTCCTGAATCTTTAACTGTGTTTTCAGGAAATACAAAATCCTGCTTTAATGCCCATGTTTGCATATTCAGGCTCTCTTAGAAGTGACCAAACATCTGCACTACTACAGGTTGGCAGGGATGGAATTGTCAATTACTTATCATGGCAAATGAGCTAGAGGTGCTGCCTGTTGTGGACGGTGCATTGTTTTTATTTGTTACTCTTCAACACGTTGAACACCATGCCCGTGTTCCATGGTGCATTCCTCATAAATGGCTGCATGGACTCCAGCCTTGCGGGAGACAGTTGTCTTGTCTGTCTACAGTGAGACAGCAGGGATGTGTCTGCAAGTGCCCATTCTCTGCCAGAGGTGTGCCTGAGGTCTGACAGGGCAGTGTGTTTCAGGTTCTATGGCGGTTTCATAATCTAATGAAACCGTCCTCCTTCAGCAAGGCTGAGGGCTCTGGCTGTACCTCCTTGGTTTGGGGACTGTCACTTGGCCATATCCAGCTAACAGTGGCAGCTTGCTAGAGCTAACACTGTGTTGCTCCAGCTAATCCTAACAGCAGATAAATATTTTTTTCCTGTCCTCTTCTGTTTGCCTTCCAGCACAGAGATAGCAGGAAGGAGGAGGTGGATTGAGCTGTCCAATGCCAAACTTGGATGTTGCTTTAACCTTGCAGTATTGATTGCCTGGTACTTTGAGTTATTGTGAAGATAAAGTAACAGGAGGCACAAAAGCTTTAGAAAACAAGGCAAAATCCCAGACAAACCTAATGAAAAGACTGTGGGTGGTTTGGATTTCTCTCTGGCAGTTTTCTCTTACACATCTGCAAATACAAAAACTTTGAACGTTTTCTGCCTTAGGTTGGCTGTCTACATGGAGATTATATGCTCGGGGAAGGGAGAGGCACTTCCCTGTTCTGTATCAGAAGGAATATGATGGGTTACTGTTTATTTTATTTATGGGATCTCCGATGATGATAATTTAGTACAGCCTGTGGTGAACTGCTCACAGGAATGCAGTCTAATTCTATTTTGTTAAACCTTTTTGTAACTGGTACTTGTTCTCATTCTGGTAGTCCTGTTGTGGGTGGGTGACTGTGTCTTGTCAAACCTTCCTGTGCCCTGCTCCTTCCTTTGGCACTCATGCTGGTGTATGGCAAATCAGGAGAGCTGTCTGGATCTTTTTTTTTCTTTCATGTGTCTGAGGCATTTATCCAGAAGCCAGCAGGAGAGAGGCTGGTTTTGACCCAGCTAAGTTTCCCCAAATAGCATGGATTTGAGAAGCTGGAAATGACTAAGTCACATCAAAGACTGTGCCTGCCCCACCTGGAGTTTTGACTCTATGTTTGGGACTCATACTCTCAATTTGAAACTGTCCCAGCTATGGGGAGCTTTGTGGATAGGGTGGGGAGAGGAGAGGAGAAGGAAATATTCCCCTCTTTTATACAACAGTGATGCTTCTGCACTGGGTGAGTAACTGGCTTGGAGGAGGTGTTTGGGAAGAGAGTTATGTGCTTTTCTTTTTTAATTAGAGCACAAAGATAGGGGACTTTCAGCAAATGATTTTAGTAGGAAAGAGATGCTGTGCAAGTGAGCAATTGGTTTGGATCAAGCCAGAAGGAAGTCCAGTAGCCATGACCCTTCATTTCTGAATTCAGCTGCAGCTTTCAGTGAAGCCTTTTTGCTTTGACAAGGGGCTGTGCTCTGTGGTGTGAGAGCTCTGAGCTGGATGAGTGCTGGCTTGGGTGGATAAGTGCCTGCAATGAAGATGTAGCATGTGGTGTGCTTAGTCTGGGCCAGACCATCTTCATTTCTGCTGCTGCTGCTCTGTCTCTGTCCTTGTCACTGTGATGTGTGACACCATACTGCCCATAATGGGCGTGCTGCCCGCATGCTTTGACAGAGTTCAGTTTTTGGCAGTTCACTGTTACCTGATGGGTCTGATGAGATGGAAACCCCTTTTTCAAGGCCATGTGCGGACTGGGAGCATGTCTGGTGCCCTGTTCAGTGCTGCTCTCTTTGCTCTGTGATAAGGATTTATAAAAAAGAAGAAATTGTGTTTTAGGGACTGGCTGTGTGAGGGACTTACTATGAATTTGTGTCCTGCTTTCTCCTTTGCTACAGATTTAGAGCATGACCTGGGGTAAACAATAAGATATCTGTCTCTGATCCTGTCCCTTAAAATCCAGTGGGAACAACAGCACTCCAGGGGTTTGCCACTTTTACACCATGACCCTGGCAGCTGTGGCAGAAAGTATGATTTGGTCTTGTAAATGGTCTCTTGTGCTAGGTGTTTCGTCTTCCTTTTTCAGTTTGTGTTGGCTTTCTCAAGGATAGCAGTACTAGCTTCCTTTTCCATGCCCTGGGCAAGCTGAGCTCTTCTCTGTAAGGCAACAGGAGCACTTGTTGTTTATGAAGGCTAGTTTGTAAGTGTAGTAGTTTTTTAAAGGACATAAAACTCATTGTGTTGGCCCGACCTCTTTCTCCTGAACGAACCTCCTGAAAGAACCTCTTTCTCCTTTCTCCACTTGCTTTATTAGCAGCTAAATGTGTGCATGACCTGAGCAACTGTCATCTTTTTGATGCCCTTTTTTATTTTTTGCAGAAACTTACAGTGTAGATTCTCTGGTGCCTCACATTGGTTCTTGCAAACTAATGGGGAGCTTGAAGGAAATAGCTCGGTTACTGAAGTGATAAGCGCTGCAGAAATGCCAGACACTATATAAACAACTAAACTCAGCCCCCGGCCCTTCCCAAAAGAGGGATGATTTGCAGAAATACTCAACAGATGGTCTGACTTTGGCTTTGGAAAGGGGGGAAGAAATGCCAGGTCGCTGCTGAGCTGTGTGTGGGCGTGTGCCCGTGTGCGCCATGCAGCGTGTTCCCTGCCAGCACGCTCCAGGGAGGCTGAGCACGCTGCTCCCACAGCCTCCTGTGCTCAGGAGGCATCTGCACACCGCTGACTCAGTCTCTGTGGCTCTGCCAGGGAGGCCCCTGTGTGGAGCAAGCTCCCATTTTCCCTGTGGTGAGGTTCAGCTGTGCCCCTCTCGTCAGGCTGGTCTGGTGGAGGTGAGCCGTGGGCACTCTGCAGAGTCAGCTCACAGAGCCAGTTTGTGGGAGAGGCTGCAGAGCTGCTGTGCAGCTTGTGAGGTCTTGCTTGGCACACAGCTGAGATTGTAGGAAGGCCGTAGGGTCATCTGACACTGGGTTGTCCCTAGTGTTGGTGCACTGTCCTGGACCTGTGTCGCTGCAAATTGAGGTGGTGTGGAGCTGAAACAAATGGATCAGCTGTGGTAAAGGGTATGTGCTGTTTGGACACACCTGTGCATACATGTGAGCTGGCAAACTTGCTGGCAGCTTGAAAGGGTTTACATGTCGTGGTTGGGAACCCTGATGAACTCTGGCAGAGCTGGCTGCTGTGGCCAGCCTCTCCTCTCTCTCTCCCCGACCAGATGACTGCTCTTGCAGCGGAGGGAGAACATGTTTTCCCCAGAGTGCTGCATCACGTCTTGAGTGGGCTCTGCTCTGGGGCAGGCAGGTTCCCATGTCACAGCTGACTCCGGTTGGGCTATGGATTGGAGCCCAGAAGTCCTTGTCCAAGGACCTCTGTAGCAGAACAGTGTGTCTGGTTCCTGCATTGCCAAACTGTTGCTAGTCTTCCAAGGCAACGTGCCTGTTCCACTGCTCACTGGCATGACAATTCCTTGTGTCTACTGCTGCCTGCTGTTCTGCTGTGCACTCTTTGTGAGACAGAGTTGGTAATTAGAGCAGACTTGTGAGGTGCTCTTCAGGAATGATTTTCATTGGGAAACTTTTTGAAAACAGGTCTGATTCTTAAGCAATGTGAGATGAATTGCTTCCCTGAGGATGTGTCAGGTGAATTCTTGTGGATACATCTGCCAGGTAGCGCATTGGACTGCGCATATGGTGTAGCCAGGTGAGACATCTTGTGTTCAGAGAATGACTCTCCAAGTTTGATATACTTCACATTTTCCTCTTTTTCCTTTCTTGTGTTACTCATCTCCCTGCACTCTGTTTAGGTGAGCAGGACTGGATGTGTTTTCATTTGCCTGTAGCCTCCAAAATACATTGTCTTCCTTCTGGGAACGCCTTGCCTGCCTTGCAGCCTGCTGATTCACAGCACTCTGGGTGAGCAGGGAGCTGGTGAATGGATTATGCCACAGACTCCTGAGCCATCAGACAGTGGTTGCAGTCCCCTTGACAATTCCTCTGCTTGTCACAGAGTGTGTATGAATTTCCCTGGAGGAGCTGCTAACCTCTTCAGAAGCAGCGTGACCCGTGTGGGGCTGCTGATGTGCATTTAGCAAGGAACCATTTTGCTGTGATCTGAACAGTTTTGGTGTAAGCAAGACAGCTGAGGTGGGAGGTGAGAAGGGCTGTTGGCAATGCAGGAGAGGAGCAGTTGTGTTCATGTACCCCCACAGCAAAGGGACTGGCAGCAGCAGTGTCCTGTGGCTGAGAGGCGAGGAATATTGACTAACATGACATTTAAGTGGCATTTCTTCCAGTGCACTGGGAGCATTAGTGAAATTTGCCTTTGGTGCTGAGAAGTAATGAGAGAAGCTTTGTTGCTCAGGGAGGTCTTTACCTGCTGTTGCAAAGTGTTTGGAAGGCTGGGAAATGTCTTTTTGTTATCCTGTCAATCCTTCCTGTCTGGTCTCTTGTACATAAGGCGCCTGAAATGCAGCCTTGACTGCAGTAGGCAGCTGAGCTTGCAGCCTGTACACCACTGTGGGCATGCTTACGCTGTGGCTTCTGCTTGATGGTTCTGTCACCTTGCTTTAGGTGGAGCCTAGCTCTTGACTCCAAAGAGTGATGCAGGAAACATCCATCCTTTCATGCCCTGAGGTCTTGTTTCATTGCCCTGCAATATTTTAGCGTTAGTTCCCATGCCAGTGGCTGATGCTCTTGGATCACTGTGGTTTTGTTACAGGGACAGGATGCAGGGTTTGGGGGATGCTTTGCAATTCCAGCCTGGCTCAGCAGTCCCTGTTTGGGACTCCTGAGTGACAGCTATCAGTTGACATACAGACCCACAGGGCTCTGGGTTGCTAGGCCTTTTAAATTATTTTGTTAAGGGCCCAGAAGCTCTTATCTCCCAGGATTCCCTGGAGGGATTCTTGTTCTATTTTATTGTTGTATATTGGTTTACTTTATCAGTGCACTCAGCAGGCTGCTGCAGGCCACTGCCAAGAGGAACAGCCCTGCTTCCACTCTTGTCTCTCTCTGCTTATGTCAACACAAACATTTGTGTGTTCACAGCTACACATGACCTGGGAATAGGCCTGGTCCAAAATGAGCTGCTGGGAAAAGGAAGAGCAGTAGTCTGAAGTTATGCTGGACAAGTGGTTGAGTAATCACAGTGTCTGCTGGGAAAGTAAATCATGTGGCATTTTCCAGGGGCTAAAAATCCCTGGTACTGTTCCCTTCATGAAAATCTTTGCACCTTCTCTGCCAACACACCATCAAGACTGCATCGAGCCTGTACCAGTGCCTCTTTGTGCAGAAAAAATTGTGTTGTGCTACCCTTCCACAGCACTGGCTCTCACTTGGTGCCTGGTTTTAGGTTCTCTCTTTGATGCAGAGAGAGAGCATCGTACCTTTATAACACTTAAAATACACATAGCATAGCATCCAGAGAAAGGTGGCTTTTCACATTTGGTAAGGATGGCCCTGTGTACTGCCAGATGCATGCAGTATAGGAGGAAGTGGGAAGAGGGGGGAAAAATCCCAACACCTTTGCTTTGCTCCAGCACAGTCCCCTAGTGCTTACAGGAAAAGCACATCCTTCAGAAAGTACTTGGTGAGCATGTGTCCCTTGGAGCTGCCAAGAAATATGACCAACTTCCTCTCCTCTTCCTTTCCTTCCCTTGCATGCCCGGAAGTGGTGACAGTTCCTAGCAGACACCTCAGTGTGAGCACAGCTGATGCTGAGCCTTCCTCTCCGGGGGTGACAGAGGTTAGGGATCTGCTTACACTTGGGCTGGAGAGGTGGGAGGCTCCTCTCTGAGCATATCTGAACCTTGCTAGGATTGTGTGTGTCTTTCCTGCTGTCCTGTTGTTTCTCCCTGCTGCAGCCTGTTCTGTTTCTGAAGACTCTGTTCCCATTTTGACATGGGAGGTGCAACTGTCCCTTTTGCCTGCCTCTATTGCCAGATAGATCAGGGAATGTGTTGGGATTGCCTAACTTGGTTAAGGCCCCACTGCAGACTCTGCATGCTGCCTGTCTGTAGTGGCTGACTTTGGGGATGGGGAGGAGATGGGACTGTGTGAGGAGCATCACATGGCTGGATGATGGGCAACTGCCCCAGGGCTTGAGGCTGCTCGTGCCATGTGGTCCTGTGGGAAGGGGGCTGCCAGCGGGGTCCCAGGCTCACAGTCCCAAGGCAGCAGGGTGTCATCCCAAGGCTTGCGACGTGCTCTGAGCCACAGAGATAGGAAGGGACAAGCTGTCTGGCCCTTCGAAGAGAGGATCCTGTGTCTATCATTGCACCAAGGGCCGGGTGAATGAGCAGGGATTTTGCACATTAACCAGGCAGCAGCTGGGCCGAGTGAGCCGTAGGGTGCCAGCCACAGCGCTCCTGTGCTTCTCCAAAAGCTGTGTCAAGGCAAGTACTTTCCGCTCCCTCACAGCTATTATGAGAGAGCCTGGGTTTCCTGCACCCTTCTCTCCCATTGCCCTCAGGGCATGCTGGGCTTGTTTGAATTAATGTAATTAGCACATGCCTTATTAGCTCACTAAGGCACAAAGAACTCATGTATATTTGTAGCCAGGTTAAGCAGCCCCTATTAATTTAATAACCATGTCCTCCTCAGTGCATGGCAACAGTTAATCACTGGTGGTGACTCAGGACCAGCCAGCATGGAGGAAATTTGGGTGAGGTGTGTATTTGTGCGGTTCTCTTTTATTGTGTTGCATTTTTATTAATGAGCAGAGCTGTGAAGGGAATTAGCGGCAGGCGCGGTAGATGGAGGGAACTTTCAGTGCAGGTTTACTAAACAACCAGCCCTGGATATTTCCTATGCTCTACACTGTTGGTAGAAGAGAATCTGTAGAATGAATCAGCGAAATGTGACACAGACTGGGAGGCGGAAATTTACAGAAATAAACTTTAGCAACCCACGCTTGAACTCTGCTCCAGTCAGGTTATATGCTAGGTACTGATAGTAATTTTGCTTCATTGCCTACCCTATTTCCCCTTGGTGATTTTGAGGTAGAGGAAGTGGTTAGTGTATTATGGTGCTGCTCGTATTTGAGACTGCAAAAGAGCAAGGTTCTTGTAAAAGGATGAAAATAGTTGCAAGTAATTTCATTTGCTGCAGCACTGTGGTCCTTGGTTCCTTTCGCTGTTCTGGGTCATGCCATGCACAGCACTTAGGCAGGTCCCATGGAATGCTGCCAGGATGTTTGCCATCAGGTCTTTGGGGGGGTTGTTTTGGTTTTGTTGTTTGGTTGGGGTTTTTTTGGTTCCTTTTTTCACAGAAGCTGCAGGTTATGGTTTGTACTCCACCACTCTGGAATGATGCAGTCTGTGAATCCAGGATGGTGACATGTCTCTCTGTTTCATTGGTTCTGCATGTGGGGTAGTAAATTCCTGCACTGATTCTAAAACTAGTGAGTTGAAAATTTTGGGGGCTTTTTTCAGCCAAGACCACTATGCATGCACAGGAGACTTCCTGAATTTCTTCTCTTCTTCCCTCTTCTTCAGTAATCACAGGTCATGCTCTTTGTGGTGAGCATAAGCTGGGAGGAGGAGCAGGAAGAATGGTACTGGAAAGCTGTTGATGTGCTTGTGCTGTTTTGGTCAGGTTTTCTATAAGTAACAGTTAGTGTGAGATGCAGGTGTCCTGCCTCCTCCTACTCCCTCCATTTATTTTACCTGTTTGCTGTTTCTGCCTAGTAAGCTTGGGCTTGTGAGGCCTAGGCTGTTCTTGGCCATCATGAGCCTATGGAGGAGTGTCATTGAGAAAATGAAGTTGTTACAATCAAAGGGACAACGAAACCCCCATGGAATGGGACCAAAGTCTGTATGTACTTGTAATAATGGGCCCTCTCGCTGCATCTGACAGGGGGCCAAGTCCCCAGACTCCAGCAGAGATGGTGAGTTCTTCTGGTTTGCATCTCTGCTGAGAACTTGGACCTCCTGGGAGGCACAGTAGGAAAAACAAGTTCGAGGTTTTCATGGAGTGACCAGAGATGCGCGCAAGTTTTGGTGCAGCAGATTGAAATAGATAAATTTAATTTCTACTTTTCTTAGAGCCTGTTCACAGGAGAAAACATTCACCAATGTTTTAATGAAAGTTCTGGGAGTGGTGCGTGGGGTGAGGAGATGTAATGGGTGAGGATCTGCAGGGGTGCCAATGTGCAGTCCCTAGCAGGTGTATTACAGGGGGGAGAAAAACCAAAGAAAGCCTGGGGGAAGATAAATACCTGCTGGAGTACCTCAGATGCTGCCCAGAGATGGTGATTTCACTCCCCTCCTCTTTTTTCCTTTGTTTCAGGAGCAGGAAAGGACATGCTTGGCTCATGCTGGCTCAAAGCTGTGGAATGCTTGGTACACACCAAGACAGGAGGCTTTTTCCAGGACAGCTTTTTTAGCCCGTGTTGTAGCATTGTCTGGGATAGTGTTAATCTTCCTCCTAGTAGCTGGTACAGCGCTGCGTTTTGAATTTAATATGAGAACAATATTGATAACATGCTGATATCTTAGTTGCTGCTAAGTACTGCTCACTGTAAATCAAGGACTTTTCAGTTTCCCATGCTCTGCCAGTGAGGAGGGGCACAAGAAGCTGTGAGGGAGCATGGCAGCAGGAAAGCTGGGACGTAGGCACCGTCCTGAAAACATGATGGGGTGACTGCCGTGACTGAAGTGCTGCAGTGGATGACTACGTGGTCTTCAGAAGGGACAGTCTAGGAAGGAGAGGCAGTGGCTGTCTGTTAGGGAGTGTTTTGACTGTTGAGAGCTAAGGGTAGTGATGATAAGGTTGAGTGCCCGTGGGTGAGAATCAGGGGAAGGCTAACAAAGTAGACACCCTGGGGGGAGTGTGTTACAGACCACCCAACCAGGATGAAGAGACAGATGAATTATTCTATAAGCAACTGCTTTGTGATTGCCAGCCCTTGTTCTTGTGGTGCTGGATGTCTGCTGGAAGCTTGACACAGCAGAGAGAAGGCAGTCCAGGAGATTCCTGGGCTGTATGGAAGATAACTTCTGACACAGCTGGTCAGAGAGCCTAGCTGGGGTGCTGCCCTCCAGACCTGCTGTTTACAAACAGAGAAGGGCTGGTGGGAGATGTGGTGGTTGGAGGCAATCTGGGGCACAGTGACCACAAAATTAGAGTTTTCAGTTCTTGCTGAAGTAAGGAAGGAGGTCAGCAAAAGGGGTCCAGGAAGGCTGAACATACATTAAGAAGGAAATTTTAAAGATGCAGGATGTTCCTACGTGCCAAAAGATGAGCCAGTGGGAAAGAAGACTGGCCTAATAGAACAAGGAGCTTCTGCAGGAGCCAAGGGAGGCAACAAAGTGTTTGTGACGTTTGAAAGAAGGGGCAGGTAACTCAGGAAGAGCACAAGGACAGTGTTAGGTCATGTAGAGAGAAAATTAGAAAGGCGAAAGCTCAGCTTGAGCTCAATCTGGCCAGTGCTGTGAAAGGTAATATAAAGTGTTTTCGTAAATATGCTAACAACAAAAAAAAGGCCAAAAAGAATCCCCATCCTTTGCTGGATGCAGAGGAAACAGCAGTAAAGGCTGAGGAAAAGACTGAGGTGTTTAATGCCTTCTTTGTCTCAGTCTTTACCAGTAAAACTGAATATCCTTAGGGCGGCTGGCCCCTTGAGCTGCCCGGGACGGGTAGAGCAGAGAAGATCCCCTGCAATCCAGGAGGAAGTAGTCAGTGGCAAGGGTGCTGATGGAGCTGGCAGAGCAACTCACCAAGCCAGTCTCCAAGCTAGCCCCAGGGCAGGGCTGCTAGGAGTCCCCTGTGGGCACAGCAGTGACCTGAGCTGTCAGCCCTCCCCCTCTGCAGCCTCCGGTTTGGCCACAGTGAACCAGCACCATCCCAGGACTACACACTTTAAAGCATCCAACAGGAACAACTCTGTAGTTGGCTGAGTGTTGCTCTGGTGAGGTACTGCTGCAGTTTGGCCTGAAAAGATGCTTATTCCTCCCAGCAGGGTCACTGGCACCCCTTTCTTTCAGCAGAGAAAACCAAGAGCCCTGGATTCATTGCTGGTGGGGAATGAATGGTCCCTTTGAGGCCCCAGAACCTCAGCTCAGTGCTCTACCTCATTCTAGCTGAGTGAGATAGAATCTGACCTTTAACTTTGGGCTTCTTGGTTGGTTGTTTTTAATCACCATTTTGTACAGGGTAATTATTTTAAATTGGGAGGGGAGAACTCTTTTCTACTCGGCCTGTTGGCAGAGCACCCAAGAAAAGGATTTGCACCGTTTAGTTTCTCCATGGTATGTCCTTCCAGATCCAAGGGTTGGTTTGTCTGTGGCTGTCAGCTGGTTCTGCCTTTTTGTTGACCACCACAGATTATTGAAAAGGAGTACTGTATGCAAGTTCTTATTTGTTTTCCTTGTTCTCTCTCCCATCTGCCAGACTCTCAAAACCTCAGCAAAGTTGTCTTCTCTCTCCAGCTAATGCTGCCTGTCTCTGAAGCTGTAATTTCATAACACCTGGTACAGAGAACAGATCCAGAGGAAGGTGGATTTAAAAATATTTGGAATTGCATCAGTTCAACATGTGACTACATGATTTCTCAGGTGGCACTTGGAAAGGAGCATTACTGGCAATAAGCACCCACTTAGGTTTGTCCAGTAGTGTCCAAGGTGCACTTGCTTGTACCCCAGCATGATCATGTGCAGGCCATTTTACTGTCTGTCAGTTAGCTTGTGCTTCTACTGCTGGCTCTGCAGCTACAGAATAACCTAGCCCATTATAATCTTTATTTAAGTAACCATTTTATGTAGAAGTTGATACATATATATATATGTATTGTTCATTGTATTTGCATGTGGATTATCTCTTCTGTATCTACTTCTTACAAATCCTTTTGAATTGGTGGAGGGACTTGCAGGTTTCTACAAACCAAAGATTGGAATCCACCACTATTTCCAAGCAAGTGCTGGGCCTGAATTTTTGCTATGGCCATGCCCTAGCCTCGTATGACCACATCACTGAAGAACATCACTGAAGATTTTATGATAAGATGCATGGGAAGGGTTTTCAGCCCTCTGGCATCTACTCCAAGACAGTTTGCTTTGAGCATGAGTAGTTGTCCTAAATTTAGAGGCTTGTTACTTGTGTTGTAAGTGTTCAGAGGAGTGACAGGGCAGCAGGGCAGCATGCTTGATGTGGCATTTGTGCAGAGCAGAAGAGCCAGGTCTTTTGAGACTTGACCCAGTTGCCTTTTTGAGAACTTTGAGAGGAGGCAGATTGAGATGGGAAGACCGCCAGCAGCTCCCATAGGTTTCCTTTGCTCCCCTCTGTCTTGCCAGGGATGCTGTGAGCACTTTTAGACCTGTTGTCTCTCTCCTGTGAAGGAAGATACTGCCTTAAGAGTGTTTTAAGGTGTTGCCCTTCAGTGGAGCAGGGCTCTCTGTGTTCTCAATAAGGACTGCAAGCTCGTTTGTCCCGCTGAAACCTTCCCTCCGGTTCCTTCAGCTTAGCATCTCCAATGTCTTTGATATCAAGACTTCGCATGTGAGCCCTGGGTGAGTCACTTCTCCTAAGGGCTGTCCTTACTCATCCCATCTTGAAGGTCAGTTGCAAAACCTCCAGGACAGGGACTTTTCTTGGCTGAAGGTCAGAGCAGCCCCTAAAATGACAGATGCCAAGTAGGTGTTGAGGCCTTTTGGTGTGCTGCAGTACTGATACCCATGCCCAGCTTCAGTATGAGTTAGCTTTCTGTCTCTTGATGCAGGGCAGTTACCCAAGACATGCAAAGTCAAAGGGTATATCTGTTGTTTGTTCCAGACTAGCACAGGCCTGTTCCTCAAGTCTTGGCAGATGGCTTGGCATTTCAATGTTAAAGGGATCATGCTGATGCAAGAAGGGGCCTCCATGGGACTCCTTTTGTTAAGCAATAGGGCAAATGGCTTCTGCTCTAATCTAAGTAAATTGCTGTTTTTTTGGCCTGGAGAAGCTCTTCAGGTCAGGAAGGTACTTCTTCCCCTGTTCACAGTGCCTTTTGGAGGCCTTGCTCCAAGCCTTAGCTCTCACAAAGGTAACAGCAGGTGCTTGTTGTCTTCTTGTCTTTACTTACTGCAAAAGATTTCTCAGCAAAGGAGGCAAAGTTGCGTGAGGCTGTACTGGGAGTGGTAGGCCAGCCTATGCTTCCAGCAGGATGGACAGCCCAAAGGGTAGGGAGTAGGAAAACTGGATGTGTTCCTCCAGCTCTTACTGCCTGGAGGCAGGAAGTTCCCCACCTACTTCCCTGCTGTTTTGTCCTCTTGCTTTCCAGGATACCTGCTGCTCCACTCACTTTGATCCTTGCTTTGGAGTCAGCAGCTATGCTGGCTTTTCCTAGTGTGGCTGAGACCAGGCAGACAGAGAGGCAGCTGCCAGGAGCAGTCAAGGCTCTGCCTGATGTCTTTGGTAACTCCTTTGCTTTGCAAGGAGATGACCCAGGTGACTGAGGGCAGCAGGCAAATCTTGACTACTGTTGTGTGAATCTCCTGTAGTCTCAAGTAAATCTTGGTGGAGAGGATAGTTGCAACAGTGTGCATGCAGCATCAGAATACAGGATATTGCTGTAGTCCCAGGGCTTGTGGGATTGTCCCCCATGGCACTTTCAACATGGCCCTGTTGTAAATCCTCTTCTGTTGCAATATTATGGGTGACTGCACTGGTTTTCGTTGTGGTGAGTAAGTATGTCTAGTAGGATGTTGGACTGTTTTTGTCTGAGACTTGTTTTTTTTCCTAAGCTGGAATGTTGTCACAGACACGGGGTGCTCCTCAGGCTGCCAACTGTGGTTCAAAATCCTTCTGTAGGTGAAGGGCAAGTCAGTGATGGAGCTGGAATGTAAGCTCAGGAGTCCTCATTGCTAATCGAGAGTTTTGTTCCTCTTTTTTCCCCTCTGTGGGCATTCAGGTAAATCTATACTGCTATCAGTATAAAAACAGTTGCAAAGCCAAACACCTCTACAACATGCCCTCAGCAGTGAACTTCCCTGTTCCTTCATGCCTTGCAGATGTTTCAAAGCATTCTCTCATCTTGAGGGTCTCTCAGCATGAAGTTAAGGCCCCCCAGAGCTCAGGGAGAGTGGAGGCTGGATATGGGGGCAAAGTTTGCCTGCAGTTTGGCAAGGGTGCCAGCCTGACTGTTCTCACAGTGATAGGAGGAGGCAAATTGGGGGGCACCCATCCCCACCAGCCTGAGGGAAGTGGCATGAGGCAGAGGTCAGCTGTGGAGGGTGGGAAGGGACTGCTGGAGTTGAGAGTCCTTGCAGGGGCTGTTAGGGAGGAGTGCCCTGCCTGCCGAGGCTCTGCATCCCGTGCCTTGCCAGCTGAGTGGGCGCTGTGGCACTGAGCTTGTCCCCAGAGGGTGTGAGCAGCCAATGGTGCAGGCGGCTGGCATGGCACCTCCCTGCTGGTACTTTGGCCTTTTGTCACCTGAGGCAAGAAGGGACACTGCCTTTGGCTTGGTGCCTTCACAGCCCAGTGTGGTGCGGGTACAGCTGGCTGCTGACCACGAGGCAGGTGAGTCTGCATGTGCAACCCCGGGGCTTCTGTCTGGTGGCAGAATGGGGTGAAGGGGCTGTGCTGTCCCCTGTGCAGCTGGAGAGGTGACACTCTGTGATGGTGGGGAGTGTTCACCAGTATGTTTGAGAGCTGCTTTGTTTTCTTGAGGGCTAATGCCTTGCTGGGTCCTGCAAGGAAATTCATGGCAGTCCCTGCCTTCAAGGGCCTAAAGGGAAGCAGGCAGCAGATTAAACTGACACCTATTTTCTCCAACCCCTGTCTGCCCCAAAATGTCGTGAGCAGGCAAGCGCCAGGTTGACAGCTTCTCTCCAGGTGACATTACCTGGTGCCAACTCTCTTGTGCACTTTGTGCCTGTCATGCATCTAGAAAGCAGCTTCTCTCAGGAAATATTTGCAGTTTTATTTTGCACTCCTTAAACCTTGTTGTGATGACAGCTTTGCTCCAGTCATTAACAAAATTTGGCAGTGTCTGCACCTTCAGATGCGTTTGTGCTGTGAAGGGAAGTGTGCTGATCCCAGAGGGTTTCTCCTCTCCCAGAAGGTGCTCGTTGCTGATTGCTTCCCCCTGCCATCCCTGGCTGTGGATGGTTGTGTGGCTGTCTTCTGGACACAGTGGATGCTGGCACAGCTTTGCTTCCTATGCTCACCTTCTGAGTGCCACTTCTTGACATCAGCTTCTCTCACTGGGGCTTTGAGTTTGTCTGCTCTCAAGACAAACAGAAATATGTGGAAGGGAGTCTTGACTTCCTCTTCTGCTGTTTATTCTCAAGTCAAGGTTGTAGTTTGGAAATTGGCTTTCGGTGACAGCTTCAGCATGTGCTGGCCTCCAGTTCTATCTCATTTCTGTCTGACTGCCCAGCACAAATATTTGTGCTGGCATGAAATCAGGGATGGGAACACGTTTGGGTATAGGGAAAAGACAGATCTGCTTTCTTCGGCCACAGCAGCAGCTGACATTTGCTAAAGGTTTTCTGTCAAACTGGCAGCCTGTGTGTGCTCAGGTAAATCAGCATGTGCAGCAGTCTGAGCCTGAGAGGATGTGCTCCTGGGATCTGGAAAACGGAAGTGCTGGCGGAGGGCAGAAGTGGAGAGCTGGTCTCTGGGAGGGGTGGGGGAGTACTGCTTGCAGGACTGGGGGAGCTGATGGACTGGGAGCCTACTGGAGCTGGCTTGGAGGCTGCCAGCTGTGCCAGCCTGGCAGGGGAAGAGTGGGAGAAGGAGGATGCTGTACTCAGACTGGGGGTAGAGCAGTGGCATCTGGGGGCAGAGGTGGCAACCCACATCTGTAGGGCAGCGTGGTGGTACTAAATGCAGTGAGCAAGGTCAGAGAGGTGTGGGTAAGTTTAACCTGTTTCTTCTCCTGTGATGTCCTGGCTTGTGGCGATGTTGGATGTCTGTATCTCCAATCCAGGCTTGCTGGTGAGATGCATTAATGAGACCTGATGAGGTCTGTGTGCTCCCCTCCATGCCTCATGCTGGGCTGTGATTCTCTAGTAAGCACTTTTCCTTCAGGTGATAAGGCAAAAACCAAAGGTTGAAAGTTCAGCCCTATGCCCCGTGGGATCAGGAGAGCAGGTACAAAGGCTGGCCTTCCTGGAGAAAGCCTCACTGTCTGATTTGTGTGGAAGATGTGTGGCAAGGCAGGAGTGAAAGCACCACTTTGCCAGTGGCTTAGGCTGTGAGGACCAGATACATCCAGAGTTGTCCAGGATTGCATTGTGGTACTTCAAGTGTGGCTGTTCTGTCACTGTCTGGAGCTGACTTTTGGGAGGTGAGAAAAGGGAAAGGCACGATTGTGGAGGCTCCTGGACTGTTTATGTGTCAGCGTGAGCTTCGGGCCATTCTTACCACTTTGGTGTGCGTGTGGCTCTGAAACTAATTTGCCTGATCATTTTAATAAATGTAAAAGGGATGTCCTGGTGTGCAAGTAATGGGGCATTAATCCATGCCTAGCTGTGTTAACAGCACTCTAGGAAGGAAGTACTCCCATGCTGTTCTCACTCTCTTAATTATGGGATGTTCAATTTAGGATCCCCTTCCATGGAGGCTGCTCAGCTTCTTTGGCTTTCAGGTGGCTCTCTGGTGACTCTTGTTTAACCTAGTACCAGCTTCCTCCCAGTTCCTCAGCTCCTCATCCATGCAGATTCCCAGTTCCAGCAGTGGCGTTGTCCTGAAGTTTAACCATACAAAGACTTTCTGAGGCATCAGCACCTTTTTGGTGCTGCTGGCTTGTCTGCTGCCCCACTGCAGGTCCTGGTGGGAGATTTCCTAGGAAGATGCAAACCCTGCTCCCTGACACTTCTCCCACAGGAAGCCTTGGAGCTACACCCTACTTGGCTGCAGATGCTTGCCTGCTTTTATGTGCAGTTTTTGGCTCCTGAGAGCACTGTGTTCCTGGGAAGATATACTTAGGTCTTTACTTAATCTCCTTTCTTTCGAGGTTAAATGTGTAGTGTTGTTCTGGATTTGTTTTTTTAATGTCCTATAAAATTGCTGTCATTCTCTTCCTAGGCTGTTTTTCCCTGTCTTAGACTGCAGACCACTAGCAGCTATTTTTCTGCCCTAGAGGCAACTGGGGTCTGGCTCAGCTCAGAAACTCCCTGACCAAGTCACTGGACGTTCATCATTTACCCTCTTTTGAGGGACTCAGGGAGTTCTGTAGATTACAGCAAAGTGGTCAGATGGAGCTTGGGGTGACTTAGGGTTTGTTTTGCAAATGGTCATTCGTTGGAGCTCTGTTTAAACAAACAGAGCTCAAATAAACTTTCCACTTCATTGCATTAAAATCCCTTAATTCATTAAAATCCCCTGGCCACAGACATTCAGGCCTCTGCTGTGCCAGGTGCTGTTTAAACAATTACCAAGTGCTGGTGTCTGCTGTAAAATGATCACATTGTTCGTTTCCAGTCGCTCGTTGAGTGGCTTTTGTTAGGGGAGATGATACTAGTCCTGGTATTTGCTGGCTGTACAGCCAGCACCAAGGAAACCTGTAACTTTGCCCAGTTTTAAACCCAGGAAGGTTGTTTTGACCCTGTCTTGCTGTGCAGCTGCAGCAGGAGCATCTGTTCCCTGGTGGGAAGCAGCAGCAGTTTTCCAGCCGGATCAGACAGCTGTGGAGGACTCTGTAGGTACTGGGCAGGTGGGGAGTTGAAGCCAAAAGTCAAAAGAAAGAAAGGCCAGAGAGGACTGAACTCAGCTGTCCCAAGTCCCTCTTGGTGCAGAGGGACTCCATTGCCATACTTGAGTCAGCAGGTAAGAAACAGCCCTGCGATGTGTTTGTGTGTCCATCTTGGTCTCTCACTCTTTTGGCTACATGGCTGTGGTGAATATTGGCAACCTTGTTGTCTTTTCTTGCTGTTTCCCTTTGTGGTGGATGCCTGTCCTCCTGAATGTCCCTCTGCATGGATGGGTGCAGCAGAGGCAACAAGGGGGGAATTTTGCCAGAGCTTGGAGCAGGCTATCAGGACCACTTGGTGCATGTATTCTGTCAGGCCTGTCTCAATAAACACAAGTTTATGACAGGGTTACAGACTTTCAGCTACTGGTCTTCCTATATTTTTATATTTTTGTCTTATTCTGGTTAATTTGATAGAAAATTAGATTAACCTAAACCAAGCTGCTCTTGTGGACGTGCACATGAAAGCACATGTAATGAAGGGTGTAAATGATTTTCACTTGGAAAGTGCAGACTTAGCTGATCTGGAGCTTTTTTAGGTCTGCAGCCACAGATCAGTTGAAATCAGGTGAACTGTCTGAAGAGGGGTCACAGAAGGTGTAACAGCATAGTGCAGTGGGTGAGGTTTGTGTGCAGTGTTTTGAGGAGGAGTGCCTTTCCTTAGGCAGCTCCGTGTGCTCTTCTCTCACAGTTCCAGCTCAATGTGGGGCTGCAGAAAAGGCAGTTTTCTGCCAAGAGTGGGGCTGTACAATTGGTTTTGTGCTGTCCTATCCTTGGCACTTGATATAATGGGAGGGGGGTCTGAACTCATTCCCATACCTGTTTGCACCATCACTAGCTCTTCGCACTTTCAGGGAGCTTTTATTCTCAGGAATGCACTGAGTGCCAGAAGTATCTCCAGAGCAGAAGTATTGGTCCGTAAGCTACTCTGTTGGATGTGAGCTTCTGTGTGGCTTAGGAAATCTGCAGTAAAGGAGCAAATTTCATTCCAGAGGCAAAGGGCAAAGGTACCTCCTTTGCTTCTGGCTCAGCATCCAGGTGGCAGGTGAAAGGGAAGAGGAAGGAAGTTGCCTGAATATTGCTGAGACTCCTGCAGAAAACATAGGGCATTTGATTCACAGGCTGGAGGTGAGGAGGTGAAGACATCTCCAGAAAGCTCAAAATTGTGGCTGCTTCTGAAATTTTCTCTGGTGTCCAGATTTCTTTTTATGGTGACTTCTAACAGCTCTCATTAAACAGTAACAATTAAGAGTGTCAGAGAGAACTGGTTCCTGCAGTCTGGCACTGAGCTGAAAGGAGCGGTCCAAAGGGCAAAGTGGCATCAGTAGCTTGGGGTGGGAGAGGCGTTGCTTAAAAGACAGTGTTGGCACAAGACTGGCTGTCTGTTTAAGCTTGGAAGTAGGGGAAGGATAGTAACCTCTGGAAGAGCAGTTTTTTGAAGGCTGTCCTTTGGACACAGCATGTATGTGTTGAAGGGAAGTGCTAAAAGAGTCTTGTGATGACACTTGACTGTCTTAGGCCAGCTGGGTGGACCTGCAGAGGGTTGAGGATGCACATGGTATGGTGTGAAATGCTCTCTGAAGTTTGAGAGAAGTGACAGACACGGCTGTCTTGGCTGCTGGGCAGAGCTTGTGCCCTGCCTGGCTGCTGCCTTGCCTTGCATGCTGCTAGAACCTGATGACTCTGGCAACTCTTCCCTCCATATGTCCTTGTATATTTATATTTACACACACATTTATAAGGCTCCCTCTGAAGCTCAGTGTCCTCTTTGATGAGATCAGGTGCTGCCTTGAGTCACTTGTGCCTCAGCTGTCCTAACCCTACAGGCCCTGAGCTTTAAGAGTAAGTATCTCAACTTCGTGCTCTTGGTGTCTTTCTGTGCTTTCCCAGGAAAAAACTGAAGTGAGAAAGAAGTGACTGAAAAAGAACAATTTGAAGGAACAGATTCATTTCTTAACAAGATCAAGCTTGAATTAAATGGCTGATAAACAGATCAGGTAAGTTTTAATTTTTTTTTTAATTGTGCTTTAGGTTTTTCTTTTAAAATCTTTCAAACTTATTTCCATTTGAGATCCAGGAGGTTGGAGAAAATTATCTGATCATCTCTTCTGGCCTAAAACAGTTCTGATTCTTTCTCTTCTCCTTTCCTACCTGCTTTTTTTGAACCTTCTCTTATTTTCTCTCTCTGTCACGTTGTCACGTCTCCACTTTCTTCAGTTGTTTTTTCTCATTGCCTTTTTTTTCTACCCTCTGCTTTCTATCCCGCGTGAGTCTGTTCCTTTTTGTTTCTTCTTTCAAAGGTCACCCTGACCTGCTGACTTCAGCTGCTGGCATCAAGGGAGCAAAGCCAGTCCTTGACCAGCCAAGGATCTAGTACTTGTAATGACGAAGTCCACATAGCCTTGTGCAGCCTTGTGCTCTTACTCTAAGGACAGTCAAACCTTGAGTGATAGCAGGAACATGAAGTACCAACAGTGATTAAGGACACTTATGTGCACAGTGGAAACTTCAGAGCGTTGGTTCTGGTAAAGGCTGGATTTGAGTCTCCCCTGGAAATAATCTGGGATGCATTTTGGAAAGACACAGTTTGGCCCTTTGCTTCCTAAGAGCTGTGTCAGGTGGATCTGCACATTCCTCCACGTGGGTTTAGCTATTTGAAGTTGCCCCAGCTAGGTGACTCCTACATGCTGTGGGATTCCTGTGGGGTCTTTCGTGTTATTTTTCTAACATCTACTTTTCCAGGTTACCAGCTCAGGACAGGTGGGGTGAGTGGATGAATGAAACATGGTGATAGAGGGATAGGACTTGGAGTGCATGAATGCTGCAGGCAAGAAGGCTGCCCCTCCTTAGTGTTTGCCACAATTAGGATATCTTCCTGTACGCCTGTCCTCTGCAAATGTAAACAGTCCTGAGCTGTGCTGATAAAAATACAGCATTTTCTGGAGTATTTGTGTGCCTAGATTTGGCCATCATCTGCTACCTGATTGGGAGAGAACTTGGAACTCTTCCAAGACACCCATGAAGGGCATGCTGAGATTCACCTCCATGGAGCCTGGCAGGTCTATGTTCCTGATAACCTCAGCAAAGCAAAATGATCACACATCTGTGACTGTTTGAAGCTTGGTATTTTGAAGGAAGAAAAGAAGTGTCCTACAAGAAGGGATGTGTCCTACAAGATGTGCCCTGGCTCCTCCAGTGTGCTCTTGGCAGGGTGAGCAGGAGCTTGCTGGCTACAGGGACTAGTTAAAAGGGCTAAGGAGGAGCACTAGAAGAGGAGAATTGGGATGCCTTTGTATCCCTTCTTGTATTAAACTGAGCAAATGGCTTCATTTGCATGCTAGCCTGCGTTGTCCCCGTTTCACTAAGCCCTGCACATGTAGGTAGTGAGAGGCAGTAGCTGCGCAGAAGCTAAATAGGACAGAAAGACCAGGCACAGTGGATTCTTATCCCTTGAGAGAACAGAAAGCACTGACTTGTGAAGTGGGATGACTCAGTCACATGGGAAAAAGCTTTTGATTCAGGTGCAGTGGTCTTTGTCTCATGTTCTTCTCCGTGCCTCAGATCCCTCACCTCTCCTGCTTTGGTCCTCTCTCCAGTCAATGGGACTGCATCTCTGCAGTAGTCACAGGCAGCCAAGCTAAGATTTGTTACTGTCACCCCTTAGTAAAATAAGATTGATAGCAAAAGACTAAAATCAACAGCAGTGGTTTGCTGCAAGGTGAGATCAAGGGCACTGCATTTCTGCAGTGGAACTTAATCTCAGTGTCTTGCTGGATACTGCCCCATAGTCCATCCATACTAGTTTCCCCCTGCAGTGTTCATGGAGAGACCTGGATGGTTAGACTCAGGTGGGATGGGAGTATTGAGCAAGGGTTTCTCCCCCACAGGCAGAGGGAGAGGCTGTCTGCAGCCTCAAATTTTTGTCTTGCCCAGGCATGTCATACCATTCCCCTTTACTGCGGGGTCTGGGCTGAAATTGGGGAATTTCTTGCACTTACAGTAGCAGCAGGCAGGACCTTTGTGTCTGTGTCCTAGTCTCACCTGATATAAACCCTATGATGATTTTACTGTTGGAACAGGTTGAGGAAGGCAAGTGTTTGCCTGTCCCAGGTGTTTCAGGGACACTTAGAGAAGTAATGACAGTGCTGAGGCTGGAAGGGGGCACTAGTCGTGCCTCTCAGTCTGTGACCTGCCAACAGTGACTTCAGAACTGAATCTGGGGAGGCTGAGGTGATCCTGTTTTCAAACACCTTCCTTCTCCATGGTGTCTCGATCTTGGCACAGTTTTATCTGGTTTCTAACCTCCTCCTTCAGTGTGACTGTGGGTTAAATAAGGAGAGCACAATAATGTGAAGCTTACTGTTTGAAGTTTTCCCATGTCCTGAGCAGAAGTTGAGTGTAGGAGTTTGCAGGCAAATCTATTCCGTTTTCAGACTGTGGCACAAAGATCCCTGAGGCAACAGTCTGGGGCTGGTGAGGTCTGAAAGCCTGGCTCTGCACTGAGCTTGTGCACTGATTTGGATCTGCCTTCTTCAAGCGCTGTGCTGATTTAATCTCAGTCAGCACTGTCTAGTTGGGAGCTGTAGGCTGAGCTCAAATCTATCTGCCTGTCCTTGGCACCTCTTCTTACAGCTGTGCCAGCCCTGGGGCTGTGTGTGTTGTATCGTGCAGGTGTTGAGGAGGAAGGAGCTTTGGGTACAGGACGGCAGAGGCTGAAAGGAATGTGTCAAGGTGTGTCTGTATGTCAGTCCTGAGGTGTCAAGATCATGCTTAGCACCTGTGGACAAAGTCTCTTGTGTTTTTTTTCCATCCCTTATTTGTCTGCTTCCCTCAGGGACCATTCTAGTTGAAACCTTGAGTCTCCATATCCTGCCTTTCCCTCAAGCATGGCTGCTTATGGATGCTCTCTGCAATTGCCCCTTGATGCAGAGTGCTCTGGAGTGCTGTTGGGGGGAACATGTTTGCAGAGCTTCACCCCCATGCCTTGGCCAGCCTCAGCACTGCTGCTTCCAGAGGATAATGCAGTCTGTCCCCGCATCCAGAGCAGCAAGTCACCGTCATGAAAGGCAGTATTCCGTTTCCCCTGGTGGGAGGATAGGCCTTGCAGGCTCACCCAGCTGCAGTCTAGGACTGCTGTCAGCCACCAGTTCAATGTCTGACACATCCTGTGTTCAGGGAGCCATATCCTGTGCATTATTGGAGGGAGCTGACTCAAACAGGCTTTCTTTGTGTCTGTGTACAGTGGTTTATTGAGCATGTAAGTGCAGGACATTTTTCTTAATTGAATTTGCTGGGAATCCATGTTTAGCTGATGTGGCTTTCACTCAGTGCCACTTGCAAGAATTCTCTGTGGGAACACTAAGGGGAGTGGAAAAAGCCCTGTGCTTGGGAAGCTCGTACAGCGAGCCAGGTTTTGATTTCCCCCAGAGGTATGAGCTCACGTCTCCGCGTCTGCGGCCGTGCGGGCTGCCAGCCCTGTGGTGCTGCTTTGTGTGTGTTCCCCTGGCCCTGGGCAGGGGCTCTGGAAGCAGTTTCCCATGGCTGCAGCCATCTGCTCCATGGCTGCCAGCTGGGTGCTTCTGCTGGGCCCGTTCCCACATGATGGTAGCAGCTGATGTGTCACGAACCTCTCATTAGCTGTGGATATGATTGTGGTGCAGGAAAGCTTTTGTTGGTAAACCTGCTGGCTTGGATGCCTGTGGGCCCCAGCTGAAGGCTGTCCACGTGGTAGATGCTCCAGCACTCAGTCTTTTCTCCTCTAGGGACAACAGAAATCCCTGGGTCCTGGGCAATAGGATTTTTTCCTGCTCCTAGTGATGTGTGGGTTAGGTATTTGGCTCCACTCCACTCATCAGTGGTTTGTCCTGATGGTGCATGCTGCTTTCTCTGCCTCCCCATATACACAGCAGGAACCAAGCTTTGCTTTGTAGAAGAGCTTCCTTTCTGCTGGGGAGGACAGCCTTGTCTCACAGCCATGCATTAACTCTGGTCACGCGAAAGAGCTCAGCTCTCTCCCCTTTTCCTTCCCTCATATTACCCAGTGCTAAGACATCTGTTTTTCTCATCCCCTTACAGTTTACCTGCCAAGCTGATCAATGGAGGGATAGCTGGGCTGATCGGGGTCACGTGTGTGTTTCCTATTGACCTGGCAAAAACTCGCCTGCAGAACCAGCAGAATGGCCAACGGATGTACACCAGCCTGTGAGTACTGCCCACAGGGCCATCATCCCTCGGGGCTTCCCGTGGGGAGTCCTTCCACTTTGGTACCTCTTTCAAGTGAGCTCACTTCTCCAGGAACTGGGCTGTCCTGAGGAGAGTCAGGGGACAGTCTGGAGCCAAGCTGTGCTGGAACAGACAAAGCAAGTAAAGCAGCTGTTGAGGCTGCTGAGCTGAGCAGAGGAGTCCTCTGCAGGGGGCACATCTGTTTGCATCCCTTACTTGGGAGCAGCGTGTTCCCTCCTGCCTGGGCTCAGAACCAAAACACAAGGAATCCCAATCACCTGATCCCAAACAGAAGGAGTCTGCTGAGCTAGTCAGGTGCCTGATGGAATTTCTGCCTCTGTTCTGTTTCCATTTCTCTGATATTGAAGATCCTTCCTTTGCTGTGTCAGTTTTTAAAAGAGGAAGCAGTTGCTCATTCCCAGTCTAGAGCATTGCATGTGGACCTTTTGAAGGATCACAGGTTGACACATGCTGTAGTTACACTAGCAGTCTTGTGTCCAAAAAACCCCAGGTACTGCAGGCTGTAGGAAAAGAAAACATGAGTGTATCCAGCCCACCAAATTCACATGGAGTTTGTGTTGGATGCATAGGGCTGTGTATCTGCTGTGGGAATGTGTACCACACTCAGCACAAGATGCTTTATCCTAGGAACCAGAGACAGACCTTAGTTTTCCAAAAGAATTGATGGTATTGAGGAGAAGAAGGGACTGAGACTGGTGAGGTATGTCCTGTCCTCCTATAACTTTGTTTAGAGCTAACATTACGTCCTCTCTGCTCCTCTACACCATCTTTTTCTCTGTCTTGCACAGGAGAATTTGAAGCAGAGGGGGAGTAGGAAGGAAATGCTCTGTATGTTGATGGCTATAGTCTCTGTGCCTCCTTGCTCTAGCTGATGACATGAGCTCAGGCTGTAGGCTCTGGTGCTTCCCTTGACAGTTCCCATGCACTCTGTTCCCTGCACTGTCGGTGTGCCCTGACTTGTTGGCAGGATGTGGCCCCCCATCTTGCTTTGCCTCCCCTTTTGTTGTGTCCTGCTCCTGCCGTAGATTGCCTCACCTCCCTGAGGATCACTTATCCTCCTAACCTGACATGTGACAGCAGCAGGAATTGGGCAGGATGAAGAACTTGTAGGCACCCCTTGGGATTGCATGCTAGAATGTCTCATGCCTGGAAGGGAGCTCAGTAGGAGAGAGGCTTTTAACCTCCAGCAGTCAAGTGCAAGTTGGCTCCATAGCCAGGAATTGCTGCAAGATGAGGGGCTATTAAGGAATACCTAAGATTTCCCTGTATATTTGAACTGGCTGCTTCTAAGAAAGAGAAGGGCTGAGCTTTCCTGAGAAAGTTTCCCCAGTTACAGAGGCTTATTTTTCTGGAAATGCTGTGTGCCCATCAATACTAGATTTCCTGATTACACCAATTACCTGGTGTCTGCTGGACACCCAGGAAAGTGGCAAGTTCCTTTAAAATGTTAGCTTTGTAAGACAGTGTGCCTTACTTCTGCTTGGCTCAAGAAATCTTTGGCATCAGGGGAACCTTTCATTTGAAACAGACAAAGACACTGGGGGACTTCTGAGGGCTGGAGAGAGCCTGGCTTTTGGGCTGTGCTGCCCCAAGTATGTTATGTATCATTTTAGTTGGCTGTTGGCTCCCTTTTTCCAGGGAGAGAAGAAAGCTGGATGTGGCCCTTGGCTGCATCTTTTTCTGCTGCAGCTTGAGGGGCTTTAAGTGACATGCAAACTCTATCCTGATGCAGCAGGGCTGTATGAATATGAACAGCTCTTCTCACTCCTCTCCCTGCTGCAGCTTGTTCGAAGCAGCATCGCTGGCTCAGGGAAAATGTGTTGCCTCCAGCATTGCAGTGGAAGGACTTGATGGGATGGACAGGGGAAAGGAGCACTGAGATTTGTGGGGCTTGCAGATGTGTTGGAGGGGCTGCTCAGAAGGAAATGAGTATGTTGCAAGTTGCAGGGGCTGGAGTGAAGTGTGTGAAAAATGAGATGCCAAAGGATTCAGGGAATCCCAACAGAGAGGGGAAATTCATTGCCATGACATCCAGCAATGCAGGATGGGGTCTTCACAAACAACCCTAGAACCGTCTTGACCCAGGCAGGGCCACGAAGCCCCAAAAGGAGCTCTGTATTTCCTTCTCTTCCACCTCAGCACTACTGCAGAGCTGAGAAGAAGTTTACTCCTTGTGTTACCAAATCTCTTAAAAATGTATTCATGTTTTCATCAGCCACACTTCTCTTAAAGGCTTAAAAGAGCCTTTTGCTCCTTAAATTATGTACACATATATATGCCTGTGCACCTCTTGCTTCCCCTATGGCCACAACAAGTACCTGTCTCTTCCCAAAGACCCTAAGGCCACCTTCACCCAGCATCCAGGCTTCATGCAGCTGTGGTCCAGAGAGGGAAGCTCTGCCAGGGAATCTGTGCAGCCTTCCTGAACTGTGCCTTTGGATTTGCTAGGGGTGTGTGTGTGTGTCTGTGCCTTCTAAAGCCTTTGAGCCATTCCAGTGCTCTGCATGGTTTTCCTATCTGTAGGAAATGTGTTTGCAAGGAGGAAGGTGACACTTTTCCCATTGGAGCACGGTACCCTGCTGTGCTCTCCTCAGGCTAAGAGCCTGAGTGCTGGCTGCCTGCTGTGGGGCTTGATGTGTTAAAAGTGCGTGCTCTAATCTGCGTGGGAGGCCACAGATGACTGAGTGTTCAGGTCATCTCGTGTTTGTGTGCCTTGTGTCAGATTTCACTGAGTAAGTCAAACAAATTAGCATGGGGGGGGGGTTTAACCCCCTTATTTCCCTTCCAGAGCTGGATTTAAAAATGCATACATGGGGATCTGCTTGTTAGAACATCTCATGTGCATTTGCCACAGGGGACCCTGCATAAACAGCCCTTGCAGTGACACTTTTCCCTTTTGTGTTTCTAGAAAGCAGACAGTGTGTGCAGGGTGAGCCAGGGGTTTCAAAGCCCCTGTGAATTAGAGGTTGAAATTGGACTCAGGCCTCAACAAGGGCACATTCAGAGGCTGACGCAGTTCCCATCTCAGCTGAGGGTTTTGCTGACAGAATGTAAATGGAAACCACTCCGAGAAATTTGCTTTGTTTTTCTCTGCACTCCCCCACCTTTGAGGTCCTGTGGCTCATCTCTCTCTGTTCTGTTTGCAGGTCTGACTGCCTCATTAAAACAATTCGGTCAGAAGGCTACTTTGGCATGTACAGAGGTAAGTACAGCTGACTCAGGCACAGCACAGCTTTTGCGTTGGAAGCACTGGTGCATAAGTAGGAGGAAAAGCTCTGTTCTCTGGCATATAAAACAATAACCTGGCAGTATCCTAGGAGGTTGAACAGTGCAGCTGTTTCTGAAAATAAACTCCTCTGTGCAGGTGTCTATTCAGATATCTACCACTGAGGACTTGAGTCCTCCTCATGACTTTTTTGGTGTTAAATCTTACCATTTAGTGAAGTTCATCTTTACTAGCAGTTTAAGTGAAGCTGCTGGACTTCGGTTCAGGACTGTATGTTATGTTTCCCAGCTTGGGCAGAGGGGCAGTAGCAAACCAACTCTTGAAGTTCTGTGGTTAACCATTGAATTTATGTCAAAGCTCCCCACCAGCGTGGTCAGGCCTGCTGTCTCAAGCATGCCCAAGTGTCTTGTTCAAGCATTAAGACAAACTTAAAAAATTAAAAATAACCTGCCCTTCAAAAAAAGCTTCCTTGGGATGGTGAGAAAATCAGAGGTTGGCTCAGGGTGGAGCTGTTTGGTTGTTGTGTGCTGACCTGCTAGAAATCTCTTGGCTCCTTGGCCCAGGCTGTCTGTTAGAACAGCGAGTTCCTCAGCTGAAATTATACCTTTTCTAGTTTAAACACAAAATCCCTGTAAGTTTTTTAAGATTTTGAGGAGAGGAGACCAGCAGGCCAAATCCTGACTTTACTTGTAGCAGAGGAAAATGTGGAATACCTCCTTGGCTTGCATCACAGTCCAACTGGCTTCATTGACACTGAACTCCGGTACATTTTGTGTCCTGACAGTCACTTGCCTGCATATGCAGTTTTTGTCTGGGGTGCTCAGATAGCATTCTTGCTGGCATCCAGTCACTGATAAAGCCTGATAAAAGTTACACTGCTGTGATTAAGCTGAGTCCTTGTTCTTTGTTTTTTCAAGCGGAAGTGCAGAGATGCTTGTGCCTTGTTCTTGGCATGTGTGGTATCTCTTGCTGCTTCTTCCCTGCTCCTAAGGAAACACAGGCATTGTGGCTGGCCAGCCTGGGAGCAGGCACTGGATGTTAAAGCAGCATCTCTTGCCCAACTTCCTGGTGGGCGTTTCAGGGGAGTGTGGTGGATGGTGGGGAGGGATTGGCTGCTTTGCATCAGCTTTCCTGGGAGCAGGCAACAAGACAAATAACCTCGAGGAGCCCTGGCGAGCTCCATCTTCGATGCTAGCAGTGACGCGTTCCCCTTTGATTTTTTCCAGAAGCTGGCTGCTTCTCTGTTCCTAGCCAGGAATTTGAGCTTGTGTTAACTTTGGCTGTAAATGTGCAATGGCAGGCTGCTTGGTGGGAGGCAGAAGGAAAAAGCTGTTTGGGGAAACTTACAGGGGAGACCAAGAGTTTTTTGTGAGAATCAGGACTTTTGGGAAGACAGCTTAGTCCTTTAAGGCATAGAGTGGTAGAGAGGATGTGGATCTCCAGGCCACTTGTCATCCCCAAGCAGAAGGGTCCAGTGGGTTTTGCATACCTCTTCCTTTTCCCAACCTTTCCCAAGTCTGGTCAGCTTGGTCCGTGTCCCCAACTCTGTTCAGGATGCTTCAAATTCTGACTATTAAACAGGGAGCTGGGTTGGAGAGACCTTTTTTGAATAGCTCCAGCTTCCTGCAGAAAATTACAGATACTTCAGCATGGCCAGGGTGCAAATGTGAGTACTCCCAAGAGCAGCAGTCCTGGTCTCTGTGCCTCAGTTTTGTGAGCTAACTTCAGTAGCCCTTCCCTCCCTCTCAGGGAGAGGGTTGGCAGGTAAAATACATCCCAAGATCCATGAAGATTGTGTGAGCACTTTTCTGGAAAGAAGGTAAAGAGATATCTGAAGCTTGCAGACAGAGAAAGATGGAAATCAGGTGATGGGGTTGGTTCCTTCTCCCTCCAGCTGTCCTAGTTCCCCACCAGAATTTGCTGCATGACTCACAAGCTCTTATTTGCAGGATTTAAGCTGAAATTGGGAGGATTAGATGTTAATGTGCTAAAGTAGCAGCTGCTGCTCCCCATGGAGGAGTCACAAGCACGTCAGTTGTCCCTGCAGATCCTTTGGCCTCTGTCACAGGACAGAAAGGGCCTGTTTGGGCACAGCCATTCCTGCTGTGTGACTTCAGGGCTCCTTCATGTGTGAATCAAATCTCCTCAGTGCAGGCAGGAGAGTGGTTTGTGCTTGTAGGATGCTTTTCTGCAAATCACCTCTTAAGGTGTTTGTGTGGGCAAACAGTCTTTGCTTTGTATGAGTAGCCCATAGCAAACTGTGCGATGTATAAGGCTATCCCAATGTTTCTCTCAAGTTCTTCCCCAAAAGTTACAGGGCTTCTTGGATTTGTTTGTGGCAGGAAGAAGAGCAGTTCCCTCGTGTTTTTTCCCATATCATCTGTAGAGCAACACTGCCTCGAAGCTGGAAGGTGCTGTCTAGCCCTTTCTGTGCTCAAGGAATTGATGATGTGCAGCCTTAAATATAATGACAAGTGAACGAATCCCTAGTGCTTGTGGACTCCTGGTCCCCATGGGCATCACTGATAGGGGGCCTTGGAGAGATGCTCTCTCAGCTTCCCACTGCAGTCCAGCCAGAGCTACCTAGAGATCCCAGCACATGTTCTGAGCAATCCCAGTGCTGTTTGCAGACCAGCTGTTTGGCCAAGCTGGCAGATCAGGCTGAGGAAGTGCCCTTTGCTGTTGGTGACGTTTGGAGGGTAGCTGCACTTCAGCTGCAGCAGTGTGGCAGCCTTCCCTGGCCTCTGCTAATAATATCTCCTAGTGCTGCACTGGGGATGACTCAATCCTGCTGTTATGTAGGTTGCTGGTGGTGTATAAGGGCTTCTGTGAGAAATGTGTTTTAATGAAAAACCAAGGCTTGGTGAGAAGAGGGCACCTACAAGTTTAGTTGCCAGACAACTGGTTTTGCTTCTTGTTGATTTTGATCTTTGTAGTGCTTCCTTGCTTCTTTTGGAAAAGCTTTGTTTTTTAATAACTGCTATTCATTTTTCCATTCGGTTTGTCAGTCTTTGCTTGTGGTACATGTAGCATTGCCTGTAGGCCAAGGCTGGCTTTAGTTAGGGAAGTACTCATTGGTGTGGGCAGAACTGAGGAGATTTTACAAAAAGAAGATGATGCTGTGGAAAGCATACAGCCAGCAGCTGGAGTATCTAATTTCTCCTCCTCCAGTAAATTGAAGCTGTTATGGATTATTCAGGACAGGGATTATCCATTCTCTGCTAAGCAGCTTTACTGAAAATATCAAAGATGTAGGAGAAAACCCAGGTTCATTAACTTTTTTCCCCTGTATATTACATGTTTCTACCTTCTGCTTTTTTGCAATTGAAGAGAAACTTCTATGAAAGCCTCTTGGTTCCTGAAGGTCAACATGTGGAAGTGTATTTCTTGTGTACCTTCCTTGCTTGATAGTTCAGAGTTTGTTTGCTTTCTTTGCACTGAAAGTGAACCCTTTAACTGATGTTAAGAGTAGCAGGTTTATGCTTTTTTCTTTCTCTTTTTCGTTTTCCAAGGAAAGAGTTATTCATTCAGTGTGTCAGTGTACAGATGTTATACTTTATAGCCATTGGGAGTGTCTTTGAAGTTGTCTTCAACTTGGTGTTTGAGGAAACACTTCAAGGGTAGCCACTTCCACTTAAAAATTAGGCTGTGTGGATTTGTTTTGTAGATCCTGATATGATTGGCATTAAAAGATTGATGTGGAGCATGAGGGTCATTTCTGTGTGGCTTCTCTTCATGTGCAAGAGCCATGGCATGGGGACACGATGTGTAGGAATAATATCAAACTGAAGCACCTCAAAACTTTGCAAAGAACCAGAAGTGTGAGAGGCCTGCCCTGCTGCCTGTTAGTTGATTTGTCTACTGTCAAAGATGATGGCTTTTGTTTGATATCATGGCCAGTGTGGAACGAATGCACTGGCTTGGCTTGCTGTGAGGCAGCCTTACTCCTTGGGAGTTGAAAGATGTGTTGGGCAGCCCAGCCCCGAGCAGCAAAGGCTGTCTTTGCTGCAATTACCTGAGTGGTGGAGGTGTGTCTTCTGAGCAGGTGTTGTAGAGCCAAGGATTCCTGTGTCCCGCTCCCCACTGTAGTGGTCCCAGAAGTCCCACTGTGACTTTGCTTCCTAATTGGAGGGAAGTCCCCCTAAACCTATGTCTTTCAGTTTTTGAAGGGAGGAGAGTCCATCCTGAGGAATAAAGGATTGAGCTGACTTTCTCTAGGTGTGTTTAGCCCTTATAGGTCCTGTCAACTTGGGTTCAAAGGTCCTGAAAATAAGCCCCACCAAGTCTGTGGAGCCTAGTGGGGGTACAGGCCTCTCTGGCTGCTTCTCTTTGGAATATGAAACTTTGGGATAAATGGTTTAAATCTCAAAGACAAGCATAAATGCCTGTATTTGTGTTTATTTTTAAAGAGGTATTCTAGGCCATTAACAAGTCTCAAGTGTAGCTCCTTTGGAGGGCTTGGAGCTCAGTAATTTCAGTGCAGGAAAAGCTTGAGGCTATCCACTCGAGGACTTTTCGAGCTGTAGGATTTAAATGGAGGAGAGTGTTCTGGAGTGCTAATCTAATGGTGCAAACCGCACTCTGCTGGCAATGGACTGGCCCTTCCCTCACCCCATTTCCCCCAGGGCAGCTTGAAAGCTGCTCCCAGCCACTGTGTTGCACTAATGTTGCACTAATACCCGTGTTCATGGCCCACAGCAGCCAGCCAGGCCATGCAGGCCTTTCATTGTGACAGGCACAATACCGGGATTTGCTGTTTGTTGCTCCTGACAAAAGGGCACTCCAGCGGGTGGGGGATTCAGGGAGCCAAGGCTTGTTTACATCCCAGGTCCCCCAGCAAGCCTTGCCGTGGAGCTCAGAGGGGAATTTCTGTGTGATGATGCAGCTTGTGGTGGGCAAAAAGCCACTTCAACGGTGGCTGTTCTGGGGGTGACACCCAGTGGCGATACACAGGGGAAGCCACTTTGCTCTAAGGGCTGGTCTAGAGCTGGTTCTGTGCCGGTGAGCCAGGTGACTTCACACAGCCTTCAGGTCTTTTCTCAGCTGCTTGGTAATCAAACTGCTCTGGTGCTTTTTGGGGAGGAAGCAGGGAAGGGATCCAGTGAGAAGGCATGGCAGGGGGTATTTTGCCTCTCAGTATCACAAAATATTTGCAAAGGAGTTGGGACTGGTTGTTAAACTGTCTGGTTGTACTCCTTTTCTGAAGGTTTAATCTGTATTCATAGGAATGCATCCTTGGATGAGAGATGAGGATGCGTGTATACAAAGTGGGAGGTAGTAGTAAAGCTGAAGAAATTAAAAAATACATATGGCAAATGAAGTAGAAACACATCTGGGGATGTTTTCACAAACCCAAGGTGTTGGGAGGCAGAAATACTGTTAGTTTTCAGTGGTGTTTTGTATTTCTAAATCCCTTTGGTGCGCTGGGAGCTTTCCTTCATCTCTCCGTGGTTTTTTTACAGAAGTTACGACACATTCCTGAAAGATCCACTTAACGATTCCTTTATTCTCATTATCCAATGGCCTTTTCTTCTTTTCCTTGCCCAGGGGCTGCAGTGAATCTGACTCTAGTGACACCAGAAAAGGCTATCAAATTGGCAGCCAATGACTTCTTCCGGCATCACCTCTCCAAGGACGGGTGAGTAGGGAATTGACCTTTTGCAGTCAACTTAAAAGACGCCGCCTCTTGGAACACGCCTGGTGAGACATCAGGAAAAGGTGGAATGGGATAGTGCAATGACTGAAATACAGCTGACCTTGAACAGCTCAGCTGGTGATTACGTTCAGGCTAAGGATGCAATGTCTAAAATGGGAAGCATGAAGCACTCCACTGGATGGCTGCTCTTTATTCAAGCTTCTAAAAATAGTTCCAGATTTAAGCCAAGGTTAGCAGATCCAGAATGTGTAGTCTAAGTATTCGAGAGGAACCCAATGTCACTGATGATTGCTCAAACAGCTGCTGGGAGGACTCTTGTCCTCAGCATCCTGTTGAATCTTCTCAGTCCCCTTCTGGCTCAAAAAGATATCAAGTCAAGTTCTGTAGACCCCAAACTTAGCACCCCTCTTCTTCTTTTGTACCTTGAAAATAGTTTTAGAGAGGTGGTATATCTGAATTGGCTAAGGGCACTTGCAGCCGCTGACCTTCAAATAAATGCTGAAGGAATAAAATTACCTGTTCAGCTTGCAAGTGGAGTTTGTTTCATGTGAATTAAATGTAAGTAAAAGGTATAAGCTGGAGCAGTTGAGAGGAGCTGGATCCTGAATATTTAATGCTGCTTTCACCAAGATGTTTTCCAGATTGCATGGGAAGTGGTTGTGTTTCCCATCAGAGAGAGGCCTTTCCTCAGAGGCAGACAAGGGCATTGTTTCCAGTCCTCAGTGACAGTCGCTAGAATCACAGCCTGCTTGGGATATGATCCCAACAATTCCCATCAACAGTTGTGGGGTGGAGCCTCAGTGAAAATGCAAAGCTCCAGCACAATTACTGGGCTTAACAACTTCCCAAAACACATCACGTCAGTCTTGGCTGCTGCAGATCAGCATCCAAGCAGCTTCAGTGGAGATTATGAACTGATGCAGATTGAGAATCCATTTTTTCCTGTACCTTTTCTTTTTTTTTTCTTTTTTTCTTTTGTTCTGGAGTCCTTTAAAGTAGCAGCTAACATATGTCTGCATGACTCATCGGCTCACAGCTCGTTGTGATTTTCTGACTCAAGTCTTCGAATAGTCTGTCTTATGTGCTCTGCTCAGACAGTGGGAGGTAATGATGTCCTCTCCCAAGCAGAGTGTCTCACCCCTGCAGCAGACAGCCCGGCACACCTTGGTGTGCTGCAGTAAACAGCAACACAGCTCTGCCACCACCTACAAAGTGGGGGCTTAGTAGCTTGTACAGGCCCAGCAGGGTGTCAACCTGCCACACCTTGTACTGCCACTAAGGGGATGGTTCCATGGAAGAAATCTGACTAGCATTGGAACATATTTGGCATTCTGGGAGAGCAGTCACTGCTATGATGTTTCAGCCATTAAACGGGGACATGTCTGTCAGTTGATGTCCTTCACCATGAGAGGTAAAGGCTTCCTCAGAGGACAAGTGTGTGTGTCTCAGTGCTGAGTTCAGCTTTTAACAGGTCTTTGAATAAGTTGGATGCAGCTGTTTCCATGAGCGGCTGAGGTTTTCACTCAGACCTCTTCCAGTTTGACTTTTGGGTCACTGGCTGGTGCACACATGACATAGATGATGTGCTGCACTTAATTCAGAATAAAGGAGCTAGAGAATTTTTCCAAGAGCAGGACACGCTGTTCTCCTAAATCTTACATACTGATGGGTTTGGCAGTACAGTGACTTAGAGCAGGAGCATGATACCACCCAGGTAGTGGAAGGTCTTTGTGTCTTAACACAGAGCATTTTTAGTTCCTTCAGAGAAAAAAGAGGTTGTGCCACAGTTAGGTGACAAGAGCTAGGCAGCATGTGGAGTCAGAGTCATCTCATTTAACCACCATGAGGGGCTTGGATGAGTGAAATCTGGTCAGCTGTGCTCTTGAGGGTGAGCTGGCCAGAGAGGCAGAGCCTTGATACTGCTGTGTTAGATGATTTAAGGTGTTTCTACCTAGAAATGTCACCCCCAAATATGATGGGAAGAAAAACACCTTGCAAGTTTGCATGGCTGGTATAGGCTATGAATGTGGGATCTGGCAGTTTTCTCCCTTGGGATGCTTCTGTCCCGTCCTCCCCAGCTGCCTTAGTAAGATGGGCAGGATTAGCAGTGCTGGAATTTAAAGGCCTCTCCTACCCAGGACCAACAGGGTGCATATCTGCTAGCAAGTCACAAGGCTGGGCCACCTATTTCTCAATTCCAGCCAAAGCCTAGTTATGAACAACAAAATAGCTTGGGGTTAGAAAGGTGAAGCCTGGAGTTGCCTGGCACATGAATGTTGTTTCATTTCTTGATGTGTAATGGCATCAGTCGAGGTGTTACACTGGGCGAAGCACAGCAAGGGGGTTAGGATCAGTGTAAGGCTGGATCAGCAAGATCTTGGTTCTGCTCCACCAAAGACCTTTTTGCACAAGCCAGTCTGTCTGCTGTGTATATTCCTAGATGATGTACCCTTAGGTCAGTATCCCAAAGGATGCTCTAACTCAAAGCTGCAGAAGTCCTCTAGACCTGTTTACATTGAGTGCCTTGTGCTAAGTTTATAGCACTTGTCTTGCTTGAAATATGTTGCACGAGTTGGTAATCCTTTTCTGATAAAATGTGCATGTTCTACCAGTATTTTCTGATTAAAATATGTGGAATTAAAATAGACCTCAATGTGCAAGAGAAGGAAGTATGTGTGGACAGAGAGAATGTGGCAAATCCAGCATGACTCAGAGTAGCCTCAAGTTAAACAACAGCTTTCAGTGTACATTAATGTAATTATTTTTATCCTTTGAAAAACTTGGTGTTGAAATTGCTTTTAAACTGCTAGGATAAAAAAGTGGCATACAGCCTATTTTTGAAAGGCCAGACTGAAAACAGCACCTGTGGTGTAGGAAGCTCCTGACTGCAAATTGCTGGAAGAGTATTTTAGGGATGTTATCACTACAGGCTTATGCTAGACTCCCTTTTTCCTGACTCTGCTCTCGGACACTGCTGGAGGTAAAGCATTGGGGCAGCAGGTCCTCACAAGGGATCTCATGGCCTTGCTGGTGCAGCTCTCTCCCTGAGTGTGCAGGTGTGTGTTCCTGCAGCTCTCTTCACCCCGAGACTAACTGGGGGACATAATTTCTGCTTCTTTGCCAGTTGTTATTTCTTTGCCAGTTTCTATTTTGATGTCAAGGCCATTATGACAGCCTGCAGCTACAGCTTTTTGTTTTCTCAAGAAACAAAACTCAGTTGGTCCTCCCAAGCTGTCCTGGTCATTTAGGAATGAGGGAGGCTTGACTGAGTTGTGTGAGTGCTGAAAACATGCTTGCTATGCCATGGAGGAGAGGAGGGAGACCAAGATACTGAAGAACTTGAAGGACACCCCATGGCCATGATTGAAAAATGCAGTAAGGGTCAAGTGATTTCCTGTGATGATTTTGACCTAAGAGCCTCAGCAGTTCCCAGGAGAAGAAGGTGAGCCACAGAAGAGTCTCCAGGCAGGTCTTTGTTCCTGTGTCATTCTGTGGGGAGGAGTTTTCACTAGGCTGGGGAAGGCAGAATGTGGAGAAAGGGGAAACTTCCAGTCTTCAGGCTGCTGGAAACAGATGGGATTTTTTTTTTAACTCTGGCTTTTTGAAGCTGCATGTGTTGAGAGACTCAGTCTCATAGCTGCTGTTAAAATAGGAGTGGCTTCATTGTCCAGAACAGAGGGTGTGAGGAGTCACCAGGGCTAAGTGAAGCACTTGGGTAAGAAGCGGAGAAGGCAATTTGGATTGATAGTACACCAGCATTTAAAGTACATAATTGGTTATTGGGTACTCAGTGTGTGAGGCCTCTTCGACTGATTGAAGTATTGCTTGCTTTTTATATCCTCTTTGAATCTGGCTGTTAAACGCTCCATAAAATCAGTCCCTTTAAAGTGTCCTACAAGATTTCATGTTTATCTCCAAAGTGTGGAGTGCCAGATAGCTGTTTTGTTGGGCATGGGTTTGCCAGGTTTTGTTCATTTTTCAGGTTCTTGGTTAAATATTCTACCTCGGCAGAATGGCAGTAAAAAGTGTCTTACGCCTTCTTACATAAGCAATTTGTTGCTCATAAAAACTTTCCAGTGTCCCTGGATGAGTTTCCTGCTGCTCTTCTCCAAGGTGTTATTCCCTTACTTATCCTGTCCTCTCTAATCTTGACCTTTATTTTGTTTGCTGTTCTGAAGCAAAGACTGGCAATCTGCTGTCTTAGCAGCTCAGATTCCTAGGAAGACCAGCATGACTGACTTAATTCCGCATTTGCTGATGCTGGCAAATTTACTTCCATTCTGCTTCCTCCTGTCTTGTATCTTTGCACAGGGAAGAGAAATAGCCAACTGGTAATCCTGGGACAAGCGAGGTACTCTTCCTTCGATCTTACGCAGATGTGGAGACTGTTGTCCACTGCCTTCCCAGCTGATGCATCTCCCAGAGTCTTTCCTTCATCTGCTCTTCTTTCAGGCTCTCCTAAAACTCTTGGACCATGTCTTCTGTGGCATGAGTTTAAGTAAAGTGAGGCTTTCAGTTCAGGAAGGAGTGCTGCTGCTAGTCCTGGTGCTGAGCTGCTGTATCGCCCTGTACACACTGTGCTTGGTCTTTCTTTGGCACTTGTGTGTCCAGGCAGTCTCTCCTGCAGTTATCCACTGGATACTCAGACTTCTTTAATGTAGGTAACCCTCATCCAACTCACTGAGACTTGGAAGTGGGGAAATCTTTCCCTTCCCCTTGAGAAGGAGATAGGAGCTGATAATGTCACTGTGCCAATTCAGGAACAGCTGTTTGGGGAGAGCTCTTTTATTTAGCACACAGAGGCCAGGCAGTTGGAGTGGGTTGAAGCTGTTGACATCAAAGGTCAGCCAAAAAGTAAATGCACTTTCAACTGTTAATCTGGAGGGAGATAGAGAGGTGCTGTTTAATCACAGAACGCACCCATGGGAGGAGCATTGTCCTTGTCATCATTCCAGGCACATGTCTTCGGACGAAGTGTGGGTTGTATCTGTGTTCAACATGCTCAGTCATGTTACCCTGTCCATTGTTCACTTCCACAAATGTTCTCATTGGAGCAAAACACTTGGGATTTCCTACCGGGGCAAACCTGAGGCAGGTACAGTCAGCCTCCTCTTGATTTAGTCAAGCACACAACACAGAGCTCCTGCACATACTTGGAATAATGACTTCCAGATTTAATCTGGCAGTGTTACTTTGAGATGTATCTGTTCCACATCAGTACTTTTTTTGGCTTGTCTGAGGCATTTTTGAGCTGGCAGTAGAAGTGAGAGGGAGCTTGTAGTGGGAGCTGTGTTGCTTTTACATTTCCAGCATCATAGCTGCAGCTTAAGTGCAGTTGCAGTAGCTTGTTGTTCCCCCTTGGAGAATCAGGGTTTGGATTAAAGGGTCTGACTGGCAGTTCATGTGCACATCCCCCTGTGACTGTGGCAGAGAGGGTGCTCTTCCTTCGAAGGACAACTCCTGTGTGCTGGTCTTCTAATCCATATCAAAGACCCACTATTTAAATTGTTTGAAAGGAGCTGGCTCTGACTGCTTTGAAACTCCTGGGAAGCTTTCTACAACCTCTTGGGCTGACAGACAGAGGCAGAGGTTATTTTCTGAGTGAGGAAGGTGAAGGCTACTGGGGACAGTAGCCTCTTGGGTAGGGAATAGAAACTGATTGCTTTGTCTGGATGTTTCTTTAGCTCAGAGATTTCCTCTCTGGATATACTGTCATCCTGATTCCAGAATGGCTGGTTCTGGTCCCTGCCCAAACACAGTAAAGTCCCACATGGCCAAGATTTTTCAGAAACTTGAAAAAATCCTACACTGCTGCCACGTAACATCAATATACCAGTGCTGTTAGAGATCCTAACTTTGAACTGATTGCTCCTGAAAAGCCTTCCATAAACCTCTAGTTCCTGCTTTTTTACTTTATTTTTCAGCTCTAGTTTGAAACTCTTAATTTAAATCAAGCATGAATCGCCTCCCCTTCCCATTTGACATTTTTGACTTGTCACAAATTAATAGTATGTCAGTAAAAAATGTTGAACAACTGATTTCTGCCAGTGCAGAATTTGAGGCTGTTATGTATGTGTTATATTTAACACTCTCTTGCTGTGATAAAAGATGGTTTCTACATTTGTAGGACCAGACCTTTGCTGGTGTTGCAGCTTTTGAAGTTAGTTGAGATGTGCCAGTTTTTAAACCACTGAGGATAAGGCCAGTGGTGCCTTAAATATTTAAACCCCTTTGTTGTCTAGAGATGAACAGTTTTCAAACTCCTTTTATGTGCAGACTTGTGAGGTTTTGCAAAGGCAGTTTGACCCCTGTATGGGAACTTTTAAACCTCTTGTCAAAAGATTTGCTTATCTTAAGCTACTTTTTTTCTTGGACTCTCCCCAGTTCCTGGGATGTGCAAACCAAAAGCTGAAAGCCCTTGTTCTAGATGCTTTTGATGTACCTGTTTGACATCTCTAAAATACACCCACATGCATAAATCCTTCCTTAGGTCATATTGGCACAGCTCCATGGAGTTCAGTCAAGTCAAGGCTGACTTTAGTTGGCTGGAATAGTGGTCCAAGATGAATATGTAGGCCAAATCTTCCTGATCTTTTGAAGTGGTTATCAAAGCAGTCTCCCTGGGTGAAAGCCAGAAGATATGTACTCCCGGGATGCTCCAGGGCTCTTGCTAAAGTGGGAGGTGCTCTGCTGTGCCAAAGAGAGATTCTGGCAGGCAGCTCCTTTAGGTGGTTTGCTTTTTCCCACAGCCAGGGTGAGGGATGTGCAGCCTTGCTGCTGACTGAAACTCATTGAGCCACTTAAGAGACTGGTGCTGTGCCTCAGGTCTCTCAGAAGGCACAAGTTGGCCGCCTCCAAGTGACAGTGGCAGTGGGAACTTCTAGATTTGCACACCCCAGTTCCCCCATACCTCCAGGAAAGCTTGCTGTGCACAGTTCAGCACCTGTGTGGGTAACTCCATGGGAGGGAGTGTTCCTTGCAGCTCCTCATTTGTGGGGAAATATGGAAAGGGGAGACTGAAATATTCCTTCTTTCAGCCTCATAGGAAAGCTCTATATTTAGTCACTGGTAATCTCTGTTGTGGCTCTGTGCCTCTAATCCCCTGCTGTCATATCCTCTCTGGAGAAGATGAGAGGTGGAGAAATCGGCCCAGTTTACGTGGTGGGCCAGCAGGATTACAGTGCATCTGCCCTCCCTTTCCTCTCGAGTTGGCATTGAAACTGCCACTGGCCCACAGCTGTGCTGTGTGTGTGTGCTTGTGAAACCCCTGGCAGGGGAGTGTGCCTGGGCTGTGCAAGGGAATGGGGAATATCACTGTGGGACTGCTTCTGCCACAGTGTGGGGGTGTGCCTTGAGCAGGTTAAGATGAGGTATTGCTGTAGAGCAGGGCTGGGGGAGGTAAAAATAGTACTTGCATTTAAAACAGAAAAAAGAGGAGGCTGTTTCTCTCTGGCTGTGTGATTTATACACGCTTCTTTTTTAAGCCCTTTTAGAAAAGAGTAGGTCAGATGTACTTTTTAATGAAGTCAATGTTTTCTGGTGCTAAGGTGTGAGTTTTTTTACGGGGTGAAAACACATCACTTTCTGAAAATTGAAACTTTATGAGCTTTTGCATCCTGAGTTCCTCTTTTTAGTCTTATCTGGGCTCTTTCATGGCTTTGGAGTGGAGGGAACAATGAAATGCTGCATTTTGCTGGGTGAGAACATGTTGCTGTTAGTTGCTGCTCTGTAGTGCAGAGAATGCACAAATCTTCATTACTGGAGATCCATCCCATCCCATGTCTCTCAGGGAGGACCAGTTTAGTGCAAAGGCTATTTGTTCAGGTTTGGAAAACCTGGTAAGATGAAGCAGCTCCTAACCACAGAGGAACTGCCTCCCTGATTCATATTCACTGTTTATTTACTTTGCTTTCCTCAGAGAACTCCAAAGCAGCAAGTGGAATACTTTCCCTCCTTGCACCTTGTCCTGTGGTCTGTGTTTGCTGACAGTTTTTAAAGGACTAAACTAGCAGGAGCAAAGCTGCTTATCCCCCGTAATGCTCAGGTCCTCTGCTGCCCTCTGAAGTGATACCCTTTCTGAAAGCTGTGCCCTGACCAGGGGCACCATCAGGCTGGAAGAGAGCTGCAGTGCTCTGGCTGTGGATGGAGGGGGCTGTGTGCTCCTGTCTGGGGCTGTTCTGATGGGGCTCGTGGCTTTTCTGAATGTTCTGTTTCTGGGGACAGAAATGAGCCTGTTCTCCAGGTCGGGTGGTGCTGGCAGAGATGCCAAGCCTGGGCTGTGCTGAACTGTCAGGCCTAGCAGGTTCTGCTGCCCCCTTGGCTGCCTTTCCTGTAACCCCCAGGGTCAGAGATGTGCCCCAAGCCTTGTACCCAGCTGCCTAAGTCTTATTCCAGGCCACCTCCTCTGATGGACTCTTTTTCCCTTTTCCTTGGGCAGGAAGAAGCTGACGCTGCTGAGGGAGATGCTGGCAGGCTGTGGCGCGGGTACCTGCCAGGTGATTGTCACCACTCCCATGGAGATGCTCAAAATCCAGCTGCAGGATGCAGGACGCATTGGTACGTGCACTTTCCTTCCCTGTGCCCTGGGCAGAGAGAGAGGAAGGAGCTGGGGCTGGGCTTTCAAGGCAGAGCTGAGAGGATGAGTGGAGAAAACCCTTTTCCCTCCCCCTGCTCTCCCACGTCAGAGATACCACAGATGTAGCAGAAGTTTCTCCTCTTCCCAGCTCACTTCCCCTCACACTTTGCTCAGCTGGCTTTGCAGAGGCCCTTGCATTTACAAAAGGTGGTGGGTTTTTTGCTCAAAGCAATAGGCTTGGCAAGCAAAACAGCAAATACTGTTGGTGGATGGAGAGACAGGAGAGATGACTGGGTGGTCAGCTTGTGAGTGATTCAAACTTGGTAGATCCTGTGCACCCAAGAAGGGATTAGCATCCTCCAGTGCCTTTCCTGTGCTGCTTCCTCCATCTCCATGTTTTCTGATGTCTATTTTTTTTCTCTTCTAACCCCCTGTAGCACCTCCCTAACTGCTTCCCAAGGGGATGTGTTATTTCCAAATGACTTGTCTCCCCTTGTAGTCTTTTTTTCTTTCTGACAAAAACAGCAGTTGTCTTGGTTGAAACAGTAAATAAAATTTTCCCAGTGCACTGGATTTGAACGAGGTTTGGGATCAGGCTCTTGGGACTGTGGGTGTGAGCTGGCAGGCAGAGGCAGGAGGGACTGTGAGGCTTTTGACTGAAACACTGTGGAGTGTTTCTGGTGAGAACAGAGACCAGAGTGGCATGGAGACTCCGGGGGAAAGAGCTGCTTGCTCTTTCCTTAGTTTCTTCCAGAGGTCAGAGTGGGCTATGGCCTCGCTTCCCAGGAGCCCTGCATGACACTGTTAGATACCATGTTTATGGCCCCTCCTGGAAAATGGGCCAATTTGTCCTTTAATCTCTCATTTAACGTGGCATTCCTGAATAATCACAGATTTACTTTTTGTTTTCTCTCTTCACTGGTTTTACTGCAGACCTTATCCTCTTTGTGCGTATTATTTTAGAATGTTGGAAGGATTTAAGCCGTGGTTTGAGGGTTCAGGAGAGGTTTTCGATGCTGTGAACAGCCTGTTCTCTCTGGCAGGAGAGCTGTGGTGTGCCAGGGATTACTTACAGATTGAAGTGCTCTCCATCTTCTGGCCAAAGGGCCGAAGTGCATCGGTTGGAAAAGTGAAACCAGGATGCGTTTATAAATGTGACTGTGAGAAACTCCCCAGGTTAATAATTGTTTTCAGGGGAGGGAGGCAAAAAACAGAACTTGGGAAGCTGTCTCGTTTATAAACATCTTGTTTCTTACACTGGCAGCTATGGGACACACCTGGAAGCAGGGACTGTCTGTCCCCTGCCTGCTCACAGCAGCTCCTGTTCTCTGCACTGCAGAGATGGTGTGTGACAGGAGGCTCCTGCTTGGGAAAACCAGCCGGTGGGAGAGCGCAGCCGACTGCGCTGTGGTGCGGCAGCACCGTCAGGGACTGGGGCAGGAGGGATGGGCAGAGTGGGGGCAGAGCTTGTAGGGCACCTTTGTCCTGTGTTGTGTTGTGTTGCCGCTGGAGAGGCGCCCGTGGCCGGTGTCCCGCGGCCCCGGGCAGCAGGAGGCTGCTCAGGGCACGCCGCAGACCGGTGCTGGTGCTCCGCTCCCCAGAGGCACAGAGGAAGCTGATGGCGGCGCAGGCCCAGATCTCCTCCTCCTCCTCCCCCGAGCCGGCGGCGGAGCGGCGCCCCACGGCCACCCAGATAACCAGGGAGCTGCTGCGGAGCAAAGGCATCGCCGGACTCTACAAGGGCCTGGGAGCCACGCTGCTAAGGTAGGATGGCCTGGGCTTGGGCATAGGGCCTTCCCGGTCTTGGACCTCAGGCACCACCCATCCCAGGGATGAGCCTGCAAAGGAGGTGTTGGCTTCAGGGGGCGTGGGCTGGGTTTAGTTCTGTTTCCCTGCGCAGGTTTTGTACATTAAAGAAGGGAAGGTCAGAGAAGTGAGGGAGGGTATCTTTTTGTTCCTGGAAGATTTAATTCTGCTGCTTTCTGTGAAAGGTTTTTGTCTGCCCCGTGGTCTGTATTTTCACACTGTACAGAAGTCCTTGTGAGCTGGCCAAGTAAAACTGTCAGCCTGAGACCCCAGGGCGTGCAATGGGAGCTGGCCCACTGAGCATGTTGGATGCAAGGACTGATGCCTGCTCTGACACTCTGCCTGGGCTTTCACAGTGTGACTCTGCTCTAGCTTTAACAAAGGTAGAACTAAAACAGCACTCACAGGGATGGAGGGCAGGATGGAACCTCTCTTAATTAGCAGAAGCGGTCAAAACAATTGACCTCCAAATGTGCTGGTGTCTTTGGTTTGAGTGTTGAGAAAAGGGAAGCCCATTGATCCTGCAGGGCTGCATGCCTCCCCTGGGCCTGTTGTCCTTAGTGCAGTCACTTTTGCCCCACTGAGTTTCAGCTCCTGTCTGCATTGCAATCAGAGAGCCAGGATACCTGCTTTGCACTCATGGCTGTGCTGCCAGCATGTGATGCTTGCAGCTCTTCTTTGCTCAGTTTGTTGGTGTTCCACGCTAACTTTGCTCATCCTTTTTCTTTCTTCCTTTTTTTCCTGCCCCACTTCAGGGATGTCCCATTCTCCATTGTTTACTTCCCGCTGTTTGCAAACCTGAACAAGCTGGGCCAGAAAGACCCCAATGTCAAGGCTCCGTTCTACGTGTCCTTCCTCTCTGGATGTGTGGCTGGCAGCACGGCTGCAGTGGCTGTCAATCCTTGTGATGGTGAGTCCTGAGTAGCCTGTGGTGGTGGCCTGGTGCGAAGTGACAGGAGTCAGAGGCCCTGGCTGGGCCAGGTGAGGGGGAGAGTGGCTGTGCCAGCCTTTTTGCAGCATGAGCACACAGAAAAGGCCAGCTGTGCTGTCTCAAGCTCTGATGGTGTGAGTTCAGCTGAGCTACAACTTTGGCCACAGCTTACACAAAGGTTTGCAGTGCTTATTAGTTATGTCAGGGTGTCATTCATTTCGGTTATTCTTGGCAGGAAAAGCACATTTCCATGTGGAGTGGTAATATGCAGACCACTTACAGCTATATGGTCTGGGACAAACAGGGGAAGCCTCAGATCTGTGGCCTTTTCTCCTGCTCCACAGCATCTGCTTTAAATACCACCTTGGTTTCCCACCTGTGAAAAACACCAGAAAGTAACTGCTCTCTCCCCAGCACTGCACATGCTCCAAGGTGTAAAGAAATGTAGGAGCAGAATTGTGTATTTTAGGTACATCTTCTTGGAGGAGGTGAGCATCTGAAAATAAGTTCCCACTTTGCAGAGATATCTGAATTTGGAAAGTCTAAAGCTTAAGTCAGCTTTTGAAACCTCAATCACAGTGAGGGAAGGATTGGTTTTTGGGTGGCTTTGTGTTTCTTTTACCTATTTGTAAAGGAATGGGTTTGTTTTCCCTGATAAATGTATGAAAATTGTCTGTATTCTTGGTAATTTTGTTTTGACCATTTCAAAGACATTGCTCTCAGGGTGGCTCTTGCCTGCCATGCCTCCAGTGCTCACCTCACCCCCAGTGTCTCCCCTCTCTTTCCCTCCCCAGTGATCAAAACACGGCTGCAGTCCTTGCAGAGAGGAGTGAATGAGGACACCTACTCGGGGATCCTGGACTGCACCAAGTAAGACTCCTCATGGCAGAGGCACCTCATCATGTGTTTGCCAGCTCCTGCTGCCAGGCAGGCAGTGCAGCTTCTAGACCCAGCCAGCAGCTGTGCTTCATATTCCCTCTCAACCTATGCTTTTATCAATCTATCTGTCTAGCTGAAGATATATATAGATATAGATATATGAGCAGATGTATATATAGAGATAGTTTTATAAAAGAGAACTTCTTCCCATATTGAGCAAGAAAAACATTGCATTTATATTTAAATATTTCTGTCCAAACCCCAGTAGTCGTAACACTGAGATTTTGTTTCTGCAAAGGGAGGCAATGCTGTGGTAGTCCCCCCCAAGGCCCCACTGTTGGAAAATCCTACAGTATTGACTCTGGTATCCCTCCTGAGACTGCTCTGCACAATGTCTGCAGGAGCACTGCTGGAGTGGGCTGTCCCCAGCTGCATTATCCTCTGATCCTGTGCTAAACTATGGTCTGGCTGCTTCAAAACACAAAGGGACTTCTTCTACTTTTGTATTTCTGTGGTAGCCAGAATCTGTTGCCATCTGGCTCTGTCCCGTGCTGAGGATGGAGCTTTTGAGCAGGGGCACCTCTTGAGGCAAGCATGGGGTTACTTGCAGACACAGGCAGCCACTCCTGTGTCTAGCCAGATGCAGGGATGGGGCACGTTTCTGCAGAGCACTTGGTCAGTGACGGGTGACTTCCTGTGGAGGCTGCCAGGCAACTGGAGGGATGCAGAAAGGCAGGGCGTGGCCAGGGGCTCTCCTGGCGTGGTGGAGGGGTGGGATGGACCCTTACCCGATGTCTGTGCCATTTCTCCCCAGGAAGATCTGGCAGAGGGAAGGGCCCACGGCCTTCTTCAAGGGGGCCTACTGCCGAGCCCTGGTCATCGCCCCTCTCTTCGGCATCGCACAAGTCGTCTACTTCGTGGGCATCGCGGAGTTCCTGCTGGACATGCTCCCCAAGCGCCAGGCCTAGCCCTGGCCTGGCTGCCGTGCCCTCCTGCCCTCCGCAGCGCTGGATCCATCCCCGTGTTCGCCATCCGTGTCGGTCGATGTCGCAGCAACAGCACAAAGGGTTCGCGCAGGGACGCGAAGGGACCCGGGGCCCAGACGTGGGGAGGGAGAGAGTCCCTTCTCTGCTGCCACCTGGGACCTGCCCCCTCCCGCTCCTTCCATGGACAATACCTAATTATGCATCTCTCTCTCTCTCTCTCTTTTTAATTTCCCGCTTTTCGGTTTTAAATTGTCATTCTGAAGGACACTGGTAAGCACAGACTGGGCTTGCAGACCCAGAAGTCTCCTCTCAGGCTTGGGAAGGAGGAGAGATGGGAAAGAAATAACTTCACCCTCATCCACCTCGGTTTCTCTTCCTGGAGCTGCCAGCTGTCTGAGGAGGAGTGGAGGGGCAGCTGTGTCCCCTCAGCACCTCCTTGGTCTGCTGACCTCGGGTCAGGAGTGAAAGTTGCACAAAGGGGGCTTATCTTGTTGCTGCTGGAGGCAGGGGTGGGGGGGATGCTGGATCTGGCAAGTTCCATGGCCTGGAAACCTTCAGTCCTCCCTTTTCCCTTTTTAAAAACTAGTTGGACTTAAATGAATTCTGATTGTTCCTATTGATTTTGTAATTATTTTTGTTTTAAAGCAAAGGGATGTCCCTCCTAACTAGGTGTCACAGGCACATCTTGGTGAGGTGCAGAAATAAGCTGTCTGCTCTGTAGGGAACATGTCTGTGGGATCACATGAATGTCCAAAGGTGCTTCCCTGCTTGGTTACAGGCATGGAAGGGAGAGGAACTTGGGATCAAATTATTTTTGTTTTGGGGTGGGGTTTTGGGGCTTTTTTGGTTGTTGTTGTTTTTGTTTGTTTTATGGGGGAGTTTTTTGTTTGTTTTTTTGTTTTGTTGTTTTTGTTTGGTGGGGATTTTCTTTAGTTCTGTTTTGGTTTTCTTTTGTTTGGGTTGAGTTTGGGAGTTTTTTTCTGGGTTTTGGTGGGGGTTTTTTTGTTTTGGTTTGGTTTGGTTTTTTTGGGTTTTTTTTGTTAGGTTTTTTTTTAATTCAGGGTTGTGGGGAGGGAAAACCAAACAAGAAGCCACTTACATTCCTTCAGCCTGCCCACCCCTAGGGTGATAAAGCTGTGGCTGCAGGTGTAGATCAGCTGACGTGATTTTTTCCCAACCTGACCCCAGGTGTGTGGAAGGAGGCACTGGCTCCAGTTCTGGCGCTGCCCAATCTTGTGGAGCTGCAATAGACATGCTGCCCCTGTGGGCTCACCCTGCCAGGTGAGAACACAAGGTCTGGTTGTTTCTGATGTTTGTCTTGGGTGTGACTGGAGCCAGCAGGTGTGGAAGAGGCAGAGGGTTCTCATTGTCTGAGCAAGGAGCTGTTTATGTGTCCATCACTGGAGGGGGTGAGTCCTCTCCATCACAAAAACATCCTGTTTGCTCCTGGGGTGGGGATCGTGGTGGGTGGCGAATCCACACCTACGACCTGCTCTGTCAAAGGGACACTGCCCCAGCTAATATCACTTGTCAGAGGAATTCCTCATTCAGTACTCTCTTGGGCTGTGTAATTCTAGTTTAAATGATCTGAAGTGTGAGATCTACCAACCCAGTGTGATCTTCTCCGTTATTTATTCCATTTGGTGCAATCCACCCGACTTTGGTGTTGAAATTAAACTGGTTGAATTCACTTTTCATTCCTACTTTTTGCTTTATTCTCCAGGCGCCTGCTTGGTGTTTGTGTTTTGAATGTGTATTTAAATTATTTTTAAAAATAACCCTGTTTTTAATGTTTAAAAGAAAACCACCTTTGTTTCACCATTCTTGAGTTAGGTTTTCGTGAAACCTGTATGTTGAGGGCCTTCTTCCTTGATGAATCCTTTTTCTCTTTGAAAAAGTTGTTCTGTGGCTGATTTGTTACTTGTCACTTTGCATATGTGAATAATTTTCTTTTTTTTTTCTTTTTTTCTGAATGACTTCTCCGTGTATCTGGGAAGGAATCTGTGCAAAGGCAATGATAGATGTCTGTGCTGTGTGTTGTGCTGTGATGCTGCTCTTGCTCTGGATTTCTCTTGGGTGGATTAAAAGAGAAAGGTTTATTTTTTTTCTTTTCTTTAAGATGCCCCGTTCCTTGCTGCTTTTTGATTTACAGGAAGGGTCCACATAAGAGACCTTGCTGATAAAACTGGTGGGGTTTCAGCTTGCCCTTCTTCCTGCAGGGATTGTCCCCTGAAACTGGGTGACTTGTGGCTGCAGGGATGTGCACGGGGTGCAGGTTTGTATGATGGGGTTTAAGTTTGGAGGAAAATTTGATGCAGTGAAGGGGTGAGGTTCAGGGAAAGCTCTCCTTGTCCATTGGGATGCTTTTAAAGCCTTCTTTGTAAAACTTCCTCCTGAAATCTCCAGCTCTTCTTCCACTGTGCAGGAGCTGGTGACCTAAATGAGACTGATTTTTAGCTTCCTGGACATGTCCCTGAGCCAGCAGGACCCGGGGACATGGCAGGGGACAACAGCTGTGGCTGTGCAGGACAGGTACCCCCCTCTCCAGCCAGGCAGGGTCCTGCTTGCAAAAAGAAAAAAAAAAAAAAAAGTTTAAATGGGAGAATTCCCATTGATTTAATTAATCACCTATTAACTGAAACTGCTCTGCATTGATTGCAGCATTGAGGAACGAAAGTAAATAAACACGCCTCTGCTCCCCTCCCTGCAGGTGCTGCTTGTCCCTGGGGCAGGAGCCAGCAGCCAGCACCACTCCTTGTTCTTCCCATCTGTTTCTCTGGCAGAGGGTCCTCCACCCACCCTGGGCCCTTTCCAGTCTCACCTTGTCTGTCCCAGCCTTGTCCCTTGCTCCCGCCCTGACCTGGCTCTCCTGGCTCCTCTTTGGGTCTCGTGGTATTCACTGCCCTTAAATACATTTTGCCAGATCTGCCAAATGCCCCTGTCCTGGGTAAATTTTGGCTTGTGGAATTTCATGGAACAGAAGGATGTCATTTTCTAAAAACCTGGCGGGAAATTCCTGCAAGCCAAAAGGAAAAATCCTGGCAACTGAGAGGGGAATTCCTAGAACACAAAACAAAGCCATCCTAGAAATTATCCTGGGTGAGAAAGGGGAAATTTTCTGTAAGGCAATGTCAGAATTTCCATGTGAGGACTAGGAGCAAGTCCTTGAAAGCAAAGGGGGAAAAATTCAGGGAATTTCTAGAAAGCAATGGGGGAATTTCCTACAAGGCTATAGGGGGGATACCCTTGAAATAAAAGGAGGGAAATTCCATGAAAGCAAGGAAGAAATTGCCTCAAATACATGGGAAATTCCTGAAAAGCAGAAGTGGCATTTTTAAAGAAAGTAAATGATATTTCCAAGAGGGAAAATTTCCCAGAATGCAAAGGAGGAATTAGTGGGTAGCAAAAGGGGAATTGCCTGGAGAGGATCAGTGATATTCTTGGGAAATAATTTCTTGCTTCCTGGTGTCAGGAGCATCCACACATGCCAGAGGTTTATGTACAAAAAGGAGACAGAGGAGTTCTCCAACTTTATTCAAATAAAGGGAGAGAATCCACCAGGGCACACACCTGCCCAGTTTTCTCTCTCAAGGTTCCAGAGGGGGCACCTTCCTTCTATCCTAAACTCCCGGCCACAACTTGCCCTCTTCCTTTTCCCATTGGCCGAGGCACCAGGAGGGTTCCGCCTTCCCGATCTGGCCACCACACATTCCCCCCTTGAGCCCACTATTTCACCCCACAGCTCAGGAACTCGGGCTGTGCGCACCCGTGTCTGTGTCAGGAGCCATCTGGGCTCTGCAAAAAAACCTGCTGCCCAAAGTCAGTGGGGACACCGGGACCCATTTCAAAGACATCAACACCCACACCTTCACCCTCCTAATTGTAAAGATGTGAGCTTTCCTCTCAATCCTTCCTCTTCTTAGTTCTCAATCTGTCTTTACAAACCCTAATTATTATCTCAACCCCTTTTAACAACCTGGAACATTTGAAACGCCCCCTCCCAACTTTTCCACATCTGGTCCCTGCACCAGGTGTGGCAAGTAAATACGGAAAATAAAGTAGACAATGACAGTTCATATGGGTCCATTAATCACCAGAGGTCCTTGTCTGTGGCTGCTGACAGCCCAGGCCTCCCATCCTTTCCTTCCAGCTGAGAAGTCCAAGTCTCCGGGGCTGTGGCGACCTTGACCCGAGTGTGATGGGTGCACCCATGTCCAGCTGTCCTGGCTGCTGTCTCTGCGGGCGTGGCTGGAGGTTATGGACAGCAAAGTCCAAAAGGAGCATCCCTGTTCTAACTGGGCTTCCCGTTCAGCCCAAATAACATCAAGTAACATCCACCAGGGACTCAGTGACCGCAAGTAACCCCAAATGACCTTAAATAACCCCTAACAGGAACTAAAATGACCTCAAGTAACCCCTACCAGGCACTCAATGACCTCAAGTAACCCCAAATTACCTCAGGTACCCCCTGTGACCTCAAGAACCCCTAAAGTTCTGCACCCCCAGCTCTCAGGGGGGAGCAACCTGCAGCACCCCACATCAGCTCATCATACCCAGGCTGGCAGGGGCCAGGATGTGGAGCAGACTCTCCCCCAGCTTCCTTCCCTGCCTGGTCCCTCCATTCATCTTCTCCAGGAGCTGGCTCCTCAGCAGCAGGATCTGAGCAAGGCAGAGAACTCACCTGGCTCATGGTAGCCCTTCAATTGTGCTGCACACAGTCAGTACAGAGTCTTAAACTGGGTTAAATAACCCAAAACTGATGAATATTGTTACACTGAATTATTAAAAAAATGTGGATATTGATCTAATACCGACATCCAACTGTGACGGACAAAGACTCTAACAGTTTAAAGTTAGAAAGTGTATGTTTATTACGATGCCGGGCAGCGTGCAGGACGGCTCCCAAATACACACACACAATTCACAGATGATCACAGGGTCTGTTTATGTACAGGAGTATTGGATACCCAAAACACAAATGCATGTTCATAACTCTGGTACATCCCATTCCCCACTTTGTATGGTAATTAGCCAAAAAGCTATTAAGCATGTGTAGTTTGTTCTTTGAAATGGGTCGGTGGTCCTTTTTATGGGGCGGGGTCTCAAAATGATGAAGTAAGATGGGTCTTCTTCACTTTGACTTTTTAACCTTTTAGTGTTGCGTGACAACTGAATCCTGTTTTTCCAGGACTGTTTGATTTATGGTTATATTGTATTCTTGGAATCTATTGATTAGTCAGAATTCACAAACATAGTCTGACAGGCTTCATGATTTACCAGTTCCTTAAATCCGGCTTCTGTTAACAAAGGGAAGCTTATCTATCTTACCTCAGCAATATCTGGTTTAACTAAAGTCCTTAATTCTTAAAAATTAATGTTTCAACACAAAATATAAGACCACTCAGTGGACACAAGCCAACTTACTGTTCGTGTCTCATTCTTCCTGGCCTTTCCCAACCCTGTACAATGTGTTTGAAGGGAATGGGCAAAGGCAGCTATGAAGATCATGCTCACAAGTGGTAATTCACATCCACACACACATTCTCAATTAGTGGTTGAATAAAATGCACCTGTTCATCTTTCCCACTTCTCAAAAAGAACATCTGAACAATTTTTCCACCTTTGGCATAAAATTCAAATCAGCCAGAGAAGTTCCTGTGTCCATTAGAAAACACCTCTTGGTTCAGCAATGGCTCCGGTGTGGTGAGCCCCTGGTACAATAGAAGATCCTGCCTGACACCCTTAACAATCCATTTCTAATGTTCTTTTTTATAAATGGCACATTGATTTCTTCCCAGTTGCTGTCCTGGTGACCATCCTCTTTCCCTTTGGTCCTGGGGCTCCCTGGACTTTTTTCTGTTGGGGGTTGTAAAAGCTGTGCCATTATCCTTGCCTCCTTACCTTTTCTTCATCCCTTCTTTCACATCTTTCATATCTTTTATATACCTGAGACGCCTTTCTAACCAGTTCCTGGAAGGACCAACTCAGCCTCCTCTCCAACCCTGCTTCTGCTACCTGTGGGGTCATACCCTCCCCCAGCTGCCAAATTCATTGCAAAATCACCTCCACAATGACAAAATCCCTCCTTGTCTCAGGCCAGGCTTTGGTGGCACACTGTCTCTCACACCGTATACCAAAGCCAGTCCCTCTACCTTACACTGAACGCCAAAGCCACTCCCCGTCCAGCCGCAGTATCCAGACACTCCCAGCACACCCGTCCGGGCCGCTCTCCCAGCACCACGAGATGCCGGCACAGCTCAGCGGGCAGGCACAGCCCACAGTGCCACAGGGATGGGACGGAAAGTCCCGCAGCCTCCCGGGCCGGGGGCCACTGCAGCCCCTGCCCGCGGGGATGGTGGCGCTGGGCACCGCCCGGAGCTGAGCCCCGGCTGCCCCTCAGCCTCGGCTCGGTCCCGCACCTCCCCACAGGGCCCAGCCCGACCTGCCTGTCCTGTGCTCTCACCCCTGGCCTCAGCACTCCTCACCGCGGAGAAACGCCCTTAAGTCCTGAACAGCAAGTGGACAAATCCAAATCCTCCACTCTGGCTGCATCATGGACGGGGAGGGTGTAGGAACAATACCTCCCCGTTTTCCCTCTCCTGGACGCCGGGAATACAAACGACTTGCAGCTGGCTCTGTATTACACTGCAGATTTTGAAGATAAGGGAGAGAACTTCCCAGTCCTTACTGTTCTTTCCTTATCACATGGCCTCACATTGCTATTTGCCTTGACCATATTTCACCACACCCCCTTCAACCTTTCCCAAACCAACACCATATTGCCTGCTCTGGGCCTGGGTTGCCAAGACCCTTTCTTGGTGCATCTTACTGCCCTCTCTGGGCATCCATGTCCTGAACTACCTCTGAGAGAATATGCAAACCATCTCAACATTCTCCCAAAGGAGAGGTATTCAGAGGTATTTTGGGATCATCAGCCCTCTAGTAGAGACCCTTTTTCAGTTTTCCTTTGTTGCCCATCCTGGGCATCTTGACAGGTTTTACTCCCCGAAGTTGTACTCACCGGTGAGATTTGCCGAGACCCTTCTTGACTTTCCCTTCCAGGCATCCATGTCCATGGCCCTTTCCTGTGGACTCTTCACAGACCCCCCAGTCCACCTCTCCTCTGTCTCCTGGACAGTCTTGGGTACCCAAACAATCTCCTGGTGCTGGCCAGTGCCAAAGGGAGCTGGTTACCAGAACTGGGTGAGGCGCCTCCAGCTCCTCCTGCCCCCCGCCGGACCCAGACAGTGGGAGGATCCCAGACTGGCCCCCAGTTATCAGGAAAGTTCTACCAATGCCAGAAGTTTATTCCCAAAGAGGAGACAGAGGAGTCCTCTAACTTTATTCAAATAAAGGGAGAGAGTCCACCAGGGCACACACATACAAGGTTTTCTCTCCCTAGAGGGGGCACAGTCCTTTTATCCTAAACTCCCGGCCACACGTTGCCCTCTTCCTTTCCCCATGACCGAGGCACCAGGAAGGTTCCGCCTTCCCGATCTGCCCACCACACATTCCCCCCTTGAGCCCACTATTTCACCCCACAGCTCAGAAACTGGGGCTGTGCACACCCGTGTCTGTGTCAGGAGCCATCTGGGCTCTGCAAAAAAACCTGCTGCCCAAAGTCAGTGGGGACACCGGGACCCATTTCAAAGACATCAGCACCCACGCCTTCACCCTCCTAATTGTAAAGACGTGAGATTTCCTCTTGTGAGGGAGTAACAGTCAGGGGGGAAATTCCCAGGAAAGCAATGAAGATCCTCTAAGCAGAGGGGGAAATCATAGACAGGAATGGAGAACTACAGAAAGCAACAAAGACATTTCCCAGGAAACAAGAAGGAAATAGCCTGCAAAGTGACTGGGAAATTTCCTGCAAAGCAACGGGGGATTTTTAGGAAGGAAGTGGGAAATTCCCTGGGAAATAAAAGGCAGCGTTCTGAAAAACCATGTAGACTGCCTAGTAGGCAGTAGAGAGCTCCTGCAAAGAAGGAATTTCCTCACATTGGAAAACACATTGGGGAAAATGCTGACCCCACAACCCCTTCCTGGTCCTTGGGTAAGGAAGTCGAAAAACCTCTTAGGGAGTCTGGGTTGTTTTTGCTGCTCTCCGCAGAGCTCAAAGGGCTCAGGGAAGAGCCGGGCGGCCGCTGTCGCTGCCCTTGACCCGCCTCCTGTCGTGGGCACGGGCTGGTTCACCTCTGCTTCGGTGCCGAGCGCTGCCCGCCGCACTTTGGCCTTTATTGGTTTGTCATTTTTGGCAGCACGGCCTAAGCGGGAAAGTCAAGGCAGCTGGGAGAAGAAGGATTAAAATAAACATCTGGACGTCGCCCGGGGGTTTCCAACCCCGGGAAGCCCCGGCTGGAGCCGGTGCGGGCCACTCCCCGCGCTCCACGCTCAGTTTTAGGCGCGGTTTTATAATTTATATTTACATTATTTATTTTATAATTAATTTTAATTATTGATAGTCTGGGGAGGCGGTGCGCGGGGTTGCGCAGCGGCGTCCCCGGGGCCGGAGCATCCCGCGGCCACTCCCGTGAGCGGCGACACTTTCACTTTCGGAAGGGACACGTGATTTCCAGGAAAACGGGAGGGGCGGATAAAGAATCGGGCAGGACGCGATCGCCTCCCGCGTCCAAGTCATCGCCCGGCGCGGCGCGGCACGGCACAGGGGCTCTGCGGACCCGGCACCATGGCAGCGCCGGAGAAGGAGGGGTAAGGGCGCCCAGCACCCCCGGTCGTCGTGTCCGGGTCCCCGGTTCCCCCGGTGACGGTGTGGCGTCCGCAGGGAAGCTCAGAAGCTGCGGTTCGGACAGTGGCTGCTGAACGCCATCAACAGCGGGAGGTACCCGGGGCTGCGCTGGATCGACTCTGCCCGCAGCACCTTCCGGGTCCCTTGGAAGCACAATGCCAGGAAGGACATCACCAGCAGTGACGTGGAGGTCTTCAAGGTGAGTGGGATGAGTGTCACCAGTGGCGACGTGGAGATCCTCAAGGTGGGCGGGGTGGGGGTCGCCAGCAGCGGCCTCAGGGTCTCCAAGGTGTGTGGGACAGGATGGTGACCAGCAGCAAGCTGAGGTCTTCAAGGTGGGAGCTGGGAGGGTGGGGGAAGACCAGTCATCCCTGGAAACCTCCATGCTCATGGAGCCAGGGACCCCATGCCCACCTCCCTGCACCCCCAGGCCTGGGCAAAGATCAGTGGGAGGTATGAAGAAGGCTCTGAGGACCCGGCCAAGTGGAAGACCAACTTCCGCTGTGCCCTGAGCAGCACCCACATGTTCAAGCTGGAAGAGGACAATTCCAAGCGTGGTGATGACCCCCACAAGGTCTTCTCCCTTGTCTCAGGTGAGTCTTGCCCCATGGACGGGCTGTATTGGGTGGGGTTGGAGATGTCAGGACCTCCCATTCTTGGTGCTCTCCTTTCAGCCAACCTCCACCACAGCAAGGAGGGAGATTCCAGCACCCCAAACACTGTGATGGACCAGCAGGCAGCACAACAGCAGCTGCAGGTAGCTGGGTGGGCACAGCAGGCCAGGGGGTTGCCTGTTGCCACTCCACAAGCATTGCTCCCAAGCTGCAGCCCAGCACCTTGGCCAAAGTGTGGGCTGGGGGAGGCTGGGTGCCAGGCAACCACAGCAGTAAGATCTCATTCTTCTTCCCCTTCCAGCTGGAGCTCCATCCCCAAGACATGGCCTCAGCAATTGCTGTCCAAGGTAAGCACTAGTCCCACAATCTTTTTTTGGGGGGAGGACACCCACTTGGCTCAGCTGGGGCCGATTTTCCGGCTGTGAGACATCCCACCCACTGTGCTTTCCCTTAGGAAGCACCGAGTCCACACAGCTCAAAATTCTGGAGGACCTGCTGCAGCAATGTGACATCTCTCCTGACCTTGGCTCGCTGGCCCCATCCTGGGTGTCCACAGGTGAGACCAGCTCTGCTCACAGGGTGCAGAGTTGGTGACTTGCCTGTGTGAGTGACCCCAGCACCTTCTCACAGGTGATTTCCCTGCAGGGGACATTCCCCACCAGGACACCCTGCTCCAGCCTCAGCAGGACACGCTGCTCCAACCTTATGTGGACACCAGCCAAAACGGCTGCTTCCCTCCCACGACATTTCCACAGTGGGTGCCCACAGTGGAGCTGCCTACCTTGGACACCTACCAACCAACAGGCCTCCTGCCACCTGAGGACACAGGTGGGTGCCGTGGGGCAGGATCTGGCCCTGGCTGTGGGAATGCCATAATGGGGTGGGAAGAGGGCAGGATGGTGCCATAGCAGCCCCCAACCCGCCGTGTCTGGAATGGTGATGCCGATGCTGCTCGTGTCCCGCTGCAGGGGCCATGCCAGCGCCGTGCCACCTCCCGGAGGGCACGGTGCCCATGCAGTACGGGGCAGAGGCGGCGTTGTTCGTGCCTGCCCCCAGCTCTGTGTCACTGCCACGGCTGCTGCTGGATAACACAGGTGAGGGCTATTCATTACTAATAGCTGTAAATTATGATTACAGTTATTAACAGCAAATATGGTGGGGAGTGCTTTGGGGAGTGGGAACATTTTGGTTTGGAGGACGCGGCTGCTGATCGCTTCCTGCTGCAGATGGCATCGTCTCCATCCTGGATGTCACCATCTACTACCGGGGGAGGGAGTTCCACCGGGAGGTGGTTGGCAGCAGCCACTGCCTGCTGACCTACCAGCCCCCCAGTCTGCCGGAGGCCCCGTGCCCCTGGCACGTGGTGCACTTCCCCAGCCCCGCCAGTGTGGCCGACGGCAAGCAGCGGCACATGACCGAGAAGCTGCTGGGCGTCGCGGGGCTGCGGCTGGAGCAGCGCGCCTACAAGGTCTTTGCCACCCGCTGGGAGAAGTGCCGGGTCTTCTGGGCCTTGTCCCAGCAGCTCGAGGGGGTGGAGGAGCCCCCACCCAACCTGATCTGCCGGGACCAGGAAACGCCCATCTTTGACTTCAATGAGTTTTGCACAGGTGGGTAGGGGTGTCACATAGTTCCCTGTGCGTTGATTCCTGCCCAGCCTGGTTTGGGGCTCATGGGAGCCAGCTCCAGGATGCTACAAGCATCCAAACCCTCCCAGCCCCTCTGTGCCCCCAGGCTCACCCCAAAACCGAGCCCTGTTTTGCCTTGCAGAGCTGAGGGACTTCCGCAATGGCCAAAGGCGGCGATCCCCTGACTTCACCATCTACCTCTGCTTTGGGCAAGCCTTCTCCAAGGACAAGCCTAAGGAGTCCAAGCTCATCCTGGTCAAGGTGCAGTAGCGAAAACCCACCAGTATCCCACTGCTGCCCAGGGAAGAGGAGAGATTCATGGAGGGCAGGGGAGCTGGGATTCTGGGTGCCTGAGGAGGGGGATCCTCAAGGTCCAGTTGGGTGGGAGATGAAGGGTCTGGGTGCCTGAAGGAAGACCTTTGGCTACGGAGGCAGGTGGGATTCTGGGTGCCCAGGGATGGGGACTTCTAGGTGATGGAGAGGTGATGGAGTTTCCTCAGGGACTGGGCAGAGGGAGCCCCAGGGGCCAGGGGAGGTGAGTGCTTGGGTGCCCAAGAAGGGAGGCATTCAGTGTGCAGTGGAGATGGGAATTTGGGAGCCCTCGGGATCTGGGGCAGATGGACATCTGGATATCCAAGGAGGGGGTACCTTGGGGGCTGAGAGAGGTGGGGGAATTGAGTGACAGGGGAGGAGTTCCCTTGGAGGCATGTGGGGCTGCATGACCAGGGAGGGAACCCTTGGGGATCAGGGAAAACATGGGGCAAGGGTGGGCCAGAGGACACTCAGCATCTGGGCGGTTGGTGTGGAAGGCAGCTGCCCAAGTACAGGGACCCACAGGGGTTGGGGGAGACAAAGGGTACCCCAGACATCTCCTCCTTGCACTCCAGGAGGACAGGGCCATGCATGTTGTTGCAGCCATATCAGGCAGCTGCCCCTAACCCCGATGTTTTGCCACTGCAGCTGGTGCCCAAATTCTGTGAGTACTACTATGAGCAGGTGCTGCAGGAGGGAGCCTCCTCCCTGGACAGCCACAGCATCAGCCTGCAGCTCTCCAACTCCTTCGACCTCATGGAGCTCATTGAGCAGTACAACATGCAGCTGGGCTGACCCCACCTGCCCTGCTCCCCATGGCCCTGGCACAGGCAGCAGGACCACTGGGCATCCCAGGTCTGCAAACCAGCATCCCCCCAACCCAAGGACAGCTTCACTGACCAATCCTGGAGCTCTCACATTGCTTTCCACCTCTGGCAGCTTCTAGTGTATGTTTTAGGGGAGTGGGTAATTTACAGATTTATTTTCTTAATTTTTCCAAGGTAAAATATATATGTTAAGAAATTTAGTTCTCTCTTGCTGCTGTTGCCGGGGTATCTGCCTCTGCTATCAGTCTGAAATCTTCACCACCCTCTTCTACCCCCAAAGCCATGGTGGTCCATGCCCAGCCTTGTCTCAGCAACATCCCTGCTGGCAGGGGCAGACTGGTATCAGCTTTATCAGTGCCTTCTTCCCCTTAAATTTGAGTAGATGAGATGATTTCTCAATTTGAAGAGATGCATTTATCAATGCATTTATTTTCATGCATTAAGGCTACTAACATGCAAACAGAATGTGTTGAGGAGAGCTTGACTTGGGATAAACAAAAGTAATTCTTTGTTGAGTACTGGCCCAGAGTTACTCCCTGGAGATGTTCTGGAAAAATAAGGCAGTAACTACAACATGAAACAGCAGACTGCCAGCTCAGAGGTGCTGAGGGGGTGGTATCTCAGGGAGGTGTGTGGAAACCAGAGTGCTGCCTGAAGATGGGGTGTGCCCTCCCCAGGCTGCAAGCAACTGCACTCCCTCATTTCAGGAACCTGACCATCACTGTTGGTGCCTGGGCAAGGGGAGGTAGCTGTGTCCTTACCTGCCTGGTGACCTGGATGCTGCTGGGCCCAAAGGTGGTGGTCCCACAGCTTATCATGTAATAGTGAGCAGAGGGCTGTGCTGGGGGCTCCTCCAGTGGCCTGGGTGCTGTGGGATGGGACACCCTTAGCACCTCAGCTCCATGAAACTCTCAGCTCTCTTTCCCCTGAGCACAGCTGTGGCACAAACTTTTGGGACACTGGGCTCACCTTTGGGCAGGAGCAGTTCTGCACCAAAATGGTGCCCACACATCCCACAGGTTTTAATATCTTCCTTTGTCCTGCGGAGGAAAAAGCCCAGGAAAGAAGGAGCAGGACCTGCCCTCAGCACTTTGCATGGACTATGATGCCAAGGCAATGGAAGAGGCTTGCTCTTCCCACCCTGATCTGAGGTTTGTGGGACAGCTGCTGCCCTCCCAGGTGCCTGAGCACCTTCAGCTCTTCATGAAACAGGGACATGTGGGCACATGTCCAGAGTGAACATTATGGGCCCGAGCCCCAGAGTCTCAGCTTCTTCACCTTTCCCTCCATGTTCCAATTTCCCACACCAGTTAGTGCTGACACCACACGGCACACGAGCTGCTATGATCAGGAGAAGGGCACTGTAGTGCCTGGGGAGTTCCATGACTAATTTCACGTGGCTTTTAGAAGCTGCCCAGCCACGCCAGCACTGCAGCAGTGACCACCTGGTCCTGCCCTTCCTTGGAAGGCATAGTGTGTACCTACATGGCACCTGTGCCATCCATGTCCGGCCAGAGGAATTCCATGGGACGCCAGATGGATGTTCAGCAGAAAGTCTTCAGCTTGCAGCTCCAGCCACTCCTCAGCGAGCTTCTGGATGATGAGCACAATTGCCACAAGGAAGTCCCAGGCAAAGTGGAACCCTTCCAGGCAAAAGGAGAATGTCTTGCTTTCTTACAGACCCCAGCCACAGCAGCCCAGGAGATTCTGTTGTGACCCACAAATCACTTCCAGCCCACAGCCTCAACTGTCAGACAACTCCATTTCTCCAGTTAACCAAACCTCCATAAGGAATTTAATGATATGTTGGAAGAGCTTCCCCGTTTGGGTGGCCCTTTTGCTTATCACTTGAAGACCCAGCCTTACACTGTACTCTGCTGAGGCCTCCTGGGGAAGGACGACCCATTTGCTTCATGACAACAATGAAAACTTGACTTTCCACTTTCATGTGATAACCTCTAGAGAAGTCCTGAACAGAATTGCATGGAGAAAGGGGAAACCTTTAAGTGGGATCCTGCTGGTGGATCCAGGCCAGACTGGGACATGTGGCAGAGGCTTCTTGGGACACTTCCCATAGGGCTGGAGGTGGCAGGGGCAGAGCTAAGGAGAGACATGAGGTTGGGAATCATAAAATATGGATCTTACCTGCCCCTGCTGATGGCTTCCTGCAGCAGAGCTCCAGGTAGCTGTAGGCCCTCTGGTTCTTTTCTCTGATCAGCAGAGGTTTGCCATTGCATACTAGCAGGCGGGTCACCTTGGCCACCCAGTGCGTGGAATAGAAGGAGCAAGCTTTCACCAGGAACCTGCAAGGAGATTGCCCATGGCTTTCACCACTTTTCTCCTAGCTTATCCCTAATGCTGTGAGAAAGTGTGGCACCAGATGGACTTGAAAATATGAACCGAGTTTCAGTAAGAACAAACACTAAATGAGGACCTTTCCTTACTTAAAAGTCAAGCAGCAGGAGCAGCCTCTTAAACCAAGAGATTCTTCCAGAGTTGTCCTGGTTTTGTCTGGGATGAAGTTAATTTTCTTCCTAGTAGCTGGTACAGTGCTGTGCTTTGGATTTAGGATGAGAATAATGGGGATAACACACTGATATTTTACTTGCTGCTGAGCAAGGCTTACATCAAGTAAGGACAGCTGACCCCAAATGACCAAAGGGTTATCCCATACCCAGTGGCACCACACCTAGCATATAAACCTGAGGGAGAGCTGGCTGAGGGACCATTGCTTGGGAACAGGCTGGGCATGAGTTGGTTACTACTGAGCAATTGGTTTTTATTCATATCACCTGCTCTTCTTGGGTTTTATTTCTCTCTTTGCTGATTTCCTTTTCATTACAATATTATTATCACTATTACTGTTATTATTATAATTTATTTCAGCTATTAAACTGTCTTTATCTCAACCAATGAGTTTTCTCACTTTTCTGATTCTCTCCCCAGTCCAGCTGAGGAGAGTGAGCGAGTGGCTCTGTGGTGTTTGGTTGCTGGTTGGGGTTTAACCACAACACCATCAGATAAAACTCTAGACACAAGTCTAGAAAACCAGGAGAAGTTCCAAAAACTGATACAGTTCCAATACCCATGGAAACTAGAACATTCTTGGGTGAGACTCTGAGACCTCTGCCTGCCTGGATGGGCACAGATTAGCCAAACACCCCCCAGATGAAAGGTGAACCAGAAGGAGAGTGGCCTTTGCTCACATCCAGGCAGAGAGCATCACAAGCGGTTCACCCAGGGCACCACACCTGTGTGACACCCTCATATCTTGACTCCCAGCCTCAGGCCTCAGAAGATACAGTCTCCACAGCCAAGGGCTTGCTGAGAGTCATCCTGGCACTGGATCGAGCAAACTCAATCCCACAACCTCACTGATGGCTGGAAACCAGTGCTTACCTTTGGAAGAAGCCCTCAGATATTTCGGGTGAGAAGCAGGCACAGATGTGGAAGTCCTCGGGGTGATCTCCTCCCCACACCTCAGACACTTCCTCTGTCTGGTTCAGATAGCCTGGGAACAAGTACCAGGACTGGCCTTGGCTCTGTGTTGTCTCCTACGGGCACAAACTCCCTGGCTTGCGGGTTGTGTGCTTCAGCGTGCTTCACCTCCAGGCAGAGCTCAAAGTGCTCCAGGAGGCTGAAGAGCTTCCCTCTCCCTCTGTGAGGCCTGTGTCCCATGATTTCCTCAAAGACATCCCACATGCCTTCTGAACAGAGCTGGTGCTTCACCAAGGCACGCACAGCCTGGTGGCACAGCATTGCCCCTGAAGGTCCACGTCCAGCTGGCCCTGTCTCTGACGGTGGCACATTCCCTGATCAGCGTCTCCACGGAGATGCTCTCAAGCTGCTGGATGAGGCGGTGCTGCACCAGGAGCTGCATGGGAAGAGGAGGAGAGATGAGGTGGCAGTGAGAGGAGCCCAGCAAAGTTGCAGAACCTGGGCTCTACAGAGATGGTCCAGATCCCCACACTGACCTTGAACATCGCTATTAAAAATGTAGGCTGGGGAAAGATGGTACTTTCCAAGTGCTTGATTTCCTCATACCACAGATGAGCCTGATGTGGTGGAGGTACTGCAGGAGGAGTTCTCTGCCCAGGCTGGCCAGGTGCTCGCACTGGGAGGGTTTGCTGACTAGGCACTGGATATCTATCATGCCTAGAGGGAGATGCAGGAGCTCAGCATGCATCTATCAGACACAGCATTCCCAGGCAGATGCTTCAGAGAGCCAACGAACACCAGCAGCATCCCACATCACCTATGCCATCCCTGGGGAAGTAGCTGGGAGAAGAGTTATGCTTGGTGACTGTGACCAAAAATGTCATGCCTCTCCTCAGCTGTCCAGCTGCCACCCTGAAGCTCCAACAACTTTGCCTTGCCTCAGTAGTGCCAACAGCCTGCCAGGACTTTCTGAAAAATGAGGTTAATACTGTGTGTGTGGGGGTTTCATTATTGTTTGAGGAAGCAGGTTTGTTTCCAGCCAGAAAACCTCAGATTGCCAGTTAAACCTCAGACTGTCATTCAGCAATGCAGAGAGGCAGGCAACAAAATCTGGCTTATCTCCACAAAAGAAAATCATTTGCTTCTTGTTCTCTAATCCTACACTGGCCAGAGATGTCACTGGGAACTGGTGTTCATACCTGCTTTAGGTATATAAGCAAGGAGCTGGAGCTGCCTGCTAGTCCTGCTAAGTCACAGGACACATGGAAAAAGGGTCTAGGGAAGGGTAAGGGCCATTAAATACAGTTAGTAGGATGTAGATTTGAAAACCACATAGTTGCATTAAAGCTGTGGAGCTCCTTCCTGTGAGATGTTTTTAATTGCTTAGACAGGGAAAAAAGGAGAAAGAAAAACATCACTGGAAAGCAAGAACCCAGACAAGGTGGCCTGCTCAGCATTAGCACAGCAAGGTCTTCAGCAGTGGCCCCACTGCCACACAAACAGAAGGTGTAGCAAGCACTGGAGAGCTCATCCCCAATTCAGGAAGGCACTGAGAGAGCCTGTCCCAGGCACGGGACAGAAGCTCCTCTCAGGAAGGCATGGCAGGAGTGACAGAGCACTGACCATGGTCTGCCATCTCTGTGCAATATCCATGATGGCAGCCTCCACCTGCCTGTAGACAGGCAGCAGCACTTGGACAACCTCAAGGAACAACTCCTCATTCTTCACATGCTTCAAAATAGTGGCCTTGAGTTTTTTGATGTCATGGTGGTCTGTGCAGTTGACAGCAACTAAGTTCAAGGACTGGAAAAGAGGATGCACACACCTGCCAAAAGCACATCCAGAGGAGTTTTCTAGCCTGTGAGGTAAAGCAAGGACCTAATGCCTATGAGGTCACCCAAGGTGAGACACACCACTGGCTCAACATCAGAGGGCACTTCCTTCACACCTCTGTTCTGTGGCAGGTCCTGAAAATCACCTAGTCACGGTAAATGGCCCCTCACACTCCTCCTCAGGCACTTGCTACAAGCCACAGGAGGAGATGTCCATCACCCACCAGGGACAAGGCCTCTGCAGGTCACAGCCAGGTGTTACCATGCCCACCCCAGCCTGGGGAGGGGCTGCAGTAGTGGCCTGATGCATTAGTACCATGTCACCTTAGCCAGTAGCACACTGGGCTGCCAGAGACAGCAGGGTCACCTCAGCCAGCCAGAACCCAGGATAATCTCAGCCAGCCCTATGGTGAATGTGCAGCTCTCCATCTCTTTCAGCCTCTCCCACTGTACACATAAAACCTGGGCTCCTCACTGCCCTCCAGGTTGTCAGTGAAGTGAGCGAGGTTCCTTTTCCTCTCTGCCAGCATGGCTGTGATCCTGGCCATGATGTCACGTGTCTTCTCTGCTACCTCCTGCTCCTGGCAGCAGTCCACATGGGTTCCCACAGGAAGCACTACCAAGTTTGGGACTCACATGGACAGGTTGTTGATCCAGAAACCAATGAGCTCCTTGAAAGTTCTGTGGTTAGTTTGGTACCTGGGGAGGGAGAAAAAGAAAATCCCAAATTCACATCTCACCCTCTGGATCTCCAGCCAACTTCACCAGCACAGGCCTGACCACACACTCTGTGCTGTCCCAGGAGCTCACTGGACAAGAGCTCAGATCTCAGAAGCTGATGTGGGCTGTATCCAAGCTCATCCTTCAGTTCCCCATCCTTAAGCTATGAGGTGTAGCAGAGTCATAACCTGCTCTGGATGAGAGCTTCCCTCTGCAGCACCAATCCCAAGCCTGATGCTCCCTTCATGTTCAGGGAACACCACAGGATACAGGAGGGATCTCGGGGATTTGCTTCTTGCAGAAATCAAGTGCATTTAGATGGGGTTCACTACTCATATATAAGTTGATGCTTATCCAACCCCTCCAAACAGAGGCCTTTGGCAAAGTGATGACAGAGCTGCTGGATTAAAAGGTTGATCTGCAAAAAGGGGGAGAGCTGGCTATGCCAAAGGTGAGATCCTCAGGCCTCAAGGTCCAGTGGAAATGATGTGAATTTGTGCAGCGCAAAGTTTCTCCAGCTCCTTTTTAGTTTCCCCACTCCAAACCAGCTCAGTACTCACATGTGAAGATTGATGACAAGAGCTGGTGGGGTGATGAACACACGGTGAGTCACGCAGTATTCCAGTTGGCCAGCAAAGTCCCAGAAGAGAAATGCTAAGTTCTCAATCTGGAACTCACTGATCTCTATCCCAACTGTTTGCTCTTCCTTGGGCACCAGTTTGGATTGCCCTTGGTTCAGGTTTCTGCAGATGGTGGACTTCCTTGCCACTGGGGCCCCAGGAACATGGTCTTGACCCTTTTGTCCTCCTGCTCCAAACCATGCTGAAGGTGGTTGAAGTAATTCTGGATCTGCTGAATGCCACCAGCACGCACTTCACTGGGCGGCTGGTGAAGGGCATAATCCTGCACAAAGAACTGCTGTAAGTGTGCCAGCTGCAGGACAGGCTGCACAGGTTGAACAGGTTGTTAGAGATGTTGAGGTACTGGAGGCTGTGTCAACAAGCTGGCAGATCCCTGGGGAGGGCACAGAGATGGTTGTTGTTCAGCCACAGGTGTTTAAGCCTGAGGAGATGGGAGAAAACCCCCTCTGGGATGATCCAGATTTGATTCTGATTCAGCTCAAGGCTCTCCAAACAGACCAGGCTCTGGATTTCATTGGGAAAGTCCACAAAGTCATTCTTGCACAGCATCAGCTTCTTGAGGTTGCAAAGCTTAGAAATGCCGGTGATGCTCCTGAGCTTGTCCCTGTCAAGGTGAACGCTCTCCAGCATGGAATTGTTCAGGACTGTGGGAGGGAGCACATGCAGCCTCTGGGGGGAGAGATTCACTCCATGCAATCCTCACCTGGACACATGGGACAGGGAAGGTGGCTAAAAGAGACTTGGACCCTCTGGAATTGGAGACCATTTTTTCTTTTTTTTTTGCATGACTTTGGGATAATTTTGGCTAGCAAGGAAAGGCAGAGGAGCTGGTTGAACAGTGCAACCACAATTACTGCTTGAACAGCTCCTGTGTCCTCTCAAGAGAGGAAGTGAAGCTGAGGATCTTGGCTGGGACTGAAGATGCAGGAACAGTTCCCACCAGATGTTGACCTGCAGCCCAAGTGTCACATCAACAGATCTGCTCTCATGCTTTGAGCCCTGCAAGAGCTTCAGCCACAGATGCACCTACCCCAAAACTGGGAGTTTTCTAACCCCAGCAGCGGGCTGCAGGGGCAGAGCTGATGTCAGGACAGCTGCTCAACAAATAACTCGGCCAGTCCACTCACAGCTCTTGACCAGAGCTACAGGGATGCACCCAGGCCAGGGCCAATGAGTTCAGACACTTCCTCTTTCACATCCTCCCCCCTCCAGATGACGCTGTGATTCCCTGCAGGGATGTTCCCAGCCCTGGGAGACTGGGGAAATAAGCTGGCACGGTGGGGTTCCCCAGAGGACAGGGCACACAGGCAGGGTCTCAGTGATGGCTGAGAACGTCCCCAGACAGAGGGTGTTTAGAGAAGAGAGATTTGCAGGTGAGGAGAGCATCAGCAGGATGGAAATCACATGATACCAGAGCAAAACACGGTTAGATTTGCTTTCCTCTCCCTTGTTTCACTTCCTCCCATGATGCCAAGCATGGCATCCCCTTATGCAATGGACCCTGCTCAGGACTGACTTATCATTTCCCAGCATCACCATGGAAATGTGGGACATGCTCCAAATGCCCAGTCTCTCCCTCAGGGACAAGCCAAAGAACTCCCACCACCACTGAGCCAGAGCAGTGAAGAGCCAGGGCAGCTACTCCCAGGCTCTGGGCTGGGCCATGACCCTGCAGCGTGGCACCAGCTGGATCCTCCAGGCGCTCACTTTCCCCTTTCGTTTCCTCCTCTTGTGTTGCTCCTGCCTCCCCGCCCTCGGCCAGGGAGCCCCACCCTCTTTCTCCATCCGACCTCAGAGCAGCTCTCAAGAACCCAAGCACCTCTGGCCAGATGGCAGGGCCAGGGTTATGTCCCAAAAGCAGTACTGGAGGTCACCCATGAGACAAACATGGTGGCAGAGTAGGTCCCGAGTCAAATTCCTGGTGCAGCTGAAGGAGCTTTTGGCATCACCAGTCTTGCACAGGAATGAAAGGCCACTAAAAAGAGGTTACACTGTTACCAAACTACAGCATGTATTGAATAAGTAAGATTTCTTTCCTTAAACAGGTAGCAGCATCTGAGCCAAGAGGGTAAACCAGAAAGGGGAAAAAAAAGTAAGCAAGTAGTATACACAGTATACTAGAAAAACTGTTTTCTAGAACATGCCAGAAGAGGCATTTTTAGGCATGTTTCTCATTGCCTCTCCCAGGAGGCAGCTTACAATTTGATAATTAAATTTCAATGGCTGACAGAACGAAAGAATCAGTATTCTTGTTCATGTAAATTCAACAGAAAGCACATGCAGAAGGTGCTGTTTTCAGTCTCTGCACTCCTCAGGCAATGGCAGGTGTAGAGGTAACAAATTTAACAGGCCTTACAGTGCAGGCACTCCCAATAGACCCTGCAACAGACTCATGTCTTTATTGCCAGTTTGAGGATAACATTAAACAAGAATTTAAAGCAATGAAACAGCCCAAGGAATAAAACAGACTTACGCTGTCTTCCTGGCAAACAGTGTAGTTGTGTCTATTATTTGGTCAAGCCTTTTTTTTCTCACTACCTACCCTTTTTCACTCTGTATACAGACAGGTTATGGCAGAATTGCTCCTCTGAGATATTCAGAGGTGTCCAATTTCCAGCCTAAAGTGTATGCACAACTGGATCACATTCTCTCATTCTTGTGCCAACAGTGCCATTAAAGTTCCTGAATTTTTAGTTTGTCAAGAAGTCTAGCAGCAGTGTTTGTATTTACAACCCCACACCCATGTTCCGTGTATGTGTTCAGCTCCAAGTTTACCTTGAAAACTCTACCTTCTCTGCCAACTGTTCTCCTGCAGTCAGTACTGTGTCTTTGCCAAAAATCTGCAAAGCAACTCCAAAGTTGTCACTTCCTTATTGTCCATCCAGGCTGCACTTCTATAGAGGAAGCATACAGAACCAAGGAAGATTAACTCCAAAATGCTCAGGATTCATCCATAAACACTCCTCTAGCACAGTGAGTGATGGGAGTGAAGCATTGTGCCAGTCCATACACTAGTGGTATATAGGCTTGTTTTGTTTAAAGAGTGAAAAAAATAAACTCTGTAAACCAGTTCCCGTGAAGGGAAAGCCGGTTTCTGAGCTGTAACTTACTGCTTTTCTCTTCAATTTCTCTGTGAAACATCTCCTCCCTAGCAGGATTTGATGGGGAATGATTCAAGTCAGGTTCAAGGGTGCTGGATATCATTTAAGGGCCTGTATTTCAGATGGTCACTTAAAAGACCTGTTGCCCTGCAGTACCTGCAGGCAAGGAGTTTTGCTAAAGCAACCACGGTGAAGTCAGAATACGTGCTGGACTCCTTTGATTCTCCATAGGCAGACCAGTTCTCCTGCAGAGGAGGAGGGACAATCACTAATCCAACTCCAACCACCTTCCACACACACAGAGTATTCCTTACGCAGGAGCCAAGCGTGCAGGTCTACACAGAACAGCCAGGCCATGGGGCAGATGCAAGACAGACAAATGACACCTGCTGTAGGACAAAAACCATTCAAAATAACTTTATAAACTCTGTCACATTTCTGCTTTGTACATCAGTTCAACCTTATCCTTTGGGCCTGTTACAGAAAATTGACAATGCTTGCTTTTTTGTTTCGCTTTTTCCTGAAAGGCAGACACAAAACCAGCCATCAGTGCATTATTTACACAAGTGCAACACAATCTCCCACCCCAAAATTAATTTTTTTCCACTAACCAGGTACCTCCAACAGAATGTAAATAAACACCACAGCTTGAGCAGTGTTTCTGAAGTCAGTTTGTAAAGGTTAGCTCATTTCTGCAATCCCCAAATGCCAGAGCGAGTAAAGCTTCGCTCACTATCCAACGGGCTAAAAATACAACATTTCAAGTATTAAATCAGAAATTTCTACAGACAATCCGTATTTCGATAAATAAACACAAGGGAAACAGTATACAGCTCTCAATATACTGTATGAAAAGTGGTGTCCAGTTTCAAACTTTAGCAAGACAAGTGCACAGCCCAAAAATGTGATCAAAGTAACCCTGAAGACTGCAGCAATCCGGAGTTCCAAACATTATTCTCTTCTGTGTTTCCCCTTGAATTACTCTGCTGGTCTGAGGCATTTGATTGTTATTTTGTTCTACAGCTGTAGGTAATCCAAAAAAGTCCTAAACTCATTTCCATATGGAAACAATTCAAGAGAAGGTTCCATAGATGAAGTCTACTATCATCTTGTTTCTCTGCACTCTGCTTACAATGGGATGCAACTGCAGGTCTGTTATTCCCATAGCGTCCACAGCTAGGACAAGTTCAGTCCAAGTCATGCTGGCCGTGGCTTGCTCTCAGTTTTCCACTTCACGTGTATCTTCACCATCAGTTTTCTTATATTTCCTCATATGTTTGTATTTTTCCACATATGCCTTCACCAGGTTAGCCACCTTCATAGGGTTGATCTCTCCACTTTTGCTGTGGCAGATCTGCAGGGGATCAGAAAGGGCATCTGGTCAATGACAGCAGCTCAGGCAAGTGGCAGAGAGGCCCTAAGCTGTCCAGGGGAGCCAATTCCTGCACAGACCCCCAAGGCTCTTAGAAGGGTACATAAAGCACAAAGCAAAGACAAGAGCAGTATTTTCCTTCAAGCATTCCAGAAATGGTCCAGCATTTATCTACAGAGCACCAACTGAATGCAGAGGCACCTCAAAGCAAAACTACTCATTTTTACTACAGGCTTTTCCACCCATCCATCCAGTTTTACACAACATGTGGGAACTAAGGAAGTGTTAATATCCCATTTTTGAGATGTTTTTGAGGAAGCAATGCTCAGATTAAAAGAATTTGGCAGTTTTAAGAACCCATTTTGAGACAGGGGAGAAAGCACAGACCCTCCACAAGTTACTTTACCTCTCTTCAGAAAGGAATTCACAGTGATTTCAGTAGCAATTGGCCCTGCTCAGCTCTCTTGCAAACACCCATGGCTCATATGGGTCACACAGAAGACATGAAATTGCAGCCATTATCTTGGGAATTTTTATTTATGATGGAATTTATCACTGATAGCAAGAATGCAGAGCAGGGAGAAAATACAGTTCTCTGAGGTATCAATTAACTTCCTTGACCATAGGAGCATTACTTCCCCTCACGAGACAGCATTTACTTACTGATTGTGTCTTTTGTAGCCATGATCTACTCAGCACTAAGATTTGGGACAAAAGTCAGTATCAGAGAAATTGCAAGGCCCTCTTCCAAGGTTCAGGGACACCACAGATACTCAAGGACCTAATGCACAAGGTATTTCCTCACTTTATGAGAAACAGCTGGAATTCTGGCTGAAGGTCTTAGTGAGGGGAATTTGAGCATTTTCACCCAGGGCAGATACCATGTAACATTTCAGCTCAGGCAACCGAAGGTTAACAATGTCCTTGTCCACTGAAAACATGATCTGGTAACAGGAATAGACTGACAGCTCTCATCAATGGCACCAATCAGTCTTGCTTAAAGCAAATACTGCTTCACCACAGGACTGCAGAGTATCAGTCAGGGTTCAAAGATCTGTTGGCCCAGTTATGGCATGTAATTGCTGAAATGGCGAGCGCAATCGAAAGTACTGCCACGTGTGTAATGACCCGTCCAGCTTCCCCTCTCCGCTTCCTTTCACTGGGCCCTCACCTTCTGCACTGCTTTCCGAAGGATACTCTTGTACTCCTCCTTTGTAATCTCCCTCTTCTGGTAGAAAGGTTTGATGGCAAGTTTCACTTCTTCCACAGCCCTTTCTTGCATGTGAAGCTTCTTCATGTACTGCACAGGAAAGAGAACTTCATTACCTTGTGCTGTCTTGGGAATGGTTTCTGAATCTGTTTTTGTTAGAAATGCTCAAACAAAGAAAATCCTCATTTCACAATTTCAGCAACCCAAGTAATCACCTCAAAGTGATTTCCTTTACTGTCAACTACTGTCTTGAAACAGCAGCTTCAAGTTTGCACTTGAAATATAAGTTTGCACTATGAGGAGCCCTTGCTTTATGTAACATTTACTCTGTGTCTTAATTCTTTAAGACACGATGTGTTTTAAGCAAGTGACTACAATCTGGACTTCCTGATTTTGATCTCCTCCTTCCCTTCCAACAGCTCTGAAGTAAACACACATCCAAAAAATGGCATCAGATTCCAAAAGCAGCAAACCACAACTGCGAATATAAAGCTTCAGATAGCTCTAAAGACAATCTGAAAATTGCAGAGTTGCCTATGAAGTAATGATTACAGGTGCCACCAAAACAAGTTCATTAAAACTGTTGCTCATAAATAGAGGCTCAGCGGGAAATGCATCTTACTGTTTCGTTTCATGGTACAAAGCAAAATAATGGGCTAAGAAGTTTCTGTTCTTGTGTTAGCATTCACTGTGCCTAGAGCAGATGGTCTGTACAGCAAACCCAAAATTCAGCAGCAAGGGACTTGCACTGAAAGATCTCCAAAGTGTTTTACTACCCCTGCCTTTTCAGTGCTGATAAGCCACAAGATACAGTCCTACCTCTCTATAGGACTGTTATGAGAATTGACATTAATTTCAAAGCTGGAGGGGAAATGAGAAAACCAGATGTTTAGAGAAACTTGGACATGGTGGTTTCTGGAAGTTCCCTTCCAAACACTCATGCAAGAAAGTTTCAGAACTTTAAGAATGTAGTTCAGATGTTTTAATCCGTCTCTGTCCTATTGTGATGAACCAATAGAAACCAATCCATTTCCTCAAAAGGAATAAATCCCAAACGAATTCAGAGGATTGCCTGCTGTTCCTGGGTTAACACAGTCCCCAAAACCAGCAGGGCTGGGAAAATACAATACAGAAAGTTTAAAAATCCCCCAAATGAAAAAGTTCAAATAAACAGCTCCTTAATTTTACGCATTCACTCACTTCCTCATTTTTTGTTTTATCCACTGAAGCTTTGGGTGTTTTGATCTTTTCCTCCGCACTCCCAACAGAAGCAGCTTGGATTCCTGGCTCAGACGCTGTCGCCAGGCTGCCTGGCTCTGGGGTGAGGCTCTGTCCTGCCACGCAGCCAAGAGCTGGAAGACTTCCCTGCATGATGAACTGAACCGTGGGCTGGCTCACCGGGGCGTAGGGGGGCAGGCTGGAGGGCAGAGCCGGCGCCAGAGGGATGTTCTGACAGTACACCTGTGAAACAGACACCACTCCATAAATGCTTGTGCTGACGAGACACAACATCAGAGTAGGGTTTTCAGAGCACCTTTTATCCACCAGGAGCTACCACCAGCCCCAATCCCCTTTTAACTGGTGGACAGCACAGACTGATGGCTCAGATGAAGGCTACCAAGCCAACATTTACAGCCTGATCACAGTCAGGAAGAAGCTCACAGCTTCTCAGGCAGCACCACCATTCTGCAGGCTACTGCTGAAAGCAGAAGCTGCATGTCCAGAGCAGAATTAAAAGAGAATACATTTCTTCAACTGTAGGGAGCACCTGAGAGATTAAATGATTGGAGGATTGCTGAGGTGTATGGGCTACATGAAATGTACCACACGCAGAGGAAGGCAAACTGCCATGAGAGGAGGGTGTTGCACAACGAGGGCACAGATGAGATGGGATGCCTTCCACGACACTGGAGTGCTGCAATAGGAACCAACCTGAGAGGAATCTAGATCAGGAAACATAGGCTCAGGAATCATATAATTGGTTGGAGGAGGCTCATTTAACTGCACCTGATTTAACGTTTGGTTCAAGTCCTCTGCTTTCCAGGCCCCTTCTTTTGCTCGCTGAAGTTTGTAAAACGGCATCCCTAGGTATCCCAAGGGAAAAAAAAAATCTTAAGAACAAAATTATCTGTCAAAGATTCAAACCCAATTCTGTTTTAAAAATTAATTAAAAGCATCTAACAACAAAACTAGCCATAAAAGGTTTTTAGCAGTCATTTGTATTGTAAAGCTTCTGTTAAGAGAGTTTCTCATCCCCTTGAGCAACTGCTTTCTACTGGGTTTATCTGTTGAGAGTAACCAACAAGAACAACACAGGCAACTCTGTCAACACAAATAGCACAGGTTCCCCAGCCAAACTGCTTCTGGCAGCTTTGGTTTAGCAGCATTACAGAGACTTGTCACGATCCTTGGTTTTGAGAAACATTTATAAATTCTGAGGGCAAAGCAACCATTCTAGTTAAGTGCAGAAAGGGTGGGACATGGGGTGCCAGTGCAGGGATGGGGTTGTTGCACGTGCTTCACGAGCGAACAAGCTGCCCCTGGCTGAGCTGTGCTGACAGCACGTCCCCTCCAATTCATTAACACAACTCACCTCGTGATTTCAACCAGTGCAAAATGCCAGCTCTCAGGATTGCAAACCACAGCATCATCCCAGCTCGGATGACAGAGCTCCTACTCTACAACCAGGTTTGGCCAGGCACCAAAACTCTAAGCCTTATACAGCCTGTTTCAACTGCTGTTTGTTTTCCAAAAGAGACTTACTTGGAGCTTTTCCAGCAGATAACATGCTGCTTTCTTCCTCTTGAAGATTCCAGGTAACTCTTTTCACTGGTGCTTTCGATTTCAAGGCAGGACCCTGAGGTACCACTTCCAGTTCAGGCTTAGAGAAATTACTTGCATTTTCATTTGAGACAAGGCACTCCTTAACCTCCCTCACACAATCCACGACTTTGCTTTTGGATGAGCTTTGAATCGGTGCAGCCTCAGCTGGAATGTGCATGATAACCTCCTTCTTTGGGGGTTGTTCCATCAGAGATGGACATAATGCAGTATTTTCTATTTTAACTGTAATCTCTAGGTTTGTATTGCTACAGCTACTGAGCACTGCTGCATCAGTACTATTCATTAAGTCCGTTTCAGCAAAAGAATCCACATCGCCAACCGGGACACAAATGTTTGTGATCTCTGGCACAGGGAACGCAGTTTCACTGCTCACTTCCTGACAAATGGACTCTACCTTTACAGTTTCTTGGACCTCTCTCATCTGAACCGGGGTCTCAGTCTGTATTTCCTCAAGTTTGACATTTGGTTGGATGGTTATGGAAAGCCCTTCTAGTATTAGCTCCTCTTTTGGCTCTTGTTTCAGAGAGTGGGGTTGCTCCAGACACCTGGTCACATTTTCAGCTGGAGGCTTTTGATCCTTTTCTGGTGCAGGAGGAAGCAAGGTCTCTTTTGATCTGTGTTTCCTCTCTTTGGAACGTGATCGGGATCGCAGTCTTTTTTCCTTTGATTTGCTGCTTTTGTGCTCCCAAGAGTGAGATGCAGACCGAGAGCGAGATCTCCACTTTCTCCTCTCCCGAGATCTGGATCTCGATCTCTTTCTGTCCCTTGACTTCAAACTACTTTCTTTATCATACCTCTCGTAGCTTTTGTCCCTCCTGTGCTTCCGCCTTTTAGTCCTCTCAGTGCTGTTGGACTGGGAGCGGTCCCTCCGCCTTGACCTTGAGCGAGACCGTCTTTTCTTTTTCCTATTTTCATAAAAATCAGAAGTACTTCCAGGACTACCTGAACGTGACCTAGATTTCCTTTTGTCCCTAGACCAAGAAGTTTTTGCCTTTTTGTCCTTGATTTTGTCCTTGGTTTTCTTTTTTTTAGATCGTTCGTGACTGCTAGAACGGTCAGTAGAAGACCTCCTGCTCTTGGATTTTAAGGTGTGTGTTTTGCTGTGCTCTTCCCCACCTGAACAAGAGGTAGATCTGGAGCTTCGGTCCCTCGAATGTGCTCTGTCTCTTGACCCTGAACGTGATCTCTTATGCTCTTTGACAAGTGCTTTTTTCCTTTTCATCTTTTTCTTGCTTCGGGAGCTGGAGTTTGAACGGGATCTGGAACGTGATCGCCTCTCTACTTCTTCTACTTTTTGGACTTTCTGCTGCCCATCATTCTTTGAGGGACTATCTGGTTCTATTTTCACATTAATACTAGGTCTAATCAATTCCTCAGCATTGAAGAACACATTAGGTCCTTCTCTGCTTTCCTCCTTTAAACACTTTGTATTAGAAATTTCCTTAACAGCAGATGAAGTGCAAGGACTGCTTAGGACATCTGCCTCATCCACATTGTCTCGTTCCTCTGTATCAGAGATCTGTTCTACAATCCTGCTTGCTACTGTCACATCATCACGAGACTCTGTGTTACTGGATGGCACGTCAGAGTCCGTTCCAGACTCAAATATATTTTCTACCCTGCAAGGGGTGAAACGACGGACAGTTTGAAATGTCTGAACTCTTGGATTTTCAATGGAAATAGTCCTGGTGATATTAGTTAGTGGGATCCCTGAGCCAAGCCTTTCAGGACTGCTGTTTGCTGAACTTGAGTCCGATCCTGTTGGCTCAAAGGGATCGTAGATTTCACTTTTGACCTGCTTTTTCTTTACTGAGAAAAGAGGCGAAGGACTCTCCTTCTGCTGCACTTCATCGTCCACAGGGCGGAAGGTATTACAAAATCCTGGGTTAGCCAGCCTGCTGGGATGTCCTGTGTTCCCAGGAATATTGATTTTGAAACTCTCAAAAGAGCCCGGGCCTTTGCCCCTCGAGGTGCCCAGCAGTGATGAACCGCTATAGCCGCCAGGATGGGTGGAGAAAGACACTCCGCTGGGACGTGTCTGCTGCTGTGGTTCCTTGGAATTTGACTTCTGACTTTCCACCCTGCTACCCTTTCCTGGCTGATTAGTGCTCTCATTGCCAGTCAGCTGGGTTATACAGGAGCTAGGGATATTACAGCTTTGGCTTCCTGCAGGTTCCGGCTCCACCTGCTTGCTGCTGGTTTCTTTTTTAATCTTTGGTATCCTGGGAAGCTCAAAGATGTCAATTCTCTGGGAAGGTGGTTTTACTGGCTGCCTCACAGTTACAGCTTTTGAGCCAGAATTCAAGTTACAGCTCAGGGGCTTTGAAGACAAATCAGTGGGCACAAAGTTTTTAGATTTTCCATTAATTCTGGTCATTTCATCCAACTTTGAGCCACGCCTGCTCAAAGTTGCTGCATTCTGAGTCTGGACAGACCTAGGTGTCATTGAATATTCTGATTTTACAGTTGTCTTTTCCAGTGCAGTCTGTGCAGGGCTTGCTGCAGACTCGCTCCTGCTCAGTGAGGGTGGAGGTGAGGAGAACAAGCCTGAGGAGCAGGGTCTGGAGCGAGTACTCAGCCCCGAGGAAAGGGAAGGTCCAGCCATGGAGCTGCTTGCTGTGGTCCCTGAGAGTGCTGTACTCGGGTGGGTGCTGTGCCCTGAACCATCCTCCACTCTCGAGTCACCTGCTGATTTTCTGCGAAATGGAGCTATGGCACACAAACAGACAATTCAGCTTTTCAGGACATATCCAGACATTTTCTGCCAATGCTAACGGAAGCACTAAGCTAATTATTTTAAGTTCCATTGTGGTTTGCAGACATGCCACACAGTATTATGGAAGTCCAATCGTTCTTCTGGTCAGATACTCACAGTTTAGTGCCAGACAGCCACATCTTTGAGGCAAACACTAATGTTTGGGAAAGAAATGATTCCATTCTGTAGGTATCACCTGATTAGTGCTTATTATCCTGTACTTGCTAGTTGACAGCAATGACTATAACAGAGGATGTTAGCAGCACTTATTTTAAGAATAAAGCTCTAAGTTTCAATTTTAATAGATTCTTTTCAAGTAATGCCATGCCAAGGGAAGACACAGCTGGAGATGACAGCACATATTTAGAGCTCTACTTTTGCAAAGAAATTTATTGCCAAGGTCCTTCCCCTTGCTCTTCAAACTGAAGTACAGATCACAGGCATGGCAACGATGCATGGCACATGCCAGAAAAACTGGGTACTAAGACAACCTTGGTCTATCCAGTCCTACATTTTTTATAACAAAGCAAAGCATGAAACTACTGTGCAACTCTTTTGAAAGAAGAGAACTATATATTAAAACCAAAATCCTCCAGTAACATCTCAGGTCCGCATTTAAACACAGACAAGCAACACTACTTCAGAACATCCATCTTATAAAACAGATTACTATTGGCAGCTACTGAATCTATCCTACATATTCCAGCGCTCAGTAAGAGTATCCCTAAGCTGAAAGCTATACAGCCTGTAGGATTAGGGCAGATGTGGATGAAACAGAGGCAAATAGCACTGTAGGTGCCAAGCCCTTACCTTCCTTCTTCGCTGTCAGTGAACCATCTCTGTTGATGACCACATCTGAACTGCTCATCATGAGAAGGCTCTGTCCAGACAGGATACTTCCCAACAGATCAGGCACAGGAGCAGCTTCTGCTTCTTGATCAGGACTCAAGGCAGGCACACTGCTCCTGCATGTTTCAGAGGGGTTACATTTCCTTTACTCTTACATCATTTGTTCCATACACACATTACATTAAAAAGAAACCAAAGTCAAGGGCATAAACAGAGGTCAGCCAGGGAAGTTCACCTGTAGTTTTGGCTTCACTAGAGTCATTCACTCCCCATCTTTCTCTGACAAACAGAGGATGAAGCTTTTATTGACGTCCCACAGGAATAACACAAAATAACAAAGTAATCATTATCTGAGACTTGGTTAGCAAATGCTGGTGCTCAGTGTTGGATGTCATAACTTTCCAGTGCATTCAAAACGCATTTTTGTAGGATATACCACTTCAGAGATACTTCTATCCTAGCTGCCTCTCTTGTCCCCACTAAATCACAAACACAAATGTATTCCTCAGTCCTACACTTCTATCCTAAAAAAAAATGACAGAGCTTGAACCAGTGTTTAACCACCAGGTGCCACTGGTAGGGGTAGCTAAGAGCATGGCATAGAGAAGTTACACTGAAAAACAACTGCAATGCTCCCACACACGGGACAGCACAAACACTCCCCTTTATGCTTTGCTCAGTCTTATGAAGATGGCCTAAGTTCTCAGTTCTTGAAATATGGACTGATAAGGTGTTTCTGGTGTTGGGTTTTAGTTTTTCTTCGTTTGCTTTTGTGTTGATAGGATTTGGGGGGGGGTTTGTTTTAGTTTGCTAAAAAACAAACTTCCAAAGGGACCCAGCTCTTTGAGGGAGCTGGATTTCATTTCTGTATGACAACAAAGCAAGCTTTATTCAGATAATGTACACCAAAACACCTGTAATAACATACAACAGAGAGACAAAATGGAGAGACTAAAGGAATCAGCTGCTAAGGCCAGACCAGGAAACTCAGTATAGCCCAGCCTAATGGAGCCTTTAGCAGAGCTGAGTATGACCTAAACAGTTCTAACTTCTAATCAATATGCCACTCAAGTAACTCTGAGGACATGGAAAGCTTCCTGAAAGGATCCCATCAGGACTGAAAGAGGAAAGGTAGACAAACAAACCAAATTATCATAGAAATAGACTACCTTAATGCTGAGAAACCAACCTTCACCAAAAGTCAAATGCATTAGAGCACAGCTATGTAAAGCTTTCACACCTTTAACCACATAAACTGAGCTCCCTTCATTCCTCTTCAGCTCCCTCAGCCTTGCAGTTTTCTGGGACTCTGCTGGTACCTGCCCCAGTGACCTTTCTCATCCCTTTTCTTCCCATGATGCTCCAGACTCCCTGCGTCCTACCCCTCAGTCCTGAAAATTCACTGCGGCTGCCAGTGGGGGGCAGCCAGGGGCTCCCTGGCCTTGGCAGGCTTGCAACACACAGGCAGCAAAGCAACTGTTCAACTGCAGGATCAAACAAAGCTTTTCCTCAGTTTTCTGAGCTCCAACAAACAGCAGCAGAACTGGGTGAGGTGGGTACAGCCCTCACCTCCTCAGGATGTGCAACTGGATTTCCTAGGCCTCCCGAAGAAGCAGGTGGTTTTTTAAAGGTTAATGAGAGGGATTTAAAACATACTAACGGAGTTACTAAATAGTCATGACACAAAGTAAGAAGAGTCAGATTAAGGTGGAAATACCAATTTTAAATTCCAACAGAAATGTTAAAGGTATGATTAAAGAGTATATGTGTTCAACATAAAAAAAGAATTCTTACACAAATTGTTGTGGTTATTTATCTACACTGTGGAGGCATCCATGTACACACACACACACATGAACTTTTTAGAAGATAGAGTAAGAAAAGGGTTAAAACAGCGATGATCACCAGGTTGACTCTTTTGTTAGGGTCATTAGACAACTAAAAATATTAAAATAACAATGGACTATTACCCTGGAAGTCCCACAGAAATGGGTCTGGCTACAGGACGGTGAGACCTCAGTGCTGACTGGGAGAGAACTCTCCTTTTGGCACTCACTGGTGAATCTGGATTTGCTGGAACCTCTTCATTACTGTGATAAAACATACACACACATAAACCCTGAAATCGTCTGAAATGTTTTTCACATCAAAAAGATGATGCTGCTATGACAGACACAGTTAGAGAGCATCATATGTTTTATTATGATATATTAAAAAATATTTGTGCAATATACTTCTGTTCTGCCTAAACAGAACAGCTTGATTCAAACAGCAGAGACTCGAATGTATATTTTCATATCTAAAGTGTTAGATGGACAATTTTCTTTTATGAAAGGATCAAAAAGAAATATTCAATGGAAAACTAAATTTCACCAACAATAATTTCAGATGCCCCCTCCCCAAAAAGTCAAAGTTTATAAGCAACATGAACTAAGGCATAGTAAGATTTCTCCTGAATTTGAAGTGTCTGGAAAAGTGAGGATAAGAAAAGGAGAAACATGGGAGCTTCCAGAGGTTCATTTAATTTTGTGTTTACTGTAAACCAAATATGTCAGCTGCCTTCACTTAACATAAATAAATAAAAAGCAAGGGACCACACTCCTTCAGATTCTCACCTTTCAAGAGCCCCACAGATCTTACTGAAAGTTTTCATGAGGCTGATTATTTCAGAAAAACACTACAGGAGGCTGATTTCTTACAAATTTAGCAACTCAGCCCAGAAGGAAAGAAAGAACAGGCCGTTATGTGTTATCACGGGCTGTGTACCCAAAGCTGCCTTCAGATGTGAGATTCACACTCTGCCTGGAGCCACATGCACAAACAACCCAATACCTGCTAAATTACCAGGTCCCTGATCACAATCCACAGATCTCTCACCTTTCATAAGGATCTAACTCATATGGATCTCCAAACACAGAGAGAGAAGCTGCACCAATATCTGCTCTCATCAGCCCAAGGGAGGGCTCTGTTGGTTTGGACATGGAAGGAAGTGAACCCCCACGCACAGGTTTACTGAGACCAAGCGTTCTTGCAATACGGGAGCGAGTAGTAACCTCCTTTTTCCCCTGCACAGACAAAGAGATTAGATTATTTGTATGTTAGGGCAGGTAAATTTGTGTTTGAAGCCCCAAATTCTTCACTTAGGCTGTGTATAGTCATCAGGTTAGTACCATCAGCAGCACAAGTGGTGCGCATTTATTGTCTGTTTGCTTTAAAGCATTTATGAAACTTGTAACTATGGCCTGTATGTCACTTCAGAGACTGCATATATTAGATATAAGTGACCAGATAAATTAAGCTTCTAAAATCTTTAATAATGTCAATTCAAAATTGTTGGTTCCTTTTAAATGCTAGAGTTCTCGCTCTAAGACGTAGACCCTAGTTAAAATAGCTGATAAAAAGAATCAAGCTGGTGCAGAGTATTCTGCAGAGTAATTAACAAGAGAACACTACCCACAACTGAAAGGAATTTTGAGAGTTCTTACAGCTGATAAGTTGGATTTGCAAAAACACAGCCACAAACATCCACAACCTATTAAAAAGTATAGGTGCTGGCAATTTTAACTGAGCTTGCATCAGTAGCAAGTAAACACTACAGCTGAATGGCAAGGCAGGACACAAAGCCTGCAGGACACGCTTTACAACCTGATCCCTACAGTCCAGATAACAGGAATTGTCAGCAATGCCAGCAGGCCTGTCTGGAAGTTGCAATTCACCTTCACCTACAGCATCTTTCTGGAGTACTCTGGGCACGTCCTGAACAGACTCCCACCAGAAAGAAAGGTGCCTGCTATGATTGTAAGGTGGCATTTCTTCCGACTGAATCCCATGTTATAGTTCTTTTACAGAGGGCTGAAAATGGCAGATACTGACTGGCAGAAACTCACTCACATGTGATCTTACTCTCGTCTTTTTCCCCCTTCTCTTCTTTGTCAGACGCTTACGTCTCTTCTGCTGTGCCCCCGAACTCTTCTTCCCAGCAGCAGATTTTGTCTGAGCTCTTTTTTTGCCTCCTACTTTCTTCCGCCTTCCTGATGGGACAAAACCCAATGATCTTAGTGCTGGCACCAGGCGCTGGCACTGCATTTTACACTGTACTGCCCTTTTTGTCCCCCCATGACAAACAAAGCAGCTCAAAGAGACAGACAGAGTGCCACCAAAAGCAGTGCAGAAGTTACAAGGATTCATTTAAAAACCATCTTCACAGCACTTCTGGGCAGAGGTGGTATAGGCAAAGAAGCAATGCATGTGGGATACTTCCACAGTTGCACAGGTGTGGCAGCACACAGCTGAGGTACAGTATTTTGTAGGATTCAGGCTCCTCCTTACCAGTTTTCCTCTTCTGCCTGGTAGGAGCGCGTGGTGCCAGAGGACGCTGGTAGACGGCTGTGTTCAGGCCTGCTACAACTGCCTCAATTGTTTCATCCAGAAGAGAGGACATGAGGTACCCTGGCACGTGCTGTGGGGAGGATTAGAAGTTACATGATACAGGTACCTAAAGCCCAGCAACACTGACTTACAAAAGCATTTGATAAAAAACCAGATTTGAGATTCAAACGAAGAAACGCCTCACATCACCAAGCTGCCAGTCAAGTAATTATGTCACTTTTTTAATCTACTGAGTGGTATATTAAGGACCTTGTTCTTCAGTTTCCCTCAGAGTTACATGCACACTCCTAGCTTCTCACTGTTCTTGGAGGACAACAGTTTACGCTCCCTCAACCAGTGGAATTATGCTTCAATCAACTCAAGGTATGAGCCAAAATAAGATGCACTTTTGTTCAGTGACAAAGGTAATAAATAACTGTGCCTTTCTACATATAGTTTGTAATCATCCCTGCACATTGAGAAGTGGAGCTAGGAACAGCTTCTTGAATGGGAAGTGCTGGGTTCCCAGGATTACACTACCATGGAATAGTAAAGCCCCCAGGCACCATCTCTCTCACCCCCAGGAGATGACTCCACACGATTTTTAAAACAACAAACAGGAAAACAAAGAAAAATAACAACAGTTACCTTGCAGAGTCTTTCACTTCAAACAACACTCTCCTCTATTTTTTTCAACATATAGCCCTGACTACTCAGTCGTAACTGATTAACAACAATGCATCAAATAATTCATCAACCTTTTCTATTATATTAATTCTTCTAAAGTTAAAATTGAAACATCTGGGTTTGGAGACAGTGGGGTTTGGCAGTCAAAATCATTTCCATTATGGAGGACATAATGAATTTAACAACTACTGAAGCACGCCGGGAAGTCCTTAAATCAATTGAAAATGTGATAAAAATTAAGCTGGATCTTCATTCATGGCAGCTATCTCAAACTATACTTAATACAGTAGGAGAGGGACCCTGTGTATTTGGGACACTCTCCTGTATCGATTCTCTAGTATTATTAATGTGTTTGGACTCATGTGGCCACATTATTGAGGACACTAACATCTGGTTCTTTCTTCTTCCAACAAGAGACCGATTTTGACAAACACAGAAACCTTGAAAATTTTTGTCTTCAATTGGGCTGAAGGCAGTCAACATGTTCTACTGCTATGGGCAAGGAGGTAGGAGGACAAAGGAAAACACGCAATTGTCAAATAAACATGCTAAAAAACAAGTGGTACACAAACTTTTTATCAACAGCCGCTAGGAATAAAAATACAATGTTGCTCACACCAGGGGTGATAAAAATGCAGGTTAAGAGAGCAAGTTGCTGCAGCATTTCAAAATAGAGCACCTTGGTCATGTGCTATACTCCATTTGCACACGTTGTACGTCTCAGACTAAAAGAGCTCCTCAACTACTAACCACTGTGCTATGGACAGTCAACACAGACAGCTGAGCTACTGAAATGGGGACTTATTTCAGTCACTCTTGCCCAGGGTTTTGCAGAGGCCCCCTCAGACACCCCCGTGGGTACCCGAATTTGCTGTGCCGTCGTTATGCGGTTCCTGTTCACCGTGGCGCGGACGCGCTCGCTCTGCCGAGTCCTGGCTATGGCGCGCGTCCGGACGTGAGGGCGGAGCCTGCTGGTGGTGGGGACGACATCGGCCATGAGGGCAGCCACCTCCTCCTCACTGACATGATCTGCATCTTGAATGACAACAGGCTGAGGTTACTTGTCTTTCTACAGGTGAAATAATGTAAAGAATTTCAGACCAAAAAAAAAAAAACCAAAAAAAACCAGCATTCCCTTTCTTAAACCAATCACCTCCACAGGCAGCCATTACCCTCTGGATAGGAAATGAGCACAGACACCACTGCTTCAGACTCTTACACAGTATAACACTGTTATAGGTAACAGATATTGCTGCTGCCTTGGCAATCTGAGGTCAGGACACTAATAAATTCTTTCCAATGTAACACAGTGCAGTCTGTGGGGTGCTGAGATGGCCTTGGAAAGGTTAAAGGGTGCTTACAAGAAGCAGCTCCACAGGTTGTAATTGTGGATGAAAATCTTCATAAACAAGATCCTCTCACCAGTCAAGAGCTCAAGTCTAATCTTAAGGTTCAAGAGAGAATGCTTATCAAAACAATTATTTGAAACAGATAAACCAGGAGGTTAAACATGTCTTCAGAACACCACATGATTTGCATTACCTAACTTGAGAGAAAAATATTTACTTTTACTGGCTACCACAAAACCCTTACCTGCAGTACCATTGGCACCCATGGGGGCACAGGCGGGGCAGAACCATTCATCTACAGGGACTTCACTCAGAGGAGGATTAAGGCATTCCATGTGATACCTTCAGGGGAAAAAACCAAGAGAATCAAACAATATGCTCCTTACCAAGGGAAGACAGCATTTTACCTCTATCCAAGGCTACATAAGGCAGACTAATTTTCTTAAACCTGAAACTATGGTTTATGCATCCACTTCAACCAATCTGCAGAGAAACGATGCTACTGCTAGTTATACAAGGATCTTCAGTTCTAGATGGCATTTTCATCACTTACAGCTCAAAAAAAATCTCAGAAAACTGAGTGTTTCCCCCTCACTGCATGGTGAAATCACTTGCCATTTGAACCCGAGCTGCAAGAAATGTGCAGAGCCAAAACTGATGGTGGCAAGAGAAGTACAGAGGTACTGGGGAGACAGGCAATCAGGAAACAACATCAGCTTCCTGAGAACCAACACAGTACTAACAGCACTCATACTTATGAGCATCTGAAGCAAGCTATTATACATTTTTCTAGAGTTAATCCCAGCCATGGACAGCTAGTGAAGACTGCAAGTTCTTTCTTCAGGAAGTGCTTCCGGAAGTGCTAACTCTAAAAATCAAGTATATATAAAGAACTTACTTTAGGAAAAGAAGACAAAAATCAAACAACTGTATCAAACTAGAAATAACAATATATTCTGAAAAAAAAAATAGTAACTGTTGGGAGATCACAAAGTAAAATCTGAAGCAATACCCTGAGTTGACACAGGCTTATGGAAATTCAGAAAGAACTTGAAGATAAGACTTCGGATAAGATCTATGAAACACTGTTTTGGCTTAATATTTTAAACTCAGTGTTCTGACAATACTCGTAACAATCTTTAGTGTTCCTGATTTTTTTTCCCCGAAGGTGAATCAGTGTATGTGTGTGTATGGACAGTGTATATGGACACAGAACACAAAGAAAAAACTAGACCTACCAGATGTCTAGTTAGCTTGCTAGAAGTAATTTCTGAAAGGCTATTTTACATGCTCATGGCTAGCATCTCTTTGTTCAGTGGGTAACTTTTGACATCTTCAAACTGACAATGCTGGAAGACTGATTAAGCAGTTTTAAGGGCTTTAAATTCTAGCAGGCGACTGTAGGGCCAAAGTTACGTTCAAAGTTAAGTAGAGTCATTCATGACTCTACTTAAACATTCATTTTATTGATCAAGGAGGGGGCAGAGATAGAAATAAGCAAGAGTAAGAAAATAATTTAAAAGCTGTGACTGTAAAGAAAATTCTCAACATTTCACAAAACTGTGACTCTTAAGCACTTCTCCTGCACAGCACTAATGCCCAGTCACATGGGACAAGTCATGCATGCTCTCCTCAAGGAGATACAAAGGATGAAAGGTTCTACCCTCCATACACCCAGATGTTGCACAGATGAGCACAAACACCTTCATCACTTGAAGGCACGGTCATCTGTTTCGTGGCCTGCAGCCTTGATGTGTGCAGGACTCTCCACACATACGTTGCTAAATATCCACAAAAGGATCCATCACATCATGGGGATGGATGTCTGCACTACAACACATGGATACATGGCTGGCCACACGATGAGCCTGAAGAGAGCAGCAAGGGGCAGCCTGCAAACCACACAGTGCCTGTGGAGCAAACTGCAGCCATGTGCACCATGCAGGTGCTCCATTCATTTCAGCTCTTACCCTGCATCACAGCCATCGCAGAGCAGCAGGCGATCCTCACGGTCACTTCTGCCACACACCTCACAGAAGGTTGGATCATCCTCTCCATCAGTACCCTGAGTTTTTGTGTTCTCAACTGGAACCTAAATAGAATAGGGATTCACAGTTTATGCAGAATGTGGCACTTTTAAAAATGCATTGTCATACTAATGGTAGTACCTTCAGCAAAAGCTGGAAGTGAATGAACCAAAATGGCTGTTACACACCAGAACCTTCACTTGGTTCATTCAGCACATCTAGGGCACAATCAAACACCTGACAACATCTACTTAAGCTGTCTACTGTCAGACACCAATGAATATAGAGAACTGCATTTTAAGAACAGGCAAAACACAAATCCACTAATGAGATCAAAAGTAGTCAACCAAAAAAAAAAAGATGCCAAAAACAAGACTAAAGAAGAGAGCAAACTTTGCTGACCCCTGTATTACTTCAGTGTTAATTCTCACTTCTATTAAAATGCAAACAATAATAAACCATCAGTTTATGAAAACAAAGCAGAAAAACCCCTAAATGTCCCCTGGAAACCAACATCTTTCTGACAGCAATTAAGAGCAATGACAACTCTTCAATGTTCTTTTGTGGGCAACTACCAGCACACTCAAGCAGTGCCTTTCAGGGCTCTCCTACTGCCTTGTGCCCCTCTCCCCTTAGAAACTCAACTGCTATACAGCATTCCCAGGAAGAGATCGTGGATAATCTAGATTTTTTCCAATTCATCCCATAACAGCAGTTGAAGAAGGCAGGGCACTTTCCACATGTGGACAGGCTTATCCATGCAGAACAGTTTTCAGTCAAATGTCCATTATACAAAACAGGCAGTTACGAAAAACATCCTTTTTCTGCCACCACAAATGACACCCCAACACAATATCACAGGAAGTAAGGTTAAGGAAGAAGAAAAATTGTCACAGCTCCTTAAAAGGCAAATTCAAACTAGGAAAGAAATAATTTGTTCAGATAGCAAGTATTACATAAACACCCTAGAAGTGAACTTTTGAATAATAATTTTGTGCTAAATGGCCTGGTTGTTTTGTCCAGTAAAAGACTTACCTTTTTTAAGATTTTACCACCAAAATGTGCCCGAATGTTAATGTACTTAAAGAGGATTCGATCCACTGGACAGGAGTTTGCATTCTAGGAAAAAAAAATTCCCAATACAGTTAATGAATGCATCACTTTATTCAATTTTTAAAAAGAAATCTTAAATTATTAATGTAATAAGCATTAAATTAATGTAGCAGTCATTTCAGCAGCTATTGATCTTGACATTTTAAGTACTTAAAACTGACTTATCTGGTTTACAAACAACCTGTTCTATCAGAGAAAACATGCATTTTTAGAGAAGCATTTATTTTACTGAAGCAATTTAATTATTACTGAATTGCCAAAGCAACATCAAAGTTCTTCCAAACACTGCCTTGAAATAGTGCTCATGTTTTAAGGCATTTACTTTCCCTTGGACAAATGAGCAACTAGAAATGGTTTACAAATATATTCAGTAAGAACGATTTATTTGCTTTTTAAAAAATTTAATCACCACAGCTACTGCTGCATGCACTGTAAGTTTTGTTGTAATTCTCACCCTGGATTCTCACTATGGGAGCTACACAGGTGGCAAGGAACCCTGACTGAAAACTGAATTCAGAACAAACTGCTGATTGTCAGTATTCTTTTACATCTTTTCTATGCTTAGATGTTCAGGGTTACAACAGAACCCAATCCAGTGGTCACAATTCAAGAAAAGATAAAGACAGATCTACAGAGAAACATATATATATATATCCAAGCATAGAGAAAAAATAATATCTCAACTTTAAAAATCAAAAGAACTGTAGATGCCTACAAACACACTTGCTTTTGACCTTACAGCTTGCAGGGAACAGAAAAAACCAGGATGGGTACAAGAAAAACAGACCCGAACTTCCAACATGAATCCTGCCAAACAGAGCAGTAACCCAAGTCTGTTTAAAAAAGCTTAAGAAAGCAAATATCAATATTACAGTGTTTTGTTCTCATTACAGCACAACAGCGTGATCACAGGGGATAGAGCAGAGCACACCAGAAGGCCAAAGGACATCACAGACAAAACAGCTCACCTTAGACCACTCCATGATGCAGTCCAAGCAGAAGTAATGGGAGCAGCTTTCAGGAGTCCCAACAGCCTGATCTCTGAATGTGTTGAGGCAAATGGGGCAGTTCTCACCATCCTCATCAGAGGAGATGCTCACTCCATTCAAATGTGGCTCTGATTTCAAAGAATCAGTCATTCCTTCCACAGCAGCCTCACTTTCTTCCTCCTCTTCCTCCTCTTCATCTTCATCTTCGCAATCTTAAGAAGTGAGAGATAAAAACCAGCTTGTGTGTGCTGCAGGGCTTCAGCAATGAGGGCAGAGGGGGTGGGCAGGACAGAGCTCCAGTTCACAGAAAATTCCAAGTAAGCTTATTTTATGAGGCTGCAGGGGTCAAGAACAGCCTGCCCAGTTGAAGGCAGTATTTTCTGCTGTTTTCTTGCTTTCTAAATTCCTTCACTAAAAAGCAATGGATTACTCTGGTGAAAAATAAATCCTGATAATGTGAGTAGTCTTGCAAGAGACTAAAAGCACAGACATCAGAAAAGCAAAAGATTATATAAACAAGACAGTTAAGATATGTCAGGCCACAGCTGAACAATAAAGTCAAAAAATAAAGTTACAATAAAGTTACCGTGTACCCAACTTTTGTTTTTCTAAGAGACATTCTGGAGGAAAAGCAGCAGCAACAAACACTACTGCAGATCAGCAAATGAAAGATTTCACCAGTAAAATATGATTTTGTGAGCCAAGGGATCTAAGCGCCTTTGAGATCACTTAAAGAAGCTTTGTTTTGAGTAACATTAAACACTCAGCACACATTGTTGAAAGGTATTGTTATTTTTAGAACAAAATACAAAGACGTGTTAGTCTTTCCCTAAAACCTGTGAATTAAGCTGATATTTTCACAAAGCAACAAAAAGTACCTAAAAGACTACTCACTTGGAGGGAGGACTGGGGGTGATTGTTGTTGGGCTGATGTTTTGTTTGTTTGTTTTTTAAATGAGAACGGGGCCCTTGTCCTTTCTACTGATTTCTCCTGTCTGGACATAACAGAGTATACTCTGAAGGATGCATTAATAAAGCTTTCTGGCACCTGGCATCAATCGTTTAGTCTGTGTTCAAATCAGTCTAACTAGTAACTTGGAAAACTGTGCTCTTGCCTTCTCAACAAGCTTTAGATCTGATAAAAATCTATTTTTGTCTGTCCAAATATTGATTTGAGCATAGCAGTACATGTATCTCCAGAGTACGTTTTCAGTAAATTAACAAATTCAAATAACATCCACACTCCTTTTTCAAAGAAAAATTAGTCTTCCATCCTCCCTAGGTATTACAGCAATAATAATTTGTTTCCAGAATTTCCCATCACAACATTCACTTTAGAGCCCCATGCCAAAGCAAACTAACAAACATGCTTTTCATAAGTGAAAAAACAGCACGAGCCACTGCTGCACCTTTGACTTCTTTTCCTCCTCATGCTGAGGCAAAGTTCACTCCTGCTGACTACAACTCCACTGCTTTGGTTAGCAGATGGTCTTCAAACATGCAAATGCTTTAGAAGCTTAGAAATCGGGCACTATTACTTGTTTGTTTATTACTGTAGGGTTTTGGCATCAGCCTGAAATCACAGGATTCACATTTCACTGTTAGTTTCTGGAAGAACAGCTTTCATCTTGCTCTTCCTCAGTTATTAAAAAATACCTGCTAAGGCACATGAACAGGCCTTACCTTCTAATTCTTCATCTTCACTTTCTTCCTTGTCCTCCTCACCTCCCTCTTCCTCAGTGTCATTACCTTCCTCTTCACTACCAGTATCATCTTCTGAATCCCAGCTATTTCCATCATTGCTTTCTTAAAGAGAAGAGTAGAGGAAATAGCTATTTGATGCAGACAGACAGGCAGAACAGGTACCAGAGCCCCTCATGCTATTATGGATGAAGTGAACTCCCAGATTTCTGCAGTGGTATCAAAGCTGCCCATCTGGAGAACCTCCAGGGAAGCATGCCAGCAGTCTGATACACACAAACTATGAAGCGAAGCAAAACCAAAAAATTGTCAGGGAAAAGGTGACAAATGGTCACAAATACATCTTTACCAGCCTTTTAAGGGTAAACCAATAGGTTCTGCAACCTCAAAGCAGAAAGGTGTCTGTGCAGAGAGGCTGCACTCACCTGTTTCGCTGAGGAGTGCGAGACACTGCCTTTTGCCCTTTCCCAGAGCGGCGTTCTTGTTGATCAGCTCATCCTGGCTGTCCTCATCCATGGCGGGACATCGGAATCCCTGCAGGGTGGCACAGCTCAAGGAGGCACCTACAGCAGCAGGGCAGGCACGAGGCTGGCACACAGCATCCCACACATCTGCAGAGACCTGAGTGGAAGAAGGGACACTGCTGTCCTACGCATTGCTCTCTGAGCAGTTTTCCCAGTCTCAGTTCAGAGGTGGCTACAGCTGTTGCTCCGTGAGGTTTCACAGCCCTGCTGAGCGGGATGGAACCAGCTGCTTGTGAAAATCAGTGCAGGTGAGAGATTCAGCTTTGTCTTGGGCTCCTGCATGACAGCCAAAGGTATAACCAGAACTCCCCAGTGACAATAGCAATAGAAAGCCTACAAACACTAAAACCATCCCATGGACCAACAATTCACTGCAAAATTGAAGGGACCAGAGGCCCTTTGAACAAAGCCTAACAGGATGACAACACGTGTTTTAAATCAAAATACTCCATCTTGCCTGATTAAAAAGAAGAATAAAGATTATGTAGTTTAGGTCCTTTATTTAAAAAAAAAAGCCTTTGCACAGCTCTGTCATGAAATAGAGAAGTTGAAGACCCCCCCAACCATTACTCCATGGAAGAGATAAGACCTGATTTAGTGCATATTAATGCAATCACATTAATTGCTGTGCATCAGCACAGACTGGCAGTAAAACTGACAGATACTGGGAGATGTTGCATGATCCAAATTCATAATGACAATTAAATCAGAGCTTTTAACACATAATGCTACAAAGCATTAAGGCAGACAGACCCCTGGCAAGCTTCTATAAGCAAGTCATGAAAATATATAATTAACAGACACTTAAAGCTAGGTGTCATGTCTCAAAATGAAAAACAAAAAGGAATCTTTTAAAAGTGTGGTAAAGAAGTTTCAATCAGGTGCTCTTCTCCCACTCTTCCTGTTCCCCACTACATGTCTTGCATATTAAGAGATTTTTTGGAACAAAACATTATGTTTTATTCAAGTGCTCTTGATCTGTACCTTTGCTTGCACACTCCCTCTTTAAGCCACATAGCACAGCTCAGCACCAGAGAGCCTTAAAAACATTGGTTCTACTAAACTAGACCAAACTACAAATGGAGTCTTCAGTGCTCAGGGAAAAAAAAAAAACAACAACAAACTAAACAGAAAGAAGATTGAGCTTCAACACAACCAAGTTTTTGTAAAGATTTCTCCTAACTTCAGTAAGAATCTTGCCTAAAGAGAGGTTGACATCTTTAGCTAAATTTGTGCCTGTTAACAGGAGTGTTTAAAAAGCTGTTTAAAAACAATTTACGTTGGCTGAAAATACACAGACTCATCAAAAGCCAGTCACTCCATGATGCAACTGAAAAAATACGAAGGAACACCCGGAATTTTTCAAGTTTCAGCAGCACATATGTATGAATTATTCACACTGAAACCCAATTATATAATATCCTCCCAAAAGCTCAGTTGGCTACAGCAATGCAAAATTTGTGGTGACGTGACAGGCAGGACACACAAAGGGAAGGACTGGCAGCACCAGTCCCCCAGCAGGGCAGTGGCAGGCACGTGTTCCATCCGTGTACTTGGATGCTGTGCAGAACCTGGGCTACTTCTCCATGGGCACCTTGTGGGAACAGAGCGGGTTCCTGCTGACTGTCACTGCCACACCCAGCCAGCCACAGCCCTCCTGAGCCACTGGGGATGACGGAGGCCAACCAAAGCCACCGCAAGTAAAATCCATGGATAAGCCTCCACTTCACCACGGCCATTACCTTTGTTTCCCTGCTCTCCAGTCTTCCTTAAAGCAAAGCAATAAGTACAGGGCGGAAAAGATCTTTGTTTCCAAAAGTGATTCCTACAAGCCACAGTTCCGACCAACATACACTTAGCTACGTTTCCAAACAGCACGCGTTTCTTCACGGTAGTGGAATAAAACAACTACCCGTGGTATTTCTGCCTTGCTACCCCATGGAAAGCTATCCTTTAGGCACAGAGGCAAACAAATCAGCACTTGTGACTTGACAATCTGAACTGACATATTTATGCTGCAAATGCAAGCTCGTACTTTGCTCAGAGGCAAAACTCCGAGCTAAAGAAAATCTGGTATTGCAGCAAACAATCAAGTCTTCAAATCCCGTCAGAAAAAAAAGTCTGCTTTGTGGATAGCTGGAAACTGACAAGGAGAAACCAAGCAATGAACAGATGAAGTGAATTTGAGATTTCTAAGCACACCAAAAATATTACTTTACAAACAACCTCTTCCAAACTGGGCAGCTACTCTTAAGAAAAAAAGAGGGAAACCATGGTTGACTATACACCTCGTGAGTGAGGCTCCTTCTATTTTTTAAGAACAATAAGCAGCATTTCCAAGGTGTTGGGGTTTTTTTATGGGAGACATTTCAAACAAATTGCCACTGTGAAACACAAACACATTCATGATACACTTCAGAGAGTTCACCCACCTGCAGAAAAGCCCCATTTTCTCCAGCACTTACCACATCAGAATTTTTGTAACCCCCCAAGCCAGAACTAGCAAATACAAAATAGATGGAAAGCATTTTTATTATTGTATTAACAAAGAAGTTTGGTTAAGGAGGGGATGGCAGTCATTCCTCCAAGGCAAACCTTAACTCTGCACTTCTGTAACACAAAGGGCCAGATCACTAAAAAGCAACCAGTTACCCCTGAAGGCCATTTGACTCAGACAACTACAGGTGCTTTTAGTTTTGGGGGTGTAAAGGACGTGCCCTCATGGCTGTACTCAACCCCTCCGCTGCTTGGTCACTTAGAGAAGGTCCCTTGGTGTGCAGTACTCTCCATACAGCCCTTCAGCTGCAAGCAGCTCACACACACACCAATCCTCCCTGCTGCATCCCACTTTGAAAGTCTATTCAGAGGAATTTAGGATGGAACACAGATGCAGGGTAACCTGGCCAGAGACCCCTTGTCTTGTACTCTTCTACTCATAGCACTGAGGCTTATAGCAAACCCCACTTCAGCTCCTTGGGCAGGGGCATCATCCACTTGCACAGCGTATCTATCCAGTGTCTGGATCACAGCTTGCACACAAGCTTGGCTGAAGACAGGCACCATTGCCCTCCTCAACACCCCTCTGTTTTCAAATTCTGATTTAAAATACCCCAAACAAACACTAAACCACAGAAGCAACGAGTGCATGGCAGGTGTTTGATCACTCTACTCGCACCAGCGCTTTCCTCCGCCTGAGGTTTCCTTCCCCAGGACACAGCCTCAGCGAGGCCAAATTGGGTTTGCTCACAGCGCCGTGTCCTCAGTGCTGTGTCCTCATGGCAGCACAGGCTCTGCTGCAGGACAAGCTGTAAGCCCAAGCTCTGCTATTAGGACAGATTACATTTTTACACAGAGATGCCTCAAGCCATTTTAACAGTACAATCAAAGAGCAATTACAAATACTTTCTTCAAGCTGTATTAGCAACAGGGCTTTCTGTTGGCTTCAACAAGAGAGAAGATTAAGTGCTTCCTCTAGAACAAGTGTTTATCAAACAAGCACTTCAGCAAACATTTAGCATTTTGAACTCAAGTCCTTACGCATCACCACAAATCAGTACTTTAATGTACTTTGAGTATGTTCCAGCGAGAAGGCAAGCACAGGAGGCACAGGCTGCAAAGGACACTGGAGCTCCATCTCACCTGACACAAACCCCACAGAGCTGTTACAACTGCGAGAGCCTCTCCCAGCCACGGGCACTTTCCCTCCTAGCACCGGCCCATCTCCTCCTCCACCAACTTCTTATGTAGTTTCTACATTTTTTTAGAAACAGAAGGGCTACTACAGAAGGCATTTACTTTCATCTGCTTGGGTAATGCTCAGGATTATTCACAGGCCAAAAAAAGGTTTCTCACAGTATTTTCTCACAGGGTGGTTTTGAATGCTGATCTAATTTCATGGGCCACTACCGAGCCATCATGTTCTAAAGACCACTTATAACTAGATTTAAGCTTGCTAAATGTTCAAACATATGGGCTTTCAGTTCTCATTGGCACATCTGCTTTGTTGGGGGGAGGGGGTTTGGTTGTGTTTTTTCTTGGTTTTGTTTTTTTGCCCCAATCAACAAAATAATTGTTCTCTCCAGAAAAGCAATGTCACACATCAAAAATAATTTAACTTCGTTTCCAATTTCATATGTTACATTCAACAAAAAATAAGAGTTGTCATAAACATTGTTGTATGCAGTTGGAAAAAATCTGGTTATGGTGTGACTACTATCTGCCATCACCACATTCCAAAGGTAAATTAAGACAACTTGGCAGGGAAATAATTCAGATTAACAAGACACTCCTACAGCCCAGAGTCGTGCACTGCCAAACTAGCATGCACAGGGAGGTTTAAAAAAGTCCTTGAAATCTAAATTTAGATCCCTGTTTAAATTTAAAAAAATTTAACTCTTAAATACCACTATCAGAACTGCCTAGGCAATAATTTAAGTGGAAGCACCTGAGAATTTAACAGATAAGTCACAGAAAATTAATCCTGGGGTAGGTAAGGAAGTGCTTATCTGCCACCCATCCCAGCCCTGCCCTAAATTCAGCCACCCTGAATTCCAGGATGAAAACTGTCCACCAAAGCTTCCCCAGGAGCTGACATTGCACTCTTTGGGGAGCTTGTAATGCAAACAAAGCAACGCATGGGCTTTGCAAAAGCACTTTGAAAGTACAGCATCTTACCCAGAGGGGTAGCTGAGCATTTTGTACCTCTGTATTCAAAGCAGCAGCCAAGCTCTATGGAATTCCCAGCCTCCAATTCCTTGCAGCCACTGGTTCTGCTTCCAGCTGCCAATTAACTACTCTCCAACTCTGCACATCCTCCTCTTTCTTAACAGGCTTCTTTTCCTAGGAAGAGTCACCCTCACTGGCGAGTTCCCTTTCAGCATCAGTCTTTCACACCAGTCCCATTTTTAGCTACAGCTTCCCCTGCTGTTTATGGGCATGACCGTGGGAAAATAAAAAACCACAACAAAAAACGACAAACCCAAACAAACAAGGAAACCCAAACAAAAACCTCATGCAGTTTTACATTCTGTGCACAGCCCTACGGAGGGAGACCCACCGACCTACAGGAAAGGAAATAACACAACAGAGACCCCTGAAATACACCAGCAACACATTACATGGCAACAACCTGCAGGGAAATCAGCAAACGAAACTACAAAAATCCCACCCGCCCACCCCACTGTCCCGAAACGCGGGGCGGCCAAGGGAAGGCACCAGCGACACAACTCGGAACCTCCCCGTCCCTCAGCAGGTCCCTCACGGCAAAGTTTTTCAGCCTAAACGTAGCCTTACGATAAGCTAATACACGATAAAAAAAAAAAAAAGAGCTTGCACGCAGCTCCTCATTTGTACTTGTCAGCCGAGCTAGCCGAAATAGCCGAAATAGCTGACAACTTCTTCAACACCCGTGTGTGCCCCACAAACAGTGGGAATGGGTGGAAAGAGGGAGGAAGGGAGGGGGAAAGGGGGGAGGCGCGGACAACACGCCGGAAACATTTACTGTTTTGTTTAGCACCCTTACTATATTTATACACCTACTTAGTACATTTATTTAGGTCTTTGCCTCAGCAAAGGCAGCTGGGTGGCTCCCAAGCCAAGGTGTCCGAGCCCGCTCGGCCCTTTCGCATCCCGCGGGACGCCAACACGGGAATCCCGGGAGCACCCGGGGACTGCCCGACTCGGGGCTGCCCTCCGGCCGAGGCGCCTCCCGTCGGAAAACAACCCAATAAACAGGCTGTCATCGCTGCTGTTTATAGGAACGACATTAAAGGACCGGGGCAGCCCGCCGGGCGGGAGGCGGCCGCTCCGTCAACTCCCATGGCCCGGCCTCCACCAGCCCGCCCGCGCAGGCCCCGTCCGCCGCCCGCCCCGGGCACTCACCGAGAAGCAGCCCCGGCGCTCACATCCCGGTGAGGAGCAGCCCGGGGCTCGCTCAAATCCAGGACCCCACGGCGGCCGCTCCCCCGGAAGCGCTGTGGAAACACTGGCGGGTCACGGGGCGGCAGCGGGCGGAACCACCACGCGTGCGGCGGGGGGAGGCGGGGCGAACCATTCGGGTGACGGGGGGTAAAGCAGCCGCGGGGATGAACCATTGCGGAGGGAGCGCGCGGGCTGTACCATTGCTGGGCCGCGGGGGGACGGGGCCGCACCGCTCGATTCCCGCCGGCAGCGGCGGTCCCGCTCCGGCCGCTCAATGGAAAAAGGGTTGGCAGGGATGACCGGCATCCCTCCGCCGGTGTCTCCAAGCTTTGTGGAGGGAAAGCGGGACGCAAAGGTCACCGAGGCCAGTGCCGGGCTGCTCTCGCGGGACGCTCCGTTCCGCTCCGTCGGGCGCCGTCTCTCGGGGCTGGGAGCATCCTCGCACAGCCTGGTCCGGCCCGTGAGGACACGGATCAGTGCTAAATACCTCTTGCAGACCGCCGCGGTTTTTTTCCCCTCTAACTACTCGAGGCTGGGCCCGACCCAAGTGTTCCCGTGGCGCTGGGTGAGCGCACGCACGTAGAGGAGGAAGGGCTGGTTTCGCGCTGTTCCATCAGCCGTGGGGCTCTGCCCGGGCTGTCCTCGGCTGTCCGCCGGCAAGAGGAGCGCAGCCCAGGCTCTGCTTGCAGGCGGACGTGACCCAGAGCTAACGTGCGTGTCCTCGCAGACACTCGGGGCATTGTCAAGAATCAGACAGGGGTCGGGGCGAAAACAAGATCCCTTTCCAGAGAACACAGAGCGGAGCAAAACCAGCCTTGCTGCTGCCTGCCCGCTCGAGGCCTGAAAGAGGGGCGAAGCAGGAGGGATCAGGGCGAAATCCCTGGTGATGCCCCAGCCGGTGAGCACGTGTTGGAAAAGGCAAGATTTGTGCTGCAGAGAGACAGCTTCTTACTTGCACGTTAGTTCATGCCGGGTTTGCCAGCCTCCAGGGATAAGACTGGGGGCATGTTTGGATTCCTCCCCGAGTCCATGGGTGTAGCACAGCAGCCTGGCACTGCACCGAGGCGGGCACGCAGGGCAGCCCATGATGCTCTCCCACCATCCGTGAATGCACTTCCCTGTCACTGCACACACATCGTGGCTCTGGCACCGCCGCGGGGACTGAAACCCAGCTGGGAACAAAGGGAAGAGCTGCAGGGCTGGGATAAGCGGGAGCTCTCCCCGGGACAGCACCGGCCGTGTCAGCAGGACATTTCATCCCAGAGATTAAGGGCTGAGCCACGAACTTGTTTGGAGCTGGAGGGGGAGCGGGGGCTGAGGGCAAACCCACCAGCGCTGTAGTGGAGCCCCTGGGCCCAGGGCTTTGCCAGGGCGATAGTAACCATCCTGTGAGCGGGGCGGTCTCGCCGTTCCTTTAAAGGCTTGGATGACGGCCCGGTGCGCTCTTCGCTCGGAGTGCAGGAGAGAGCTTTGCCCGCCGCAGCAGCGCATCCTCTGCCCGCCGTGCGCTCAGCTGGCTCCGTGCAGGCCCTGCTCCATGCTGGATGGTTTAACACGGCACTCAGGGAGGTCCGAGAACATCCAGAGCTTGGCTGTGCCGGCAGCCAGCTGTGCAAGCACCACTTCAAAACACACTCCTTCCCTGTATGCTTACAGTCAGGAGAAGGATTGAAGGATATACAGATTTATTTTCTTTTTTTTTAAAGTTAAACCTGGAATGTATAGTAGTTCCTGGAAGAAGAGGGACTTGGTGGAGCGCAGGAGCCAACAGCACGTGTGTCCTGTACCCTGTAGAGCAGCTGGCAGAAGCAGCAGTGCTGGCAGGGAGGTGTCAGGGCAGTTCCCAGCCATGTTACTCCCCACAAAAATACGTGTTTTTTAAAAAAGCTATTTTCCATGGCTGTGCCTTCTTTTGTGTTGGCTCACGCCTGGAGGGTGGAGGGGTCGGTGTGCTCCATGGACGATTTCTCTCCAGTCCAGGCACCAGCCCTGTGCTGGGGAAGATGTAAAATACGTGACTTTTCCCCTACGGCTGCTGTGTGAAAACAAGCCCTCCCCACATAGCATGCACACAAAATGACAACAGAGACAGCCTGTCATTGTGCGGGCTGTCACGCAGAAGAGGGGCTGTTCCCCATCCCCCCTCCACACCGGCAGTGGGAGAGCAGAGCCACGGATGAGCGTTAAAGCGCTCCAGCAAAACACGTAAGGAAATCCTTTAGATGGGGAATTACCACCAGCTATCAGGGAGCCTGTGCTGGGTTTTGCCTCCAAATCTTGTTCCAGATTGCAAAACACCCGTCGGAGCTGGGACAGCTGATGCCAAAGAAGTTTTCACAAGGGATGCAGAGCTCGTGCCTTTTGCCAGACAGCATGCCTTATCAGTTCACCAGCAATGAGGTGTGTGGCTGCTGTTTGGTCAATGGCCACATCAGCACCCGGAGTGTTTTTTCTTGCCCAATAGCAGTATGAATGAACCGAGGGGGTCACAACAAATGTGCCTGTTCCCCGAGACATGCTCTGGTTTCCGATCTGTTCGAGGAGGGCGTGTGTGTAACTTGGGGCAGATGGGAGCCAGCCTGCAGACTCGACGCCTAGCTCTCTGAATCTCCAAACAAGGCTTTTCCCACTACGGGACAGCGCTGTGCCCATCCATAAAGCTCTGTCTCTGGTGCTTGGCAAATCCTTCTTGAGGTGCACTAAAATTTTCAGCATTCCAGCCATTTGCTTGGCTGTGGCTTGTAGGGTGATGGGCGGGAGCGAGCTCGCCCCGTGAGAAGGTAAGCGCTGTCAATACTGAGGTTGTACAGAAAACCTCCAAATGCACGTCCCTTTTTGCGGGGAGCTCTGCAAGTTGATGGAAGCAGACTCCCGGGGCCGAGGGACCACCTCCACCCCTGGCACTGCGAGGAGCACTCGGGTTCGCCACACACCCAGCCCAGCACAGAACAACCGAGGGGGGAAAACATAAAAAAAATGAATGTGGGACCGGAACATTTGATGCAGCGAAGGGAGAGGGGGCAGTGGCGGGGGCGGCCGGGGACACCCCGACTCTCCCTCCGCCCCTTCGCCCCGTCCCTCCCGCACCGCCTACGTGCGCCCCGACACTGCCCTGATGGCACGGCCCCGGCGGGCCGTACCATGGGCCGGGCTCCGGCGGGGGCGGAAAGGGGATGGAGGGGAAAGGGGGAGACGAGTGGCGGGGCCATGGGCGTCCAGTGGGGAAGGGGCTCCTCGCGGGCGGCGGCGGCAGAGCAGGGGGACGCCGCCGGCGGCCGCCGGCCCGAGCGAGGCGACGAGGGCGGGGAGGGCAGGGGTCGGCGGGGCGGGGTGAGCGGGAGGCGGGCGGCGGCTCAACAGGTACAAATGGTTCCTCCCCGCAGCAGCAGCGACGTGCAGAAGCGAACGCGCCGCGCCCGCCGCTGTCACCGCCGGGGGGGTGGGGGGGCCGCCTGCCCGCCCGACCCCGCCCCGCCGCGGCCGTCGGCGGGCGGTGGCGGAGCCCCCATTGGCTGGAGCGGTGCGGGGGCGGGGCCGGCGGTCGGGCGCGCGGCGTCGCTATTGGCTGGAGCGGTGCGGGGGGTGGGGCGAGGGGCCGCGGCGCGCGGCGTGGGCCGGGCCGGGGCAGAGCGAGAAGTTGGCGGCGGCGGCGGCGGCGGGAGCGCAGGTGAGCGGCGGCCGCGCCGGGGAGGGATCCCCCGTTCCGGAGCTGCGGGGCGCCCCCGGCCCCGGGGCCGCACGGGCCAGCCTGTCCGCGGGGTGGGCGCGCGGAGCTGCAGCCCCACGCGCCGAGGAGCCCGGGCACGGCGCGGCTGCCCCCTCCCGCGCCCCATCCTTCGCGCTGCCCAGCGTCTCCTGTGCTGCAGGCGGGCCCCGCCGCCCCCCCGTCACCCTCCAGGAGCAGGTGAGCCACTGACTAACGCACATTGTGCTCTCGGCGACTCCACTGTGCGTGTGACAGCGGCTAACCTGCTCCTCGGACATCACTGTGCGGCCGCCTCGCCTCCCCGGACCCACGCCTCGAAGCCTCGACGCCCTCCTGCCAGCCAGGTGAGGGACCCCGGCGTGCCAAGGATTCGGCTCCCCCGTGCGTCGCCACTGTTCTGCCTCCAGCGGTTCCCCATCCTCGGCTCTGCAGACCCCCGATGCGCCGCCGGGAGTGCCCCGGGATCTGCCGCACTTGCACAGGGGAGCGCGAAAAGATTGAACGGTTCCTGCAGCGGGCTCGGTGTGTCCGGCGGGAGCGGAGATGGAGGGAACGGGCCGTGCTGGCATGTGGGTGCGAATAGTTGGCGGTAAAGTTGTTCAGGAGGGATGGCGTGCCCCCCTCTCAGTTCTCTTGCTCTTCTCTGAAGTAAAGAAGTGCTAGCGGACTCCGTCCCAAGTTAGAGACGCATCATCCCAGCCGGTGACGTCTTGATACCCGGTCAGTGACTAACTGAACTGCTATTGCCAAGGGTGTGTTAATAGAAGAAACTCTGCCTAGTATTGCCCTGGATGAGTCACATTTAAAGAGAGACTCTCTAGTCTGTTAAAGGAAAAGCAGAAACGAGCCTCACTTTCCTTTTTTGTTGTTTTTTTTCCTCCATCCCACCCCTCACCTTTGCTCTCTATTTTCTTCTTCTTGTGCCAGGGCTCTGTTGGTGCCCTGGCCCTGGCAGGGCATTTGCAGAGCTGCCTTGGCCGATGTGCTGTGATGTCACGCAGGGGACTCTGACTTCATGGCCCCAAGGAACAGGAAGGCGAGCCAGGCAGGGACTTTTCCAGCCACTCAGGGTGGCTGTCACTAAAAACTGAGGAAGTGACGAAGCAGATGGCTTCTCCTATAAAGTTATCTCTTGAGATTTTTTGGCTGGTGAAGAAGCTGGGTAGTTAAAAAGCATATTTTCTGAAGAGCAGGACAGCTTCATTGTCAGCTGAAGTACCTAATAACCAGCTAGGATTCACCACAGCTGCTGGAGTTCCCTGATGGGGCTCAGGTATTATTTCCCCTACTCTTGGGGCTGCTGTCATGCAGCCCCAGGCTGTTGGAAAAGCTTGATCCAAAGGAATTGACAATGTTCTGGTCAGAGTTAATTGCATAGAAGGCAGAGCAAGGTCCTCTGTTGGTAAAGTGTCTCTCTGAGAAGTTTTGCTTGTCCCTACCTCTCCTTCATGGTCTTGTCATTTCTGTCTCTGGCTCCCAGGGGAACACCTGCTTTTCGCAAGAAAACTCAGCTTTCTCTGTGGTTTGTGTTTCTGTAGTGCTCAAACACCCTTGGAAAGATGGGAAAACCAACTGAATTTACCCAAGATGCTTTCATGTTTGTTCAGAAGCAGAATGGACCTTTTG
>VZDJ01007753.1:7624698-8212915 GCA_008694505.1 Cyanoderma ruficeps
GGGTGGGAGGGGCGGGGCTCAGGCAAGTTCACAGCTATCCCAGCCCCAGATTGCTTTTTTCTTTCCTTGCTGCACCTAGAGCATCTTCCCACTGCTGGTCCCGAGCAGGCAGGAGCACAGTGTAGCCACATGGAGAGAGGGAGAGAAACCTGGTGCAAAATCCATCCGTGTCCAAGCGTGCCCGAGAGCTGAAACTGAAGGCCACAGGCCCCTTCCACCGCATTTTATAGGTGACTGTGCATGTAACAAACCTGTGTCTGAAAATGAAGGTGCTTTGTTTCTCTTTGAATAAACAGCCCTGCATTTGGGACTATGCTGGCTGACTTAACCCCCGGACATGCCGCTGGAAGAAGCAGCTCTGCAGGTTGTCCGGCAAGACCTGTCCCAGTTCCCATGAGCAGCACTATGGTGTGAATGCTTCTGACTTCCTGCTACCAATGGAACCATCCTGGTCGGCTCCAGTAAGCAAAAGGAAGGGGTTGAAGTGAAGTTTGTTTGGCTTTGCCTTTTCTGTGTGTCTCCAGTAAGTGGGGAGAGCGTACAGCTGAATTCCTGTTTTTAACATGCTTGTGGCATGATTCAAAACTAACCTGCTGCGCTGTCACCTGAAGTCTTCAATAAATGTGCAAAACCAGTGTTTGAGTGGTGATTACTGTAATCCAGGGCATCAGACCAGGCGAAGAGGAAAGCTGTGCCTTCTCAGTGATGTGTCTGATTGCACTGCTTGTCTGGTTCCTCCCATCTCTTATTGGCTTCTGTGGCCAAAGGTGAAGGTGGCTTGAAAAGAAGAGCAGAAGGGTGCAACATGGTTGTCCCTTCAAGCAGAAAGCCCAGCATCAACCCCTTCTGTCCTGACCTTGCCCCAGGGTGCTCCTGAGTGATGAGAAAATACACCAGGGCTGCAATGTCCCTTGATTTCATGTTTTTCAGTAGCTAATAAACAGATTTGTAAGATGGTACGTAGCATGGTTAGAAGAGTAGTCGTGTGCTTTCACTCAGAACTGTAAGATTTTTGGTGAGAGGCAGCGGAGTGCCTTAGAGGAGGGGAAGATGCTGAATTTGAGGCCTGCTGAGCTGAAGGGAGTCTCTGTGCTCCTCAAAGATTTTGTTCTCATTTCAGCTCTTCATGGAGGGAAGGGAGCAGGCCTTACCCTTCAAGCACCATGCTAAGAAGCGCCTGTTGTGTGCTGTCAGTGTCAGGTGTGCCTCACCAAAGGAGCAAGCTGCCCTATGAGGAATAGAAGGAGTACATGAATTGTTTAAGAGCAAGTCAGTTAGTTAAATGCAAGCAGGGACTTATATAATACATCCAAAAAAAAAAAAAAAAAAAAGATTTCTGCTGGCAGGAGGTTCCGTTGGGAGAGAAACTTGCTCATCCATAAACAAGAAAATTTCCCAGCCTCCTCTAGTGCTTTATGGTTGTTTTTTTTTTTTTTCCAGGGCAAGGTAGAATGCAGCCAGTCTGCACTCTGAGATGGAGAAAGAAAAATCATCATAGGAGAGCAGACACTGCTCCCTGCATGGACACACACACACTGGTTCAAACAGCTCTTCTTCATCTGCAGTGAACTACGCTGGTAGAAGCTGTGCTGCCAGGAGCAAGCAGCAGAGCATCTGTACACCACTTGGGTAGCAAAACCAACAGGCATTTTCTCCTCCAGACATTCACACCTTTCCTTATGTAACTGGTGCTGAAGTGTGTGCTTTAAAAGCTGCTTGCCAAATCCAGGGGCTGGAAGGCAGCACAAATGCTTCTAGCACTCTAGATGAAATTGAGGGGGAAAAAAAAATCCAAACCCAAACACCCAGGAACTCATACAAATACGTAACTGCAACTTGGGGATGGTTCAAGTGTCTGCAGCAGTGTTTCCCTGAAGAAACTGCACTGGCCTGAGGCAGTGCTGGCACCCAGAACATCATCTGATGAGGATGGTGAGGAACTGACAGTCCAGGATAGAGGGGCGAGGAGCTGGGGGCCATTTTACTTACACAACATTAAAAAAAAACCACCAAAAAAACCCTAAAAAAAAAAAAATCAGGTAGCGCAGCCAGGAAAAGGGTGCCAGGGAGGCTGGAGGTGGCTCAAATACTCTTTTGAATGGTGCCTTGTGCTGATAGAATTGCAGATGTATTAAAAAAAAACCCAACAAAAAAGCAGGGCTGCTCACCAGTGAAAAACAGGTATATCCTTTGCTTTGTGATTTTTGGGTGGCACTGGAGCTAGCCAGGAGAAGCATCTGAGGAGAGAGAAGCTGTGAAGTCCATTCTCGCCCTCTCCAAGGAAGGAAGAAGCTGCCCACAGCCCCTGAGGGACATGGGGCACAAGTCCCTGTGCAGCCAGGCACAGCATCCCCAAGCCACCCTGCACGCTTGGATCCCTGCCTTGCCCGCCAGCCAGTTCCCTCTCCAGTACGCGCCGTACGCAGGGCTTTTGGTTTGTTTTTTAAGGGAAAAAACAATAATTTATTTGCTTTGTTTTAATCTCATAACAATGGGTAATGGTAATTTCTTCCTACTACTCAGTAGTGGCCTAGAAAAGGACAGCATCATCTCCACTGTAGCAAGAAGGCTTGTCCCAGGGCATGAAATTTTAATTAGGAACAATCACGCAGCCTTGAAATGGGAATTGCGAGCAGCAAAAAAGTCAAGCCATCAATAAAATATTCAATGGCAGAAATGTATTATTGACACAGACTTTAGAGCAGATAAAAGCGGGGAGGCGGGGGAGCGGGTATTGAGCCTCGCTGCATTAAATAACGGGCGGGGACCCGCGCGCTCGCCCGGCCAGCGCAGGCCCCCCGAGCCCGCAGGAATATAGGTCACCCTCGGCTGGGGAGCTCCCGAGGTAACACACGAGTTTGATTACCACCTCTCCGCCACGTGCAGCACGGCAGGGGCAGAGGTGTTAATCAAAGTAATTTATTACCTCACGGAACACTGCTGGCCTAGGCGGCAGCGGGGTGATGGTTCGTAGGACACAAAATGAAGGAAATCTGCCAAGAGCCACACTCTTGAGCTGAAAACAGCTAGCCCCTGGTCAGGGCACTCCCCGGAACCCCGTGTCTGGTTATCAGAGCTCAGTGGGGGACACAATGGAGTTACTGTGTCTCCCACCCATGCAACAGTTCCAAATCCTGCATGCCAGCCAAGGGGCATCAGCTGAAGGGCCAAATCTGCTGGGATACATATATTTTAAATCCTTATTTTCCACACCCTCCCACACCTCCCTCCAGGAAAGACTGGTGCTGGTTTGGCCTGTTATGATTATGACTGAATTATGACTGAACCTGCAAAACCAATAAATAATATATAATCATAACAGAGGGAAAAAAAATCCCCCACAGACATTCAAATTAATTTTCTGCCCCCATTTGGAAGTACCATAAGCGAGGACCCTTTTTTTTTTTATTCCTGTTTATTTTGCAGAAGGCAAGGCTACAAATGTAGCCCCCAAAATGAAAGATCCAGTTTTAAACCTGCAGAGGTCAGTTCTGTGGGATATGCAGAGGATGTCCCATAACACACTGAAATCCAGCCATGGCCAAGGCAAGCGGGTTTTCTAAACCTGCTTCCCTCCCCCAAGCAGCACTGAAATGGTCTTTACAATGTACATCAACCACTTCTTAGCAAGGCAGAATCATTAAAAGCAAGAGTCCAAAATAAAAAAAAAGCACACAAAGCCCAAAAAAAGCAAACAAGCAAAGGAGAAACTAAATGCAGCTGCGTGGAACAAACACGTTTTTAGCTAATTTCCTTGAGATACATCATTTAAGGAGGAGGCTGAGGAGGAGCTTGAAAGACAACCCACCCAAAAAACTCCAAAGCCCGAGTTCAAAAAAGGCAACTTTGAAACTGCATCTCCCCACTGTGGCAGTTCTCCAGTCATAACGTAAGACACAGCAGTACCAGTGGTTCTCCCAACAAAGCAAACTTTAATCCTTTAATATTACTTCATCAGCCTGCTGGGCTGTGGTGGGACTTGAAAACCAGCTTTGAGAGGGGAAGATGCCCCCAGAGACCAGCAGAAGCTCAGGAGAGATGGTGATGGACAACAAGACCTGACATTCCTGGCTGCTGTTATCCAGGTGCAGACAAAGGAGCATGGAAGAAAAAGGGAAATTTCCCCTTACCTGCTCCTGTCTGCAGCTGAACGCCATCCCCTTTGCTTCCTGTCCTAAAATGCTCCGAGCTGCTGCTGTGCATTATTAAAATGTTGCCATGTTTCATCCCAGAGATGGCCACATCTCACCGGAGACAAGCTGCATCCCCTGGTTGTAAAGCACTTCACGATTTAAAAAAAAAAAAAAAGAAAAAAAAAAGAAGGAAAGAGCGCTGTGTGCATAAGATTTAGTCAGTTATAAAATACCCACAGCTTTAATTCAGCAAATAGAAAGAGATGGCTTGGAAATGGAAGAGGCAGCTGCGGGGTACGCAAACCGCTTGGACGCATCCAGCAGGCACCAGCAGGGATGGCTCACCCTGGCCACAACAGCACACTCACACTCGCTTTGCTCAAATCCTTTCCCAAAGATTTATTGAAAATTGGATCTGCGGCGCACAGGATTTACATTCACGTGGGGGAAGTGGGGTTTTACCGTGAACGCTGTGCCCCAGCCACATTTTTCGCATACGACACGTTGAAAACAGGCTCAGGGATCTCCCATACAAACTCATCCCACCTCCCCCCAAACCGCTTTGGTTTTGCAGTTAAAATACAAGGTGACCCACCGGGACAGATGAACAAAATGGTAACTACTGGCCATCGAATTAAAAAAAAAAAAAAAATCAAAATATCAGGGAAATGTCACCAAGAGTATTTTGGTCCTGTTCCCCACTCACACCACCACCAGGGAAGGGCTCATTCTGCAATTTTTTTACTTTAAAAAGAAGTTGAAAGATTAAATGAATTTAAGAAAAACAAGCTCCTGCTGTGTGCTTCCTTGAAGCATGGTCCGTGGCACCATGGAAAGTGCATTTCTCCTAAAGGTTTCTTATAATATACATTAAAAAAGAGGGGCCAGAAATTTGTACTAAAGCTGCTCTTGGGCCACCCCTGCTGCCGGTGAAGAGTCTGCTTGTCATGGTCTCACTTGCTGTGGTGAGTTGCTGTAAAATCTGTTAACTTGCTCCATCCAAGTGAGCCTCCACGCAGGTTTCCGCTGCAGCTTCACTCCCCTAGTCAAAGGAATAAGGACTTTTCCAAATGCATGATGGGTCTCTTGAGGAGGCTATGCAGAATTGGTGCACTGCTGTTTTCTGTTCGATATAGAAACTGCTTAAAAAAAAATAGAAGGGAGACACTTTTGTCCTCAGGAGAAGAGGGTTGCTTTGTGTCATCAGTCTCTAGTTTTACTTTACAATCTGTAAAAATATTCTGTCTGGCCATCCACATCCATTCACAATATAAAGCAGTAAAAAAAAATATAAAATATATATATATAATATGGTTTATTTATACAGTTACACTTTGAAGATTGATCCTCAATTGATACAATACAATTGATCCTCCACTGCCTGGGCCCTTCTACCTCCAGATGCTCTGCCTGGTTGACACAACTGCAAGACAAGAGAAAAAACCACCTGAGCAATCCCACCATGGTGGATGAGCACTTGCAAAAAGGGGAGCAGAAAGCAGGACGTATGTGAGCACAAAGCCTGGACCAGGAGATGGGAATGCGGCTGCCGCAGCGTCCTGAAGGATGGGGGTGGATGTGTTGGGCTGTGAGGAGGATGGCAGTAGGGTTTTGCTGAGGCAAAGGTGGCATGGGTGGGAGTAGGATGTCAGGGTGGAGGCAGCATCACCACAGCAGGTAGGTGTCCCTACCACAGCTTTCTTTTGCTGCACTCAAAAAACAAGTGCAAGGTGACGAAACAGGCACAGGAGGTAAGAAAGGGTTTTCGGATGAATTGGTCATGAAGATGAAGCAAAAGTACCTCCTGTAAAATCAGGAGGCAAGTTCTCCCCATCCTAACTGAGCAAGGTCTTAACCCTGGGGGATACAGAGTAGCAGGAGAGGGGGATGAGATCCATCCTCCACAGCTCCTGGCAGGGCAGAGAGCCAGGCTGCCAGCGTGTGAGCCCCTGGCAGCAGAGCAGAGACTGCCAGAGTGTGAGCTTTGTGCTTCCTAATGGCATCTATAAATAGCTCTGGCCTCCCACCACCAGCACACGCTTGCTCTCTGCAGCCCATTTTGGGCAGCAAAAGCCTCTCCCCTCTTCCCACCCATCCTCTGCAGACTGGCTCATGCTCCCAGGGCCCCACTGGGACATACGCACCCTCGGGGTTCAGGCTGGACACCAGGGGCTCTGGCAGGGTCCTGGGATGGCTGAGGAGCTGCTTGGTGCTGACCTGGGGAGGTGAGTCGGTACCAACGGTGGGAGAAAAACCTACAGGATGGGGAAAAACATCTGGCTCAGGCAGGGCTCGAGCCTCCCATGCTCGCTGGGCACAGCCGCTGCGGTGCCGCAGGGCAGTCACGTCACCCGCTCCGGGTGCTCCAGAGGAGAAATGCCCAGGTCCCTTTCCATGAGAACCGCCCCCCCGCCGCCGCCTCCTCTCACGCCTGTGAGGATGCTGACGAGGCCCTGGGCACCACCCTTCCCTCGCCAAACACAGAAAGGTCATTTGTGGCCAGAGCATGTCCCCACCAGCCCACAGCCCCCAGGGACTGACGCTGGCCTTCAGCCACCTGCCTTTTGCTGCAGCTGCTGTGGTGACATGAGCAAGGCTGCAAAGGAAAGCTCCCTGCAGCCACCTCGGCCCCTAAAGCAGCAATGCGGGATCTGATTCCTGTGCCTGTCCATAAGCAGCCCCCAGGCTTCAATGGGGAGGAGGAAGGAGCCCCAGGGCTGACAAATTTCTGAAACCCCCTGGAGTAGTGAGCGACTGCCATGTCAGCACACAACCCCCCGCCTGCCTAACCTGAGTGCCCAGGGGAGAACTGGTCAGCTCTGGGGCTGACCCCTCAGAGAAGGAGGCAGGGAGCGGGCAGGGGCCCCGCGGAGCAGCCCCCGCGGCCGAGCCAGCGGCAGCGTGCTGACCTCCGTTTCTCCGGTAGGCTGGCAGCTCACACGGGCTCGGCTCCGGCTGGGCGTCCTCCTCGGACCTGGCCTGCAGGACGGTCACCGTGGCCCCCGTCTGCTGAATAAACTGCTGCAAATTACACTGCCTCAGCTCCTTATTTAACTCCTCCAGCTCTTGGGTCTGGGCCTGCAAAACACACACCGAGTGAGCTGCATGTTCCCCCCGTGCCCCAAGCCAGCTGGCAATCATCCCCGGGGCTGCTACCCCGCTGGGGCTCAACCCTGCCGGTGCCAGCAGAGGGGATCTCAGGGGTACTGTGGCTCAGCCGCCCCTCTCTGAGGGCCTGCAGGAAGGGAGGTGTCCAGGCAACGGGGGAAGGCGTTTGTTTGGGAACAGCCCTGCTTAGGTGCATCTCCACAAGAGGGTGCGAGCAGCCACCGAACGGCGGCGGCCGCCGACGTGCTGGGAGATGCCAAATGCAAATGAGATGCTCAAAGAAAGATGCTGAAAGCGTGGACAGCCTGGGGAAGGCCTGGCTGGATAAAAGTGTCCTCGTTTTGCTCCACCAAAGGGGACACGGTGGGTGGAAGGCAGGAGCCACGCAGCCCCTTGACCCCTGATGCTGGGAGACTGCAACAGGAGAGCTGGGAGGGCATCACCGCTCAACCCCAGAACTGCCATCTCCACACTGCATGCCCCCCACTATGAGCCCGAGCCCTGCATGGTTAAAAGACATCATGCACGGGCACCATGAGGACCTGGCTATCCCCTTTGTGACTCCTTCATCCAAGACATCAACCCTTGTGCCAATGCTACCAACCCCACACATGGACCACTTGCTCCAGCACCATTGTCTGTGCTGAAGCAGGGTGATGCTGTGCTCCTGGTGCACCAGTCAAAAGGAGCATTAATGCAGACGTAGCTTGCATGGAGAGCAATGGGTGTGGGACCCCGTGCCAGTGGGGCAAGAGTGGTGGTGTCCCTCTGTTAATGATCACTGCTGCTGAGAGCTATGCACCCAGCCCTAAATTCACTGGGCAGGTGGAGTAACCAACGCCACTCAACTCATTGGTCTAACGTGTCTGGAAAGCTGGACCCACCCTCTCCTGAAGTTCTTACCACCCCATGGGGTGGCTCAACCCAGTCCCATCTACCTGCAGGTTCTTTTCAGCTTCCTCCAGGGCCTTCTCCACGCTGGCCAGGTTGCTCTCCAGCTGGGTGCCTTGCTTGACCTTGGCCTCCAGGTCCCTCTTCATTTTGGTGGCCATGTCCTCCAGCTCTATGGGGCTGGGCATAGAGATCTCCTTTCCCCTCTTGGCCCTCTCAGCCATCTCCCATTGGATCTCCTCCTGCAGGGCTTCAGTCCGGACACTCAGCTCATAGATCCTCTGGGTGTACTCCTCCAGGCTGGCCCGCAGGCTCCTAACCCGCTCCTGCCGCTCCCGCTCGCACTCCTTTTCCAGCCGGAGCTCACTCTGCCAAAACTCCTCCTCACCCAGCTCCGTCTCATTCCTCCGCACCAGTTGCTCCAGATAGAGGATCTCATTCTCCTGGCCGGCAAGCCGGCTGCGCTCCCAGAGCCGTAGGTCCATTTCTAGGGTGTCCCCGTGGGCCTCCAAGGAATGCAGCTGCTCCTGCTGCTGAAGCACTCTCCTAAAAAGCTCCTCCTTGGAGGACTGGACAACACCACCACCCTCCAAGTCTAGCCCATCCCGTGTTTGGTGCCTCCATCGGCTCACGGTGAACAGGTCGCTGGAGCCTGTGGGACCCAGGTTGAAGGTCATGGATTTTTTTGGCTCCCTGGAACGGGGTCCGTCTATGCTGGTGAGCCTGGGCTTGATGGGCAAGCTGGCCCAGATGAACGTCCTCTCGGGAGCTTGGGGAGCGCCCTCGGAGGAGGGGCGCTCGGCCATGCTGGGGCCCGTCCGCCGCAGGATGAACTGCACGTCGTTGGCATACTGCCCACACTTGGCCAGCGACTCCAGGGGACACTCCAGCGGCAGCAGCTGCCGCTCCTTCTCCCGCAGCTTCTGCACCAGCACATAGCGGCCCGTCTGACCTGCCGGCAGGAGGTGAGCACATCAGGTTGGGAAAGCAGAGACCAGCAGGGGTGTGCTGAGGCTGCTGCCCCACAGGCAGTGCTGGTGGCACCCCCACCACCACAGAGCAAGACCTCCACCCACCCGAGGACTCCTTTTCCCAGGAAGAGCCTGCAGATGGGGCATACCCCCAGCAGATGGAGATGGCTCACCAATGGCCCGCGCCAGGGCGATGACCACTTCTTGGCAGGTGGTTTGCTCCGAGACTCCACACACGACCCTCTGGATCCCATCCACCCAGACCTTCAGCTCCATCCCCACGGCTGCCGCGCTTCAAGTGCTCTGGGTCATTGCAGGACAGGCTGCCTGTGGGGAGAAAAGAAACCAGGTTTCCATCCCAAGCCACTAACAAGGAATACAAGACACTTTAAAAGCAGTGTCATTAAAATGTCATCCCACGGGGTAAATCTTAGACCAAGAAGTTGTTTGTTGCCACCCTGTGCAGATTGCATTTTTGCTGATGTTATTAAACATTGATATTCGTCTGAAAAGAAAATTTTTTTTTTCCTCATGTATGGACAGTGGGTCCAAATCTTTCCATGGTGGAAAATGATGAGTGCCTTTGTGGTGCCCAAAAATGTCCAGGATTTTTCTGCTGCGAGCACAGGCTTTTAATGGGTTTGCTGGACTTTCACTGCAATTTCTCTGAAAAAAACTTGGAAAACGTAGATGAACTGCTGGCTGTCTGCTTTTGCAATGATATAGGGGGAAGGTGCAGACACTGCATATTTTAATTTTTTCATATTTACATCCAACTCAATTTATCAGACAGTGATTAATAAATTAAAATAAAACGCCTTTCACGAACAAAAGCATGACCAAAGGTGGGGTTTGGGAGGGGTAGCTCAGCATAAACACCCATGACAAAGCCCAGGCTCTGACACCTGGGCCCAACTCAACTCCCATCCAGTGGGTACTACTTAAAACAACACCTGTTAGCCTGGGCACACCCAACTCCTGTCTCTTCCAGCAGCTCAACAACTGCATCAGTCATAAATAAAAAAAAATTAAGCACAAGCTGTAAAGAACTCAAATATCTGAGCTTACAGTGTTTTCGAACACTGTGCAAAGATGTATCTATTTTCCCTGGTTTTGACAGCATCAGTCTTGTCTGAAAGCCCTGGATGGAGTAACACACACAAAATTTTCAGGCCCTCTATCCAGGGGGGTCACAAACTGCTTTCCCAGCCTCATCTGGCTGGTTGCAGCCCCTCCCTCTGCTCCAGCTATCCCGAGTTTGCAGCCATCCTGTGAGAAAGCTTGACCTTAGGCTAACCTCCACTTGTTCATTATTTTTTGTTGCCTACTTGAGTAATCAAAGGGAGGGCTTGAAGGGTCCTGTCTCCGGTGATGAGGAATTTTAATCATGGTGTGAGAAAGGCAAGGAGAAACCAGGGAAGACACGGCTTGGCGAGGACGTTCTGCGCAGGTGCTGTGTCCTGTTGGTGCCACCTCCCTGCCCACCTCCAAAACATGGGCACACAGAGCAGCCGTCACAAATACCTCAACGCTGAGCTCATGTTTGCCTTGGCTGAGCAACCGGGGAGAACTGTGGGGTTGAAGGACACCTTGGGTTCGGCCCACCTCCCTGTAAGCCCCAAACCACTGAAATTTGCAAGACATAAATTTAAAACTGTGTTTTGGCACCACTCCCCAATCCTGTGTATTCAAGGCTGCAACTGCCCCCTAGGCATGGAGCAAAGTCCAGGTGCCACTCTGGCACCACCCAACTCACCCTGAAACCACTACTGTTCACCACCCCTCAACCTCCCCCTCAGCAGCACTCTAACACCAAACCTGGAGTGCAACACATCCCACAGAGCACTTCCTATCCTCCCCTCTTCCCTGGGCAGGGACCAAGCTAGTTTCAAATCTGGCTCCTTGTGCCACGACCCAGTAAGGGGGCCAGGAGCTTAAGAATAAACAAGAAAAATAACCCAGCTTGTTGAGTGACACCGAACAGTCTCACCTTGCTGGCAAAATCCAGTGGCTGCCGGGCGCTGTGGGAGCGGGATGGCTGCCGGCACACGGGCCCCAGGCACCTGTCCGGGTTCAAACCAGGCACCAATCTCTGGCTCCGCCCTGGCCGGCATTCCAGGCAATCATTTACCAGCAGCCCAGCACGCGGTACGCCGCTGCCATAACCCTGGGAGAGGCAGCCAGCTTTGCTCCTCATGTTAGAGAAACCCCCAAAAAAGCAGCCAGGGCATAATCCCCACCACGTTCTCCAGCACCCCAAAATCCAATGGATTTTATTGCTTCCTTAGATCCTTTCAAGCACAAGGGGCTTTGCTGTAACCTCTAGGGGTTTTGGGAGTTGTCTCCAGCTTGCTGCCAGATACAGGATGTTATCTGTCCCCTTGGAGAGGGCTGGGGGCTGCTCTCTTCTCTGCCTGCCCTCCCCCTGCCTTCTGGGGAGGATCAGCTCCCACTCAAAACCAGCCTGGCTGCCCCCCTCTCACCAAATCCCTGGCCTCACGAGGGAACTGACAGGATGAAGGCTCATCCCGATCTGAGGGGAACCTGCAATGCTCCCTGAACCCCTCAGTTCCTGCTTGGGAGGCTGCACTCAGCATCTCATCCCCAATACTCCACCATGACAGGATCACCCTAGGTAAAAAAAAACCAACAAAAAACACCACCATAAAACCCCATCAGGCAATAAACCTAAAAACATTCACCTTACCCCAAGCATCACCTTTGCTGTAACCCACTCAGTTATTTACCATCACTCAAAACCACAGCAGCTGGGGGAGAGCCTTTTTGCCCCACTTGACAATAGACACTCCCCTCTTAATGAGTTTCTCTGCATTGATAGTGGGTGCCTACCCACTACCTCCTACCAGGTAGGAGAAATAATGGGCTTTTATGGGGGGCAAGAATTACTTTTCTTGGGGAAGAGCAGCTTCTCAGCAGAAGGCAGGTTTCCAGCTGCCTCTATTTGTATTTGCCCCAGGAGGTTGCTTTGATCATGAACCAAAAGTGCAGGCAGCTGCCAGGCCCTGCCCCTGCCCCAAAACAGTACCAGGGAAGCCAGCAGGTGGCTGTGGGTGCTACGACACATGATGGCTGCTCCCAAAGGCCGCCCATTTTATTCTTACCCCTTCCCACAACTAAATAATTTTTATTGGAAGCAGATTACAAAATGACTAATTTTCTGTTCCCTTTCCCCATGTGATGGGTCTTAAAATTGAGGGTACGAATGATTCATACCATGACTTCAACAAATTTCCTAGCTGAAAGTCAGAATTTCAAATGCTGACACTAAAAAATACATATATATATATATATTTTAAACTAAAAATCTCAGATCTTGCAGCTTTATTTTGACTCCTGACACTGCTGTCTCCCAGCCTCCCTGAAACTGTCAGGCTGAAGGGAGTGGAAATGAAGGAGTATTTCTGCACGTGCAGGAGGATGCACATCTTGCTCCTGCAAACTGCCATCCTGATGGCTGCTGGGACACACAAGGCTTTGGTGACTTCCCCTGGACCTGAAATAATAGAAAATTGGCCAGTCACCCTCATCACAGAAATGAGAACCACTCCCGATTTGTAGGGCCACCTGCTGTCTCCCCTGTGGGGTCTCTCAGAAACTGAGACAGCACCTTCCAGCCAAGGACTGCAAGCACTTTTGCAAGAGTCTTTCTACTATATTTTGCCACATGCAAGAATAATAATTAAAAAAAACAAAATCAAAATCTGTTTCAAAAAAAACCCCACTGATTTTGCACCAAACAGCAAGGTCTGCTGCAACCCAAATACCAAAGCACCCCAAACATCTCTACCACAGCTCCCAAAAAGTACCACGTGGGACCAGCATAAAGGTTTTGAGATGGGCAACCTGCCAGCACTAGGTTTCACCCATTTTTGCAGGTTCACTCACCTCCCTCACTATGTCCACCCCCGGCAGGGAGCTGGGTATAGGGCCAGGTGGCGGGAGAGCAGCACCACAGGGAAGGCTTCCAGGAAAGCCTAATTAAAAGTGAAAGCGATCCAGAAGACCAGCCTTTTGTGTCAGGGTTTGGGCTGAGGGTAGGGTCATAAAGACTCATAGTTAATAAACTGCATTAATACTTGAGAGCAGGCTGTGATGAGCCTGCCATCCAAATGAAGCACCAAGGTGTCCATAGGGACCAGCAGCTTTGAGTCCCTTTGGACACAGTCCAGGAAAATGCTGGGGTACTCTCAGTCTTTTTATTTCTACTTTGAACCTGACCCTCTGGCTCCTCTCCCACCCAATGCCGGGGAGATGCTCATCCCAGCTGTGCACAGACACACCAATAAAAAAACCCCAACCCAATACATGAGTAAGCAGCAACTGGGGAGGGGTAGCCCTGTGCTGCCATCCTCCATGCTGGAGCGCTGGCAGGCTGGCTGTGACTCACTGCCCTGGATCAACTGCTGCAGTGACACATCCAGCAGCTATTTAATACTTCCTCAAGCCTCTTCCTGCTCTAAGCACCAGGCCCAGCTCCTGCACCAAAGGGCAGAGATGGTACTCGCCCACCTACTGAAACCTCTGATGGGGCAGAAGCCTCCCAGTTACTCTGGTGACCAACACAGAGAAGATCCATAAATAACTGAAGGCTCCTGAGAATACCTGCTGCAGGTTGGAGGGGATGGGACATGGTCCAGGTTTCCCTCCAGATGACAAACCGTGTCCTCCTGCCTTGGGGCCCTCTTTTGGAGTGACATCACCTGTCCTTGGCTGAGCTGTTACAGGGACTGAGCAGTTCTGCTGGGCTTTCCATGCCCCGTCTGTCCCAGAACAGAAGGCAATGCCGTGGTCAGGGTTGATGGCTGGCTGGTTGAACACCGAGCAGGGATCAGCTATGGCAAGGTTTGATGCCGTGGCATATCCCAGGCTGGCAGTTCCCTTGCTGGGCAGAGATGACCATCCACATCTCTGAACAAGCTGTCCGTGCAGCAGAGCCTGGCAACCACCCATAGCCACTGCCACCAGAGCTGAGAGCACCAGGCAAAGCCCCAGCCACTTGGTGCATGACCTTTCCACCATTCCAGCTTGTCCTGAGGATGCTGGCCCCAGGATCCTGAAGGAACACATCCCCTGGCCTGGTGCAAGGCAGCCAAGAGGGTCACCTACCAAAGATGGCAGTGTCCTGTCCTTTAGCACAGGGGCCATCGGGGTGCAGGTGGGATGCCCGCACCGAGGCCCAAACTGGTGCAGCGAACAAGTCACTTCATCCCAGCACAAAGAGTTAACAGGGGCTAAACAAGACCACGAGGAGACAAACGGGTCCTACCAGATTGGTCACAGATCACATCCTTCCACTGTCACAGGGAGGGTGTGCAAGTGCTTCTCACCCCCCAGGCCTAAGGAAGCCACCAGCTCTTACGCAAGGCAGCCACAAGTACGCAGAAGCAAGGAAGCAGCAGGCACGGGGCTCTAATTCACACCCAAGCAGCTTATTTAGGGGTGGCCATAATAGCACCATATCCTCAGTTCACCCATCATCCCCCATCCAGCTCCCTACTCTGACATGTTGTGTCTGACAGAAAGCCCTAAAAATCAGCAAATTACCAAAATCAGGAGTTTAACCTGAAGGTGCACTTTTACCAGAGATGTGTGGATGGACCCAAGCCCAAACACCCCTGAAGGGTCTGCTGCCTTTCAATACCAAGCAGCTTCTGCTAGGGGCATCTTAGAGTGCATAATGCACACTTGGCATCAGCAAAAGTTACATCCGTGTTTCAAGGGCTTTTTGCACTAAAGGAGATCAAAGGAAAACTCTGTCTTGTGGCATTTGCATGCTCAAGAGCTAAAGCATGACTTGAGCCAGAAATCACAGACCACCACCAAAATCCTCTGGCAATCCAAGGGGGGGCATGTCCCACACAAGGATCTTGCAGGAACTGCCCAAAGAGACAGATTTCTGGAGAGCCACAAGCACCACACCAGCAACCCCCCACTAAGAGAAAAACAGAGGCTTAGAGATTTTCTGCTCCACTTCCTCCCAAAAATTACAGACCCACGCTAACATGCCTGGGGAGGCTGGCCAGTGTTGAGCAGGGCAGGAATAGTCAGGGACAAATCCTGCCCAGGGCTGTGACGCGGAATGGGGACAGTCCTCAGGGTAATAGCCTTTGGCAGGGATTTAGGGGAGGGAGGCTCACATCATGACTGGTGTCAAAGACGCTCACTCTATGCCACCTCCACCTGCCAGGAGGTTAAAAGCTTTTTAACCCAAGCTTTTGGGTCTGCTACAGCATCAGACTCACACGGAAACAGGAGAAACAGAAACAACACTGTGAAGAAGCTGGGAAACCTTTTCTCCCTCTAGACATTAAGATTTGTGGCCATGGCAGGTCAGCATTGAGAATCGTATGAAAACAACAAGAATCACAGCCAGTGACATTTTAGGGATGATTACTAGTCAGTCCACCCCACAGATGAGCCACCAACCAAAAGCTCATTATAAATTAAAAGCAGCAAAAACACCCCTCCACCTACTGCACACACTCACATTACAGCACTTCAGCCTAGAAGAGGAAGGATCATCTTTCCCACCTTCACGCATCGCGTTTCTCCTTTGCAGCACCAATGGCTCCTGTCCATGGGGGGAGAGCTGGCAGGCTGGCTAGGAAAATCTGCCCTAAACACAAAGGTTTGCAAGGGAACCATTAGCAGCACCTGCTATTCCTGTAACCATTACCATCACCCCCAGTCCCACATGTGAAGAGTGACTCCATGAAAGCAGCTGGAAGCAAATCCTTAGTTTCTTCTCAGGGGGGAGAAGGAAAATTAGCAACAGTGTGTAGATTAGAGGGTTAAGAGGAAAGGCTTTTGCACTGTCATGCTCTTTTTTTTCTTGTGCAATTGAGTGCATGCAAATGCCCAGGATGGACCTAGCTTTGCCCCCAGTACAAGGGCAAGACTAGTTCTAGCTGTCTTGGGGCTCTAGGCTGATCTAGATTAGGTTCATCATCTTTAGGGGGTGAGTCACAGTCCAGCTCCTAAAAGGCAAACTCTGAGGGGTATTTGCCAAAGCATCCACACAAACACAACCATGGCACTCATATGCCAGCAGGTCCAGAATTTCTGCTGTGTTCATCTTCCACAACAATCAGTCATCAGCGAAAGCACGATGCAATTTGGGAACATTCCCCTGGTATTACACGCAGTCCATTCCCCAAGCCAGAACACAGCTTGTATTTCTCACCACGCGGAGCACAGGAGGAATCTTGAGAGGCAAGAGCCTGCTCAAGCCTTGGAAATCCTCCTCCCCAGCCAAAGGAGAGAACTTCCATGCCCTACCACCTTCAAGGGCAAGACCAAAACAGAGAAAACCCAACCAATGAGGTCTCTCTCCCAACGCCTCCAGAAGAGCCAGAAAGGACTCTCAAAGTGCAGCTTCCTTGAGATGCTCACCCAGTCCAGCCCAGAGGATGAGATCAGCCTTGACCACCTATAATGCAAGCAGAGACAGACACTCTCCCTGTCTCCTGTCAAATTAATAAAGAATTTCATCCTCATAGGATTACAGGAAAATTCAGGCTCTGCAGCTGTCCTACAAGTAGGACCAGGGACATAAAAAAGCCAAATGACCTAAAAATATTGTCCCTTCAACCTGCCTTCCAGACGCCTTTAGAAGTGCTGGTGTCGGCCGTCAGCAATCTTCTTTCCATTCCAATTCTCCTCCTACAGGAGAGGGTAATTAACAAATTATCAAATGCACAACCAGGGATAAATCTTCCAGATTTTATTCTCCATTTCCAGAATAACTTGCAGTTTCCTACCCTGCTTCAGAAAGCGGCCACCTGTCAAGGACACACTGCTGGGTGTGCAGAGGAAAGGATGCACAGATGAATATACAGGTGCATGCTGTCATGGATATTTATTTATAACTTTGTAGGATTAAAAAGGACTTTAATGACCCTTTGCAGAGAGCTGAATAGGCTCCTTTCTCTCACATGCTCAGACACAAAGACAAATAAACAAGAGACTCAGAATGAATCCTGGCTGAAACCTTTGATAAGACCCTTGGGTATTTTAGAAATCTGCTTTCACACTACCTGGCACATGACTAATTAGCTGGAGGTGCAATCAGTCACTGCCTGAACCCACCCAGAGACAATAAGCTCTTCAAAGCAGTAAAATCATGGCGTATCTCTGGAGAGGCAAGTGCATCTGAGACATCCATCCAGGGGTACAAATCACAGTCCTACAACAAGTGATGGAAATCATGGCTGCGTGACCAACTCTTTGCTGGACTTTTGGCTGAAGGGATGTTAATGCCAGCAAAGGGCTCCATCTCCTATTCCATACATAAGTCCAGCACTGAATGATACCTGAAGGACCAAAATGGGACAGGAAGGTGTGCTGTGGACTGTGCTGGTACTCCTGCCTCCACAGAGTGGGAGACTCAATAAAAATAAAAATACATATAAAAATACATTGTTTCTTCTGAAGTATTTCGGTGCTTAATCCTCAGGCCGCCAATGCTCACATGGGGTTGCTTTGGGGAAATACTTTTGGACTTCCTAGAACAACTTCTTTATACTCCCAGCAGGTCATTAAAAAGCCAAATGAATTCAAAGAGGACAATACCCAATCCAATGTCCCAGCCTAGGCAATCCTCAAACTGCATTAAAGCACTCCAAAAAATACTTGAGGAGTTTTGATGGACAGCTGGTCCTCAGCCTGGAGCATCTCAAAGATTCAAAGCCATATTTCTAGCACCTCCACTCCTGGGTCCCAATGATGCTTCCCTTCCAGAATGGCAGAGCAAATGTCCTTTTCCAACATATGATTTGCAAGATTTTTAAAAGACTAGAAAGAGCATTATAAAAGGTCTTTAAAAAAACCAACAAAAACGCTCAAACAACTACAGGAATCCTTTATGCACAAACACCTATGCAGGCACAGCTTTTTTTCCCCACTGATGGTGGATAAATGGGAGTACCTTGAATCATGTATGATGTGGTACACCCTTGTGCTCAGGCTGAGTTAGCCCTGGGAAAGCCTTGCAGAGCCACTCCTTTGGGATGGGACCCCGAGGACTTGACAAGCTGCCCTGAGCAAGTCCCATCCCAGAGGAATCAGGGCAGGGAGAAGAGGAAGGAGAGACGACCTCAGAGCAAGCCTGGGAAACACCTAACTTTCTACAGGCACAAAGCATCAAACAAAGACCTGGGCATACTAGTGAAGAGCCCAGGGAGGCCACGAGCTGCTTTCTGACAATTAAACTGTTCCTCAGAGAAGCGTGTGTGTCTGCTTGTGTTGCAGGAACCAGTCAGCACTGATCACAACATGCAAAGAGGTCCACCCAGCATTCACACTGCAAGTATGTTTGGCTCCTAGCAGAAAGGAGTGCTGACGCCTCCAAACACTGCCAGAACTTGGAAAAGAAAATAAAAACTGGCAAGTGAAAACAGCAACCACAAAGCCTCCAAAAAAACCAACACAACCCATCTTTATTCTTATCTAGAGATGCCTATGGTGTTTATCCAACCTGCTGCGCACCACCAGCTGCCTCAGGCAAGCATCCAAAGGCAGAGACCAGCTCCCTGCTGCACACTCACATTTCATGGGGAAAGCAATGTTCACAGCAGGGATCATTAAACCAGGAAGAACCCTACAAGTGCTCTCCCTGTCAGACAGCTTCACAACATCATCTGGGTGCCAATGGCTTACCCAGGCTGGCAGGAATAACAGGGAGCAAAGGGGAGGCTGCCATTCACTGGGCTTCTCTGCCAGCACAACTACTCTCCTGCAGGATGCTCTAGGTGCCTCCAAAGTCCCCGCTGTGCTCAGTAGTGCAATGCTAGGTCTAACACCACAGAGGACATCCGTGGGAGGCTCTGGACCCCAAAGGGCTGTTGAGGGCACTGTGGCATTCCACTGTCATGCAGGAGGTCCCTGAGGGAACACAGGAAGGGTTGAGCACGAGGGTCCAGAGATGAAGATCTCCAGCAGATTCTGTGTGCTGTAGAAGGGTTAGGAGGTGGAAGCAAAAAAAGCAATCATGGCTCAACTGTCCTGAAGTCTCCACCTATGCGTTTGGTTAAGAAGTGTTTCAGGTTATTTCCCCCCATGGCCTCCTCCTTTCTTTTCTTTTTAAAGCAACGAGTTATTCTAGATGACTAGCCTGGGGCAGCTGGAAGCACCCCAACCCTCAAGAAAGTGCTGACTCCAGCCAACAAAAAGCCAGATAATCAGCTGCTTTTGGGAGCTCCTCAACTTGGCATCTGAAAAATGGAAGGACATAAAAATGTTAGCAATCCTTTACAGGATTCTGTTAAAAACCTTCAGTTTTAAGCAGCCATGCTTAAGCATTAATTTGAATACACAGGTTTACAAGGCCATAGACAAGTTGGGACAGATTAAAGAACATCCTTTAAAAAGATGCTCTTGAAAACAATGCATACACACAGAGCTGATACTTAAAGTGTCCCTCATGCCTTTATTTAAACTTGGGCACAGAGCAACCCATTGTCAAACAGCACCTGGGTTTCTCCCCAGCTCACCACAGCACCCAACCTCCCATGACTCCAGAAAACACTCAGCTCTGAAGCCTTGGCACACACACCACTGCCTCCTAGCCAGGAAGGATTAACTCTTTGTCTGGAATTGGTCCCAAAGCATTCCCTCCCCAGCACATGGAGAAACAACAGAACATGGGCATAGGTCAAGCCACCACTGGAGGTTTTTCCTTATAGAAGATGACATGAACAAGACAGGACAGAGAAATGCTGAAAAACATGGAAGGGATGAACCAGTGTGGAGCATGGAGATGCACTCAAGCAACAGTTCTCTGTAGCACGTGGCGACAGGGAAGGCAACCAGAGGACACATCTCTGCTATGGAGGTGGACAACACACATATGTTGCCAGATTATTGCTTAGATCTGCCTCTTTAAGACCCGGGTAAAACTAATTTCCATGTCCCTCTCACACTCATTTGCAAAGGGTTTTATATTTTAGAGCAACTGGCATGCCCTTGCTAGGAAATAGCGTGGGACCCTGGGAACCGCGGTACTCAATGCCGTGAGTGCTGGGCATCTGCAGGTGCTCCAACCAGCACTCCCGGGCCTCACAACTTTGTAGGACATGGTGGAAGAAAGGCTTCAGGAAGATGTGTGCAGCTTCTGGGTTTCCAAGCCATTTCTTTCAATAGGGCATGGGGGAGCCAGCAGAGATATGTCGAGAAGAAGTCCAGGCACCGTGCTCAGGCTCCCCCAGCAGATAACTGGGATGTGGGAGGATTCCTGGCATTCCAACGGCACCAACAGAAGGTAAGAACATCCCCTCTTCCCCACAGCCCCTTCCTGAGAAGACACCACCGGCACTGCCTGATAAGGAAAACAAGCAGCGTTCGGAAAACGCTTTTCACTCCTACCCACTGCAGATACAGCATGTGCTCGTGGTTTGCTCTCTTCTCCATAAGAAGAGCTGCAATTCCTCCTCATGAGGAGTGCGGCTCCCCACACAGAGCTGCCCCTCGAGGTGCGCTGACAGGTGTGTGTACAGCACCGCTGCCCCATTCCGGCAGGCGCCAGGGCCCCAGCATGTGACAGCGGAGCTCTGGCATTCGTGCTCCCACACGCTCCCGGAGCCCGGTGCCTGCCTGGCAAGTCCCGGCAGAGCGCGGGGCCTGGGCCCGGAGCGCGCCGTGAGCACCGGCATCCCGGGGAGCTGGCCCCGGCTCACGGCAAGGAGCAGCCAAAGCTCCCGTCTCGCCTCTTGCGACCATTTCTCACCCGTTTCCGCCTAATTTTTCCTGAAATCAGCCATTCCAAGGGGAGTGCCATGGGCTGTGCCTGAGGCAGCCACTTGGAGTGAGAGGTGCATGGCTGTGACCCTTTCTTCTGTACAATAGCCTTGAACCCACGTTTGGGTTTTTAACCTGCGCTTACAAACCGCTGTTGCAGGGCAGGGGAAAAAAAAAAACGGGAGAGGAGTTTGGTGTCCCGTCCCCCCGCTCCTCCTCCCCGCAGCAGGCCACAAGTGGAGTTACGAAACAACCTGCCAACCTGCCGGCAGAGTTCACGGAAGGCATCAGAAGTATGCGGCTGGAGCCTGGCTCTTATCGAGGAATTTAACCCCTCTCCTCAGGGAGACGGAGACGTCTCTGAAGGGAGAAAGGACGGGCGGTTTCGCCCCACAGATGCGAGGGGAGGAGGCTCCTGGCACGGGCAGCTGAGACCCCCACGGCTCCTCCGCTGGCGGCTCTGGACAGCGTTTGCCGCGCCGGCGGGGCCGCGGGGCTGCTGCTGCCAGCGGGGCCTGGGCGCACCGTGCTGGTAGCCGGAGCTGCTGGGAGTGCCTCGGGCAGGTGAGAGGCAAAGCCACCCGATGCTCGACCGACCGGGACACGACAGGGGCGGAGGGGCGGCACCAGGCAAGTGGCAGCGGGGATCGGGGTCTCGCCAGTGCCGAACGCCGCTCCCAAGTCACCCCAGCCCGGGCTCTCCTTACGGGATCCGGGGTTACTGCGGCGCCCTGCCCCAAGCCAGCTGCTCGCTGCCCCTGCCCCACTTTGCAGCCCCTTGGGGCCGTCCTCCGTCCCGGTGGGCCCTGCCAGGCGAAGCGCCGGCTGCTCCGGGGACGGCTCTGTCCGCGGACACCCGGGGCCAGCGGCCCCGCCTCAGCCGCAGCCCCCCTGCTCGGGGCCGCTCCCGGCGGCACCGGCCCGGCTGCGGCAGGGCAGGGCCGCGCCCGGGGCTGCAAAGCAGCGGCTGCCACTGCCCGGGAGGCCCGGCCCGGCCCGGCCCCGCCGCGCCCGTGCGCACTCACCTGCCGCCGGCCCGGCCACGGCGGCGCAGCTGCGGCTCCGGCTCCTCTCCTGGGCGGCGGCGGCGGCAGCGACCGCTCCGCTCCGCAGCGCGGAGCCGCGCCGACCTCAGCCCCGCCCTCCGCGCCCCGCCCCGCCGGCCCCGCCCCGCCAGGTGAGCGCCGCCCCCGCCAGGTGAGCGCCGCCCCACGCACGAAACTCCCCCGCGTCACCTCAGATGTTTAAAAAAAGTCTGAAATTCTCGTTAAAAAAAGTCTTTAATTCTTCTTTTAAAACCTCCCCGAACAGCCCTAATTTCTTCTCTTTAAAAAAAGTAATAAAACCTCTCTAAAAAACCAATAGATTAAAATTGTCCTTTTAAAATAAAGTCTTAAATTCTCCTTTTTGTTTTTTTTAGAAACTCATAAATTCTACATTTTCCCCCTAAAGTCTTAAACTCTCCAATAAAAATAAAACTCTTCTTAAAAACTTTCAAAAAGTATTTGTTTTGCCTTTTATTTAAAAGGTTATTAAAATTATCTTAAAAGAAAATCTGAAATCATTATCATGTTTTTTAAGTGAAGACTTAAAATCTCCTTTCCTAAAAACAAACCAAGCAAAACTACCCTGTACTTCCCTACCCCTGACTCCCAGCTCTGTGGGGCCGTATGGGCGGGCTCGTTCCTGCCTGGAAGTGCTCAGCCTGTCGGACAGCAGGGGCCAGACCTGCACCTGCCCCAGCAGGTCCCTGAGTAGGACAGAGGAAACAACCTCTCCTCAGAGAGGAAGAGCTTGGCCTGGTGCACGAGGAGGGTGCAGCCCTCGAGAAGCCCCGTGCCCTTCAGCCGGCCAGGGGCTCAGAATGCCCTGAAACCACAGAGAGATGACGGCAGCGAGACAGGTTCAGCTGGTTTTGGAAGAAGCAGGTGTCTGCTGCTATGCTGGAGGCTTTGGAAACTTCTCACCTCCTCCCTCCATCAGCTTTTCCCATCCTAACTCTCAAAACACCCACCTGAAAGCTCCCCCCATGCTGCATGCCAATGTCCTTCCTCCATGGCCCCCCCAAACAATGGGGATGGCTGTGATGGCATCAGCATTCCATCCTCGAGGTCTCTACTGGTGAAGGTGCCTCAGCAAGGCCTGTGCTGGTTCAACCTCAGTGCCAGATATAGTTACCTTTATATTTCTTTATCCAGAATGTCTTGTGAAATGTCCTGCTACTCACATGAAAGGATAACCCACCCATCAGACCCTGGATCCTGAGGTGACTGCTCCAAAACAGATCTCAGGTTTGCTGCTCCACCACAAAATGTGTGCTAATTTTAACTTATGATGGGAAAAATCCCCATCTCGTGCAGGCCTTATGATATCCTTATCTAGGTTTATGATATCTTTAACAACTCCCTTCTCCACATGGAAGCTGCTGGGATTAGGAGGTGATGCAACACACAAGTCCATAGCTGTCACTCGGCAGCTTTAATTGGGTTTTTAAATGAAGTTTTCTGTTGTTCTGACATATTCCTCATAATTACGATCTCCTAAAATCAGATAGTACATCTGGCACTCCGTAACACAGGCCATGCCCTGGAGACCTTACAGCACAGGAGGAACAAAGATCTATAAAAGAAAACAACAAAGGCTGTTCTCAGGAGATACATATCTTATTTAATAGGTTGGATACTCTTCTGAGATTCCAATCAGACACAAGCTGAGAAGAGGTTCATTTCCTTCCACTAGCAAGGATGGTTGCCTTTCTTTTAAGAAAAAGATTTTGGCTTTTAAATCTTTCTACCTTTAGCAGGTTGTAAAAAGATTGGAAATCTCTTTTCACTTGTAAAATTATTGCTGTGAAAAAGAAACAAACTCTGACTCGCATGTCTGCATGATCCCTTGATTCCTCACCCTATGAAAAGTTCTCCACAACTTCCATCAACTCAGATGGATAAAAATGTCCAACGTATAGTTTCACACCAGTGAGCTTTTCCAGTCTGGCTCACGGACCATCTTCTCCAGCCATAGTTCTGTCTTAGCCCACTTTCAGATTTATTCTTAAAGCTCCTGTGATGCTGAGGCCATGTTCAGGGACTGACCAGGAACACTGACTGAGCTGATTTCTGGGTTTGTGCCCACTGGTTCCTTGCTGGGTTTTCTTACAGGTGTATCTTAAGAGTTTTGAAAAGTCATGTCCTCACTGTACACTGAGCAGCCAGGCTGCTTTAGGGAGGAGAGCAATGCTGTCTCAGCATTCTGAGCTGTTGAATCATAACCAAGCAGGTCCTTTGGTCTCTCCAGCAGCAGATGAGATAGTAATCCTATCTGAGTTTCCCCCAAGAAGATGATGCTGTCTCAGTGCTGTCCTCAGGAGCACAACAAGAAGTATCCTGGTTCTGAGACTTCTTAAGATACAGAATATGTTTGCACAAACCCCCCTCCTGAGCACAAACGTGAGCAGTAGGGTGAGCAGCAGGTCACCAGCTACAGCCTCTCTTAGCAGAGCACATCTTCCCCGGGACAGCCACCCAAGCCCAGCAGTGTTAGTCTGTGCTACAGTCCATGGTCAGTGTGGGGCATGAGGGGGAAATGGATATTTGAGGCACCAGAATCTGCAGAGCTCTTGGGTTTTGGCTTTTGGCACAAACCCAAAACCCTCTGAGCCATGGCTGGGAAGGAAAAGTAGAGGAAAATTTCTTTTTCAGGCCCATTTCTAAAAGTAAAGAGTGGGAAGCCAGATTTTCAGAGGTGCCCCACATCCCCTGCTCCCCACAGGAGCTGGATGTAGTCAGCATCATGGCTGTCAAGCCTTCCTGCCTGCTATCCTCTCCTTCTCCCCTTGACATGGACTCCTTGAGGCCTTGGGAATGTGCCTCCAGATCCTGCAAGCCTCAGGGAATTTGTCAGTCACTATCCTTTCCTGACACAGCTACAACACTTCATGTGCCTCAGAGAAATTACCCAGTGCATCCCTTGCCTGGCTGAGCACACATAAGGGCACGTTTTTCTCCAGAAGATGAGCTTCCTCCTCAAATAAAGACAAATTGCCCCAAATCCCAGCATTTCCAGGAAAGCCCTGGCACCAGGAGAGAAAAGTGGCCAGTACCATACAGCATGTTGACTTTCTCATCCAGCAGACACCCTCTACCTCAAAAGCTGTAATCCAAAGCTAGAGGTGAGGATCTCTCTCTCTCAACAATATGCACAAATAACACATATAATTACATCTATTAAAATATTTTTTGTATCTATATATATACACACACACCCAACAGTACTGCCTTCTGTTGCCCAATACATTTGTAGCAGTGTTACAAAGTGCCCATTGACCCTTTCAGTACTCAGGGCTTTTGGAAAGTTTGGAGGGTATTAAGTTTTCCCAGGTTTCTTGGGAAGATTTTGCACTCACCATATATTTTCTGACAAGGGTTTTATTCTGTGACCATACACCATTTCAGTGAGAGACAGAAGATGCTGCCTCAAGTGTAATAAAAGGGCTTCTCTGGAAGAATTTTTTCCTCTGTTTCTAGGACAACAAGAGACATGAGAAAGAAAAGATCCTGCAGCATCACAGGAAAGCCCAAATTGGGGCTTGGCACTGCAGAGCCCTGCAGCTGACTGCCAGGGTACTAAAGACTGTACCCCCTCATTTCCACCCACAACCCTGCTTGGACTAGGGCTTGCAGAAAGGAGAGACCTTGGTCTGCTGGGTAGATGAGCTGTACTCCTTCAAGGGCCTTCTGGCCTCTGAAGTGTGATGTATTTCCTGTCCTCCTGCATTTTTCAAGGGAGTATTCCTTCCACTTCTGCAGCAGGCCTGGATAAGTTGCTGAGCACTCGTCTTCTGTGCAGCCTTGCATTTGGCTGGAAGGAAAGGGGATACTCCCCAGCAGCCTGCAGGATTGCAGTCCAAATCAGCAAACCTTTTGGCTACACTGCTCTGATGTCTTTGGATTGCCCTGTGTAGGCACACAGCCCTTTCCCAAAAGCATTGATGGCCACTGCAAGGTCTGCATGTGCCTCTCTGGGAGCTGTGAAGGGACACCTGCAGAGGGTCTCATGAAAAGTGGTGCCCAGCACACTCACGGTACAAGATGAACACAAAACCCATTATAGACTCAGAGCCAAAAATTCCAGGTCTCTACATCCTCCAGGAGTCTGCATTGCCTGGTCTTTGCTAGAATGGCTCTTACAAATGGTCCAAACAAACAAAATCTACTTTCAAAGTGGAAGTGAATAGCTCAAAAAAAGAAGGAGGGCTCTCAGATCTCCCTTTTGCAATAAAAAGTAGGGGGAAATGTGATTTAGTTGGGTTGGATTTTTAGTTGCATTCTCATTCATTAACCCCCGGGGGAGAGCGTGGCTAGATCATTACAACTTCATTGCCATTCCCCACTTCAAACAGCAAGTTAGCTGTGTGACATTGGGAGCAGGGGAGGAAAGAACAGCTCGAACAATGGTGGATGGAAGTGAGAGACACAAAATGGATGGGAGAAACAGAAAGGGGAAAACACAACAGTATCAGGAGAACAAAAGATACCCAGGGCATATCCCACAAGGTTTTGTTTCCCGTCCAGGTGCTGGGCAGAAGACCTGCTCTTCGCCTAGGAAATAGCCTCATTAATTATGGCTGTTGAGTATGGGAATGCAACAGCTCTTTGCCATTCTGCTGCTAGGCTAGCCTGTGACTTGAGCCGTTAGGGTTTCCCAAGCATTTAGCAGTGTGGTCATGCTAATTTAGTTCGGTTTTTCAAAGGCTTGTGGGGAAAAGTCCTCTTCTTTCCAGAGGCATTGAAAGTTTTGACCTCCTGACCCTCCCTTTTACTAGGAGGTTCAAAAGCAGCATTGCAGCTGTTAAAGTTTTTCTTCATGCCTCAATGATTCTCTGATGGGGGACCAAGCTGGTGTTTATCTAGGCTTGACCTCTCTTCTTTGAGCCCGGAGATGTCTCTTTCTTCAGTGCTACAGGCAGGGCAATGCTGGAAACCTCCCTGCCTTACCATTCACTCCCTCCCTGCATGCAAACGCACCAGTACCCATTACTAATCCATCCCCCACCAGGAGCTGGGGTTCCCGGCACTGATCCCATTTGTCCATCACACTGCAGATTCATTTACATTTAATCCACCATAACTTGTCTACGAAACACAACCCTCCTCCCGCTCTGATGCTGCAACCCATTTGGCTCCCAAAAGTCAACTGCTGGTTTCAGGCGAAGAAAAAAATTCCCCTCCCCAACAGGCTAGCCTGGCATGGATCTTTGGTGTCTCATTCTCCCCTCCACTGCCAAGGCTCGTTATTTGCAGGGGATATCCTGCCCTCAGTTTACATCTTTGTCACCACATCCAAGGTGACAGGCTCCCTCTTCCTCAAGGGCCGAGATCCATCAAGGCACTTGAGCACAGGTTTAACGTCAAGCATCTTGTTTCAGGATGTCACTCACATGTCACATCCCTTAGCTGAGACACTGGAGAGGGATGGCCTGATTTGTAACTGTTGTATCCTGGATATTTACTCACAGCAGCCCGATTTCCAAGCCGGGACAGGGGCAGTGCCTTCTGCTTTAGCACAGGTCTCACCAGCTCATCTCAGTGATGAAACATTAGGTTAGGATGCAAAGCTAGGCGAGAGAGGGCAGGAGAGGAAAGGTCTCGGAACTACTCGTCCCTAGAGCTGTGGGATTAACCACATTCACACCACATTCACACCGACAGATTAGGGTCATTAACGTAGTCATTAAAAAAAGGGAGAGTCCTACTGTGAATAATGGCAGGTGCTTCACACACTGGCAGGTGGCTGGTCCCTGTGGTGGAGGCTTGAAGGTGATGAGATAGGGATGAGATAGTGATGAGTGTGAGACCTCTCCAAGGCAGGAGCAACACTCACCCTTTTTACACCTCTCCTGCCATCTGAAAACGGCAAGCACAGGAATGTGCACGGATGAAGGACTGAACTACCCTGGATCATGCCCCTAGTGCCCACGTTGCAGAGCAGTCTGCAGAAAGATGCTTCTGGTCAAAGCTGGGATAGGGGACTGTGCTCTGGGCTCCTGACCCCTGCTCAGTTATTATCTCTTTAGGTGAGCTCAGCTTCTCGAGCTGCAAAATTGGAATAATGTTTACTTTGCTTCCAGGGGTGTGGAGGAACAATTAATTAATGTTTATGAAATGCTTTCAGATCCCTGAACAAGAGGGCTGAGATAAGCAGCAAGGGTTCATGAGGTAGGTGGGAAGCATTATGATGAATTATTGCATTCAAAGGTAAATTACTGTTATTGCTGCCTAATAAGCAGACACAGCCATTAGCCTCTGACAGTCTGATTTCTAACTTTGTTCGCTCCTTTTCTCCTCCTTTTTCCCAACAAAAATGTGGTCTCATCTTTGCTACTCACATCCAGTTGAAGTTGACTATAATAACCTGATAAATCATGTGAGGCTGACCCTGGTGCTTGTGGATGAGACCTGCAGTAGGACAGCTCACACCACTGCTGTGAGCTTCTCAGCTCTGATAGCATCTGCAGGAGGCAGACCACTCTTCCTCTGCAATGGGGAGCAACCCCAGACATAGTCTCCCATCTAGCTTCAAGCAAACTTGCTGTGTGAGCTCCAAAGCTTGTGGCAGGTCAGAGGAGAGAGTGCCTAGATGTGATCCCACCACTCACGGTTACCACCCCTCAGGTGAGCTGGGAAACATCCTTGGGCATGCCTCTAGCCCAGCCTTAGCTCAGAAAGGCTGAAATCCCAGCAAAGGCCTTGCACTGGTGATGGGCAGGAGGGCACGGGGGCAGTGACACAGTGAGCAGGCACACGGGAGCTCAGAACTGCTGTAAACTGAGCTGAAAACAATCCTCAGGCAGTTTGGCCATCTTTGATAGGAAACCAAAGCAAACCTGACCTGTTTTAAAGCAGTGTGAGTAATGTGAATCCCGGGCTGGTGTGAGCAGGTTTTTCTGGTTCTTGTTCCAGCTTTTCCCCCTCCTTCCCTGCCTGGGCTCCCAGTTTCGAGCTGGAAGGACACCTGAGCCTGGCACAGCTTCCACCCTTTAGGACACCTTTTCCTGCTCTCTACCTGTGCCATTCCCACTGGCCCCTAATTGCTTTTCTAACACCAAGTCTCAGAAAGCCACCTGCCAGGGCTGTGCTCTCAGAATCCCCCATTACACAGCCAGCCCCACAGCTTCAGCCTTGCCTTACAGCCCTCTCACACCACCAGCACTGGAGGTTCTCTCCCACACCTCACTCTGCTGGTGCCAGGTGGCAGAGCAGAGCAGAGTCTTGCACCAGCTCTGTCCCTTGCTTGTACCCCCAAGTGGGGACCTTGGGCAGAAATAAGGAGAGTCCCAAGCCTGGATTGCTTTTGGCACTGACTTGGACATCCATGGCCACCTCTACACATAAGCTCGTAAAGTACAAGCAAGCTTTTAGTTTCTAGTTGTCCTTTATATATTAAAAAACCTTTCTTGTTAATTTTTTTTCCCCTGCCAGGAAGACCAGGGTTATGTATGAAGATCCCAGTTCAATAAGATAATTACCCCTGGGCTGGAACACAACACTGAAGACTTAAACCCCTGCAGGATTTAAGCCCAAGTTTCAGTCCTGTTGAGTCAAAGGTCTTTGGAGAAAGGATTGAAGGCCTAAAATCATTCCAGTTCCTCTGTGCCTCCCCGGATATCCCAGTCTGGTGAGAAAGTAGCTGTCTCTTTTAAAAGTACAATGAAGATAACAATAGTTATCCTCAGTTGATCAAGTCCTAACTGGGTCCTATATGCACCTAAAACACGCAAAGAATACCTAAACAAAGAACATCAGAGACTTTTTTTTTGTTTTCCTCTTTGACAAAATTTTGCAGTCTTTATTTTAATTTTAAAGATAGATTGCTATCATCTTCAAGGGACTGATTTCTTATTAGCTATTGATTTTACATGAAGATATTATTTGTCAGGATATTTATCTGCTCTCCATGTCCAGAGTACTCAAGTAGGATAGGTAATGTCAACTGGAATTCATTAGGGGAGATAAACAGAAAATAGGTTTCATAACCTTCTCTGCTAAGAATAAATAGTGCCCAATACTCTACAAAGCATCACTTAACCCAGGTTTTCCTAGTAACTACATAAATCATGCAAAGTCGCTCTTCCATTTGTATGTTAGTGGCATGCCTGAAACAAAAATATCATCCAACAGATGCACATTCAGCATGTATCTTCCTTTCTATTGGGAAGTCAGTAAACTGGCTTTTGCTTCCCTAATGCTGAGCTCTTGGCAATTTTTGAGCACAGGCGTACTCAGCACACGGCAGGCAGCTCTAATAACAGGTGACCTAAGCAAAAAGGAGGATTTAGACTGCCCTTGCTCACCGAGATTTTCCACCTCTTAATAGTCAATATTTGCCTTCAGGCTGCGGGTTACTTAAAGAAGTCAGGCCAGCCCCGTACCAGTGAGGCTTTGCAAAGTGCTGCTCATCTCCTGCAGCGTGTGTGAGCCAGCTGAGCCCAAAACACACACACAGCAACCCCGAGGGGGATGTGTCACAGCACATGTAGCCCCCTCCAAACAGCGCTCTGCTGAGTCCTGTGGTCCAAACAAGCACCCCCCTTTGCCCGCCAGGCATGGGAAATATGCCTGGCTGCCATTCAGAGGGGGGAACAACTGAAAAGCCAGAAACCTTAGACAGGATGAAGCCTGGGCTGTGTCACCCTCAACAAGTGAGAGTTTTAGAAAACACCACCTTTGTGAAACCAGAGAGAGAAAACAATACAGAGCCTGGCACGGGCAATGAAATATGTATGTACCTAGGACCTCTTCCAGCCCTCTCCCGCCACTGTACCTCTCAACTTTGCATTCAAGGGGCACTGGATCTCATCCAAAAACGATGCAGAGGAACAAATGTAGCCCTGGCAACCCCACCGAGGACAGAGAGGAACAAAGAGGACCCCCAGGCTGAATTTGTTTCTATTTTTAATCCTTATCTTTACCCATCACCCCCATGCACGGAAAGAGGCTTCTCAGCTGTATAGATTTGCATTGCTATGGGAGTTTGAAGTGATAAACATTTGGCCTGCCTATTCAGAAGCAATTAGTGATTCAAAGCAGCCTGAGACATCTTAAAGGGGCCTGGTTTTCCAAGAGACAGGTGCTCTGAGCTGGCTTCAGGGGAAAACAAAGTTTTTAGGAAAAAGAAAGTCACTGTCTGCTTGAAAATGCAATTCCTGCAAGACTTTGTAATGAAAAATCAATATTGCACAGAAAATTCCAGATTAGCCTGGTAAAATCTGGGAGGAGGTGGGGAGATAGGCCTGATTTACAGTACTGGTAGAAGTAATGCTTATCTATCTATTGAACACATATAATTTATATTTGTATGTCACGGGTTTCCCATCCACCACCATGACTAATGCAGGCAGAGCCATCTCCCACTAAGGCTGCCATCCCAGCATCCCTGTCCCAACAGCTTCAGCATCCAGACAGAATTTCTCACCCACATCTCCTACCAAGAGAGGGGGTATTTTTTTGAGCATTGCTGCCCTCAGACCTTTAAATCTACCTCAGCAAAAGGGCAGCTTACCAGCCTTTAATCTGACTGCAGCGACCAGCACATCCTGCCACTCTTGCAGGGCAAACTGAGGAATGGAACCTGCACCACAGCCCATGCTGTTACAGGCTCTGCCCTGGAAACACAGCAAGGGGATGACTAGCTCTCAAGGTGCCTGGGAAAGCCAGGAAAACCCATGCTAAGGGCAAGATTGCCCATGCAGAGACATCAGGGCAGGACGAGTTGGTATACAAATGTCCAGTGCAGAGAAAAAAGCATCCACTCTCTCTCTCCCTGAAGGAGTTGTCCTGTGGTATCCTCCTCATGCAGCTCCTTTTCTCCCTTTATCACCAGGAAACGGAATTTCCTGCAACAGGCAACTGAGAGCAAACTGAGGCTTTTGCTTTGTGCTGTGGAGGCTCCAGCTTCTCTCTATCCCCATGCTATCAAGTTATGCTGACACAACCACTGAATTGCTGGGTTCAGGAGAAAAAGGGGAGGAGGAAGCGATCTCTAACTTCCATCCGGAGGCGTCTTCTCCTCCCCACTGTACTGTGCACAGCACCTGGACTCCCTGCAAAAGCATCCCAGTCAGCCAAAGTCATTTCCACTACACGTGCCGTGCTGCCCGGGGGCTGCTGCTGGGGCTTTGCCAGGCAGAGAACAGCACAAGAAGACTGCAGGAAAGGATAGGGCTGAGTTTAAAAACATAATTCAAAAAAAATTATTTCTTCCAGAGAACACCTGAAAGCTAACAGGGCAGAGGGCCACAGCCGGCAGGGGATGAGTTTTAAACTGCTTTTTAATCTGAGAGCAGATATATCCATCACAATCTCTAGCATCTGTCTGGCAAGATGGATGGGTGGGAGCAATAATCTCCCAGGCTGCTACATGCAGACTAACTAACGGAGAAACTAGGCAGGAGATAGATTCAGCAGCCCTCAGGGGCTTCCAAGGCAAAGCACCAGTTGTAAACAGGTGCTGCTTGGCCCCAGCAAGCGATGGAGGAACACCCAGGTGGTGCAGATATGTCCCTTTTCCCAGAGAACTGCAGGAATCAAATGCTCATTGGGGAAAAATATACCCTCCACTACATGCAGCTCTGCAGGGCTTAAAGAGCATCTCAGCTGCTCAGCTACAGGGCTGGCTTAGTGTGGCTCAACACAGGTCTCCAGCTGAGATCAGGGCCTGCAGCATGCACTTGCACGTGTATGGGGACATCTCCTACCCCAGCAGCTTTCAGGCTGGAGAATAGTAATGAGAGGAGAGACAAAAAATACTTCTTCCTATTTCCCAAATATGAATCAAAACTCCCAGATGCAGCTTACATGCAAAAGAAACAGCAGGCAGATATCAACTTGCATCTTCAGGCACTTATATGTCCTCATGCAACTGATCCTCACTGGACTGATTTTTGCTCAAGTTACAAAGTGTTAAAGGCAGACGTGTGACTTGCAATCGCTTTCCCCGGTCCCAGGCTGCTAAATTTGCAGCCCTGATCATAAAGAAATCTTACCTGATCAAATGAAGAAATAAAATTTTCTTCTCTCATGATGAAGAAATGACTTGGCCAAAACAAGGGGCCAGACCTGCAACCTATTCCAGGTGGTCATCAGAGTGTGCTACGCTTGCAAGAATAGCCTGGATTTAGGGCCAGGTCATAAGCACAAGTGAAATGCAAAAAGCAGCTGTAAGAAGGGAACCACAGGTGTTATGGAAGAGGCCCAAGACACCTGTCTGGGGCTAAGCTTGGAAGATCTATCAGCCCTCGTGGCATCTGTTGTGTTTCTTGTCTCCTCAACAGTAGCTGTTTGTGTGGATATCTCACTTCTCTTAGCACATACACATGAACCGTCGGGTTTGAACTCCCACTGTTGCAAAGACAGGTTAGAGATGTGACCCTGAAATGCTGGAAAGGTTCAGAAAGCAAAGCATGCACAATTTATTTATTCAATCTTAAGCCTTGGGGCTGTGCCGCTTTTTGAGTTGGCAAACTGATGTGGGACAGAGACTATTGAAATTCCAGAAGTTATCCCCCTGAATCAGGTGTCAGAGAGGATAAACAGGGTGTAATGGCTGCTACAGGAAGGACTTCCCTATATCTCATAGGACTCTCAAGGCCATATAGCAACCACCCAGAAAAACACACCAGACAAAAAAGAGGAGGTACAGCAGGACCAGTAGGTCCAGAGGTGGTCCAGAAGGACATCTCCAACCCACTGCTGGTACCACCACTTACCCCTTCCTCCCAAAGGAAATTTCCACCCACCCTGGTTCACTCGTGTGACAAGTTTTTCCTCCCCTACCTCTGCTCAGGTGTGACTATATCAGCTGTTTTTCAGCCAAGAGGATGCTTCACACCAAAGGGATCCAGAGACAAGCCTTGTAATTAGGACATGGGTGCCTCCCACCAGTTAACCCCTCCTCCTTCCTCATTTAGCCTGGCAAACGTATAGCTGGGTTTGTTTATATTGCTCATACAACTTACCATTTGTGCATTCTGCTTTCTGGCTTCAAAGCACTTCAGCAGGTGTTTTGCAAGCTTCTTCCCAACTCCCATGTGACAAAGGATTTGGACAGGGGATGGAGGAGGATCAGGGAAAAGGAAAGCTAAATAATTTGCCTCAGAGCAAAAAGAGCTGGCAGTAGATCCAGGATCAACACTCAGCAGTTCCTGCCTCTGAATCTCATGCTCTGATCTTTGCCGGTACCTCACTACCTTCAGGTTCAAAATTGGTATTGTGAAGCCTGGTGCTCATCTTGGTACCAGAGAGCAGGTTTTAAGGGATTTCCCTTAGTTCACACCCACTGGACTGAATGGTCTTGCACCAACGATTAAACTAAGTAATTTCAAACATCTGGCAGTGGCTTGTAAACCCACGATCAGCACACATTTCCCTTAAGAGCACTATGTGTAAGAGAAGGGAAGGGATTCCTCCATTCATCCAAGCCGTATTTTGGACTGGTTAAAGCAGGCAGTGTTGGAGCCTGCACTCCCCTCTTCATCGTGTCTGCACTACTCTTGGTGCAGAGAGTACGACTGGGTCAAGGACTGTCCAGCTCTGGAAAATCCCTAGGGGAGAAAATGTTTGATTTTTTTTTCCTGCCAGACCAACGCCTCTGCATCAAGCAGTTGGAGAAATGCACATGCCAACGAAGAAGGTGGAGCAGCGAGTGCTTGGATCAGGCTGTGGAGTCAGAACAGCTTCAACTCCTTTTCCCATTACTAGCCATAACAGTAGAGTAGCTCCAGGCATGTCAATGGAGCTTCAGCAATCTGGACGAGCACTACCAGTTCTATCAGCCTGTGCCTGGAAATACCTGGTCCAATTGCCCCAAATTCTTAATACATATTGATAACCCTGCCACAGTTTTATTGCCAGCACTTCTGACTTGCTAAGTTCCTTAAATCATTGCTGGACCAAGAGCAGCCACTCTCCTGGGAGGTTCTGGGTTCACAAACTACTTATTTTCTCCCCATCAGTGGAACAATCTTGTACTGGAGTTTGTTTTGCTGCAATCTTTCTCTCTTGCTACAGAGGGAGAGGAAAGCTTATTAACAGAGAGAAGAGACACACTCCCCATCTTTATCTTTTAATCACGAGGCAAAATGAAAAGGTTCTAGCAGATAAAGAGCCACCTAACCAGAGCTTTCTTGGTCCCAGACCCACCAAAGAGCACCTCCCTGGGGTGAGAGCACCACTGTCAGCCCCTTCGCTCTATCAGTCCCTTTGCCCCTACCGAAACCTGTCATTTGCTCTACTCCTGTCATTGTGTGTCAAGGCTCTGCCCCTTGCTTTGCTTCAACCCTCCCAGATCTAAAAGAGACGTGAGGCATACAGCATCTTTCCCAAAGCCCTCCAGGACCTGCTGATGAAGACTCCAGAAACATTAGAAGACTCTAGTGTCACCATTGCTTTGGGGATTACTCCTTTCTGGGGTAGGAGAGGCTGCCAATTACAGGGATCAAGTCTCCAGCCCTCTGCTTCATGAGCAGGGAGGGCAAAGCAATTTTGGCTTCTCCACTGCTGTGTATGCAGGGCAAACAAACACAGAGTGCCAAGGCTGGAGACCGGAGGCGTTGGGGAGCCTGGAGCAGCACTGGAAACAGCCTCAAACACTGGGGCCAGGTGAGGACTACCAAATCCACATACATGCAGGCTGAGTAATGTCTTGAGGAGCCCAAACATACATGGAAATGGCTGGGACTTGAGAAATCTTGCCCAAGGGCCAGTGGGGCTCTAGCGAGTGACCGCACCAACTTATGTAGATCCCACATTCATTAAAAGTAAAATTACTGTCTCTCTTTAATAACATTATTAATGATGTCTGCTGTCCTAGGAACCAGGATTGCTTGGACCTCATATCTATGGAGGAAATCTGAGCTTATGCTGAAGTCTTCTGGTGAGTGAGCTTTGCAAGGGTCCCTCTGTTACCAGGACTCTCTGGTGTCTAGCTGAGGTTTGGTCTATGCCAGGTCTTCCCAGGGTCAGTCAGTGAATATGTCTGTCCTTCCTTCCCTCAAAACCCATTTTCACAACACTTGTAGGTGTCCTCAAGCAGAGGATCTCTACTCCTCAACAGTATTTAAATGGTATAAAGGGAAGGAAGGGGCACAGACTTGACAGGCACACGAGTCCTACAATGACTGTCTTTTCTTTAAGAAAGCAACAGGAAAGAAAAACAGATCAAGCATTATTTTCCTTGGTGAGGAGAAGGGATAATTTCCTGTTCATGATTCAGCGCTGTCATGTGGAGACAATGACTGTCCTTTATCCTCCTCACCGCTTTGTCTTTAAAACACCGCTCATGCCAGCACACCTCTCCAGGTAAGGTGCAATTACCTGGGAGTTCACTGGCTCATCACTAGCAATTACCCAACTGCCCCGTGTCCTATTAACCCACCCTAATCACTACAGCCCTAAAACTGGTAGCTCCTACAGTAAAAACCATCATTAAACCTCTGGGAGTGAATTTACTATCAGCCATGGAGCGATTGCTTGCTAGGGTCACTTCAAACATGCAAACTGAACAGAAGGATTGTTATAAAATACAATCCCACTCAAATAAAAGCAGATGCTATTAGCAAGCAACAGGCACTGTTTATTCCATAAAATACCAGGAAAGATGAGTTATTTAATGACTGATATGTTATTTAATCTGGGAAAGTCCTGCCTCACTGGGGCTAATGTTCCCAGTTCATAAACTGCCTCAGCTGAATTGTTGGGGAGATACAGAGTGAGCTGAATTTGTTCCTGTTTATGGCCTGCAAGGTGTGGGTATGTTTTCCCCTCTCTTGGGTTTCAGACTGACATTACTGTTCATGGGTTTAATAAAGCCTGAAGAATGTACTGGCCTTAACCGGTCAAAGAAACAAGTCTTATTTGAACTAATTGGAGCAGGGAGAGCTGTTGGTTCACGTAGGAACATCACCCAGTCCCAAGCTGCTCAATTTTAAAACATGATTGTTGAAAATACCCAGTTCGTTTAATTCACCTTTAGTGAATTTTCATGTTTATTTGTTTTCAGGTTCATCTAGGTCAAACCTCCTCTTACAACATGGGACAGATGTTTTTTTCTTAACTTTCATTTAGATACAAAAAAGCATCACTAATTCTCACAGATCCAGTAACTGGGTTTTCTAGGCAGAGCCTCTACTGCTGTAAGCGCACCACTCCAAGATTGTAAACTTTGGCAACATTTCAGTATGCAGGACAATTTTTTTTTTTAAACTGACAACTTGTGCTACATATTCCCATTTAAACAGAGAAAAGTGATGTATGTAACAGGCATGACCCTCTAATCCCCCCACAACCCTGGGACAAGCTGACTGTGCTAATCTTACCCCTCCAGGTCAGCAGTGCGAATCCAGGTCAGCAATAAAATGCTGCCAGCAAAACACTCCCTGCTCATTTTGTGATGTCCCTCTGCCTTTCCCTGCTGCTGAGGTGCTGAGGAACTGCTCATCTACGAGCATGATACTGGGAGGGATCTCCAAGTCTCATCATGCCTTTGGGTCTGTGAGAAAGAATTGTTCAGGCAGGTCTCAGCCCTGTGCTCTAATAAATAACACAAGCTGTGGTCCAAAAGGTCTTGCCGTTGTTATCCCTCTTCATCCCCCACTTGCAGCAGCAAGACCTGAGTCGTGGCACTGCTTTTCAATGTGTGACACTGAATCCATGCAGGACGCCAGCCCTTCCACAAGCTCACCACCTGCCACTGAGCCAGGAAGCTTCTCAGGGATGGCTGTTACCCTGTGGAGGTGGTTTCTCAACTTGGACAGCTTGGATGTGCCCTGTCATTAATGGGCATTAATCTTTTTACGGGTATGTCTCTGCTAGGTTTGACAGGTGCAAAATGGGCTGTGCTGAGTGCTGCCTCCCTGTGCCGGCAAACATTTTCCCCCAGCCAGCTCCTCGCATCTCTGCTCGCATCTTCCGGGTGGGGGAAAAGCCTTTGCTTTATAGCACGCCCTTGCAACAATGCCCTTTGCTTTCCTGCACGCAGCTGAGCCCTGGGGCGCCCTTCCCTCCTCACCCCCCAAGCTCCAGAGGGACGGGCGTGCAGGTGGGTTGCGCTGAGGCAAAAACAGAGCAGCTCTCTATCAGCAGGAAAAGCTGTTTCATTTCTGTGTAAAGCCATCTTCTTCTAGCACATCTCAGAGTCCCGGGTGCCCTGCAGGGCTTTTGCGAGTTTGATTAATCAAATGAACTCAAAACTAGCCAAAATCACTTGCCCCGTCCTCTTGGGGCAAGAGAGCTGACCACACAACTGTTGGAAGCCCCCTTCACTCCCCCGTCCCTGCACAGCTTCTCCCCAGGCATCCCTCCCCCAAACCCCACCGAACGCTCACTTTCAAGACCCTCCCAACACCAGAGATTTCCCCATCCCTGCTCCCAGCTGAAGCCAGCTCCGCCGCCGTGCCTGTGCGGGAGCGCAGGTGCCCCTGAGCCACGGCGCGGAGTCACTGCCGGGGCCCCCTGACACCCGCGCCGGGGGAAACTGATGCCAGCTCCCAGGCTGGGGCTGGGCACGGCCCGGGACGCCGCAGAGGGTACCTGGAGGAGGGCCAGTGGCCCCGAGCGCCGCTCCTTGCCCGCGATGCCTGTCGCTTCCCAGCACCCTCCGTGCTCCCGGAGCCGAGTGGGTACGGGAAAGTCTGGCTCCTCTGCTTCTCGTTGCCAGGACACCTTGGCGTTCAAACCTGAGCCGGGACCAATCAGCCCCGGGGCTGGGGAGCACCAGCCCCACGTCATCCACTGCTGGCGTTGATTTGAGCGAAAAAGCGTGACAGCGGTCACAGAGCCCGTGGGGAGCTGCCTTTGTGCGGGTGGGCTCTGCCCCCACCCCTGCCGCTTACTGGAAACCTCTTCTGTCGGCCTGCGGGAAACAAAAGAGATGTGGGGAAGGGAAAGGAAAGGAGCACTTCTCCCCAACTGCCAGACCTGTGTTCTCAAGCCTGGGTTCTCCTGCGTGTCTTCTTTCTCCACCTCCCGGCTCCAGCCCATATCCCGGTGGTCACCTTACAGGGACAGCCTGCCCCAGGTCACCTCCGCCCGGGAGCGACGGGGCTTCCCCAGCACCGGCAGTGTGCTCCTTGTGCCCCAGCGCGGCCGCTTCCACCTGCCTGGCTCTGCCCCAGACGGTGCAGTGTGGGTGTGGGCTGACCCACGGCTCCAGGAATGCTTTCTGGCTTGCCTGCAGTCGCAGGGGCGTTTTTCTTTCCCAGCCAGCCCCTGAAAGATGTTTTTCAAGAAGCCCAGAACTGGAGCCTTAAGCCCCTTGTGAGCACAGGCGACTCAGGTGCACAATGCAAACTGTCCATCCTTTGTTAGGGAAACTTTCCCGTCTGACCATTCAGGAAGCACTCTGGCCATCACACTCCCAAACGGTCAGACGGGAAAGTTTCCTTAGCACCTCGGTGCTGGCTTCTCTGCTCAAACATGTGCAGCTGCTGCCAAGGTGCACACCTGAATGAAAGATGCAGCCATCACCTTGTTTCCTGCAGTGCCAAGGTGGGAACTAATGCATCTTGACTCTCCACAGCCAGAGAGGGTCCTTCCCAATCCACCAGACTCCTTCCCAAGGTGAGGTAGGTACAGGTGCCTGGGTAGGTTCTGATGGGAGATCTCCACATCACCTTGGTGGTGGTGTTAGAGGGATAGATAACAGCAAGCCAGGTATTCTGGCAGAGCTTCTCCCCTCAAGCTCCCTAGACCCTCCAACCCAGGCATCCATGTGGATCTTCTTCCTGCTTGGGAAATAGTTCTAGGACAACATCCTCCACACCCAGACCACATGCTGAGCCTCTGGGATAAGTGTCCCTGGATTCTGCTCACCCTGCTCCCTGTTATTTGTTTTCCCCACAAGAAGACCGCTGAGGTTTTGCCAGCTCACAAGACATGACCTGAAGAGGGGTCTGAGCATGCTGGAGGGTGGAACTGTAGGATCAGCTACATGTGGTGCTGTGCCTGACTCACTTCTCCATTATACCATGTCCCAAACACCCATTTCACTCCATTAATTAGTTATGCTGCTGAGGTGCTATCCACTCCCATGGCTAACACTTGGGCTGGTTTCCTTGCCACCACATGCCAGAAATAAATGAATCCAGGCTGGCTCCTCACCCCACTCTGCCCTGCAGGTGGATGCAGATGAGCTGTAGCAGCCTTTTCCCAGTGAACCCACATCTAGCCAGTACAGCAGCAGGCAGCCTGGCTGCCTTCCTTGCCTTTGGGCTCAATATAGCTCCTCATGAAAGAGGTATGATTTAATTAAGGACACTGCTTCTGCAGGAGATGGCCCGTGTGAGGCTGTCAAGGTCTTGAACTCATTAATTTTCAGGGCATACCTGCAGTTAATTTGTGGTGACTTTATAGAGCAGACAAGTGCACAGGGAGGTGTCCATGTGGCTCTGAGGTTGCTCTGCTCATCCTCAAGACCAAGCCTCCAGCAGCGCTGGTTACACCATGGTTACAGATGTCCCTTGTTTGGCTTAGATACCAGATTTCCTCATTGACTCGATGCAGGAGAAGGCGGATGACAATCACAGAAAGCAATGGGATGGATTTCACTCCCTCATTAGCTCCATCACCCCAATTACAAAGCTTGGGGAGGGTGTCAGCTGTCAGGCAGGGCTGCAGCTCCACTGCCATACAGAGCAGGAGGGTGAAAACATTGACATTTCTGGCAGCCTTTCCAAAGGGAACAGAAAAAATGGCAGGAGGTCAGGTGTGTGTCAGCATGGAGCCAGGTGGGTATGAAAGGACATCCCTGTCAGTGCTGTCAGTGCTTTTAACAGCAGGTTACAAGGGCTGAACAAGGCAGTGAGACCTGGCTGTCTGGGCACCGCCATGGTGTAGCAACACCCATGAGAAAGGCAAATAGCAGCCCTGGCCAGCAGTGGGGCTTGGGGCTAAGGCTGTCAGAAATACTGAGCTGGGGTTGTTACCAGCATTTGTCCCACAGAGAAAAAGCCATTTCTGCATTTCTTGCACATGATTTAGAAGTGCTCCCTTTTATCCCCAACCCACTTGATCCTCCTGAGACAGGAGTGTATTTCCAGCCCCCCAGTTCACCATCCCTTATCTCAGGCTTTAACACAGGCAGCTAACCTTGGGCCTCAGTAACCTGGGGAGATTTTCAGTCAATGGAAAAATCCCACTTGAGAGTGATTTCTCTCAAGTGACTCAGCCCCTGGAGGTGCCATCTTCCTCCTCTGCTTAGGCAGGAGCCAGGTATAGCCAGGCACAGTCGAGTGCCTCATGTTAGATGGGAGAGGAGTCCTGCCTCCAGGCAGAATCAAAGGATGTGAGATATCAAAATACTCCAGAGGGCTTGGGCCTCCCTTCTTGGCTAGGAGGCACCCTTGGCCAGCCCCACACATTTTGTCCAGGCATGGGCAGCGCTGGTGGATTGTGTAAGTGAGCTGGAGGGGCTGGAAGAGGGCCCAGCCACTATTGATTCAACTCTTCATTCAGTGCATGTTTGAGTGAAGCAATTCAGAACTGTTCCATCAATTCAAACTCTCATAATAACATTAGCCGAAAAACCCAGGAGCTTGGTCCATCTTTCCTAGCAGATCTATTATTCTGAATCATTCCCTGAGGAACAATAAAATTATCGTGGCCTGATACACCAGAGCCAAAAATCCTAAAAGTCTAAAAGCCAAAGGTTTTGTTAGCATTTTCCTCTGGACAAGAATATCTATAGGAATGTGTCAAAGAATCAATTCCCCACCTTCCCTGTACCTCAAATAAATAACATTATAAAAGAATAAGAATAAAGTAAAATTTAGAAAATATGTATCTGATAAGCACATTCAAAAATAAAAATAATTTAAAAATAACACTTGCAAACTTCTTTTAGCACTTGGAGCAACCAGAGCCAAGGAAAATGACACGGCTAAGGAGGAATTTTGTGTGGGCACTGCCAGTGTGGGAACAGTGTACAGGGAGGGAACTGTGATCCCCACCTTTCCACACAAACACTGCACCCTTACAGTAGACTTGACTTGAAGTTGTGTGTTTTCTCAGTCCAATAACACATCCAACAAACATATGTCCATCTCTGCCCTCCCCTGCTCTCAGATGATCATCTCTTCTACCCCACGCTTTTGGCTTAGCCTATGTATTCCTTGGAGAAACTTCTCCAAGGTGGTATTCTCCCTCTCTCCCCATTCCCCCATGAAGGGTTCTCCTTTCCCATCAGATTTGTTTTTCCACATGGCCAGTGGGAACTGACATGAAGGTAAACACACACATTCATGCACATCTCCATCTCCATATCTATCTGTCTCACAGGTAAGATGCAAACCCTGCTGAGAATAGCAGCTTTAACCATGGCAACACACTCCAGCAACATAAACACAAAGGCACTGAGGTTGTAAAAAGGCTGGGAAAAAGAACGAAAGGAGGAGAGAGACTGGGTCCATTGAGGCCTGTTAAGGGCCAGGCCACTGGATCTGGGTTGAGCAGCCAGTTAGTAGGGTTGGTACTTCTTGCCCCCATTTTTCCTCCCTTTGCATCTCCTTTTGTACTTAACATCTTGCTACACGGAGGTCTCATTCCATCACCTCTGCCCGCACTGGGCTTGACTGACCTGGAGGGGAGCTTCCTTCCTTGTGCCCCGAGTTGTTAAAAAGAAATGTTACAAGTAAAGATCTTGGCTCCCTGAAAAATCACAGTGCTGCACTACTGCATGGCCTGGTGGAAAAGCCAGACCCATGGTCAGATGCCATCGCCTCAGCTCCACCCTCCTCCTGTAGGAGAAGCTGCGTGGCTCAGGCCATGAAACCAGCAGCCCCTCCTTGGGATACGGGGTACCCAAGCCCCCTCCATACCAGATTCCTTCACCATCTTGCTGGGCTCATAGGACAGCTTGGATCGCACCTGCTAGCTGGAGAAACCAAAGCATTGATCTACTTATGGAGAGGACTGAGATCATTGCTGGTATGGAGCACAGAGATCCTTTCAGCTGTACAGAAAGCACCTGCAATGCCATCAGCTCACTCCTGGCACACTCAAAGCCTCCAGTGAAGATTCTGGCACTGTTACAAGAAGCTCTGCATGGACAAGGCCCTGTCCAGCAGAGCTTGCAGGCCAAAGGAACAAAATCAGTGGGAGGTGGAAGAAAGCATATTTTGTGAACAGCATTTTCCAAAGAGGATGAAGAGGAGTGGAAGGGTTAAGTGACCCCAGTGCCAGAAGTGGTCACAGCCCCACTGCTGTTTCACCTCTCTTGTAGCTGCTAATGGAGTTTAAGACACAGCCAGAAACACACGACTGGCACCTGGTCTGGGTGGGAGGTGAATCCGGAGAAAGCAGCAGACTTTTCTGAAATGTCATAATTTCTGGATGATTTTGGCTCTATGATGACCTCAGACCTTCTTTTAAAGGGTGATGTGGGCTGTTTTGGTTATTCTTGGTTAAAACCCAACGAGCCTCTGCAGTCTGCAGAGTGAAGGAGATGATGATGACATTGCGTACAGACAGTGACACTGGAGGTGACACCCATGGCGTAGGAAAGCTGTCCCCACGCAAATCAGGGAGAGGAGCACCTTCCAGGGTAACTGGTTAGCAAAGCTGGTGTCAAAGGGTTAAAGGGTTTTAGTGAAAGCACAGGAGAGACTAAATGGATCGGAGAGTAAAAATCCAATTAGGAGATCTAACAGGAAGAAGCCAAGCCCTGAAACAATAAAGATAATAGTTTTAGCTGCCAAAGAAAAGATTAGAGTGACAACAGATTTGTGGTGGGGCCAGGAAGAAGGAAAAACTGTAGCACCAGAAGAAAAAAAAAAAGAAGAAAAGTTATTATTCCTCAAGACAGATTCACACAACAAACAAATTCATGTTACAGCCTCACCTCCAGCAAAGTTCATCTCGGGACCCAAGCTATGCAGCTGGTTCTTACCTTTGTAATTGGCTGAATGCCTTCAAAGAAGTTTGAAGTTCCAATTTGAGTCCATCACGGTCTTATCAGCATGAAATAGGCTGGGAGTGAATTGACCTCAGTGAGGTTTGGTTGCTTATTTTGCTTTTCCATGTTATCATGTAAATATATTTTGCTTGAGATAAAAGCAAAGGAAAGGAGGTGGAACAGCCCCGAAAGTGTTCCCTTCAGGTCTCAGACAATGCCAGGCTCTCACCTATAGTCCCTTGCACACCATGGGGTCTCTGCAGGAAAACCAAGCAGATTTCATGCTGCGAGGATGGATTTGCAGTCAGGAGAGAGATCCAACACTCATAAAAACACCCAAAGGACACCTCTACCTTTCCAGAGGAGAAAGAGCCCTGGATCAAAAAAACCCCAACACAGACTCAGAGCTGGTTATGCGTGGTATGCACTTCCAATTGCTTAAGCAAGCGGGATCACAGGAGCTGGCACAGCCCGTGGCCAAGAAACAGCAGCATCTGGAGGGAGCAAGGGCTGTGGGGCAGGCATGCCTGCCAAGCCACTGCACTGACCTGTGCCCCAAAAGGCACCTCTTTGAAGCCTGGAATCCAAAATGTAATAGGGCAACACGGAGAAGGGGATGAAAGAGGATCAAAGGTCTGGAGGAGCCTTCCTGCAAGCAAGGACTTGTGCACACCAGGACTTCTCAGTCTGGAAAAGACATGGCTGGAGAGGTTATGGTAGAGGACTACAAAGTCAGGCATGGCCCAAAGAAGGCTGACAGGGATTGGTCTTGGTGCCTCTTCCCAGTGCAAAAACTGGGGCTAATTCAGAGCTTGTAGGTCCTCGTGTGGTGGGGGTCAGACCTGGGGAACTCCTTGCCCAAGGATGCTGTCAGCTGTGAGTATTTACATGAGTTCAAGAAAAGATTAGATCAGTAGATGGAGAAAACATAATCTGGATTAATAAATGCAGACCAATGCTGTTTACGAAGCCTGTGGGACTGTGCTCTTGACCTGTGTTAGTAGCAAATGGTGAGGGGCTGTGTGGGCGACACTCTGCCCATGTAGACCTCACCCCTGGAGGCAGTGACAAGGGGTGAGAATCGAGGAAGTGCTAATCAACATGCCCTTGGGAGCACCTACTGCTCCCTGAAGCCTCAGGATGCTCAGCAATTCAGACCCTTGATCTGGCTTAGTGCAGTAGTTTCTACTTCCCCATGGCTAAAGAGCTCCATGGATCACAGTCTTGTCCCAAGATGAGAGCTGTCCTACAGTTTATCAACAGGAAAGCAGAACACTGAGTGATTTCTCCCTGTACTGTGTGTCCTCAGCCTACATCCAAGGAACTCAGCCACAGTCTCAACCAACTTATCTCTAAAGTGTGACTTGTTATACTTAGAACAGAGGTCCTCCCACTGAAGAATCCCACTGTGCCTTCAAAGAATCATCTCTCTCTCACACGGTTCAAGCTCCATCTCCAAGCTCATGTGATCCCACTCAGCCCGTGGCCACGGCCGTGTTCCTCCACCACCAAAAGCACACTGCTCCTCACATCAGCCAGCATAAAGCCACCCACCTCCCTCCTCCCACCTGCTTCTCAGATGGGAACACACTCTTGCCAGCTCAGATGGGAAGAGGAAACCTTTGCCAGCCCCATGCCAACTCCAGAGCAACAGGTTTCCCTGCCAACTTCAGGTGCGCTGAACCATATTTGCCAGCTTAGGCAACCACAGAGCTTTCATGCTTAATCAAGTGAAAGCTGCAAGGGCCTGGGGACAGTAGATGTCTGGCTGTAGGTCAAGATGCCCATGTCCTCCTTGTCCCTCCCATATTATTTCTTCCTCAACCATCCCTATGACCTTCCTCTGGGTACACATGATGTGGATGTGGGATGTGATGTCAAACCAGAAACTGCAGTCTGGCTTTTATGGCCTTGTGGGATCCCCAATGCCAATAAGAGGTGTCAGGCACCAGCCAAACCCATGTTGGGTCTGTCTTGTGCCTGTTGGGAGCCACTTCATTCTGGCACAGAGAAGGACTTCACTGAGAGGTCAAGTTCTCAATAAGACAAAAATGCCAGTCTCTCTGCCTGAATTATATTTTACCAGCTCAAGGACCCCAACCGCAAAGCACAGCACTGCAGAAGCTGTGACAAACCCCTGCACCTGGACACAGCAGACGAGAGCTCTTTGAACTGGAGCTTCTGCACTCCCTGCACAGGACAGAAATCTTGCCTAAGCCAAATGTTAATGAGATGGCACAGGCTCTGGGCAGGCTTTGTGCTTTTTTTCCTCCTGGATTAAGCAGCTGCACGTGAGGATCATGGAGATGAATGGCTGACAGCTGAAGGTTAACATCAGGTCAACAAGCCTTTTTTTCCTGCCTTTCAGTCCTGAGACCCCGAGGTGGGAGGGTTACCTAAAGCAAACATTTTTAAAAAGACAGTTCTCCTTTCTTCCCTGTCTCTTTTCCTTCCTTGCAAGGAAACTGCCCTGGGTTTGAAAGCCAGATTGGATGCTGCTTTTCCATGGGCATCAGGATTTGGGAGCAATGGCAAGCCGTGGCTCTTCTCCCATCTGAAGTCCACTGGTCTCCCTTTCCCAGGATGAGCTCACTCCTACGCACCTGCAAGTGTCTGCAGGCACCTGAGCTGTGTGCAGAAAAGCAGGCTTCAGCTCCTGACTCTGCAGCTGATCTCCTGGGAGATGCCAGGCCTGTTGCTCACAGCCTGAGTCAGCCATCCTTGGATTTCCTTGTATTGCAGAAGCCTTGGTCTGCAAGGTCTTGGGGGTCTTGGCTCTGGAGTCCCTTCTCCAAAGCAAAGGTCTTCACTCTCCCCTGATCGTCCTCTGGTGTGTGCTGTGATAGTGACATTCCCAAAGGAGCTGTGGTTTCTGTTTGATCATCTGGGTGGTGCCACAACTCAAACACCACAAGTGGCTTCTTTCCCCCCATCCTGCTGTGCAGAGGGCCAGAGGCTGCTCTGGCCTGCTCCCAAAACCACCCATTCTCATCAACGGCTTTAAGGGCAGCAGAGCAAAACATGGCACCTTAAGGATCTTTTTGCAAGGCAGAGTTTGATGACTCAATTACTACACACCTTCTGAAGAAGTGTTCCAACAGCTGCACTGCATGGGGGGCTCCAGGGCAGTTTCTCCTGCAAAAAGAAGTGACTCAGTTGTTTTTTTTTTCTTAAAGGGATCCAGCTGGGCAGTAAGGGAACTTCAGAACCATGGCTGTCCAAGCTAAATCCAGTCAAGTGTGCTGTGGGGATGAGAAGAGGTTTCCCAATGCTTCCCACTGCCTCTGCTACAGATACATGAATCCTGAGCAGCCAGAGAGTACTGAGCAGCTTGGAGTGGAGGAAGAGGGGAAGAAACAGGAGGAAAAACAAGTCATGAACCACCACAGATGATTCTGCCATCACTTTCTGGCCACTGCTTCAAGCCTTGCTACCATTCAGATGTTACATTGATTTAAAGCTGTTGGAGTAATCAAAACAAAACAAATTTCCTAGTCCTTGTTTTTTCACACAGACACAGGCAGACACCCCCCTACATATATATATAGACATATATATGCAGACACACACCTGTAAAATTGAAGCATGATCTGTTACATTGCCATAGCTTAGTCTTGCCTGGAAAGGAGTTACTAGCACAGATTCTTAAAAGATGCGTTACTAAAAGTTGCAGCCCTGAAAAGGCAAAAGTATTTCATATTCAAAACACCTGCTACATGTCTTACTGGTCTTTACACCAATAAAAATGTCATGTGTCCTCTTGGAAAATTAACGCAAAATAATTAAGACTGCAAATCTAAATTAGTGGAATCACATTAAGTCTTTCTGTATACACTCTCATCTTAATTCAGGTTAATTTGTAATTCTTTGAAAAAATCCTTAATTAAATTGAAGCGACCATTAGTCCATTATGTTCCAAATGACACCGTCAATATAGCTCTTGGCTGATTTTAAATTGTCTGTCATAATTACACCAGAATAGAAGCACCTGAGACTTTCTCTCTTCTTTAAGCAGCCAAGAAGTCCTCGGGGTCTGTGGGGGGACTTGGGGACAGTGATAATCCATCCAGACCTTTTCTTTAAACCTGGTGCTGTGGACAGACGCATGACCACTTGAGCAGAAAAATGTCCCTTTTGGGCTTTTCATCCTCCAGTCTCAGCATCTTCCCATCTCCCCAGCACCTGTTGACCTCTGATGGAGCTTAGAAAAGGAATCACTCACTTCCTAAAGGTGTGTGGGAAGGGAAAAAAACACAGCGCAAAACATAATTCAACAGAAGTACAGGTGACATGACATGGGGTAATCATTTGGGCAAATGAAGGACAGAGAGAGTTGTTTTTGCTGGAATAGTCAGAAGAATTGGACAAAAAGAATTTCTATAGAAAAGATGTTTTTGATCATAATCTGTGATACGGGTTAATAACGCCTTGTTGGGCAGTTTAAAACAAGTCCCTTACATGGTTATCTCTGCTCTGTGCTGGTAATGCTTTTCAATAAAATTAAGCAATGCTGAAAGAGAGCTATGCAATCAGATGGGGAGTAAAGTGATGAGGTGTGCTGGTAAAGGAATTTGGATCATTTTTCCCAGGAAAGGGAGGGCTTTCAAAACAAGAAGGGCTGTGATGGACACCAGGGCAGGTGAGGACAGAATTAAAGCAATGCTCTGCAGTGGGGGCAAGGGCACTCTGGGCTCAGAGGGGGAAAACACCGCTATGTAGCTGTCAGGACAGCAAAAACCAGCGCTGCACTGGTGGGGACAAGCAAGAAAAAACTGCCAAGAGAGCCAGGACAGGGCTGGGCAGCATGACATCACCTCCCCATACCCTTTCCCCTTGGTCCCTTCCTCCCAGACCAACCAAACCTCATGTTTCGTTTGACTCAGGCAAGGAAACAACACAGGGGATTAGCTGCCCGGTATCATGGCAAGGCAGGTGAGAGCAAACAACAGCAAGGAGCTTATCATGAACTTATCTTTGTGTTTGGAGCTCATCGTTGCCAGCCGGGTTTCAGTCACTGACCATGTGGTTTGTATCATGGAGATGCTGCAGCCTGAAAAATTAAGGAACAAGGAACAGTGCTGATACCCAGCTCTGAATATTTCCATTGAGATCAGTATCCCTTAGCCTTGCATGGTGTTGCTAGCTGATGAAGGGATGGAGACTTTTCCTAGAGCTACCAGCATGGAGATGAGACCACAAAATTATTCCGTTCCCGCATGCCAAAGGCACAGACGATTACAATTTTTCTTCTGACTCCTACTCATCCCGCCTCGTAGAGATCAGATTAATCGTGGCACACGATCAAAGAGATTGAAATGAAGAAACCAAAAACCAAATGGCTACAGTTACACTGCTGCAAAACTTGGGTGCAGATAAGGACTGTAATTTCGCTGTGCAATAGCCTGGGCTCGGAGAAGCGAGGAGCACAGTGCTAACTCCATGTGTTTTTATACTAACAAATACCCTAGCTGTCCTGTTTCAAGGAGAACTCTGTTAGCACATTGCTAGCTTCAAGAAAAAAAAAATTACTGCCTTTCTGGAGAGTAAAAGCAAGGCGCAAGACCCGTGAAAATGAGCAGAGCTGCAAAGAGACTTTGCCATGCAGCAAATGCATGTGGTGGCTTCAAGCACTCATGGCCTGAAGGTCCCACACACAAAGCCCTACGTGTCACCAGGTCGCTGTGGGGTCACTGTGCAGTGGCACCTCCCCTGCATCTGAGCACCAGCATCACGCCACACACGAGCCCCTAAATGTACCACCCTTCTCCTGGGACAGAACAGTTGCTTTAAAGAAGGATTACCTCCCTGCAAGGGAAATTCGGCAGTGTGGGGCACGTGTATCCCACCCACTCCTCCTCTTTCTCTTTCTCCTCCTCCTCTCCTGCTCCTGGCACACCACCCACAGGCCCCACTCTGGCCACCCTCAGCAGCTCCTCAGAGCTCCTCTGAAGCAGAGCCAGATGGAGCTGCCAGCTCTCCCGTACGAGATGGCTCAGGCTTTCCGAGCCGCCTCTTCCTGGGGCTGCCTACTCCTGTGTGGGAGCTGCAAGCGAGGCACGTGTTGCTTCCCCTGGTGAGCTTTCCTTCAGCGTGTCCCAGTGCCACCAGTGCCAGCACTGAAGCCTTTGCTTGGGTGTCCTGCACAGCTGCCAAGCACCAAAGCCAGCTCAGATAAGCACCACGTCGCCTCTTCCAAAGGCCCTCTGGGTGGGGCACAATTTAAGGCATAGAATTGCAGCTGGTGACCCAAAAGCCAAGGGTTTCAATTTTTGTGGTCACCCTGATGTGTGAAAAGTGTCTGCATACACAAAACCCCTGTCCGTGGACCCTGACCTTGCCCATCGTTGCTTTGAAGTGGTGCCAGCAGTAGAATTCCCAGTCTGGGAAGTGAAACTCCTGGGTAGGCCCACCTTCTTGCACACTCCCAATTTTTATTCCCACTTACAAATTTGGGAGGACAGTGGGGAAGATTATCCACCACTGCCCTTAAAAAGACCTGCCCCAGGCATCCTGTGGGACCTGCTACCTACAAGGACAGCTGGCAGGTGGCAGGGGAAGATGTCACCTGCTGTGATATGTATCAGATGTGCAGATGACATATTTGTGCAGGGTGAAAACTGCCAAGACCACTGTGGGCTGATGGCTCTGGCAGATTCCATCCTTAGCTAAAATCCTGTCTTTAATTCCCAGCATTTTACTATGTCAGTAAAGGCCAGTACACGGAAGCACAGGCACCCTGCCTGCACTGCAGATTGTCAAAAATGAATTCAGGTGCTGGCCATGCTGCAGACACTTGCCTCAGGTTGCTGTGTGGGGCTTTACCACAGTTTTGAGCCTGCTGCAACCAGAGGTGCTGGGACTACTGTCTTTGGAATTGCAGTGACTAGTATGGAACTGCACGGGAGCAAGCAGGCCGGTGTCAGATTTCCAGTGCTTGGGAAGCAGAATGCAGCCTTTTGTAGGCTGGATCACAGGGTCCAACACAGACTTGTATGTCTCTCACTACCATCGACAGGGATCAGGCTGTCTCCACACATTTCTGGGAATCTTCATCTGTGCTGGAGCAGCACTTCTGGCCTTGGTAGCCTTGCTGACCAAGAAAAGACTGGAATGCTCAGGAACGCAGAGTTTCCTTTCTGGGGAGCAGGCAGAAACACCTCATCCTGACTTTTTCATGCTGGGCCTTCAGCAATCAGATAAACTGGAGGCAAAATTCTCTTGTAAAAGGAGAAAAAACCCTTTCACACCCAAAACAGGAAGCCTGGAAGATGCCCTGGTCTCCAGGGCTGCTGTTGGGGGTCTATCATCTCCTTGGGAGCCACCACCACTCTTGCACAGGAGGAAGGATGGCAAACGGTTCATTTTAGCGATGTGGACTTGATCCACCATCTGGGATGGTGGCATCTGCCACACCAGGCCTAAGGCCACCACCTTCTCCAGCAAGAGAGTTTAGGGCGTTCCTAAGGTCCGTTGTGACCGGAGGTGGTTGTTGTCACCTGCAGCAGACCCCATGAGTGACAACAGACACATGATAATAAACCAAATACACAAGAAAATCCCTTTCAGCCCCTCTCGGCTGGCCTTCACCCAGGATGCAGGGCGCATCCCTTTGCTGGCTCAGCTTTCTCCATGGTAACAGATGGATGTCGCAGTCCCATCCCCCTTCATGATGCCGGGGCGGGCGGGTGGGAGACAGATGGCAATGGAGGGGAAAAGAGTCCAGATCCTCCTGAGTGGCAAAAATTGCAGGAATCCCTGATTGCTGGAGCCAAGACGTTGACCCAGAGCCGTGGGAGGGAGGGAAGGTGGAGGCGCGTGGCTCTGCTGAGCCCGGAATAGCAGAGCAGCTGTTAAGTTATCACTTGTAATTATTACAGCATATGGGAAGGAAAGAATAGCTCTCAAAGGGAGAAAAACAAATAAGGAAAAGGCGGGCTGCCGCAGGGCTCAGCCACGGGAGGAGTGACACTCAGCACTGCGGCGGGTCCCCGCCAGGTGGGCAAGGGCATCGGGGGACAGCTCTTCCTCTCCACAGCCCCGGCAGGAACTTGGGTGCAAATATTTCACCTGCAGCTCCAGGGGCTCACCCATGTCCCAGGGTGCCCACTGCCCACTCAGGAGCATGGATATGCTGGGGAGGGGATGACAGTGGCCGGGGTGTTACAGGGGGATGGAGCCTGGCCTGCTCCTCCCAGTCCCTTCTCCATGCACAATCCTACTGCTTGCTCAGTAATCTGAAGGATGTAGGGCCATGCGTAGCAAGTGATAATGCTGGAGCACAAAGTGCCCCAGTAAACCAAAGGGGAAAGCCTCAGGGACAAGCCCTGCATGGGAGAGCCTGCTCCTGGAAATACATGGAGCAAGGAAGAGGTGACATGAAGCAGCATGAGGGAGAGTAATTTGGATAACAGTCTGTGAATGAGTAGCAATGACAGTCTCTCTTAAATTCTACTCCACTTGCAAAACAAACCCCTCATAGCAGTTGTTATTCTGAGCTTTCAATATTAGAAAGAAAAATGGCAATAAGTCCTTGGGAATGTGGAGCCATTGGCAATTGCACCTGCTGCATCCCAGTATTTGGGATAAGGAGTGTCAAGGGGATGCCACCCCGGCTCACACCTCTGGAAAAAGCTTGGGAGACTTAATATAGAAAAATCTAACCATATCTGTGGTGTACTAAATGCAAAGATTTAAGTTCAGTGATGAAATTCACAGCCACTCAGCTACAGATTTTTCTGGGAGCCAGAGAGCATTTTGGGTTCATTTTGATGTTTACTTGTTCTGTGCAACAGGGATGTAGCCACAGAGGTGAGGTAAACTGAGGAAAAGGTGTTACTTGTCCTGTTTGTTTCTATGCTCTGATGGCTTTTCCCTGGGCATCTGCTACTGGCTACAATTGGAAACGATGCAGGACCAGGGACAAAGGGTTAAAGGGTTAAATATTCTCTAACAGAGATATTTTTATATTCTTTTATACTCACCTCTCTCCTGCTTTTCAGATATATTTATTTGTCTACTACTGCCTTCTCCCTGGCAGCATCATCAATTTTCTCAGAGCAGGTGAATTGGCACCTGCCTGCTCACCCAGGTGAACTCTAGCTCATCCCTGGGTCTCTCATCCCAAGCCAATCTGATCCCATTGTGGCTCCAGCGAAAGGCACCAATATGTATCCGAGCAGGAGATGGGGAACCCTGGACACTCTGGGATGATGTGTCAGAACCAAAGCACACCACTCTCAGACTTAAGCCACAAGCTTGGACCAATGGCTCCCAGAGGTCAGCAGGACACAGATACAGATGGGTGCTGAGCACCTGCTGGTCTCGTGGGAGCCTGGGAGAGCCATTAAACTTTGGTAGCCCGCTTGGACATGCAGCACAGGCAGGTGCCAAATGGCAAAGCTACTGCAAACAAAGCTGTGACAGAAGCATTGGAAACAGGAAATGGTTCAAACTCTCTGATCCAGAACAGGAGTGAATTGCATGTGGCAGACAAGAGCCCCAGCACCAGTTAACTAAACCAGACAAACCCTGCCAGCACCCCATGATCCTTGCCAAGACAGGCACTGTGCTTGGAGATTGAGGGACCAGCTCTGCAGCCAGCACATACAAGCTAGCCTGGGTGAAAATCAGGGAGGCAACACCCGTTTGCACCAGATGGAAATCTGGCCAGACACTTTATGACCCACTGGCCCTGCCAGAAGGGCTGGCCCTGCCCCAGGCACCCCTGTTGCTGCTCAAGGGCTTGCCTGGGTGACACCTTCACGGGTGGCAGAAAAGGACTTCTGCTGCCTTTGTCATGAGGCTGAAATGCTGCTTGACTGCTCATGTGTGGGGTGACTGCTGGTGTGTGGGGTGACCCTGCCACACAGCTGAACCTGGAGGTGCTCCCCACTGCGCTGACACCTCAGAACAGGGAAACAGAAATGGTGAGGTTTGCAGAGCTGCTTGGGCTTCGTGTCCTCTGTCTGCAGTGACCCGGAGCAGGGAAGGACTGTGACAGGGCAGATGGGGAATGTGCCTTGGGGTAAAACACAGCTTGGGGCTTCCCTGCCACAGCATGGGGTTGGAATTAGGTGATCCTTAAAGTCACTTCCAACACAAACCATTCTATGATCTAGAATGAAAGGATTCTCACAGTCTTTGTGCCAGATACTCACTGGGAGACTGTGCTGGCTCAAGCATCCAAGAGGAGAAAAAAAACTTGCCAAGAGCTGCAAATGGAGGAGGAGTGTGTTTGCAGTTCTCTGCTATCTCCACACTGGCCTTGTATTGGCAGTGGTTGAGCTACAGACCCCAACAGGGTCTTGGGGGCTAAGCCCTCCTTGTAACAGGATGCTCTGCCTAGGTGGGGGTAAAACAGCTCAGACTTTACCCTATTTGCAGGATTTATCAGGTTATCAGTGGCAAATGGAGTAGGAGGGGTCAGGCTGCTTTTGGTGCTGGAGAATGCTGAGAGGAGGCTGACTCATCAAGCCCAAAGTTAAACATTCTGAGGATGTGAAGAACAATGTTTCCTGACAGAAACTCACACTGGTGAGGAGGTGGCAGACAAAGCTCCTGATAAAGAAACCAACAAGTGCTAGTATGGATGACTTATCTAATGGTGCTGAGCTAAAGGCTGCAGAGCTGACACACATGGACTGCAAACATATGGCTGACAGTCAATCACTTCATACTATAAAAACCCAATCCTGCTTTTTAATGGCAGGGTCCTCTAATACTCCCCTTCTTGGGTCTGTGTGGAGATTCCTCTCTTGAGTGCAGACACCCCTCAAGGCTGAGCAAGAGATTTGTCCATGGTCATTGAAATGGGTAACATCAGTTTCTACTTAATAATTATTTTGCCAACTTTAATATAATTGCTTCAATATTTATAAAAAATGATGCACTATGCTAGTAGTTAAACTATCTGTAGTGTGTAGTAAACAATTCTGAATAAATTGGTTTTAGTCTAATCATTATCATTATCAATTGAAGTAATTCACTTCTTTCATTCATATATTTGGTTAGGCATCCTTAATTCTGTAGCACAAAGTTGTATAAAGGCTCAGTTACACCTACATAATTCTTTAGATATAAACCATTGACCAAGGATTGGAACCAGACTCCTCTCTGAGAAGGAGTTTAGAAATCAAGGGGGTCCTTTCTGAGCCTTGTGACTCAATGGAAGGGTCTCCAGGACAGACCTTGTCTGAAACTTCCACCCTGCCTGCAACACTCCTGCATCCCAGACTAACCCTGCAGCTCTCCTTCGACCTCCCATGCCCTCTGCCTTTGTCTCAGGACAGGGTGGCAGTGATGCCAGAGCCATCCTTGCCAGGGCTTAGCACCTGGCAGGGAGCACACACACACACAGGTGCACACACATAATCTCCCTCTTGGATTTTTGGCCATCTTCCCAAATGGCAGCATGACATGGCAGCCCCGTCCATCTCTTTCCTTTCTTCTGTATATCACTTACAAAGCTGCTTGATCTTGAGGTAATTGCTTTTCCCACAGCAGCAAGGGCCTCTCATTTGCTTTGACATGCCACTAATCTAATCTACAGGTTTGTGTTTGGATTCCTACTTCCCCTGGACTGTTCATAATTTTCAAAAATCAGGATTGGGAAATAGCAATTGAAAGAGAAAAGTAATACCTCTCTTTTTCTTCTTCAAAACCACCAAAACTGACACTAGATAAAATGGATAGGAGGAATCAGGGAAAATATAGGGTTTGAGATTTTTTTTTTCCTATTTAAAATTTAATTTTGTTAGTGATCACCCAGGGGAAAAAAGTATTTGTTGCTTTGACCCTACAAGACCTCTAAATATTTTTAATTCCTTTAATTCACTGTGAAGGTCCACCTGGGGAGGTAGCAGGAAACAGTCCTTGGAGGATCCTAGCAGCTTTTGGGGCTGAGCTTCTGAAGAGGGAAGAATTGGTGACTAATCCCAGGAAATCCCCTTCTCTTGGGCAAGACGACCTGTTCCTGATCCTCACTGTTGTTCCTGGTGTGTGGCACTTTCTGACAGGTCCATACCCAGACCCTGGAAGGTGCTTGGCCTGGCAAGACATAGCAGTCGTTTGGGTGGTCTGGACACACCACAATCTGCTCTAACCCCTCCACTCCTGAGGGGGCTGGAGAGGGATCCATCACCTCTGCCTGGTTACTGCCTCCATCTCTGATCCAGCAGAACAAGCCTCTCCTCCTGTGACAGGACTGCTCCCAACCTGACTCCATCTGCCGGTGTGTCCATCTCCCCCGTGCTGCCTGCTGGAGTGTGCTTCCTCTTCTGCTCACCAAGTGCCTCCTGCTGGGACACACCTCCCAAAGGCTTCCACCATTTCTTCCCACACCAGTTTCACCTCTTCTTTCTCCCCTGAACCTGACATCTCTGTGTGTCCTTTACATGGTACAGCCACATTTGCCTGTACCCTTGGTGAGCACATGCCCAGCACAGCCCTGGTCTGGGCAGCCTTGATGGGTCCAGGGCACAACCAGGAGGCAGCACAGGCACAGCACTGTCCCTACAGGCAGCACGGCCAGGGCTGGTGTGTTTTGGCCAGAGAGGAGAGAGCAGGCGCTGTGGTACTCACCTTCAGGTCCCCGTCATGGCTCTAGGTGTCCTCTGGGGTGTGGATGATGCAGGTGACAGGAGCATGCAGCAGCAAAGCGGCCCAGGGATGGAGAAAGGACTGGGCTGGTGCTCTCTGTTGGGGAAAAAGGGTCTGACACTGCCCACAAAGTAGCAGTAAGAATGTGGGCATTGATTTTTTTATCAGCTTCCACATGGGGAAGGGACTAGGACAGAAATTACATGGGCTGGGTGGTGGCAGATGTTGAGGCCTTGGGACGAGCCCTTGTGACCTGCCAGGGTCTTCCAGAGCTATCCTGACATCAGGAAGAAGGCCAAGATCCCTGCAGATGGAGCCACAGAAGAAAGAATAAAAGTAACAAATGCAAGCCATGCCTACCTCACATCACTCTTCCAGAGAGGCCCTGCCAGGGAGGCACTGAGGTCCCAGCAATTGCTTGCAGGTGGTGGCCGAGCTGGGGGAGAACCAGGAGCAGGGTAGGGGATGGATGGAAGAGACAAGGGTGGGGATAAAGGGGAGAGAAGTGGCAGAGAGCTTTGACACAGCTGGGCTGGGAGAGGGCTGGTTTTACACTGGAAGACCTGGCAGCAGGGACTTGTCCAGTGGCACTGGGAAGCACAGACCCCGAGGAAGTCCTGCCTGCTCTGTTGGGTTCCAGAAATGAGAGGCCCCTGATCACCAAGGGAGGAGAAGCTGGAACACAAGCCAGGCGTGGTTCTGAGCCTGTTTGCAGCTTGTAGCTATAGGCTGTAACAAAGATCATATCTTTAAGACATGCTGGGGTTGCACACAGCATTATCATATGGGCCTGCTCTATAACACCCCAAAAGCACCTCAGCTTTCCTTTCCAGTGCCAAAGTGGGTCTGGGATACTCTTCACTACACTTTGTGGGCATTGCGGGTTTCCTGAGAAAATATTTCCAAATACATCAAAGTGATGTGTGATGCAGCAAGCCACTACCACCACAGTGCATTTGGGGCACCACACTGGATGCTGGATAGGTAAAAAGAAAAATGTTGAGCCCACTGAGTGCCAAACGACTCCTGAACGCCCTGGAGCTGCTTGTTTTCAGAGTCTTTTTGCTTTTGACAGTTGCACTTGTGAGACTCTCTTCTTCCCTCTAGTGTCCATTCCCAGGCATTCCTCTTGCTCTTCAAACCCAGCAAAAGCGGCTCTTGCCTGGATGCAGTTGCACTCACTCCGTTCCTCAGGCACAGGTTTTATAAACAACTATAAACAACTCTCCACCCAGTAATCCGATGTTTTCCTTTTCTGATTTATGCTGTGGCATGCGGGAGGATCCTGTTGCAAGGCCGTTGTCTCCGGGCAGCTTAAAAAATTATCACAATTACTACCTTAATTTTAGCACAATCACTGATCTCCAGTCGGGGATGCACAGCCACGAGGTTTCCGATGGCAGTGTGCAGAGGACGCCTTGCTGAGGGAGGGGTCAGAGCGACCCCCTGCACTTGTTGCCTGTGTTAAGAGCATGCTCCACCTCCTCCCAGATCACGTAATTTCTCCTTGGGCTGTAGGAAACCAGGGCAGAGATTAGAAATTACTGCAGTGCCCCTAAGGCTGGATCAAGGCTGTCACTGAAAGGTTGTTTTATTTCTGGTGACAGCAAGAGACCTCCAGGGTAGGATCTCCATCACCTGGCTCACCTCTCACCTCCCACCTGGCTGGTTTCCAAAAGTCCACCCATAATCCTCCTCTTTGAGGAGAGACTTCCCACTCTTCTAGGGACAGGGCAGCAGATCTGCCCTCCCAGATGCACCTGCACCAGGCCAGCTCTCCACAAACTCAGGGTCTGCTCTGGCACCTTGAATTCAGTCCAGGACTGAATTCCTTGATGTCCTGCAGCAGTCCTGTCCTACCTGTGCTTCTCTGGAAGGTCCAAAAGCTTGCCAGACTGGCTCAAAGAGCTTCATGCACTGAGGTATGCTGCCCCAGTGCTCACATGGCTGTCTCCACACTCCAAGGCTGATCCTTTGTCTCAGCCAGGACATTTCCAGTATCTCCTGGGGTAATTTTAGAGGAACAAAACACAATAAAAACATGGCTAGGATTCTCTGGTGTAATGAGAAAGCCATTGCAGGGCATGATTCATCTCACCTGGGAACGGATGGTATCAAGCAGACATCTAAGCCATCACAAACTCTGTTTTATCAGTGGAGAGACTGGCACTACTGGAGCATGAGCCATCTGACTCATCATAGCCCAGAAGCACCTGTTCTACTATGGGTGCAGATACTGCCCATGGCAAGGAGCCCAAGCCCAAGGCTCTGAACAAGCCAAGGAACCATGTAGGAAATGATATTGAGCTGGCCTGTCATTTGTGTGTATTTGAAGAAGGGACACGTACAACATTTTCCTACCTGAACATCTCCTGTGTTTTCTCCTCCCTGACAGCCAAAGAAAACATCCTCTATTCATCCTTTATTCAAGATTAATTTGTTCTATGTGCAAAGCAATCCCAGGCCTTCAATGAAAGTAATGGCCTTGGCAACAAGCACAATAGCCATGAGCCCTGGGGCTGTGCACCAACTGCCATGGGGACACTGGACAGGGTGAGCACCCCCTTTGGCCTCTTCCTAAATGGGATGCTGAGGTGTCCACAACGGGCTGGAGTCTGCAGAGTTGGGAGGTGCAGAACCCAATCCAAGTCTAAGCAGGAGCCACCTTCTCTTGTTAGGGCCCATTTGTCTGGGTGGGATGCTATCCCAGACATGTTCCCCCCTTCAGGGGGAGGGATGATTTTTAGTCACTGAAATAACTGGCTGGCACACAACTCCCTACTTCTTTCTCCCATGGTTTTTTTTTTAAGTTCTGGCTGAGTGGAGCCTTTCAGTATGCTGGGCACCACCAGTCACTCCAGTAGGGCTGTTCGTGGGACACCAGCTAAGTGATGCTGAGAGGCCTCCTGGACAGATCATGGTTCTGCTAATGCTGCAGCATTGTCACTTTGGGCCAAATCCCGTTGTTCTGAGCCCAGCTCCCTGAAGGGCAGCTGTTCCCAGCTAACCACCCCCTCCCTTAACAGCAAGTACTGGTGAGACTAGGCTCCCAGCAGAAAACTCTTCCCTGCAGTGCTGATTTATTAATAGGTGAGGGGAGCAGTTCTCGCCCCTCTCTCCAGCTTACACACTAGATATCAATTTGGCAGCCAGCAGCAAATCCCATTAAAGCAGTGAGATACTTAAAGGCATCAGCAGCTCCTGGCCCATTACAAGAATGAGGGGATGAACTCTGGTAATGTACATCTGAAACTGGTCACATCCAGCTGGAAGCAAGGATCCTACTGAGACAAATATTAAGAGTCTGCAGAGGCAGGGATGGGAATAAGCTCATTCATTAAAGGACTTTGTCTATATTGAAGAGTAATTTCAACAGAGGAAATAGTGACAAAAAGCCCAAACAATGAAACTCCCCTTTTTCCTTTTTGGGCCAAGAGAACTGAATTCACAAATAGTCCATCATTTCACAACAATAGCCTTACATTTCACAAATAGCCTTACATTTCCTAATTAACCTATTAAAGATCTGACTGGCTTTTCCATTTTCTAGATGAAAAAGGTGGAAGATGAACAAGCAGAGGCTAAGCCAGGGCAATAATCTTCCCTGTGGATCTGTTACAGCTGTCCAGACATGGCCCTGTTTATTTTCCTTGTCCTGGAAACTGCAACAGACAACAGCATGGCAGCCCTGGGAAACCCTGAGGTGCACCCATACCGGCAGAGTGAAGAGAGGAGGCTACCAGCCCTTCTTCCCCGTCAGTCTGGGCTGTGATCACAGAGCTGCTCTCTTAGCAACCCTCTTTGCTGTTCCACACATGACAGGCTGGCCACTCAGTTCTGGACACTAAATGCCCACAGACACAAGGGCAGATGTTTCATATGCCCATCCCTATCGATATACAGCGATACACGCACCTGAGCAGGTGATGCCACAGCAGACCCAGTGATCAATAGGTACACTGTACATCTCCTCCTGCCCCTGTGAACACTCCACACCACCATGCGGCGTGTGACTGCCTTGGTTAGGCCACCAGCAGGACAGAGCTGCTTAACGTAGGGTGGATTGGCTGTTCTGAAGGTCACACACAGCCTGCAGCCCTGAGAGTTACCACTGGGGTGCCTGATGGGAAGGTACGGCAGGAAACCCTGAGTTAAATGGTTCTGATGAAGCCCTGAGGCACAGATTTACCACACATGAGGGCAGAGCTGTTTTTTTCTGACCATTTCTCCACATCCTCTCTGCCAGCTCAGAGGAGCTCCTTGCTCTGTGCACATAGGGAGCCAAGTGGAGTTTGCTGCGAGATGAGACCACAGATGCTTTTTGAGAGACTTTCCAGATCTCTACCACGAGTTTTGTCTCTGCAGATGCTCATGTCCAGACCCAGTTTACACACCCACTGATCTTTTTTTTTTCCCCTTCACCACTTTGAAATGGAAGATGTTGATCGAGAAGGAGGCTCTGAATATATGGAGAAGACAATCCTATCCGTCACCCCCTGGTATGACCCTGGATATATATACTGTCACTGCTGTCAGTATCTTCTTTCTTTTACAAGGCCAGCATTTTTGTGTGTGTGATGGTATGGTCAGTGACACTGGCCAAATCTAGGAGCTATTTAAGGATACAGGCACTGTTGCTGGGTGAAATCCTGCCTGCATCCATAGTATTTGTAAAATCACATACCACATAGTTTTAAATTATTTTTGATAGAAGATTTCTGCTAGGACACACCAAAACTGGGCAAACTTGCTTCAAGCTCTAGACTGTTTTGTAAGACAGAGTGGTGCAAGGAGCACCATGACAAAAGGAAGTTTTAGGGCTTTGTCTGTTATTCTGCTTTTAAAAGTTAAGATGGCCAGCAGAAAGGAAGCATAAACCAATTCATTAACTCATAGTGTAATTACTGTTTTATAAAGTGATGATTTAAAAAATGTAATCTAACATAGTAATTTAAACTGGAAAAAATGTGATGATGCTCGTTTTCAGACTGCAACGTGCATAAAGTTTAAGGCACTGTCATTTGGAACAGCATGTCACAGACTGCAGTCACTAAAACAGATGTTTTGGATCTTATTTGAACATGAAGCAAATGCCCTATTGCAAAAGAAAGAGATTACTCCCTTACTTCCCTGATTTGCTGCATCATCACTTAAATTATCAAATTACAATAAATTGGAAAGTCTATTTGATCTGAAAATGCTAGAAATGGGATGGAGGTGAAAGGCACATGCAGAGAATGCTCTGACACCTGGTGACAGAAGTCAGCTCTGCTAGAGAAATTCTGGGATGCAATGCCTATTCAGAGGTAGTGAGACAAATCATTCCTGGTAGCTATGGAGCAAACAAACATGTTAATATTGGCATCAGCCACTTGTTCAGCACTTGGTCCCATAGCGATGCATCCTACAAGAACTTCCAATGCCTGTGAATAGGGTGAGCTCCTGTGGGGGCATAAACTCTGCAACCACCCAGCCTTCCTGGGCTCTTCCTCAGGCAATGCATCCCTCCCTTAGAACCTGCTCTTGGTCAACACTTCCTCTCAAGCCCTTGGTTTTGCCCCTCATGTGTTAAACATCCAGGACTGTAAAAGACACACTGCTGGCTGCTGGTAGGTCACCTCCTCCAGCCACTCCACAGACAGCAGGCTCCATGCTTTGCTTTATTTGGTGTCCCTGCCTGACTCACAGAGCTGGGCATGGTGAGGATAAGAGGAAGTATGATAGGATTTGTTCTGTTTCAGTGCGTATAGGTTGCAAAAATAACCACATTTTTCTGTAAAAAGAAGTTCATTAGCTCATTGGTTGATCAGTGGTTGCTCTTAAAATATTTCTGGACCAGCTGTATCCTGAATTGAGGCAAATCATGTTACTTGTTTGAACTGCTCTGTGTTTAGCTTGCAGAAGAAGCTGCAGGATAGCATTGATCCTTCATGGCCGCACTGTGTACATGGCTCCAACACATGCTGGCAACTGAGTATCTTCTAGGACTGAGGACTTCTGTTCTGAGATGCTTTTGTGGCAGTGAATTTGTCTGGCAGTGACTGCAGAATGGACCTGGCAGTCAGGGGCCAAGCAGAATTCATCGGCCTAAATCTCTGTGAGGCTTTTGTGGATGAGTAGGCAGCTGGATGCTTGTGGCTGATCTCTTTAGAAGGGCTCTCATCCATGATGGGCCTGGGGAAAAGAGGAAAACTCTGCGGTGAGACTGCACTCCAGATTTGAGTATCTGCATTTTCCTCACCAGTTCTGCAAACTGAACCAAAAACTGCCAGGCCTGGGAGAAGTCCCAGGCACATGAGCTTCCCACACAAGGCACATGCTCTCTGCCTGTGCTGACTCCAAAGTGACGGCATTAGCTCAAACCCAAGCTGTCATGTCACAGGTCCTCAGTTGCATTTCTTCAAAGAAACAACAACATGATGCTAAATTTACAGCAAACAGGTTCAGAAATAAACATGTTTTGGTGCATGTGACACTTCTCTAATGCCTACTTTATTTTCCAGAGCTCATTCTAACATGGATTTGTGTCAGGGAAAAAACCCAAGTGGGATGTCAGGAACCCTTCTTGGAGTGTACTGGAGGAGAGTTTTGAACAAGTGCCACAAGATCTTTGCAACAGACACAGCATTGGCTCTGGGTGGGGATCATGAGAATAGAGCAGTAAGAACACAGCCAAATTCTGGGCTATTATTCAAGAAAATACAAAATTTACAATACTCAAGCTATAAAGAACATGGGAAAATGTTTCATTAGCTTTAGACAGTCAAAGGTAAATGTCAGTACAAATAAAAAGAATTCTTTTTACAGAAGAAGCAAGAGATCTGAGAGACAACAGAAAAACCTGCCTTTTCCTGCTGTGAAGCCCCTTCCATTTTCCCCAGATGCATTCCAGTGCACATACCTGATCCTTGATGACCCAAGAGCTGCTGGTCCTGGAATGGGCCTTTGCTGGCTGGTGCAGCCCACAGGCTGGTGCTGGCCTTGGGATCCAGAGGCAGCCAGTGTGCTGTGTAGGCCCAGGAGAGCAGGTTCTTTGTCCAGAGAATGGCCTGAATTCTCTTGATGAGCCTTGGACTGGCATTGCTGTGTGCACTGCCTGTCCTCCTCTTGGCTGGGTATTTTCAGGCCCCTGTGGTTCCTTGTTTTCCAGGGTCTTGCTGCAACATTCACTGCAGAGGCAGGTGAAGGGTTTTTTGGAGGGGATGGAATTAGATAACATTTTGTGTTGGAGAACACTGCACCCTCCTGAGCCTGTGACAAACCTGAAACAGAATGGAAAGCACAGTGATTTACCAGTTCATCTGACTGCTAAATGACTAACCCAGGGAGTGAAAGGTTTTGGAGATGCTGCGTGATGGAGCTGCGTGGGCAGAAGTGTCTTGATATTGGCCATGTTGAATTGCTTCCTCTGACAGTGGGTTTGGGTTCACTGGCAGCCTCCCTGCCAGCACTGCTGGTAATGTGCCAAACATGGAACAGCTCACAGGCAGAGCTCACGGGGCACACACGAGTTCACCTGCCCTCCTGTTCTCAGACAGGATCCCTCCTGCATCATTCCCTGCCAGTGTTTGCACTGACTTGTTCTAAATACCTTAGCACTCCTTCCAGTGATCTGAAGAGCAAGGCAGAGGAATAATCACACACGAGTGGGTCCACTTTTTAAATCAGAGATCATGGAATCTCATAAAAAGTGCCTGACTGCTGGGGAAGATATTGCATTGCATACAGGGCTACTTTCCAGCTGTTCGTGTTTCAGCCATGTAATTCTCTCTGTGTAATATGTGCAACACACAGAGAAAAAAAACCAACTTGTTGCTGACTTATAAATATAACCAGCATGCACACATGCTTAGAACCATTCTAAATATAGCAGGGATCTGATTGCTTTTGCCTATTGAGAGAACCAACCATTCTATAAATAGCAGGGATCCAATTGCTCTTGTCTATGAAAAGAACCAACTGTACCTAAGTGCCTGATGTGCAGGGTCCAGGGCAGGAACATAATCTAAAGAATGTGCCACCAAAACTCAGGCCCAGAAAGTTAATCTCTGTGGCTCCCAGTTGGAGGGGGGATGTATTTTACTGCCTAGGTAAAGCTGATAAAAAGTTTTCATGGAACAGTTTGTATCATACTATATGCTCTTAAAATGTCTAAACTTCATATTTGTTTTTAAGTATAGCCACTCTGAGAGACTGGTATGTCTGACTCAAGAGCCTGAAATAACATTCAACGCCTTCCAAAAAATGCAGTTTATATGGATCTGATGCTGCAAACATTTTTATGAGTGGCTTTGCTCAGATGACTTGTCCTTTTCTGGTCAGACGGGTTACTTCCAGCAACAAGTTTTTCTGTGAGAAACTCACACTGGATTGGACACCCTTCTGTGTGTGATTAGGATCCTGGTCAGTCCCCCCTGCCACCACCTTAGACAATTCTAGATTTCAAACCACTCCATCATCATCCAGCAGATTTAGTTAGAGGATGGACAGATCCATGCCCAACCATTCACTTTCACAGTGCTACAGGGCATGACACTGTGAGGCTTAGGGACACTGTGAGGCATAGCTACACTGTGAGATGGTTGTGATATGTTGTCTTGTCAATCTACAAAGACAATGAGACCATCATACTCAAGGTAAAGATATCATATAAAATCTGTAAAATATCAGATTAAATCCAAAGAGACCATGAAATCATAATCTAAGACTTCTGTGGTCACTGGACAATAGGCCACTCCTTTAGATTTTTCCAATTCTTGTTATTCTTGTTAGGGAGATACTGTTTCTAGTACTGTTAATACACATAGAAGCTTTGAATAATTTAATGATATTTCCAGGTTTTTTTTCAAAATACACTATACTTTAGTAAATTTTAGTAGATCCATTTTTGCCTTTGAAAGAAATGTAAAATGAAAGCTCACATGCTTTTACTTATGGAGAAAAAAAAGAGTTGTTTTTATTACCAATAGAAAAAAGATTGAAGTTGTAATTATGGATGATCCTGTATTTGATATGTTTGGAATAACCATTATTAACCATTATTAATGTTAATGTTTTTAATATTCTTAAAGACAATATTCAACATGTAGTGAAGAGTGGGAATTCTGCTTTCATTCATGTAAATGCAATTTCAGAGAAGCCTTTGGCTTTATTCCTGAGTGGAAGAGCTTGTTCCATTTTTAAACCTTTCCTTGAATACATCCTTTTGGTTGCATATCTTTCCAGAATTCCCAGTTGCTCAGTTAAACCTTAATCATTAGCTCAGTCATTATTTACATCAGTGCCAGCTGAGTTCAAATACAGCTCAGTAGGAATGACAGTATTTTAGACTCACCTGGCACTGTCATAAATTAATGACACAAGGTAAAAGACAGAGATATGTCCTTCTACTAGACTTGATGCTCAGCTAGTGTAAGATCACCTTTGCTCCTCTTAATTCTACATATTAATGCTGAAATATATCAACTCATGGTCAACACAGCTGGCCACAATATCCTGCTTAAAAACTGGAATGGATTGCTTAGGGTCTGGCACTGCAATGGCATTTTCCAATTGCTGCTCTAGAGCACAGACACCAGATCTCACAAAACACTGGGGTTACCAACGCTCCTATCTACAAACATCCTGTGTTTGGGTTGCCCAATGCCAACCCTTCCCCAGGGGTTTAGGTCCAGTACCTGAGGAGGAGTGGGAAGAAGGGTCAAATGAAATCCTTTCCATGAGATCCTCATCACAGGCCTCTCCCAACTCATTTTCTGAGCTGTCAGTCAGGCTCCAGTCTTTACCCTCATTCACCTTCAGAGCTTGGCTGGTTTGCTCTCGCTGACCTGTTTGCAGGCACCTGCACAACATCAAGTATCAAGTATTTTGAGTGTGTTTATGCAGCTGGTCAAGTGCAGCTTGGCATGGCCACTTAGGCAAACACACAGGCAGTGGATTTAGTTACCCACTCTTACTTCACACCTTCCAGGAGGTATGAAAAATCATTTTAATTGGATCAGCCATCTAAGATGCCTGTGTCTGATTATCTCAAGCATCTTAAGGTTAATCAGGTGAAGTGGGGCAGATTTTACTACCTGGTGAAGTAAGCTCACTGAGAAATAAAACCATTTTTACATCCAAAATTACCATTACCTGTCTGTGAGATCTATGAGATCTCAGCAAAGTGGTATTTGTCTTTCAGCCTGTTGTTTGCTTAGGCCCATGTGCTGCTTGCAGAAAAGCTCATCCCCTTTCAGCTCTTTTATTGTCTGAAGGTAGACACTGTCAGGGCCTAGAATGGCTCACCAGTTATAAAAAGTCATTTCCTTGCTCTTGCTAAGGAAGTGAGCCCATCCTGCCCGGGCTCCAGAGAGAAGGAAGAGGATTCTTCTTCCTTGCCATCCCGCAGATGCTCCGGGCGGGAGGATCACCGCCCAAAGCAGGGACAGGGAGGCAGGAGGCCGAGACTATTCCTCGAATATCCCTCGAAACCGCCACCAGGTGGCCAAAGCGCTGATTTTATGTTTGCAGCACAAAATGAATGCACAGTGTATTGCACGGCAAGATTTCCCCGGCGGCCTCACCCCTGGTGCTGCTCCCTCCGTGCTCCCAGGTCAGGGAACGCCTTTTCTTGGTGCAGATCTCTTCCTCCTCCAGAGCCACAAAGGTTTCCTGTCGTCAGACCAGACGGTTTCAAAGGGCTCACAGCAGGTGGCTGTGGAAATGGCAGATGTTGTCTAGATATCCCTGGGAACTCTTCCCAGCTCCATTTCTAGATTTTAGAAGGCATCAAAGCCCATTGTTGTTTTTGAGTTTTTAGGTCATTCCTCATAATTTTCTAACTCCTCAGTTTTAAGAAGTCCCACTCCCCAGTCAGGTACTGTTACAGCCTGAGGAACCCGGGGTAGCAGTTACAAAATTGTTGATTTATATTTCACTGGATATAAGCCTATAGCAGCTATACCAGTAAGCATATTAAGACCAGAACCACATAAACTGCATCACTCAGTATATGACCACAGTTTGATTCCATATCCCAGTTTTTAGCACACAATAATTCACTAAAATGTTCAATTTTGCTTCAGAAAAGTTTCCTATGCTGAGACAGTGGCAGCAGAAAGACAAGGGCAGTACATACATATTTTTTCCTGCAGTTCTTTAACATCTGCCTTCAGCATAAAGTCCCTGTCCTGTGCATCTCCCTGATTTAGCCCAGCCTGTTTAAATCTACTCAAGTTCAGCTCTGCTGTGTTGAACCTCAGAGCCCACAAAAGCTGACAATGACAAGCCAGGCTGCTCCCCTTTACACACATGGGTACCCTCTCGCTGAATTACTTCTGAAATGAGCAGGCTGACCTGCAGGGCAGGGATACCACTCCACTGCCAAATTTGGCTTTGTGTTTGTTTAGGTAATAGGAATGACCTTGCAGCTTGGCTGTTTACACCAACATCAAAGAAACACTGCTGAAAAAATCTTTTTCTTAATAGCTGTTGTAGAAATACCATAAAATTTTGCAATCCTGCCTTGTACTTTGCCCATGGCAGGACGATAGGAAGTCTGCCCCCAGCAGCTGATAAGTGATTTTCAAGTGTTCCCTTGCAGCTGATGGTCCACTGCTGCTAACACATGAGCACTTGCAACACCATGGCAGGAGACCCTCTGTCCTCCTCAAATGTTGGGGGTTCTTGGGCTACAGAAGAGAGTGAGCTGCTACAAGCCACAGTGGGAGTTCAGTTTATCCCAGGAGTTATGGGGGTCACCATGTAGGAATATGAAGTATACAAGAAAAACATACACCTAGCTTTTGCCTCCTCACATGGAGGGCCTTGGCAGGGTTCCCACATATAACTTGACGGAATCCTAAGAAAAACAGGAAAAAAGAAAACATTTTACTCCAGCATTTAACAAATGGTGCTGTTGTTGAAGTCAGTCAATATAATTTCCCACAGACAGGAAGTTGTAATATTTAATGGTGTGGGTTCACAGTATCAGCTGGCACGGCCTGACACTGCTGCTAAGAGCAGTTTTCTCTGCTTCCACCAGAATCTGTCTTCTGCTTCTGCTCTGCCGCCTTAGTTGTGCTGGTGCAAATATTTGTGTGGACACATGGTCAGTCAGATCAGGGAAAAAATTCAGATTTAAAAAATATATGATTTTGGGGGGCTTTTTTGTTTGTTCCGCTGGATTATTTTTCAGCTGGATCTTGATCAAATTCAGGTTAACAACACAAGGCAGCAAAGCGTCAGAAGGAGCAGTGAACATTGGGTGAAACTGTCTCTATCAGTTGTGTTAGCTGCCTACAAGTGCATGTAAAATTACAGTCTCATTCCCTGACAAGCTGTACTTGGTTTCCATGTACATTTCCAAATGTGCACTCAGCTCTTGACTCTGCATTGCTTCATCTAATCCATCATCCTGAGCCCTACCTATAGGCAGGGAACTGGGGAGAGACTGGCATCTGAGAAAAGCAGCCCACAAAGCAGCCTGGAAACAAATGCCATCTTCCTATCCAATCTGCAGTCCCTGGGCTGGTGGGGTTACGCTGTCAAGGTGCTTCTAGGAGTCAGGGAAGGATGGGTGCTATTTCCAAGTGACTAGGGCAAGAAGGGCAATGGTGGACCTGTGTTTTGGGCTAGCCTGTAGATTAGGATGGAAAGTCAAGGAACTGACTCCTCTTGCTGAGGGACCAACCTCTGGAAACCCAAAACAAAGAGCTTGCTGACAGCAGCGATGCTGCTGCAGTATGAGGCTGCAGCACACACAGTCTGAGCACATGATCCAGTGGGGAGTGAATGTGCAGCACTACACCTCCCTAGAGGACTCCCTTGGACCACGTTCCCACGGCTGAACAGGATGAGCCTGATGTTACTCAAGCAGGACAGCTGGGATGAGGTCTGAAAGGCAGTGCCAGCAGGGGAGCAGCACTGCAGCATGGGGCTGTGAAAAGGAACAGCAGCACACAGTGCATGGGGGCAGGGGGTTGAGGGCATCCCCAGGTGACTCTCCCCTTCTGCTGCAGGAGGAAATAAAGGAAAGCCTACACTAGAGTGGGTGAGTCTCATGGAAGACAACATATGCTGAAGCTGATTAGCAGTGGCATGGGTGGGTGGTATTGAAAGCACCCTGGCTTTCATCAGTAATAACATTCAGAAGGAGGTGGAGGTGTGGGAAAGAACAGGATTAAAAAAACATACATTACCATGTGTCAAATCACTGGAGTCATCTTCTGTGAACAGCTGATCAGGAAAAACAGCGGGATCTGGAAGAGGACAGCTACCGGACAAGAGGCTGGCATCACTACAGGTTCCTACATTAGCAGAACACTGTGCATTTCCAGGTCTGGAAGTTGTTTGGGGTTTTGGGCTGCATCCAGACTGCTTTGCTACTTCCCCAAGATACGGATCTAGAAGAGAGATTTCATTAGTGTAAGCACAATTGTGCAAGGCTTCAAACCACACCATCACTGTAGCCTGCCAATATGGTGTCTGCTGCTGCACACCTGGAGCTAGAGGGGACAGAAAAATATGTAACTGCAGCTACAAGACACATGCTGGAGTGGGTCCAGCACAGAGACAGAGGTCTTCCAGTGCTGCACAGTCATGGCAGAATCTGGGGATCCCTAACTAAACTGATATCCCTTCCCACCCTTCTTCTGCTCCTGGGCACCAGAGACAGACTGCTGGGGTTATGGGACAGGAACTGCTCTGTGCTCACCACCCACCTTGGACTGTCCCACAGGTGAGCCTGGACACATCCAGGGATCTGCTACTTTCCCTGCCTGCGTGCCCAGGATAAGGGTAAACTGCCTCTCATTTGCTGCCCACCTGCCCACAGGGGAACCATTCCAGACTTGCCACAGGCATGGCCTGGACCCCAGTCTTAAAAACATTGCTCAAATGCCCTGGCACAGTTCAGATGGTGATGGACACCTTACCAGAGCTAGCAGTCAAACAGGGGAAACTGTACCAGGAGTTAGAGAAATCTGGGAATAGCAGTGATAGATTTTTCCAGTACTGCCTCAGAGACAGATAGTTCTCTACCACAGAAAGAAAGGTGAAAACCATTTTTGTAATGCTACAGGACAGGAAGGATTATACAAAAACTAGCAAAGGCAGACAGAGCCTTGTCCTTTTACCTGCCCAACTGCTGGTTGTCCTGGGAGCACAACACAGCTCTAAGAGCAGCATATGCAGCCAACAACCCATGGGACAGAGAATTTCATTTCAGTACCCAGATGAATAACATGCTTTTGAAAGTGTTGAGCATCTCCCAGCTCCAAAGTGAGGCATCACCACTGTGATAATTAAGAGTTGAGTGTTGGGGACCTTTAATATATCTTGGGCACAGCTGTTAATATGAACCCACGAAATACACACCATGTGAAAAGTACCCAAATCAACATTGCTACTGGAAAGAAAAAAGTACTGGGATGTCTGAATCTGACTGTATGAACTTACTGGTTTACAGCTGCCAGCAAGAATATAAGTCTGGTTACACCAGGAAATGACATGAATTCAAAATTTTGTGCTCTGCCCCTACTGCTTCTGTCAGCAAACTTTGTTAACTAGTTTTCTGAACCTCAGGTGATGTTGCCAAAGCGTGATCACTGAGGGATCAGATTTTAATAGATTTTTTCCCTACCATGACTACTATTACAACTAATGATTTAGACCCATAGGGATTCAATAAATGACAAATCTATGTACTTATTCCAAAAGAAACTAAATTTTTAATGGAGTACAGTTGGCAGGCAAACCACAACCTGGGGAGGGGGCTGGGAAGCCAACTGCATTGCCCACACTAATGGGAAGCAACATGAGCAGTTATAGGAAATACTTTGCAATATTTAATAGTATGTGGTAAAGTGCATGTAGCATGACACGTAAAAGCATGGACATCTGAACTATTACCAAGGCTGCAGGCAAGGGGACAACAGATTTTCAAGCTCTTTATTCTCTACTAATGAATGTAAAGAATTTAATCATAGTAACAAAGAAAGTGGAACAGATTTCTTACAAGACCGTGCAATGTTCCTTGTATGTTGCTACCACTGAAGGGTGGTAACCAGATTGCCTTTCCCATTATTAAACTGGAATAGGAAATCCTACTACATTCATGCTACATGGGATTGACTGTTATCATGGAAAGAGCTGTGAACAGCTGTTGTTGAAACATTCCCTTGCAAGCTTTGCTTCTTCCCATCATGCAGAACGAGCCCTAAGTACAGACTCCCAGCTACTGCTGTATTTACTTGATGCTCTAGAAGTTGTCTGCATTTTTTGATCTTGATGCCCAGCTTAGGACAACTTCCATTTAAATCTGCATTGTTATCTGCTGAATTCCTGCTTTCTTACTTCCCAGGTGAAGAAGACAACATCCTTTGTCCCTTCACTGTAAGTTAAGATTGGCTTTAAAGAGGTCAGCTTGCTCTTCATCTTTCTTTTTTTACACATCGTAACTTGAAAAATGAACCCCAACAGGAAACCTGTCATACCTAACCATGAAATGTCTTTGGCTAAACCACCTTCCTTGATGGATTCCTTGATGATTACAGAATCCTCATGCATCTTCTTGGAAGGAAGGAGAGCAGTCTGGCTTGTTGGTATTCTGTCCAAATACTTCAAGTGGGGAATGAGTTTTTTTACTTCTGCTCTGTAATTATAGTCTGGGTCCTGGAGAAATTGAGAAAGTGGTCAGTTTATTTAACAGTCTGTGGACTTCCAGTAGCACAGTACTGTTCAGTTTGTATGACTGCCATATAATTTGAAATGCTCCTCACATAATTTCTACTTGAATTGTTCATGAAAATGTCCTGAGGACTGCAAAGACATGGCCTTCACCCAAAGGCTCCTTTGCTGTTTACCCACTGATGACTTTGCCATTTGTGTTTGTCATATGTATAGTGTGCAAAAGCACAGAAGGCCACTGATACCCACGGAAAGCCTGGGCACCCTCAGCATTCAGCCAATCTGTCTCCCTGCTTTTGTGATTCTCTGGTGATTGCATCAATACTCAGGTGACAGAAAGACTTGAAAACATGTAGTGAGTGTTGCTACACCTGCTGATGGAGAAAGAAAGAGCACTTCCATGGATTGTGCTTTTAGGCACACAGTAAAAAAAACCTGTAAAGCAAGAGTGCACTGATAGTGGCAGAATACAAATGGACAGCTACCCACCAATCAATTGCTTCACCCAGGCAAATCTTACGCTTTTCAGGACATTGCATGAAATATTAGAAACCTCACAAAGCCAAATCCTCACTCAATACAGATTGGTCACAAACAGAAGTGTTTCTGTGGGGCCTGGCTAGCTGGATGCTCCCTCCCTCTGCACAATGCAGCACTGATGTTGGCAGAGGGAACTCACCAAACAAAATGTGTTAGTTGTAGTTAAGAGGCAGACACGAATTTTCTCAAACTAAGTCTTTAATCTTAATTTAAAAAATAAGTCAACCATTCTCAGCTACAGCCAATTCCTAGCCATGTCCTGTTGGAGAGAAGAATCATGTTATGCTCATGTTACATTACAGCAACAGAGGCTGCAGAATTTATCATCAAGTTGTTGCTCTTGGTATAGATAACAGGAGAAGATGAGCTCATCTGAAAATCAAATTACAAGGAGCAGACAGGCCATCTGAAGAAAGAGCAGTAAATTTAGCTGGACCATTCTGTAGATTAAAAGTAAATAAATAGGAGAGCTTTTACAGACCTTTAGCAAGGGCCAGACTACAAGAAGGAGCTTGAGGAATTAGTGTGGGCCCTCAAAGGCCCACCAAAGTAAGCCCACACCTACTCTTTTCTATATGGCTTTTCTATATACCAAAAATGAGCAAACATCCATTGAAATCGAGAAAGCAACAAAGTCCATGGAGAAGCTCTCAGCAGCCAAGGGCAGGTCCCCTTATAACCAACTGAGAGCAAAGCATCTTCCCAACACAGACACTGGGTGTGAGACTACAGTGAACTCAGAGTCTGCCTCTGCTACAACTCAGTGTAAAATACACCATTGTTCTGATTCCCCAGACAAATCTGTATCTGCAGCCAACAAAGGCCACTGAAGCCCCCCCAGATATTCCTCTGGGGATACCTGGATCTTGGCCTGCAGATAAGATAAAGGCACTACCATTGTCTGGGTCTTATCTCAGACTTAAGGGGAGGTTAGCAAAGCCGGGAAGAAGGTGGTATCAATGATAATGGAAACAAAAAAAATGCAGAATTTACAGGCCACAAGGAAAGACATATCAGCAACTTGCTGAAATCAGTTCTCACTGGGTAAAAGGTAATTCTGACAGGGGAAGATCGTGATCACTGGCTCAAAAGAAAAGAAAGACTAAGCATGTGGACTAATTAGCATTAGAGGCAAGAGATAATCATTTAATCAATAGCATAAGAGAACTGTGTAGCCAATGAGCATTAATTCCTTTGTTTGCTAAAATGTATGAAGCATGAAAATTTTGAACGACCTTGGGACCCTACCATCAAGAAGCCCAGGCTGAAGAATGATCAACAGATATCCCACTGGATCCATGGGTGGTGATAACATTCTTCTCTCTCCTCTCTTTTCTATGTCTTTTTATTTCTCTACCTCACATTTACTGTTAAATAAAATTTGTATCACTGACTTTGGCATAATACATAATTCAGGCAGAGGCATCTCTCACTGATCAGATCTTAGCACCTACTTGCACAGGAGTAGAGACAGCCATTCCGCATGGGGAAGAGCAGGAGGGCACACCACCACATACTACTGCTCTTTGTACTTCCATTGTGGGACAACATGCAGAGTATCCCAAGGACTGATTTCCTCACCTGAACAAGCCAAAGGAAATCTGACATTTCTCCATTACAAGTACACTTAAGGACTGAAGAGGCCAAATCCTCCAAAAATCCCACTTTCATTGAAGAGGAACAACAAGGGAGTAGAACCAGACCTTCTGTGTTGTCAGGATACACTGCAGCATTTCTATAGTAGGAAGCTATGAAAGGAAGTGTCAGTAGCTGTATTTATCTCCATGGGAGTAGAAAGAGTAAGCAGGCATGCCTTGTCTATCACAAGCAGGCAGTGCTTCCTTACTGCAGGAATATGTTTTTCCTCTCATGATTGCATCTTCCATAAGGAAGAAATGTACCAAAATGGAGAAATCGTTTTAGTTACAAGCAGTTACAATGTGGTCCCTTAAGGATAATTCCACCAGTTCAAACTAGAAGGGCAAGTATATTTTCTTTTGAATTCCAGAGAGGAAAATTATCATAGTTCAAGTGCTACCTTCCATGGCCCCTTTTACTGAACAATAAGATCAAGCCAATTATTACAGCTGAAAAATGCTATTAACTCATATATTTAACAAGTGCCAGGATTTAAAATATATGTCTATTGCATGATTGAGTTTTAGTGTTAGCACCTGTTTTCAAAGCTAAGTCCAGGAAAAATATCAAACCCAACCTTTTAGGCAAATTAACACCATCAGCATGACTTCTTCAAAATACACAGGAAAGCTATGGAATATGTTGCAGTGGGATAACAGCATCAGCTCTCATTTTGGACCGGCATTATCAGCTGTTTATGGTGCCATTGGGAATTGTACCATCCTTAGTGAGACCCGTGTTCTACATAACTCTCTGTGGGTCCATAGGCCTTCCAAAAGACCTGGATGGCAATATGTTGGTCTTTTAATATCCCAACAATGCTTTTTTATGAAGCAGGAGAAAGTGAAAGAGAGTAATAAAGCTCTGAGGCTGTTCATGTAGAATTAGATCTCCCTTGCTTTGCTTGTTGAGTGTCCTGAAACCCAAATCAGATCATGTATTACTGTGTTCTCATCTTTGTCACAGAGGCTCTTTCATGCCTTCAACAAAATACCTCAGCAGAAATTATTCTATTATTTTAGTACATAAGAGGCAAATCACTGTATTTTGTATCTTCAGCTTTTTCTGAAGGTCTTTTTGGTCATTTGATTATAACTTTTCAGGGCAAAGGGTAACAAGTGGTTCCAACATTATAGTTTTTCCTAGTTACCTCAAGCACTGTTTTTCTGAGGGCTCAACTTCTGAGCATGGTGGTGTTGGAGGACTTGCTTTTGGACTGGAGAGCCTCCAAAAGAAATGAAAAACCCTCAAAAATGGATATCTCACCACAGAATCACAGAATGGTTGGGATTGGAAATGACTTCTTAAGATCACCTAATCAAGCCCCTGTGCTAAAGCAGATTCACCTGGAGCAGGTTGCATAGGATCATACCCAGATGTGTTTTGAGTATCTCCAGGGGAGGAGACTCCACAGGCTCTCTGGGATGCCTGTTCCAGTGCTCATACTCCAAGAGAAGAAGTTTTCCCTCATATTGCTGGCAAACAGGCCCAAGCCTTTTACTAGCAGTCTTTTTTTTTTCCACTTGTGGTCATCTTGGAGACCGTATCAATGAGACCCCAAAATCAACAGAAATTAAAGGTGGGAAATGCATCCCATGTCATCATTCAGAATGATGCAATAGGAAGATGCAGAAACATTTCTCATTTCCAACTGACAGTTAAAAAGCACTGACAAAAAATTAACACAATATGCACAAACCAAGTCCTCACCTCTGCAGATTCTGCATTTGGCTTCAGGCAAATAAGGTTGCCCTCCACTGTCAGGTGGCTTAGCTTGCAACAAAGGCGCAAGTACTGCATCTGGTTGATGTCCTCAATATTGTTCCCTTCCAGGTCCAAAACCTCAAGGTGATCCAGCCAGGTCAGCTGGCTCAGGTCAGAGATATTGTTATAAGCAATGTAGAGTTCCTCAGGAGAAGTAAACAGAATAAATACGTAAACCACGGGCTTGCACAAGTAACGCCAAAGCTTTGCAAAGTATTTTCTAATATTTGAAATACTAAATGTCACAGGATGAAACTGGCAAGGAAGTGACCATTTTATAAAGGGTGGTTGTTGCAGTCTTAAAAAACAAGAGCTAATTTAGACATATACTGCTTTAGGCCTACTCAGGATCAGACCTGAATGTTAGACCTCATTTTAAAAAGCTATTTTGTAGCATTTTTAAACTAATTCACACAATTCAAGGCATCAAAGCAAAGACAACCAGAAAAGCAAAGGGTGAGGAGAATGAAGACTAAAAGTAAAGAATATCAACTGAACATAGTTCTGAGATTGTCATTTGGCAAGACACATCTATACTTACTTTTAGAGAGCTGCAGGAAGAGATCCCATCTAAATCTGAGAGCCCACACCGAACCATCCACAGGACACGAAGATGGGACAGTGAGGTTCCAAGATCCCTTATAAAACACAATTCAAGCTCTATTTGAATGAGTGAAAAAATTCAAGACTTAATTTCTTTTTCCTAAGACTAGGCCACTGCTCCTTTCTTCAAATCTCACATTGTTTACAAGAAATTCCATTAAAAACGCTCACTCTCGAAAGTGGGGAATAAAATTATACCCCTATTTACTTACCCCACTCTCACTTTTGTTCTTGTATGACAACACATCACCCCAGCTCTGTTTGATTAAGATTATTCCAAGAGCTACATCATGGTAATTCTGCCATAAATCACAGGCAATAGCTAAGAATTAAGCAGGGTTTTCTTATGCTGGCATCACTGCTGTACTCATATAACCCAAATTAACACATCTGAGCTGACTGCATGGTCAGTCTCACTCTGTCCCTCTTACAGAGTTACCTCTGATCTGATTTTACAGTTGAACAGAATAACAGTTTTGCCAAATAACATTTTTTGAATCAGCAGAAAATTATAATCCTTTTCATCCTATTTTCTCCAACCTTTTGGGCATAGCAAAATACCAATAAGGGATCATTTATATGAACTTTAAACTTTCTGGTCATAACCCAGAAAACCACACACTGACCTGCTTGAGTCTACACATATGTAATGCCCCTGACTGACATTACAGTGCTGCCCAATACAAAGATAACACAAAAAGGGTGGCAAATCAAACTGGGGGCCTTATCACCTGCCATCTTTGGTAACATTAAGTTGCATAAAGCCACTAGTCTAACATAAACAAAACACAACACTTTATCAAATCCCAAAGCAACCAAAAGCTCAGAATTCTTGACTGTAGCCATGATATCAGAGTATCTGAATAATGAAGAACTAAACAGTGGATAACTAAATTCAAAAGCAGTTTATCAGAGAAGGTAGAGACTAGCATGGAGTTCACAGAAACACAGTAATGGCTGAGTTGGAAGGAAGGTCATCTTGTCCAACATCCATACTCAAGCTGGGCCAGTTTCTCAGGACCACATAAAAAGCTAAAATAGTTCTTAAATAGAGTTTATTGGACCTCAGAATTTTGGATTAGCTATCTCTTACAGCACTCATTTTATAATACAGAGAATAGTAAGTTTCCTTCAGAAAATTGCAGAAGATAGAAGTCATGGGAGCCCTTGTAATCTTGAAATATCAAGGTAACAGTTGTACTCATGTCTTCTCTTTGTGGATGACAGGGAACAAGACCAGCTTTGCATTGCCCTCTGAAAGCCTCATGCAGCTTTGATATAGCTTTGCAGCAAACCCCTGTAGCCAAGCTGTCTGCTTCAGGGATACTGGGCATCCAGCCAGTCCTGGAGGTCAGGAAGGAGTGCTTTTATCAGTGGTAAGTAAAAGCACTTTTAGGAGTGCTTTTACTCTTATCTGTATTTTTTGTTGTTTCTCTACCATCTGAATACTTGGGAAGGGCCTTGTCAGGAGAAAGGAGCCTGTGTAAGCCTGAATAAAGCATGACTGCAAGGAAAAATATCCCCAGGTGCCTCTCCAATGTGATGGGCCAAATACAGGCTTGAATGGAAGTTTCTAGGTGAAACTGGGGGTTTTCACCCCTTTGCCCCCTAGGGATTGGTATGAGCATGGGCATCATTCAGACCTATCTGACTTCATCCATCCCCTACCACTGCAGGGGCGGCACTGGGTGACTCTATGAGCCCTTCCCTGGACGCTGCCCATTTAAATAAGCTCACAATGGATACACCACACAACGTGTTCATGTAATATTTTATAGCTTTTGAGGTATAAACAGTGCAGCTGACTCAATGGCCAGAACTAAGCAAAAAAGAAAAATGTCAGTCTCATTGAACGTCTCTTTCTATCTAAGGCCAGTCTCCCCCTGAGGAGAAAACCCTCAATGGATATGAACCACAACACCTGTAGTGAATTCCGTGCCCCCAGGAAGCTTGGCTCTAGTGATACAAGGATAAAGGAAGCCAAATTCATATCACCACATCCCTGGCCTTGCACAAGATTTTCCAGGGCCTTTTTACATTGTGTCTATTTTCTAAATAAAACAAAAATTGGTTCTAAGGCTTCCCTAAGGAACAGATGCCTCCCAAAGTAATATTTACAGAAAATTTATTATTAGATTTGCAAGCTGCATGCCTATAATAAGAAAGAAATTAAATTAAATTACAAAAACAGAACCTACCATCAAGCAAGGCCAACGCAGCCATAAACACAAATATGGCATTAGGAATAATGTGAAGGGGTTGCACTGCTCATTTCATGACCCTCTTCAAGCACTGATCAGATTTTCAAATTTTGGAATTTTTTCAAATTTGTGCAGAATTTTCTCTTCTGTAAACCACTGAACAGAGATAAAGGGAAATAGTCACTTTCATTTTTGTGTCATTGAAACAATGTTTCTGATAGATGGTCTGTTTATTAGGTCAGCAAAACTGAAGACAATCCTAATTTGATTACTCCACATATGGTAGAGTAAAATATGGTGAATGGACTTTATTTCCATTTTTATTTTGTCTTGAATTTTTAACTGAAGGGGTTTTGCCACAGAAGGAGATTGCAGTAATATGTTTGTTCCTAATGCTTCTCTGTCAATATAAAGAATGCCAAAGCAAAGCAGAGGATTAATTCCCAAGCAATTCTTACACAGGGCCCCAAGAACAAACACTTATTCCCTCTAGTCCTTGCTCACTCTATGCATTTGTGGAAGCAGTCCCCTGCTCTTACTCAGAAGTCTAAGACTTCCAGACTTAAATCCTCTCTTAGTTCGTCACAGTTTTCTGTTCCAGAGCTGACTGTGGTTAAACCCAGAGCACACAGACTGGGTCAGTCCATACTCACACTGTGTGCTAGTTTATGCATGGACGCACTCAAGGAATTATCAGCTACCAAGTCCTTAAAGCATTCTCCTGCTGTGCACACCATCAGAAGAAGACCCTGACTGAAATGACTTCTAAAGCCTCCTTACCTTACCCTTCACAATTTGGGCTACTAAGCTTAGTGTCAAATCCATTCTAGTGGCCTTCATGGGTTGCAGCTCTGACTCTCCTACAGCTAACTGGCACGAGTCAGGAGTAGCACTTTCAAGGTTAATACTAATCAAAGTTGATGAGGAATTGTATTCCAAACGAAGGAACTTGGTTGTAGGAACTAGGTTGTACATCCCATGTCTTAGGTACTTGCAGAAGGCAGAACAACTGCATGTTTGCAATGCAACGCAGTGTTTGATAACAGGGTCTTGTTGTTTTGAAAAATGCTTAAACAGACACTTCAGAATACAAAAAAATATGGAAGCTAATGGGAAGTAGTTTCTTACAAGGCTGAAGTTGGCTGTCCCAAAGCTCACCTTTAACTCAAGAAACAAAACACTAAGAAAGCATGAACTTTGTTGCACTGTTTGGTATGACTTGGCCCAGTTTTGCTCTCTTGTTTCAGGGAATAAACTTAGCAGCCCAAGGTATCTTTTCTCCTGCCCCTCAAAAAGAGCACTCCAGCTCTCATGAGGAGCTAATGACTGCCACCTCTCCTTCCCTGCTAATGTAGAGGCCGTGAAGAGAAGCGGAAAGCCACTTTTTCCTCTTTGGGCCCTACTGCAGAACCAAATTCCTCTTGCTGACACTGGGGTCATGCTAGGGTGCTAGAGGAGTCTAAAATTCTGGATCGTGCAGTCACATTTTGGCCCTGCAGATCTTTGCTCCTGCATCTGTAATGAGTCATCCCCAGTCAGAGATGTTATCACAGCAAAGTACATCTGCAAACATTTTATTCAGTAACTAACAAACTAATCTTTTGGAAGCTGCATGACTCATGCTGCAGCATCAGAGAAAATTTCCTTGTTAATTACTATAGAGAGAATTGCCCTTGAGAGCATGGCTGCTGTAAGGCGAAACAGCCATGGAGCTCAAAGCAAGCTGCTCCTCACAACTGCAAGCACCTGCATTTCTGAAAATTCTTCTGAAATATTTTGGCTGGTGAGATGAGAACTTATGAGCTTGCAAGAGATGGGAGTGTCTCCTCTGGGACCAGCTCTAGAGCATGTGGCACATCCACCTTGGAGGGGATGAGAGCAAAGTGAGGAGTTGTTTGAGCACACATGACCACCGTGGGCGTGCAAGTGTACACACAGGCATGTTTTCATTTATGTTAAGTGCAGAGGGTGAGATCAGCCCAAACTGGGGAGAGACATCTCTTGACTTTTACTGAAATGGAATTAATGGGAATCTGCACTCTGATAATGATTTACTAGGGTAGACTATTTTAATGTAATAATAAACCCTTAATAACAAATTATCAGGGTAGTAAGAGAGAAAATCCACTATAATTATACATGCAGTGTAACAAAAAACTCCCCCCAAAATAATCATTGACCAAAGCTGAAATTAATGAGACACATGTCAGAGATGATGATTCTCCTGTATTGGGCATGATCTAAACATACAGAAAATTACAGCACCTATTTCAAAAATTAGGAAGTAGGATTGAAAAGTTTGATGGCTGAAAGGAAAAAGATGAGACACTGTACAAGGCTGGAGTGCTCCACTGATGTACACATGGCAAAGAGCTTATAGAAGGAAAGAGAAGACACTATAGAGGGAACATAGCTCCCATCAATACAATGAATAATCCCAATCCAGTGGAAAAGTGTCCTGACCCAAGTGACGTGGAAGCTGGGAACTTTACAGGAAAGGCAAAGAATTAATAACCAAAGCCATTGTATATCCTGCTCACCCCTGCTATGGTTCATTCAGGACAGGTTTGAGGCAGAGAGATGGAGCATGGGGGTGGGGATGTGTACATCATAACCTTTGATTGCGATAAACAGAGGATTACAGCCCCTGAAGCTGCCAAACCAGAGTCCTCCTGAGTAATTACTCCACATGTGCTCCTACACACACGCTTGCCTGCAAAACACACACTGATTATCAGATCGTGCTTTTAGTATCCCAAAGTGCCAAGAAATCAACACAGACTCCCCTAGTGTCACTCTTAACCCAAAAATTTGCATTTATAATTGATTTTGAAAAAACAACATTAATAAACTGAAGGGTTTGAAGCCTGGGTTCCAACTGTCTCCAAATAACTGCTGCAGGGATGGGAACTCATCAAACAGCCCAGTGCTTCGGTGAGGGTCTTGGCAACACCCTCCCCACTTGTGCACAACCATTTAGTATTTTTTCCCACGAAATCTGATGCTCCCATCTTGTCATCACTCCCACAGTCTGGGGAGAGAGCAGAGGGGCAATGAACAATTTGGCTCACAGCACCTAATAACAAGTTTGAGAAATAATGTGTTCTTCCATTAATCCAACATCCTTGTTCTTCAGGGACTGATTTGATCCATCCAAATTTTTACTGGATGAATATCAGACCTAGAGAGCCAAATCCTACTCTTGGTTTCATGACAATAAATCCTGAATAGCTCCACTGAGCTCAAGCTACCCAGTAAACACAACAGCAAAACCCTGAACATATCTGTCAGTTTGAACCCCATTGTTTCTTCCTGAAATCAGTTTTGAATCATTTACTTAGAAATAAAACACTAAATCCATGGAACTTGCAAGCAGTATCTCAAATCGCACCTGCATCTATTGAATAAATCTTCAGAAGCAACACATCCAAAATAGCCATTGATGCAGATTTTATTTATTTTAAAGATTGCTCTGAAAATGAATGCATTGGTAAATAGAGAAATTTAGATTGTAAGAGAGTGACCAAACTCCAGTCTTACAAAATAAAGGAATAAAAGTATCGCATCTCTGATCTACAGAAATCAAGTGGAATTTATCAAGCCACACTGCGATAACATTGATATGGTCGATGTCAACACACAATGGTTTGGTTGTACAGATAATTCTGACATCTGAAACAAAAACTTTTAAAGCCTGAATGTTATTTAAATCAGTAACATATGCTCTAATAGGAAGCTTACATAAAAGTTTCATTGTGTTCTCAAATAGCTCTATTCAAAATTGTAAAACTGATTGTATGCATGTGTTCCTTGTACTTGATCAAATCCACGACACAGCCCCCGACTCTGCAAGAGGGCTGAGGCCACGTCCTTATTGTCCCTGCAATGTCCTTTTACAGCTGAACAAGTGTCATGTGAATGTGATGACCTGCCTTGCTTTGCAGCATTGCAGTCTTTGTTGGTTTTGTTTTCACTCTTCGAAATCCAAGTAGCAATATGCTGAGAACTGTTGGTTTGGTGCTTCTCTGCCTCATGTCTTACATCACCATGACACACAGGTTGCCTTTGGCATCTTATGCTCCCTTGTGCCAGAGTGAACCATGGCCCAAGGTGCAAGGTAACAAGGATCATGTCTCATCTTTTGCTGCCAGAAGGCCACTTTTAGGCTGAAATACCATGGAAATGTAGCACCTAATAATCTGGTCTCATTCTGCCTTCTGAACTGTGCAACTTTTCAACAGAAAAAGCTCCTAATCCTGTTGAGACATGTTGTTGGAGACTTCAAAAACTAAGCAAAGAGCGAGTTTGCTAGGCAATTCTTAAATACATCAGAGGAAGGCTAGCTTGTTTTAGGCTGGAGAGAAAGCTTGCATTTACCCAATGTCTTCTTAAATAAAAATTGTGTCTATGAAATTCTCTTTTCATAACTCTCTTTTACATGCAAATGAAGAGTTTCTGTGTGAACAAAAAGCTATTGTTGTCAAAGGTCTTTGCAGTAGCATGTCTCTGTGGTCCCAAATTTTTGAGGCAACCTTACTATGAATAAGAAGCTGTTTTCACAATGGGCTGCAGTGCTAATGCCCCTGGCAATATTTGTCCCAACAAACAAATTTCACTATTTTATTCTAGGATTGTGGGGTTTGGGTTTTTTTGTTGCTTGCTTGTATGTTAAGTTCCAAGTTTGGAAAGATCTCGTATATTGCTTTTTTTAGCTGTGGATCTCTGCTGAACACTTCATTGACAGCAAAATGGGTGTCTGGGAGGAAATGCATGCATCTGCCTGGTGCTGCACCAGGGGTAAACAGATCAGGGAGAACATTCAAGTTGTCACACTTCATCCAGCCTGTGACTCTGCCTTTTCATCTTTGTTATGCCAAACGGAGAGACACCTGCCACAGCTTTTGTGGGCATTCTGAGGCAAATTACAATTATCAAGGAGCCATGTGATTTTGGCCAGCACTTTCACTAAAGCAAAAGCCTGAAAACAAGGACAGGAGACTACCTGGCTACAGCAGCCAAAACCACAAACTATCCAAGGCAGTTTGGTGGTTTTCCAGGACAGGAGCTAAGGACCACTGTGGTCGTCCTGATAAGAGCACTTGAGCTCTGCCATGGACACATCTGTGGCCATGCTTCAACCAGAGACACTGCATAAAAATCCTTGTTGCACTAACACCAGTGCCCACCACTCCCTGCCTCCTCCCCTCCAGGGCTGGGAGCCAAGGATGGCATCTGGACACAGGAGGTGACATCATATGAAAAATCCAAACCCAGCGAGATACATCTCTGAGCTAGTCCTGATTTATAACTTTTTCACTTGTCATTGTTGCTTCTCATTGCCTCATTAAAACCTCTGTACCAACTGCAATGTTACATAAAGCACTATATTACTTGGAGAACTTTATTTTCCATGTCAGATTATACCTCATTTAAACAAAAAGTGCTTTGTGAGACCAACAGGAGAGGGATATTTGTGAGTGGGAGTGCTGATATGTGCACTTCTGTAACTTGTCATACTTGTGCCTAAGGTAACCAAGGTGCTTACTTCTATTAAAGTTAATACATATGGAATGTAGCTTTAATTTCAAGTGCTCTCATTTTTTGTTGCTGTCAAAAAAAAAAAAACAAACCTAGAGCAGAATAATGGGCTTGATCAACACTGATGGAGTCAGGAACGGCAATTCCTTAACACACAAATATACAACACATGTGGGAAAGACAACGTAATTTTGTGCTAATTTCCTTTTGATCATTAAAACTGTCAGCTCAGTTACTGCTATAGCATTCTCACAATGAAAGAACAGTTGCTTTAACTCAGCTCCCCGAATCTGAAAGGAATAGAGATTGCCAAAGTGTGGTCCTGTCGAACAAGACTTGCCCTTGACTACATTTTTTCCACCCTGCTTCAGCTCCCACCCTTGGCATAAAAAGCTGCACCCCAGAGAAACTGCAGAAACCCAACACACCATGGCTGCAGCCCACTGGGTGCACTACATCTTCCACAAGACCAAATGGTTTTCAAACAGGAAAAAGTTGAGACACACAGTGAACAAAACTCTCACACCCACAGATCCATTGCCCCTCAGTTTAACCCCAGAGCTACTGGCAGTTCCTATAGCTTGGCAATTGTTCATTCTCACTGTTGAAAGCTTACTTATAAAAAAATAAAGGATAATGAAACTGTGGTTACAGAATAAGTTACTTACATTGAAGAACTGAATCCCACAGTGCTTTGAAATTTCCTGCATAAATAACTTTTCAGTCTCCCACATGTTGTGTGCCTGTTTCACAGTATGTTCCAGGTCTGAGCTTTGGCAGAGTAAGACAGATCTATTCCAACTTTGCTTTAATATAGATCTCATTCTTCAAAATCAACACTTAGAACTTCTAATGCTTCAGGGTAAGCAGAAGGAATATTCTGTAAAAGATCCAAATCCTCTGACAGAAAAAAACTGGAATTCCGGATTAATTGACCACACACAACTACAGAATTGAACCAGCTTGGAGTAGCTATTCAATTTTTGTCATGGTTATGGCTATAGAGTTTCTGCTGCAAAAAAATACTTGAAATATTGCAGAAGTGGGTTGATATGAAAACCTAGAAAGAAAACATAATTTAAAATCATTCAGTCTGAATATACAATGGTGGAAATGCAGGTTCTTGAGATTCTTTAGATCAGGTACGTTTGTACGACACTAATGACTTGCTTCTGAGTCTGATGGCCATTTCTTTGTAACTTTTTCTTTCTTTCTTTCTTTTTTTATCTGTGTATACATCTAATAAGGAAAGAAAAAATAAAGAAGCTTGTAAGAAACAGATACAGGTACAACTTGGACCTGTGAATGGCTGTTGATTTCCTCCAAATTTCTTTCCTCTCTCAGTCTCTAATGTTCATGACAGAGCTGGCATGACAGACTTGTCTCCATATGTCCTGAGTCAACACTTCTTCCTTAAACAATAGCTTCAAGTGAGATTTTCTCAGCTTGTACTGGCCTCCAGATGTTCTTCTACAACAAGCAAACAAGATGCACAAGAAAAGTTTGGGGGAACCTCATAGCCCGTCACAGGATTACCAAGACAGACAGGACCTTATAGATTTTGATACTGAGGGTGTTACTACAAGGCAGAGCTTCAGCACTTCCTTTACAGCACAGCAGCACACATCCCAAATCTGGTGCAGGTGTGTTAACTGGATGTAGATCATCTTGACCTTGCTTTTGAGGCAACTGTAGTTGCAACACTAAGCAGAGTAAAAGAGTAAACCAAACCACTCTAAATTCTTGCCTATGGTGAGATGAAACAGTAGAAAGTGGAGTGGTAGGATTGTGAGGTTGATGGAGTTCAAACCAGGAGATGCCACAAATGGTCTTTCAAACACAGTCTTTCACAAAACATCTGTTACCAAAAGTGTAGGTGGTAAGTTTCATTATCAGACCTTTGTGTTCAGGTTCTTACCCCCTAAGAAGAACACATAGTGCAGCTTACTGCAAAGAGTGAAGAATGTTCATGCATTACACCTGCTGATGAAATCACAACTTCACCTCCTAAAACACAAAGGCATTTCAGTATTTATTTCTTGCAGCTATTGATTCAGCTGTTCACACATCTGAGAGATCTGATGCATCCTTAAAAGATCTCATGATAGAAGGATAAATTTTTGCCACACAACAAATGAGGAACGTAGCTAGAGAAAAAGAAATGTGCATGTATTTTAGGGGAAAAATAGCAACAGGCCCTTTGTGTGCAGCAATGTGTCTGCAGAAAATAAGAACAGCTAAATCAACTCGTGCGGAGAATATGCTATAGAAATTAAATCATGAAACTGATTGTACACTGAAACTCTGTCTATTTATTCATTTTTATTCCTCTCATTTGGCAGTTACAACTGACAAATACAACCATTAGCATAATTTCCCCTCCAACCTGATTCCTTTCCTTTTTTAAAATCAGCATTTACCTTGCATTCCAAGAACGTATTTTCCCACTGAACATAATTATTTTCAATAAAGAAAAAACCAAACAAGCTGCGGAGAAGCAATTCCCTTGTAGGAGAGAATCAAAACAACCTACAAACCCATTAAACTAATGCTGATTATTTTCTTCTTTCCATCAAGACAATCTTTTCACAGCTGGATACCACTCAGGAAGGAGGCACCCAGCTTGAGCTGGTTTTGTGTTGTTATGCCACAATTAAATTCCTCTAAGGATCCAGACATGTGGGTCTCTGCTGTGGGAAACCCAGGGTTGAACCAGTAAGGAAACCCTGTCTGACTGTGTGAGTATGGGGTGTGCAGGGAGCCAAGAGGGGCACCCACGGGGTCACTGGAGCTGCTCACTGTGAAGGGGCTTTAGTCCCAGCAGTGAAAATCTCGGGTGGTGTAAGTGTTTCTGCCAGAGTGGCTCCTAGATGGTCAGACAGGAAAGTTTCCTTAACAGTCTCACTGGCAATGGGCTAATTACTGTTGCTTCCCAACCCTGTTCTTTGGTGATTCTTACACTATGATTACAACCATTTTTTCCTCATCACTGGCTAAAATTAATATTTAGGTGTAAATTTTTGTAAGTGTACCCTGACATTGACAGCTGAAACAGAGCAGCTGCAAACTGCCTAATAGCCAGGCACATAAAGTACTTATTTGCTGGCAGAAATCTACTTGTTATTACTGACATTTTATTTATCATTTCCATCCAGAGAATATAAGCAAGATCATGATACCATTAGGCAAAACCTTATGCACAACTCATTCAAAAGACTGTGTCTGCCCAGGATAAAACAAGCAACTGAGATGGAAAATACAGCATATTTACACAGTTAACCCAGCAGCTGAGTTGTATTTTTTTAAAGACCTGGTTCAGCTGGATAGGTGCAAGGCATGAGAAAACATCCTGAAAGGAAAGGTCACTTTTTATCGAACTCAAAGTGGAGTCCCTATTCAGATAGTGGGGAGAGAAGGAGCACAATTACTTAATGGGCTTGTCTTACCTTGCAGTTTACTGGCAGCCTTCCTGCACACATTAGCTATTACTTATTTACTTTGCTTTTTCACTAGCCATGTTCATGATGCAAAAAGTGTTGCTATGGTCTATGATGAGCCTCTGATGGTTTTTATGCCCTGCACTGTATGGCAGTCACAAAACAGAAACATGGTTATGGTGTCCTGGAAGAAACCTGCTGCCATGGATCCTCTCTGCTCTGTGAGGAGAGAGATGCACTGCACCCTCCTCACCACCCTGCCATGACCAGGAGACTCAAACCTGGAGCTGCCTCAGGCCCTGAGCAGGCCCTGCCTCATCATCCCCTTCCTCACAGATACATCCAGTACCTGACAGTCTGAAACAGAAAGCAGGGCAGCTTCAGCTGGGGAAGGCTTCAGAAAATGGGGTGCTGATGGTGGGAACTATGCAAAGACACTGCAAGGCCACTAACTTGTTTTGGTGTGGTCTGTGCTTGCTGCAGAATGGAGCCCGAGCTCCATCTGTGCATTTGTACAGAAAAAGTTTGGCTTCCCTTCCTGGGGAATCAGCCTGTCAGATTCCCTGATATCTAAGGTCACAAAGACACATTTTCTACTTTGGGCACTTGACCTGGTGAAATTAAACCAGAGGTCTACCCAGGACAGATAAGTGGTCAAAGCAATCAGATTTCCCTAGAGCCAAAGGCAAACAGGCTGATTGTGCTTTTCTGAAAATAATCCACTCAACTAAAAGAAGCTGTATTTCTGTCCCCAAATCATTACTTTTTATCAATAATACGAATATCCTTAAAACCATCAATGCTAAATAAAACTTGAGGTCACAGCAGTTTTGCCCAGGTTTGTAATACTCACAGGGATCTTCAGGCACTAATACAGACAAGACTCATTAATATAGAGATTAAGATTCAATTTAAATGCTTTCCTAGCTCCTGGAAAGCATTCAAAGTCCTCAAAGAATATGTTCTTAAGACAGACTTAATAGCAACTTTAACTGCTGAAGGACTTTCAGTCCAGCTACAGAAAAGAATTAACAGGAACACTTCCTACAGAAACTAGCCTGCACTTGAAATTAAATGCTTTTTCCATCCTGAAATGGGAATATGAAAGTAAACAGTGATCCTCTGGGTGCTGAAATAAGGGTATGAAGGGATTCACCCTGACCAAATCAGAGCAGTGGTTCTCTGACTGCATTTGTAAGAACAACCTACAGCAAGAGCACCCTGATTCCTCACTACACAGTAAGAAGCTGCTGTAACACAAATACAACATCTGTTGACAAACATTTGCACCTGAAATGCAAACTGAATTGATTTTAGAAACCATGCGGGGATTTTAAATATCGTAACAGTAATGCCGATCCTTGATGCACAAAAACCCTTTGCTTTTACATGTGGTATCTATGTAGCTATGTACATGTTACTGCATATCAAACATAGTAACCCAGTAATTGCAAAAGATTGGAAAGGACAAGCAGAAGAAAAAGGAGGAAAAAAAAGTGGAGGGGGGAAAAAAAAAGAGACAGAAAAGAATAAGTAAAAATGACAAGGGGAAAAAAGCAAATTTAGGAGAATGATGCCCCGTTGTTCCTCCTGTTTGAGGGAAAAGTGTCCAGAAAATAGTTGGTGCCTAGACACACTATCAGCAGTGCATCGAACTTTGGGGTGATCAGTGTTATGGCTCAGTCTTATACAAGATGGTGTAACTTGATCCAGATCCAGCAAAGCAATTGGATCAATGTTTAATTTTCAGCTTGTGAACAATGCCACTGAAGGCAAACTTCTTGTGGCTTTAAAACCACAAGATACTGTATTTCCTTAAACTCTTTTTTGGGTAAAAGGGAGGTTTATTGCTAAATCAAAATACCTAAAGATCCTGATTCAAGTCTCAGAAAATACTTTTAAATATTACTTTAGAGCCCTTACCCTGAATTAAGAAAGAATTAGTTTGGCTCTGATTTCTTAAAGTCATAAAATGATCAGCAAAATCTTTACTCAAATCACTTGGCTCATATTTACAGTTATTTTTTCACAGCCAAGAGGGCTCAAAACACTCCAAAATGTGAATACAGAGACTCCTGTGTTGGTAGCATTGTCACCAGGAGCTGCTGTTAAAAAACAAAACAAAACCAAACCCTAAGACTTATAAAACCATAAGAATTGTTGATTTTGAATGTACTCAGCACCTTGTTCATTTGAACCTCCTGATGATTTTACCAGATGAAACAGACCAGGATTTCTTCCCTCTTGTTCTGGGGGACGCTTCTGCAATAGTGCAAGACCAGTTAGAGAACTGCAGCAATGAAATGTTAGCTCAATCTGGATGAAGAAAATCTGCTTTCCCTATATCCTCCACACTCACTTTTGTCCCCACACTTGGCAGTCTCTGCATTTCATCTCACTTAAAATATGACAGCCCCTCTCTGTCAGAAGCAGTTGCTTGAGAAGCCCAGAGAGTAGATCACTTTTTTGCTGGCTACAATGTGTTGTGCTGAATGGGAGGAAATTAACTCCAGCTGCTGAAACAGCTTCTTCTGGAAACTTATGGGAACCAGGTCCCAAGATTCCCCTATCTGATTTAAAAACCCTTTCATAAAGATATCTATCTAAACATTTTAAAACAGATCTTTTCATTCATCACTGAATTGAGAATAAAAGCAATCTGATAAAAAAAATACACAGGCTAGATGCCAAAGCAGAAGTAGTAATTCATTTGCCTTGGAATATAGTTCTTTGACTGGAAGCATTTCAAAAATGAGGATCATGGACATCACAAAAAACCCAATAAACCCAAAAAACCTCCAAACAAACAAAACCCCAAACAAACAGACAAACAGGGCAGATTTTATAAGGCACCCTTCAGAATAGGCTTGACTTTTCATCCTCAATTATCAGTTCATAAATCTAGAAGTTCTGAGTTGCTAGCAAACAGGTGAAGTTCACCAAACAAGGACATAATAAAATTATTGTAGTTTAGAAAATTAACAACACTATGAACTATTTTTTTTCACAGTACGCTGGATTTTCCAGAGCTGTTCTCTTTAGCAAAGGGCCAGTAGAAAACCAAAACCCAGAAACAGCCAAGAAAGAAATTTCCTTTCAACCACCAAGATCGATTATCTGCAAATAAACTTGGATACATTTTCCTTTTGGACTAAATTAAATAGTTGATAATGGTATCCTTTCAAAGTTTCAAGTATTCAAAAGTAATGCAAGCTTTACGAGGATTGAGGGAAGGACCATGAATTTACAAGTAAGGTAGCCCGAAAACATTGCCCATCAAAGGAATCACAGCTTATTGAGGAACTACCAGGAAAAGCCAATATCCAAACTCTCTGATCTAGCAAGCCTTGCTCTCTCATAGAAAGTTGTAATACAAGAACCTTGGTTCCTCACTGCCAGAACATGACTTCTTTGATTTCCATTGAACAGGGCATGGCAATGCACACCTCAGCATCCTCACAACTTAAGTTCCCATGTAAGGTTGACAGGAATAAATGCTTCAGAAACAAAAACAAANAACCCCCAAAAAACCCAAACAAAAACCAAAACCAAAAACAACCCAAAAAACCCCATCAAAAAACCCCCCAAAAATCAGTAACTAAAGTCAGGATGATAAACCTTCATTTTGACATCTATGAAGTAAATTCTTCTTCCATTTTCAAAATGAAAAAAAAGAAAAGTTCTAATTCCATTTCATCCCAAAATAATTAGGTAATCCTACTCTGCAAGGCAAGATGAAACAAAAATAAAGTGACAAAACACAAAGTCTCCCATCTTATTACCCACTCATGCATGCACACTGACAGCCTTTTCTTCATAATCGTTCACCAGAACATGTTTTTATAATATAAAATAGAATGAAAAGAATGTCTGCTTTTAGCATCCCAAGTATATACAAAACACTCTCTATCTTTTTTCTGCTTTTCTGTCCTTGCTTTCTTTTCAGTAAATACAACCAATCTTTCAGTTGGTCCTTATGAGACATTTCCTATTATCTGCTGCCCATTTTCAAATGACAACCACAATGATTCTGACCTTATGGCTGGCAAAATCTGTGGGAATTACTTTCAGTAAGAAGGAAGAACATTTTTTCTGTTATCCTCAAAAGCCTCATTTGCAAGGGTTTGGTTGAATAAAACAAAATAATAACTTTTTTGGACAGAATTCCAATATCAACAACATTAATTCAGAAATAAGATTCTGAATTTTGGAGTAAATGGCAGCAGCCTCTAGAATGGGAAGCTAATGTTACATTAGGTATAGGAGGCATCACTACTTCTGTGGCAGCAATGTCGTTCTAATGGGCATTAAATTGACATGATGCAGACATCCAAAAATAAAGTTCAAGTACAAGGCTGTGCTTGCATGGGATGTGCCCTTAAATGATCTGTGTTTATCAATGACAGATTGTCAAAGATGGGAATTAATAAAGCAAAGCTACTGCTGTAACTATACAGAGTTCACATCTGGGAGAGCTAACAAAATCTTCTTCTTCCTTTACCTATTCCCTGAAAATTGCATTTAACTGGTACACAGAAGGAGGAGCAGGTAACTTCACCTGGAGCTGGAGTGCCTGGGAATCATCACAATATTAGACTTGGTATCCAAGTCCAAACATATTTACATTAGAATAGATCAAATCAAAACTCAACTTGAGACCAAGCATTCCCTGCATCAAGGTCCACAAGGGTGTCAGGTCACAGAAGATGGTTTGCCATTGAAAAATTAGAGTCTCAGAATACAGAAGTGCAAAATCTTGCTAAGATCATGAGTCAAGCAGTTTAGTTTTCCTGAACTGCATTCTTATAGTCAGTACCAACAGAACTGATCAAAAGGTTTTCAGCTGACACACTTTAAGAGAATATGGAGTTTTGATCAAACTAAAAGCCACTTCTTATATCTTTTCTTTTTAATATAGTAGCTCTTAATATTGTCAAATCTCCTAATATTGTCAAAATTTAATTTTTTTTCACCCACTACTTACTCCTCTATTGCAATAATGGAGCAATTTCATGCTTATGACAACGGTTGGTTGCTAGTAAAATAATTGCAGCAATGTAGAATCACCACTTTTACATGTTATGGATTAGAAGGTGAGAAAAACAAAATTTAGATGGCAGATACTTCATCCCATTACCAGAAGAAGGGAAAATAAAACCAAAGTGTAGCAACTGAAGTTCATTAGATACTTTAACGAGACCAAGAAGAATTTATTGCCATTTCATATGACAGAACATGTTCTCTGAGCAAGAACTGGCATGCCCACTACTTTTAAGCCCATGACTTTAGCAGATAGCCATACAAAGCCAGAGAGCAGTCCTGTTTAAAACAGGGCCTTTTACACAGCCCTTTTCTGACATGAACTGTGGTTTTCCACTTTGCATTAATTAGCAAGGATAATACAGATATCAGCAGAGGAGAGAGAAGACAGCTCTGCCTCCTCATTGTGACGGTTTTCACTTCTACCTTTCCAACCAGCCAACTCCCCCCAGCTGCCTGGAAGAAAACGTGATGTTTTCATGCAGCTCAGCAAGCTGGGGACAGGCAGGCTCCACAGCAGCTCTCATAAACCTGATCCCATTTACTTCAGTACAGCCAAAGTGATTTTCATCAGCTGAGGAACTGGTCTGACCTGCACAGAGCAAGCTACTGTGCAAGGTAAAAGCCCAAAGGCTGAAACACTGAAATCCAAGCACCTAGACATAGATAAGAGGGGAATTTTTAGCTCCTTTCAAATGTGCAACAAATTTCCACGGACTTCAGCATAGCAGGAACTTCCCTGGCAGCAAACTAGAGCTAATTCGTTGGCACTGTTGCAGCTACACTGATTTATTCCAGATCAGGTCCCATCCTTAAGTTGTGGTAGTAGAGCATTATTCATGACCTAATCCATTATAATCATATGGAGAAATGGAAAGAGTGAAAGCAGCACAAGTGAAGATTTTCGCACTTAAATAAAATTGAGGGCTGTTATTCCTTATATTTATTTCATGGAATCATTAATTTCTTACCTCACAGATGCAAGCAAGCTATTGTTCAACTTCAGTTCTCTCAGATTAGGCAGATGCACACCTGTGGGAACAGAATAAAGAATCACTCTGAGGACCTGAGATTAGAGTAAAGGAAATTTATGACAATTACAAGTTGAAGCATCTAATTTTACAAGCATTTCTTAGCTGTTCCTGCCAGGCCTGTGCTGGACCTCTAAGAAAATCAATGAGATTATTTCACTCAAAAAATATTTCATCCTTTGCATTTTTGAAACATATACGTATTGTCTGCATGACTACCCAATTACAATTTTTGAACCCCTCTCTGGAAATTCTGATATGGCACCTTGCCAGACAGACAACAAAAGAAACTGGCTTGATGGGTGTCTGTTTTCTTTGGTCTGATTCCCCATCCTGACTGACTTCTAACTGAGTGATACTCTGCAGAGCTAAGGGATACTTCAGAGCACAGCATTCCATGACCTATTTAATGGCAAGTAGCGATGGACTTACTGGATACACAGCCAAGTAACACTTCTTCAAAACGTAACTTTGAGTCAAACAGCAAACACACAAAGTTCCCTGTCACTACATCATCTGTTATAGTTCACAGGTCCCCCAAATGCTACATTTTGCAAAGCATTGCTTTCTTTTAATTTTCTGGATACAGTTGTTTACCAGTGAATTGTACAAGTTTCATACCTATAAAAGCCTCAGTATTCTGTTGTTATTACTCTAATTTTTTTTATATATATCCCTGAGAGACATTTGCATTTTTGGTTCACTTTAAAGGTATCTCTGAACCAAAATGATACACCAAATCCCTCCAAGATACAGAATAATTTAGACATAAGATCAAGTCTCAGAAACCATTTCTTATGGACAGTAGCAAATGTTTATCCATTCCCACTAGCAGAGTTTACTCAAGGCTGGTGAGCATCCTCCAGTATAACATGCAACCATGTAGAAGTAATACCAATTTTAGACAAATTGGATCATTGCTGAAACATTCAAATGTATTCTCAGCAAATATTTTCATGAGTTCTCTGAGTAATCACTGTCTGGCAAGGGTGATTTACCAGTGTCCAGAAGGACACCAGTTGAGTGCTTTGCAAAGGATAAAAAAAAGAAAGGGGAGTGGGATCTCAAAAGCAAGAAGGAAGGTCATGTTGTTCATTCCCCAGACAGAACAAGAGCATTTATGGCAAAAACATTTCAATAAATCATGTCTTAATAGAAGCATTATCTACATCTCATGTTATTTTGGAGTGATCCTAATGCACATATTGATCTTCATGTTGTACTGCAAGTATTTAAGTTCATGTCTTTGCAAAGAACTTTTGAAAATACAAAAATTAGAAACACACTGTGCAATTTTTTTAGCCTTGTTTGTCGATCGCTTTCCACAATCCACAAAAACTGAAGAACAAATTAGAACACACAGTCCTCATCCTGCAGGGTATGCTTTCTCATGTCAAATAAGTTTTATATGTTTGTATGTATATATGGCAACAAAATAATTCGGAGTCCTGGCAGAGGAAATATTAGGATCTCTGTTAATTACTCACAGCAGCCATACAAGTTACTGAGCAAAGACTCCCTCAGATATAAATCATGCCCTAAGAAAAAAAAAATCTAGACTCTAAAAAGTTTCTATCCTGTTTCTGACAAGGATGAAGAGATTAAATGACACTCCCTGAAGTGTTAAGGGAAAAAATGAGAGGGATGCAGCAGCCTCCCCAGTCCCAGCTCCAAACTGAGCAATAGTGCTATGGATTCAGTTGGAGAGGTAAAAGGGTTACCAAGCAAAGGCTGTTGCAAAGCATTACAAAACAAAGGAGTTTTAAGGGCTAGCGTTAAGCAGAAGATTTGAATCTTCTTGAGTAGTCAAGAGAAATGGAGAGACTTGCCCAAGAAAAAGCTTTTCACTGAATGCATTTAGGGTTGGTTCAGGAAAGAAGCAACTATTAAAGGATCCAAAGAGGCCGAGTGACAGGCTGATAATGCAATTTTCACATCTGATTAGTTCATTATTGTAACTTGATCCTCCATCTCAGATATTTTTTTACGTTGGCACGATCTATCCCTGGGAACTCGTAAAGTGTTATGCTTTAATGTGTGGTTTACTAGCTTGAAATAGAAGTACACAATGTGTGGTGGTACAAAACTCTGCCAGGAATATTCTGCAATGGATTCCTGCAAGTCTGCAGGTTCTTCCCTCCTTTAAGTTTCATATCAATATGTAATTGTTCTTTGGTGCTAAGAATTCATTGTTCCATTGATTTTGCTGGTTTTTAGAGTCCCAAATCCTTATAAATAGATTAGAGGCCAGAAGTTTAAATTAGGAAGAGAAAATTGTAAAATGAAGGTGACAAGATACTTATCCCAATGACACAGTGTATTTCTAATTTTCTTAATTTTAACCCTCATGGAATCTTTCCTCAGAGCAAGGTCACATGATACTAACATATAAAAATACTCTAAAATACAACAGTATTAACTTCTAATATTAATTTTACAAGTACAGGTGGTATATTCCTTATCCTGAAACTGCCTTCCTTTGAATAATCTTGATTTTTAAAAACAAGAATGGTCCACAGAAACGCTGATGATTGCAGGATGAGGCTGAGAATTCAGGATGACAAGCAGTGTTATCTCATCTGTCTACAATTCCCTTTCACTAAAGGCTGGTTTTGTTACATGGCTCTGAAATTACTAACCACCAACAATGTACTAGTGTTAAACTATTCTACTGTACCAGTGGAACAGAACTAAATGAAGGGCAGAAAGAAATCAAAGTGCAAGTTAGGTGAATAAAAGTGATAGACACACACACTCAACAACACGGCTTGAAGTGCTGCACTTCACAAGCAGGCTAGCAATGCAGATGTCTTTCCAAGGTACCTTGGTACAGCAGGTGACATTTAGAAAACTGACTAGAAGCAAAGAGAAAACAGCCAAAATTCCAGTTTTATTATATTCTACAAGTAACAACACTTCTATCTCTAACACTTGTTTATATTATTAAGTATTCTTTAGGTAGCATCATATATCTTTATTTTCCCATTGTTAAAAAAAAATCATTGTGTCTGGCGTCGTTGTGTCTTTTGGAGTATGGACTAGTGAAAAACAACTGATAAATGCTTGCACTGGCATAAGGCAACCACTGTGCTTTCTTGATCCTACAACACAAAACAGGCTGTACATTTCTAGCAAGAGCAACCTGATATGCAAATTAAACAATCTTTAGTTCACTTGAGCTGTTTTTTATAAGTAAGATACACCACTTTGATGCTATTGCTACACATGCATTTTTTTGCACATTTCTGGATGAACTGGGCAATACAGCTGGAGGTGAGACCACAGCTCTTCCAGGCAAACCCACGGCAGCTGCAGTGGAGCTACTTGGGCTGGGGATCTCACAGAAAACACGTCAGTGTGGGGTTTCACATAAGCACACTGCCCCAGTACATACTTGTGACTCCTGGAGACCCTGCCCAAGCCCTAATGGAGGGCTTGTCCAAGCCTTGCTCAGCGAGTCTGTCAGCACCAGCTAAGCCAAGACCATCCTGGGCAGGAACACCCGTGCCAGACTCGCACTTCCAGCCTCTGTGCTGCTCCCTGGCCATGCGAGCACCTGCTGCTGCCACGCTGGCTGCCAGCAAAGGTGTCCCAACTCTGCACCAGTGTCAACAAACAGGGCAAGAGGAAAGGGAGATGATGACCCTGTGTGAGAAATAGCACATGGCTACTCCTGAACACGTGGCCGAGCTTTGCCTTGATAAAACGCCTGCAAGGGAAGTGGTGATCTCCAGACACGTAATCAACTTAGCCTGGCCACCAGCAGGCAACAATTCAATCAGCACCTGCGAACAGCACTGTGGGTAACTTGATTTGGAGCTATTAAAATTACTTAGAAATAAGAGGACTATGTAGTGTCTTAAATGACTCCACCCCACCATTATTTTCAACAGGAATTTCTATGAGCCTGTTTCTATGAGGTATGGAATGCAATTCCATACCTGTCAGCAATCAAACTGAAGGGATAAGCTAATGAAAAGGAAATAGTCCCTCTGTTTAAATATGAACTGAGGTCTACATGCAGCTGAGGAGTACAGAAATCAACTCCAAGATATGCAAAGCTGGATACAAGACTTGCCAGGGCGTTCAGTGTTTCATCTGTCACTCAGCAAGGTGCACTGAAAACAGCTAGAGAATTCAGAAATTACCCCAAGCACTGCAAAGATTCAGATTTAAGCTCTGGCACAAAACCTTTCCTTAATTTTAAAACTGATCACATGAAAATATTTCAGTATCAGTGTTTTCATGTTTTAGCCCACACCTTGTCCCTAAGAAAAGTAACTCTTCCTCCCCACCATGTCATGCCATTTTATAGAGGCAGACCTGACAAACTGGGCAAGGTTAACAGGATGGTGCTTTAAAGTTTAGCACATCCCAAAATGGAATGGTCTCAAGAAAAACATCAAGCAACAAGTTTCAAATCACTCTGGAAATCTTTGGGCGCTGAGTGTTTGTGTTACAGTCTGTAACACAGGCTGTGAACCTTGAAATATTTCTCAAGTAAAAACTGTGGTGTAAATTTGGGATTTGAGTCCCAGGTGCAAGGTCCCAGGTGACTCAGAGTTATGTTCAGTCTCACAGCTTTTAACACTTTCACCTGGCTATTTAAGACCTTGCATGGCTTATTTTATCCTTACACATAAAACCAGTCAAAACAATACTGGTTACCAAGTGTGGTAACCAATCTGATCACTGATCATCCGAACAATGTGCTGATGATAAAACCCACCTTCCACAACTAAGGAATAGAGTGAGAACAAGGTGAAGTGGTTTAGTATGTGTATAAAGAAAGCTTATTAGCCAGGTTTGAAATGCAAAAGAAACCCCAAATTACAGAGAAGTCCAAGCTGGAGGGAACAGCTGGAGGTCTCAAGCCCAGCATCCTGCTCAGAGCCAGGTTGTCTGTGAGATCAGGGTGCTCAGGTCTTCACCCACCTGAAAACCTATCAGGATGAAGTCTCCAAACCTCTCTGGATACCCCTACTCCTCGATTGTCCTAATAGGGGGAAAACTTTACATCCTGCCACACTGGACATCTGTCATTCCAGCTGGTCTGATTCTTACCCTACTCTTTTCCTCAGGCTATTTCTCCAGAGTCCTGTGACCACACACCAGGTCAGCAGCACAGTTCCAGGGGCAGGCAGCCAGCAGGGCGCAAGCAATGAGCCCAACATCTTCAACAGCAGTCTTGCTTGCATTCACAGCAGAAGTGCAAACTGCTCTGCAAAACCCCTAAACATTTAGGCCTTAGTCCATGGGCCTAAAAATCATCTGCCATGTGAAAACAATGGCAAGAAACTGAAGTAAACTATGTGTCCTAGCCACCTGCTGACATTCGCAAAGAGATATTCACAGGAAGAAAACCCAGAAACACACCTTAAAAAAAAACCAAAAAAAAACAACACAGAAGGAAATTCAAAATGGTCTTGGTGTTCTGTTATTCTCAAAAGCAGTGGGGACCTGCAGGTGCTGATTTTTTTAGCCCTCAAGGGCCAACTCTTGGTGTGAATAGTGAGAGATGGAAATTATTTGCATCGTGGACACAGTGTTCTGTATTTTGTATTGTGTAAAAGTTGCAAAAGCCCAACCATGGGGAGGAGAAGGGATTTATTCCAGTAATGAAAAGGAAGTAGAGAGTGATGAAGGTGAAACATTTTGCTGGCCTGTCACAGTTAATGTAAAATGGCATAGGAATGGGAGCACACTTTTGAGCATTATAGAAATGGCATAATGAGATTTCCTTATCAACTGGAGGAAACATGATTGAATAGATTATGATCTCTGAAAGAAACGGATGTAATTTACCTTAAATTATCAAGTGCTTATGAGAAAAGACTTATTCATGAAATAATCAGAATAACCAATACAAAGGGCCTACATATACAAAACAAAAGCTCCCTTCACTGTTCTTGCTCAACCATTCTTAACAAATAGACATCAAAAGACCCATTAAAGCTAGTTAGCTGTTGCATTAGTCATTTGCATATGAAAAATTAACTGCTTGTCTGAAAGCACCAGTACACAGTTTTGGGGACATGGCTCCTTTTTAGCACAGAAAATATTATCCTGCAGTAGTTACTCAGCTTCAATGCAGCAGAAGATGGACTCGGGTGTGGTAGGAATCCACATGACAGAAAATGACTGCTAGTACTGGAAAAAAAAATGGAAGGCTTTATATTCTCAGTGTTAACTCTGCTACAGAGGGAATTCCTTTGGTACTTCTCACTTCCTTGGTTCAGTGATGATCACATAAAAACGAATGACAAATGTTAGGGCTGTTTGGGGCTCATCAAAATGATGTATCTACAGGACTTGCCTCCAGCTCATTTTCCAGCACAGCTTAGTGAGGCCATACAGGGTGCAAAGACAGGCTGCTGGAAGCATGAGCCACCTGATATCACTGGCAATTCCTCAGTCACAGGGAAATCTCACAGTGGAGAGAAGCTGACCTTTGGCTCCTGTTTCGCTAGAGACAAGAGTAAATGCTCATACCATACAAGAAAAATTTGTCCAAACTAATGGGCTTTAGACAGAAGTCATCACTCATCCCATTGCCAGAATTTCCAGTCCTATTCAGAGCCTCACACAAGAAGACAGAGATCAGAGTGTGAGGTACAAGGAGATCCTGTTTCAAGAACTCTTGAGAAGGACAGTACTTTTCACTGGCTGTTCGTTAGTGAATCCCCAGTCAAGACACCATAAAGGAAAATTCAAGCTGATGAGCATGAAATAAAGTGTTTTCTTACCAAAGTTCCCCAAGCTGATCTCTCTGGTGTCTACTCGCATCTCTAGAGCCTTCACTTGCTTCAGATCATCTACCCCTGTCAAATTTTTCTGTAAAGATAAGCAGAAATATATATGTGCTTTCATGCAATAAACCAGATGTCATAGCAACAAAAAGGTGCAGACAGATTTTCAACCAGTGTTTTGCCAACATATATTTCAGGTCAACATGGCTAGATGTGCAATCACATTGAAATGAATGAAGTATTCAAAGACCTTTCTTCCTTGTAGCCCCAAATACTCTATTCTCCCAAAACTTATACGTTGCTTAAAGAGTCAAGGTTCAGGGTTACATTCAAGCTGCAAACCAACAACAGACCTACATGCCAGCCACCTTCATTTAAACAGTATGTCCATACTTTAAGATCTGCACTAGTCTTGCACTAATCTTCAGCAGGCAGAAAGTGGTAACCTTAAACATCGCCTGTAATTCAAAAGGTGTTGGTAGTAATATGACAAAACATGCTGTTTACCTTTTAACCCAAAACAATACAAAGAAACATGATTTTAGCTCAAGCAGCTCACTTTTCTGAAAGAAGACTACACTAATTACAAGAATTATGAATTTCTTTGAAAATATCTAAGCAATGCAAATAGAGGGTTTCAAAATCCTTCATTATTTTTACAAAGTTGTAGTAATTGGATGAACCATTGCATTAAGCAAGGATGTGTGTGAATGCAGACTCTTTCCTAATCTTTCCTAATATCCTGAAGTCTGTGTTGATAGATACATGTAGTATTTTGCCTTGGCAGAGGTAAGCAGAAGGAACAAAACAAGCAGAAGCTATACACAGAGGAGAGAGAGAAGCTTTAAGACTGCTAGTGAAAACTACAGCAAGGCTGTGAAATCCTGAGATGCGAGGCTGTGACTCCACAAGGAGCTGAAGCAATCTCACATTACTACTGCCCTCTTCCCCTATTTCTTCCTATGATCCAGCTTCACTCATTCAGGGCGCATATCCCACCACCTTCTTTGCATCAGTTGAGTTGCAGGAATTCAACAAAGCAGACCAGAAGAACTGCATCCTTTCTTCTGAGTTAGTGGCTCATGGAGGAGTCTGAAACAATCCTTGAGAAATGAGAAGCAAGGTTTATTTGTGACACTAACTGCCTGAAATTGTTGATGCTATATGTAGTGGTGAAACTTCTAAATTTTCACCTTTCTGTGTCAAAATAGTTAAGATGTGGGGCTGAACATGTCCACTTCAAAGAACTGCCTGACCCTGGCATCAGAGTCTCCTCCTCAATGATGCAACCAAGAGCAGAGATTGAAAGTATTGTCATCAATCTTTCGGGGCTTTTCTTGAGGTAAAGGCAGAAAGTAATTCAGTAACCACCATGTACAGGAGACAAACTAAAAAGCTACAACACTATTAAAAAGCTACAACATTCTTTAGGGTTTTTAATAAGGGAGAACTTATTCATTAGAAGGGAATGTGTAGGATGACCTCTGCTTATGAGTTTTGGGAAGAAAAAATAACCACAAGAATATCCAGTTAATTTTGCAAGGAAAAAATGGTGGTTGCAACATTCCTGCTCATTAGGTAACATTTTGATTGTGCACAAGTGGCTGCAACTTCCTCTGATGGCTCCACATCCTCTTACAAAGGACCAAAACCAGTCTGAGTGTAACTGACATGGCAATTCAAAAGGACATGGTTTGCAGAAAGAGCTGAGCATTCCTTCTTGAAAAACTGTCCCCCTTTATAAGGTCTTGACTTGTACTCCTAAGAAACAGAATTATCCAATATCTTCAACTGCTTTTGAATTGTTTCTAAAACATTATGTTTAAAATTATTTTTTAATCTTTTTTTTTTTAAACCCTGTGATTTTAAGCAGGCTGCACATAAGAAAGCTCCTAAGACTGTATCAGCCACCATATGCAGCCACCACAAAAAGTGTTTTGCTCTTGCAAAGGCAGCAAACTTAACAGCTACAGACTGCTTTCTCTCTCCAAGTGAACACAAGATCCCTCATGGCAAGACACATTTTGCAGTAACCCTTTGGAGCAGATGACACTGTCTGTCACATAGCACGAGATTATGTGTGAAATGAGAGCTAGCTGATGTCCTGGCATAAAAGCATGCACTCGGATTGCTGGATTTGGATGCAAGCTCACTGTCATTAAAGGAAGAAGCTTCTGAAAAATACCTCCCTACTTGCCATCAAAACAGTTTTAAGAGCCTACATCAGAACAGGAAGAAGTCTCAGAAGAAGTAATAAGCTTTGGGTCACACACTTTGTCAGTTGAGTAGCAAAAGGTCCTGACACCCCAAGGAGCCTTCACTCCTTTTTTTGTTCTTTTCTCCTTTGCTGTCTGCAAGTTCCCTGCATGCTGTCCTTCCCCTGCTGTATTCCAGACAGCCCCCCCTTCACAGTTCTGCTCCCTGATCTTTTTTTTCAAAATCCAAGTATAAAACCTGCATGAAGTCACATTCTCTCCTCATCTAGGGTTCCCTCTTTCTCATACCAGGGATTACCAATGTCATTCCTTACCCTCCTTTTCCTCTTCCTGACCCACTGTTTGTACCTTTTCCACTGTCTGAGAAATGAGCTGCTTAATGTACCCGTATTTTTGTACTGCAACAGGCAGAACTGTGACTCCAGTGCTGGAAAGGGTTATTGGCTGTCACCACCAGCTCTTTGAACTATAGATAGCTGCCTTGAAGCATGTGCTAACCAGATGCTAAAAACCCCATATATTCTCAATGCCCACCTCCCTGTTCTGCACTTCCAAGAGTCTCCATGACAATCATGGTCCTTCCATCTGCTGATGGCGAGGAGATGCTGGGACAGCTTGAAACCAATTTGCTGTGGGATGCACAAGTTAGTGTAGTACATGAAGGAAATGGGAAATGCTCTTGGGTGGAGGATATGAGCTTATTTAAAGGCACAAAAGCACTGAGACCCCAGGTGTTGATTGCAAGCGAGTCAGCAAGCAAAGGTCAGGGTGGCAGTTCAAGAGGAGGATACGTGGGGAATGGTTCCTGTGGAAGATAGTTAGGACATTACTACTCTGCAGACACCATTCTTGGCATGCTGGTGCACCTGCAAATGAGATACTTCCCATGTCACAGCTAAAATTCTGACACCAGAAGTGGAGGACATTTAAGCAAAGATGAAACCTATTTAGCAGGATCTCCTATTTATGCTGCTGTTTAATGTCAAAACATGGGAATCTTCATCAAAATTTGAAAGGAGGGACATTTTGGATGTATTTTGCTGAAAGAGGAAAATAAAATCATGACCCAACACACTGAAGGGGTCGTCAGCTTGGACAGAGAGACGTCTGTCACCATGTGGATAGCAGCAATGCTACAGTGCTCTGTCTCATTTCATTCCTAGGGACATCCCAGGGCTAGGACAGGCTCCTGCCCTAATTCAGAGGTGTCCCACTGTGGTTTCAGGTAATGACTGCCTGCCCATAGCTTAATGGGCTGTTCTGACAGCCAGGGACAGAATGTCTCTGCTGGTGCCCCAGGAATGCTTACAGACATGGAGGTGCTGTACCATCTAGGTATTTCTTTGGCGGTTTCCAGCTGCTCAGCTTTCACATAGAGCAAACAGAAATGGACCAACAGTCTGTTCTAGCCAAAGAGTGGGATATAGTCACAGTTATTCTAGGTCAAAAAGATACCTTGAAAAAACCAATATAATTCTAAGCTGAGTGTTGGTGTTCAGAGAGGACTCTGCTTGCTGCCCTTCTGCAGCCCTGCAAGGTAGGTATCAGTTAGACAGAGACATTTTCTGAAGAATCAAACATCAAAATCTTCCTGGCACGTCACATTCAAAGAGGTGGCCTGAAAGGTTGATTCTGAGCAACAGTTTTACACTCCACTGCAAATTTGTTTATTTGAAAGGAGACATTTCCATGGTAAAGCACGGCACAAGTCTTTGAAGATATTTTGAATACAGGATGAGTAAAACGAAGATGAATGAAGTTCACATTACATTTTTTCACCTTCTTCAAAAGGGGAGTAAAACTATTTTTCATGAAGAAGTTATTGGTAAATAATTTAGCCAGTATTTTAAGAAGCAAGACCATGATGTTTCACAAACCATTCCCACCATGCAAAATGTTTGGCCAAATGTCTGGCCAGCTGGGGACTGTGCACTGGTTTGGAAAGCTTCTCTGACTGACAAGAAAAGCCAGTAAGTATTCTGTAAAAAATTGTAAGTGAGAAATACTTCTGTGCTTGCAGAGCTTCCCAACTGGCAGAGCAGTCACCTGGGGATGCTGGGAAATCCAGTTCAAGTCCCACTTGCAGCTATCTGGAGATTCCTTAATTGGCAAATAATATCTGTTCAGTCAAAACTGGCATACACAACTGATATCTTCTCTCTTCCCTAGATTTTTCACATATTCTGAGAAAAGTAGGCATGTTGCTGAAGAACAAGTTGCACGCAGCTGTCAGAGAAATATTTCCAGCTGTGCATTTATTTTGCTGATCCTGGTTAATTTGGCTAAGACAGGAATTCCTGAGTGGTGAGCTTGTTCTCTTTGAATACTACACCTGTATGCAAATTCTAGATTCATGTCCATTCATGTGTTTATTGCTTTTTTTTTCAAATTCCCAAGTCAATTATAATCTCTCCTTCACAAAAAAAAAAAAAGCTAAAAGTATGACAAATTTTTTTTCTAAGAAGAATAATATTTGCAAATGAATAGGCCTTAAGTGATTCAATGAAAGGGAACAGAACTTCTCTGTGGCCCCACATCCAAACTTCCTTTCAAAATGGCTAAATGCTGCAGATGCCCATAACTAAAATATTTAGCTGTATTTCACTACTTTCTGCACATACATATAAATACATTCCCCTCTCAGCTCAGATGAAGAGATTAGCTAGGTGCTACAAAAAGAGATTTTATTGGCTTATATGGGAAGTGTAGATGAGGGCAGTAGATAAGAAATTTAAGTAGTGGTGGAGGTATCAATAAAGATGTCTTTATTCTTGTGCAGAAGGCCCCGAGTCATGCCAGCAGATCCACATGGATAGGCCCTTGCCCAGTCTTGCTATCTACAGTTCAGCTCCTCACTGACTCATGCTGGGGATTGACAGTCCTGACAGCCTTTTTTAAACCAGTATTAAGGATCTGATGTGGCAAGTAGCTGGGAAATCTAACTATTGCAAACTTCAGCAGGCATGTAGGGCACCAGAAACAAGATGGGAAGTTTACTGATCTCCCAGAAGTAGCCCGTGTCACTCCTGTAGGAGGAAAAAAATTCAATTTCAACTGTGTGCTGATCTAATAGGCAGTCAGGAGTGGACAGGATAGTAGACATTCCTACACAGATTTTTGCTTAGATTTGTTTTAAGGATTTATTTTCCCTCACGGAGATATTAAAAAAGTTATAACCCAACATTAATTCTTTTTCCTGTCTAGGAATTAAATACACAGACAGTAGCTACAATCATTGCTCAAGATTGTGTCACTGGACATGGAAAAGTCAAGACTGTAATGTCATTTTATGTTAGTTAAGCACTGGTGGCTGTAAGTAAATGAATATCTGAGTTTTTTCATATAAAAGCATGCAGGAGTGTGTGCATGCATACAAATTCAAAGATTTCTGATGTGAAAATTTGAATGTAAAACATCAGATGCCTAAGTAGCAGGATGAACACTAATACAACAACTACAAGTCTTCCCTACTGTAAAGGTATTAGTGTTAGGAGAGGAACTTATAAAAGGAAAGCTCTGAAACTAAAGGAGGCTCTGTAATTTTCTTTTTCCAGTTCACAGTATTACCTCTACTATCTCCTGCCTTGAGCAATCTAATCTAACTTTGAAACCAGATATGCTTGGAGCAGAAGATCAAACTGGCAGACCTCCAGAGGACCCCTCAAACTTTTTTAAAAAAATTATACATTTCCAATGAAGGATTCAGCAGATCCAAATTCAGCCAAATTCAGTTACTTCCATTCCCTTACTCCACCTAATTTATCAAGATTCTTGATGACCAGTTTTTTCCTCAAAGCCATTTATCTTACAACTGTGAGGAAAACTTGCTGCAGAAGAAAAAGGGAAACAACTGAGCCATTTCAGCAAGAATCCAATCTGTTGTTCCTGGACCCTCCAGCGTTTTCTTTTTCCCATGAGGATGAGTGCATACCATATGAAATACACCCCAACCTCCTGAGCAACAAAACTAAACACCACATCCGAACACGTGTTCCTACGTTTGGAAAACATGATTAGTTGGAACAGGATCAATGAAAAGCAAAATTAGAGAATACTTCCTTTCTTCTCTAAAGATCACACACAAACGTGATTGGATTTTATAATGTGACAATGTCTGGAAGATCATTTGACCTTGTAAAATGAGTTTCTTCTGAGAAGTGGAATGCTTTTAGTGGAAGTCAGGAAAAGATCCTTTGCAAACAGCAGGGAGAGGACGGGTGTTGATAGGACAAAATAAAAATGTGATTAAAGACAGGTGGCGCCCTTAATTTCAGTTTCTCCACATTTAACGAAAAATCTGTGTCACAGCCCTAATAGAGTAAAAAATTAATTGCCCGTTGTTAGCCAGTTTTCAGAACAAAGTGAGAATTTGCTCACCCTGGTATTCTACAATATCTGACAAACATGCATAAGGATGGGCAGAGCAGGGAAATAGTAACAGGAAAATAACGAGGAAAATGTAGAGCTGAAAATATGAATAGGATAGGTACAAATGGAAAAGCAAGAATGCCTATCCATATAGAGGAAGATTAAAGAGTAGACCAGAAAATTGATATTGATACTAGCAGAAAGAATAAAAATGACATCTAATGATACCAACTGTTGCATCAAAAGCTTTTAACCTGTAGCTTGGGATGAAGGACAATCAAACATAAAAAGATGTTACATGATAGTGCAGCAAGAGAGCTGGCAGCAAGGAGAAACTAGAAGATGTGGTTTACATAATGGAAACATGGAATCATACAGGATTTGAAGTGAACTCTATGCTGAAACAAGGCTACAGAAGACTATACACTCTGTGGTGAATGAGCATAAAGTTTAAGTGAGGGAATCCACAATGGAAAGGAAGAAAATGGGCAATGGTCCAATGGATTTGTAGAAGTTGTCTGTTGTTCTACACAGTCCAAGAAGGCAAAATGGAAACAAACAAAAAAAAATCAGTCTAAGCCAAACTTTCCTCTCTTTGGAGGAAAACAATGCAGCAAGTGAATAAAAAGTGAAGGAAAACAAGTGTCACAAGTTTTAGAGAGTTCTTAATAATGCAGATTGCTAATGGAGACTGCTAATGGTTTCACTACAAAATAGACAGCCATCCCCCTGGAAAAAGGGCAAAATGAGTCAAATGTGCAGGCAGAAATGAGGCTGCAGTTCAAGGTGCCCAATCTTAATAGAGTCTGCACAACTAGACTTTGCAGCTTCCCCAAACTCAAACCGAACTGGTGCAAGACAGACCACTGTGAGGACAAGGAGTGAAGGTGAGTATGTGTCTGAGGAAAAAACCTTCCTCAGGAACATCTATAGGGTGTTCAAAAATCTACTTACACAACACTACAGAAGTGTGGCCCATGCCCTTTTTTGAATGTAAAACAATTTTACTTTAATGAGCCTGTATTTTAAAAGTCTATTAGTTTCCTTCTCAGAGCGCTGCAACGGATACAATCAATAACTCCTAAAATATTCACAACAATAAGACAATAAAAAAGATATTGCAATTGTATTGATTTAAGCAACACGACCTTTCAAACCATTTGACTGTCAATGGCATGTGGGTCCTTAAAGAATTATGCATGTGAAAACTTGTTTTGTATTGAATGTTGAACATTCTGAACTTTGCAAATCCAGAGAAAGTAAATTTATGGCTGCAGTGGTTTCCATTTGATCAACAAAAAGGTCAGAGAATAGATAGAGGGGATATGTTATTAAAACAAGCTATAAACACTGTAAATGTTTCCTTGACAATGTCATGTAATGTTTCCTCTGAGCAGGAAGTATCCCAGCTATGCCAACACAAATGGCAGGTTCCAAGGGTGGAAATAACTGTGTCCAGAAGAATTAGCAAGACCATGTACTTGATTTGAAAGAATCTTTGAAATGAGATTCCTTACAAATGTTAACACCCACAATCTCAAAAAAAGGGCAAAACTCAGTTGTTTAACTTCTTATCTGCATTTTTTTTAAAGTTACAAAATAATAAATAGCAGCTTCACAGGATGTAGGTAACATTGCCTTACATACACTTTTCTGCTTACTGTTTGCTGTGAACTAAAAGCAGCAGAGGTTCAGAAAGAGAACTTCTTGCCAATGAAAGAACTTCCTAAGGGTTTCATTCAGATTTGATTGAATAAGAGGGCAGCTGTTTAGGTTACTCTAATGGGCTTTGGTTCATGCCCTAACAATATAGACCAATCTGAGACATTCCCATCAGATTTATACAGGCTATTGTAGGCCACAAACACATTAGACTGGTCCAGTTCTATGCCAGGTTTTAAAAAAAGACCAAGAAGTGGCTGGAGGTTTTCACGAGGAGAGTGAATGGCATAGACCATACAACCATGCACCAATTTTTCTCCAGGATATTTAAAATATCCACTCTGCAGAAAGGGGGTTTTGCATCTCCAACCATCTTATAAACACTAAGAGACTTGGCTAATTAGGGAACAATAGTTCTGTCTAATCTACAGCACATGGTCAAAATGGTAACTGGAATGTAGTTTGGGAGTGGCTCGGGAGTGGTGTAAACCCGCAGCTGGAATATGCTCCCTGCGGAAGCTCGTGTCTCTCCACTGGTGCAGTGGATACACAGGAGATTATGGATGCTTGCAATCACCACCCTGGCTGTTGGGAGCACCTGAACCACAGCCTTGGCAGCCCCATCTGTCCTTCACAAATGCTCCCCAGCAGAAGAGAGATTCTTCTGTAGGTCTGCAACACAGAAAGCCTCTCTCCTCACATTCTGCTTTCAACTCTCCCTTCCTTTAGCACGAAAAAGTGACATTTGGTCAGCTCCTACACATCCCACAGGATTTCACCCTTAATTAGTCCTGAGCAAGTACAATACAATGTGCACCCAAGTATTCTTTCACTAATATTTCATGAAGTGAATTCCTTCACAAAGATTTCAGCATGTTACTCTCTTTCGGCAGGCTATGTACCAAAATCATTTCCTCCAGTCTAAAAGGAACATGGCTTTCAAATGTGCTTTGAAATTCCTCCCACTTTGACATGTGTAGAAAGTACTTCTATCATTTGCAGAATATTTTAATTGGCTTCTTAGCAGGACAGAGAATTTCACTAACTCAGAGGGGAAAAAAATGTGGTTTTAAAGTTACATTTCCAATCTCCAGAACAAGATTGCTGTAAATTCTTTTTCTAATGCTAAGATTCAAGGTACTCCAGATGGCATTAAAGAGATCTGTGTAGAATATAATTATGCTACCTGTACTTTTCTTCATGCTGCTTCAAGAACCCTGGCAATAAACACAGCCGCATTCATGCTGGGAATACTTTTGATATGAAATAAGGTGAAAGCAGGACAAACATTTGATATACTTTCATGAGACAAAATCTACTTTATGCAGAAATCTACATGTCAGAGAGGCAACAATCCACAGTCAGTACAATAGCAGTTGGAAGGTTAATACAGCTCTGTATACGCCAGTTTGCCTCTTCCACTTCATTAAAAAGTTGGATGTCTACTCACCAGTTTCCTGGGGGAAAGATGTTCATCCATAAGCAGCTCTCCATCATCTTTAATCAGCGGACTGGGATTTGGGTTGCCTTGCCAATTCAAATCAGTCTCCTGGTCTTCAGATGAGCCTGGATGAGAAACTCTGTCAGGATTCCACTTCAGGTCCATCTCAACATGCTTTGAACAAAAGGATAACAACCAGTCTGATTTTTCTACCTGTATTTATTATTTTCCTGTCAGCAAAATCTATTTTGACTCCTATTGCAAGACAGAAAATGCCTGTGGAGATAAAGGTTTCTGGTATCTTTAATCAGCATGAACCCAAAGCTATGCATTAGGTAACACAGGCTCTTCCTTTTGTTCACCCTCAAGAGCTACCCAAGTCCCACGCCTCTTTCAGCTTTGAGTGTAAGCTTTCACAGCAAACTGTTGTTTGCAGGTATACAAGAAGTCAGGCATGCCTCTAGCTCTGTACAGAGAAGAAAGCTGAGAACAAACAGTTCAGGACACCACTCCTTTCCAACCTTCTCACTACTCCACTCATCCTTCTCCGGTGTCAATGAGCTTCCCATCCACACAGGTTCCCTGCCTACCCCTTTCCTCTTGAGAAACATGAGCAACATTCAGCAAAACTCTGCTGGACTCCAGACTGCCAGTGCCAGTACCAAGACTCAACACCACCTCTCTCGAGCATTTTGACCTCTGCCTGCAGGGAGCATGGACAGAACCTGTCTGTATTTGCTGTCCTAAATCCAACATCCCAGCACTGTTTACTGACTCTAGGTAGGCAAGCAATGGCTACCGACTTCTAGTTCTGAAAACAATCTTGGAGAAAATAAATTAAAAATACAATTTAAATAAAATTGTGTATGCTTCAAGTGAGGAATGAAATACAAAGTTTGAAGATGAAGCACTCCAAATGTGGTCATTTTTCAATTCCCAAAGATATCACTTTCACAGAAGTATTAACAATTAACTTTGAAATATGAGAGTAAGCATATGTACGCCCGTTAGAGTCAAAAAGCAATCAGCTGCACCCAAATGGTACAAGCATTACTGTGATTTATACAGCTATTTACTACTACTTGGCAACAAGGAAGTATCACAGCTGGAAACACTGCTGCAACAACAAAAGGCTAGACTAGAGAAAAGCCGTCTTGCTCTGCTGAAGGGACACCTGCAGTTTTGTTCTGTTCTCCACTGCGAAGCAATATTTATTCCTAGTGCTGGAAAAGTAATTAAATGATCAAGCTAATCATAACTGGCTGACAAAGTATCAGTGGTGGCCAAGACCTGAGGATTACCACTTTCCTTCCTCCTCATGCTAATAAACAGTTAAACACAGGAGTAACTTCTGTTAGGACAAATAGGAGTTCTGACTGCTCAGCTGGTCATCTCTGCTTGAGAAGACTGACTCAACAGAAGGTGAAAGAGGTTTGGATCAAAGACGTCTTCCTCCGACTACTCAAGTCCAGTCAAAATCATTCACTTATACAAGAAAAAGAAATCTGTGCTGTCAGAAAAAACAGCGGCTCTTATCCAAACAAAAACAGCAACAAGAACCTGATGATACCCCAAACCTCTCCCTGCAGAATCCCCTACACTAGGAAGGGAGGAGCCAAACCCTCAGATTCCTTCTGTACCCTCATCAGGGTAGAAGAAGCCCACAGAAAGCAAACCCTATTTTTTCCAGGTCACTGGGCCTACATGGCAAGTACTCCTACGGGAGAAGCTGACTGCTCAAATGTGTTACACCTAAGCCACAGCAATATTCAATGCCTAAAAAACATGTACAGGCACAAATTCTTCATTGCCACCCGACACCTTTCAATTTTTCTTACTGGCTTATAAAAGAATCACCATAAAGTGAATTGAGTAGTGATAGCTGCAGCTTCTAAAACCTCAGTATGCCTATAGTAGGGTAAGGACAACTTTCATACTTCAGCCCATTAGCAGGGAAAAGAGACCTCAACAACACTGTGTCTTGCATTTTAGAAGAAAAGTTACAATACACAAATTTCTATTACCTGTTTCTTTTTCTAATGAAATCTAGAATTTCTCAGACTTTTCCCCTCTACTTCCTTTAGAACAGGTCAGTATGATTTAGTCAGCACAGATTTGCAAGAGTCATCAATTGCCCAAGAAGATTAAAGAATCTTCTGTGATATGAAGACCTTCTGGAGTTGCCATTATTTTCCTAAGAAGGAATTATTTTGGTCAATAACTGATTTGGAGTAGAATATCCTTGTCACATAAATTCTGGAATCCTTTGCCAATTGCACAAGACTTGTGTAGGATTGTGTGCAAGTACTGGTGGTTCTTTCTAACTCAAGTGAGGATTGTTAGTACCCAGAGATAATCTTGCATGTTATCAGAACAAAGTGAAGCGATAGTCAGAGAACACTGATGTAATGTGTGAGTGCAAAATGAGGTAACAGCAGGATTTTGTAGATGCAGACTGCAAAGAGTCAACACACTTGCATAAAACAAATTACTGCTCTCCCTCTGTTGGGCCATCACCACATTTCAGAACATCCTCAAACCTTTGAAACATGTTGATACAGCATTTGCTTTCGGCTTGACAAGGAGATCAATTTGTGGCTTAATATCTGAAGTAATACTTTGTTTTATACTTCCTGCTATTGATCTGCTCTTGTAATTATTGTAACATTGGATTAACGAGGAGAAAAGTATTTTCATTACAAATTGTTTGGGATCAAGTTGAATTATTGTCAGCAAGCAAAACTATTTTTAACTATGTTTCTATCACTTCAAAGCTTTCTCCAGAGAAAAGAATTCCCTCCTGAACATGGATCAAAATAACATGCTCAAATTGAGACCGTAGAAAAATTAAGAGTGCAGGAATCCTAGTGGTGAGGTGCCAATATTTTGTAAAGGAGTTCCATGAACCTCTGAAATCTCCAGCACTGTGTAGGAGTAAGAAGGGGGCCTGGCACAATATTTGTCCTCCTAGAGACACAGGAGTCACATTGCTCATTTCCATCAGGTCCATGTGATAAACCTACAGCTCTGCCAAATGCACAGGACAAGCCAATGCTGACCCAAAGCAGTGTCAGCCTCAGGGGGACAGTTTACAGGGACTGCAAAGACCTCTGTTGTCACTAAAGAAGTCTGAAAAGTCATGAACATGAAGACTTCCTTCACGGAGAAGATGGTTGCATTGGCTGTATGTTGGATCCATTTCCTGGAAAGAACCATTCCTGCAGTTCTTTGTGGGACACACAAGGATGGAAGCTGACTGCACCTAGCAAAAACCTCCAGTGAATCCAGTGGGATAGCACAGCGATACCAGTAAGCACATGAGTGTGTCAGGGGAAGACAAAATGGCTGGAAATTAATGGAGTTTTACAGTGCACGTAAACACTGAGAAGAATAAAAGATTGAAAGAAACCAATAAATTTGTTTCTGCAGGATATGCACCAAAAGTCTTAACTTGGCAGGCTCTTACTCGTTTGGATAACTAGAAGCAAATAATCATTGAGTGCAGGAGAAATCAATGAGATGGAAGATTTTGAATTCTACAAAGAGTTAATCTGCCAACCTTCTCCACTGCTGCCACTCTCCTTACCCAAGTGAGCATGTGTAATCATGGTAAGTTATTCAATTCACAGACATGTTGTGACAGTTCATTAAAAACTGCAGGACATTTTCAACATAAATAAATACCAGTAATAAAAACCATTATTAAAATTAAATGATCCTTGGAACAACGTGTTATTTAAAATCCCCTCAGAAAACTGTAATTTTCTAGAAAGAAATTGGCCAAGAATAGTTCTTTGATGTTCCTAGGGTCTGACAATCTGGTAAGACTCCAGGATTTTATTTTCCTGCTACAAGATTTATTGAAGAGTCAGCAATAGGATTGTGTATTCTTCATTAAATATATATTAATGCACATTTCAAATTTAGCAATTGCCAGAAATGTTTGACTTAATATTAATTACGGCTTCTTAGGACTGGAAAAAAAATCTCTGAATTGTGTGACTAGACATGATAATTTCTAATGCAGCCTTCACGACATTACCTAAACAGCTTGTCCAAGCAAATAAGTTACTGTTTAAAAACAAAACAAAAACAAAACAAAANAACAACTCCCCCACAACAACAAAAAACCCCCAAACAATGGCAATTAATCAAAATTCACTCTAGGAAAGGCGTATACCTCTAATATTAACATCCCATACAAAAAAGAATCTCTACTGCCTCAGTGCAGTTTCTCAACCAGCATGCTCTCCTACTCTGTGGCTACTCATGCCTTCACTGGGCACTGGCCATTTCAGTGGCCAGTCTCTGGGTCCACATCTATATTTTTTGGTCACCAGCCAAGACATTCTCTAGGAAAAACACCCATTTGAGAACCATTGTGCTATCTATCCCTGCCTGATAGGAAACTTGCACTGCAGACTTCCATTTCACTTGTCTTGCGTAACGTAATTTTTGTCTGTTTAATTCAGAATCACAAATTACAGTAGTGCCCATACTGTAACCACTGACACAGAATGAAAACAAAGAATTCTGTATTTACTACGGATTTGACAAAACCTTTGGTTTACAAGTCCCAAGGGAACTATGAGTGCCCTAAGTGTAATTTTGCACAAGTGCACTGCAGATAACCTCTTCTGGAAAATAACTGTTTGGGCAGCTGGAATTTACTATGATGTCATCAGGAAACTACTGTTACAATAATCCACCCATAATGGCAAAAACAGTTCCTGCAACATTCATGTAATATAAAGCATCCTGCAACACATCAGTCTATTTTAGCGGGTGCAGCTTCTAAAAAGATGAAAAATAAGACACCAGTCCTGTTATTAATGTAAGGAGTTTTTTTCTGTGTATGACTCTACAATCTGATGTTAATCTTCTGGTTTTGTTAAGCAGAACAAGATAACAAATAGTTCAGTAATGCTACTTTAATATCAAAGGATCATGCAAACACTATAAAGAGCATTCATAAATATTCCACTTCTGTGCCCCACTAAAGAAAAAAAGGCTTTTAAGGGAAAGCTGAATTATTAAGATAATAATATCCCATTTAATATAATTAAAATTTCACTGACTTGAATGACACTGAATGACTCGAATGCTTACCATTATATTTTTGTGTAACTGTTCAGTCAATTTGAGGCCTTGGTTCAAGCATCCAAATGTGCATACAAAGCAAGTGTGCTGATTTATCTCATTGTTTACCTTCCTTATTTATGATTTTAAAAGCTGTAAGAGTGCTCTGACAGTTCTTTGCTATTAAATATAAATCCTGCTCTGCAATTACCACAATCACAGCAGGTAAGAGTTGGGATCTGTCCCACAGACTCCTCAGGGAAAGCTCTTGGGAGCTTTGTGGACGATGTGACACCCCCATGGACGGAGCTGAGCTCAGACTGTGCTGTCACTCGAAGCAGCAGTGATCCCAGAGAAGAAAATGCATGCTACAAACCCAGACAGAGCTGAGATTAAAAATGCCTAATATTCTTTAAAAACATAACAGCAATAATAAAAAGGTAATGCCTTTAAATGTCACCCATTTCTCCTTTATATATCTACAGATTTGATGTAGATATATAAAATAATCATTTCGTAGTTACAGTTGCATATATAATACTTTTCCCCTGAGATCCTGCTGAGCAGGATGATGAGAAATGTTTTATCATATGAGTTGGCAATGCCCCTATATTACATAATTCTGGAACTAGTTTGCCAAATTTTTAAGGAAACTTCCCTGTGTGACCATCCAGGAGCCACTCTGGCAATCACATTGCCACCATCCCAGACTTTCACTGCTGGGACCAAAGTCCCTTCACAGGGGGGGCTCCAGTGACCCCACGGGGGGCCCTCTTGTCCCCTGTACACCCCACACTCACAGTCAGACAGTGTTTGGCTCAGCCCTGAGTTTTCCTCAGCAGAGTCTCAGATGCCTGGATCCTGTAAGTAATTAAATCATGGTGCAGCAGCACAAAAACTGCTCAAGCTGGTGCCTGTCCAGCAGGACTCCCAACAAAGGAATCCCCAGGTTTTGTATCCTCCATGCCTGTGATAGTCTGGGGTCTTTCTGCTGAGCCCTTGGCTCCTGCTGTGTCCCAGTGTCCGGTCACCTGGCCAGTCCCACAGGTTTTTGTGCAAAGGGTCAGCTCCATGTCCCCCACCCGGGGCACAACCTGCAGCTCCCACTGCAGCTGCACACCCAGTACCTGCTCTAAGTGTATTCCTCAAAAACGTCCTCATAGCAGGATATAAAAGCAGGTCACTCTGTTATATGTTCTGTTATATGTCAAAGAAAAAATAAACCAAAGTCCGATCAATTGGTTTTAGAGTCGTGTGGTGGAAGGTGGTCAGTGGTGATTTCTGTCTGGCTACAAATGCTCATTGATTCTCTCTGTGCTGCAGATCTCCAGGCAGTGGCTGTGGATGAGTACGGATTATCTAAATTCTTAGATGAAACTGCAAGATGCTACAGATTGAGGGGTTTTCTTCATATACAGGTAAACTTCCTGCTACAAGAAAATGTCTCGAGACACTCTTCTACTATCTGTCCCCACAATGAGCCCTAGACAAGCAAAGCAGAGAGCAGGATATAGGGATAGCTGGTGAACAGCAGTGGTTATGGAAAAACAGAGCTCCACGATACCAACACCTTCATTCTCAGGGGATTGCCAAATGCACTTCAAATTGTTTCAGTGGACTAGACAACGGTAAGTCCCTCACCATTTTACCAAGGTCACCAGGGATCAGGAAATCACATTTAGCCCTTCATGGCCACAAGTTGCCACAAGTTTTTATCCAGCAGTGTCCAGATGTTAAATAAGGGAGAAATGAGGCTGGGCTCTAGTCCTTATGTAGGAGTCCTGTCATGGATAGCTAATGACAAGGTACACAGGAATCAACATATCTGTGCTTGTCACACACACACATCCTGCCTTAAAAGTAGATGTCACTGGAAGATGTATTTACCTTCCTTGCATTCAAAAGGCAAAATTCAGCAATTACTTAAAAATTCTGATGCTGGGCATGTTATTAGACATAAAACAGGACAAGCAAGGTTTTGCAGAATCAGTATCTTTTCAAGACAAACAAATATATTCTAATCCATGGACTCAGAACTGAGTGACAGTCCAAAGCTGCAGAGAAGAAAAACTCCATGGTTTTGGTCTTCACGCAGTTTTAAGTATCCACCATTTTGAAGAATTTCCAGATTCCAGCTAAGAAAAGGACAATAAAAAACAGACCTTTTTTTCCCCAGCTACCATTGCATTTATGAGGTTTTGGAAATACAAACTTCCATGCAAGATGAAAATGCATCATATATGGCATTTCTGAGCTTCAACATACTCTGGTTGTCCTCAAACAATTTTCCGTCCATTTTGTTTGGTAATCAAGGTATTTGAAGCAAGAGATTCCTTCCTGGCCTGCAAAGCCGTTTGAAGAGCCGCTGGGAAGTTTCTGATTTCCAATGTGTTGCTCACATGGGACAGATTGCACAAAAAGAGAGAGATTCCAGATGAACTTGTAGAAAAACACTGATCAGTGGGTGATGCCACAGGAGCATATGTAGTAACAGACATTGCCAAAATTTTTGCAAGGGCAGAAGACTCACAGTGAAAAGGAACCTTGGGAAATTGGTTTGGGCTACTGATAAGGTGGCATTACAACCACCCTGCTGGGTCAAGGCAATTACTGTAGTCAGAAACAGATCCTTTAAAAACACTATCAGAAGCAGAGATAGTCCAAAGTGATCCTTTCCCTGGCATGCCGCTGTAATTTCTGGCTGTCAGTATCTTCCCAGTCCAAAAGGTGAGCTGTGTTCAACAGGGAGATCTATGGGGAAGCAATTATTGGTCATGTCTCAGGACATGACAAATAGTCATCCAATGACTAAAGAAAACACAGACATTTCATCAGGAAGCAGTTTTAATAGCTGAGAAAGTGCATTTTTGCATTGTATTTATTCAAATTGTGGAAGACAGGCATTGGTTGCTTGGAGGCTAAAATTAGAAATTAGGTCAACAGCAGTTAGAATTATGGAGGATACATCCAACTGTCCATGCCATTCACTAATTTATAGCTTTCTTTTGCATCATCTCATTTCATCTCCTCTTCTCTCTGAAGCTTTTCATGGAAAGAATTTCAGTTCTGTCATTTACCCTCCAGGACGATCAGCTTTGCACATAAAAGTCAAGATATGGCCATAGAGACAGTACATGAACCTCCACTGTTTTCAACCCCTATTCTCGGGAGTTTTCACACTGTTTGTCTGTTTGACCAGCTGCAAGATTATATTTTAGGATAACAAACACAATAGCTGAAAGCTCTTTCCCAAGTGTCAATAATTTACTTAGGCCCCTTCATTCTACATGTTTCTTTTCCCCACTTCGAACTTGGATACTCCACTAAAATAAAGCAAAACCATGCCCAATCACCACATATGTTAGGAACATTGAAAAAAAAAATGAAAAAAAAAAGAAAACCAAGGTAGTTTTAGAGCTCCATTCTAAAAAATAATTTAAAACTAAAGATGTAAAATATGCAAGATTAACAGCTAGCTTGCTGTACTTTGAATACTGCTTCCAGATGTGTGAAGCTGCAGTCAAAGAAACGTGTGCTTTCTAATCTTTTCTTAATATCAGATAATATTTCTTTGAACTAGCCAGAGTCCACAATCTTTTCCTTTTAATACAAACATGTTAGTATTTAGTGCACCTGCCATGGCAAATGTGGTCTTCTGATTTGTAGTATAACAAGTACACGTGACCCTACTGATATAAAATAGGTTTTGCTTCCAATTTTTTTCAAGCCTACATGTGATTTCATAGAAGGTATAAAAACACTAACCTTTATAATAGTAAACTAAAATTACACAGATATCTATAAATAATTAATTTCTGTGAAAAGTTCAATAATTTTCTAATATAAAAAAATAACCACTTCATAATTCCTCACAAATAAATATCAATCCATTCCCATTAGTGGCAAACGTAGCAATCCCAAATTTATGTTATGTTACATGATGTTTCTATTTTGCAGCACTTTTTTACTATTTCAAACATTGAGGATAAATGTGATTTCTTTAATTGTGTCCCCTAAGGAACTTCAGTTAGAAAAGCACCTGCATCATCATCAATAATATCATTCTAGTCCAGTGCTAAACTCACATCTGGTCTCACATGGAATCTGCATCCTGCTTCATACAGGATCCCTTGAATTGTGTAAGAACAGGCTGATGGCAGCCCAGGCCATGGGCAGAGCCTGTTCTTTTAGTGACAGCAGTGTACAACTAACAACTTGAGCTGCTAAACTGAGATACAGGTAGAGGTGTCCATAGATCAATCCCCTGACAAGTCAGACTTACAGGAGCATAGTCATTCTCAGTGTTAAAGCCAAGAGAGAGAGCACAAAGTCCAGAAAAAAAAAGGCAACACAACCTCCACAACAAAATCCATTAATGCCAGCAACTCTGAGATCTGACATGGCTGAACACTGTATTTTTAATCCAAGATTTTAGGTGAATTGAAACCAGACAAAATAACACCAATAAAAATAATATCATTAAATGGGAGAGTAATTTTAAAAAGTTCTGAAACATTTTCAGTAATTTGTACATTTGAAATTATTTTACCTTTTCTTCCAATGCCCCTGTTGTTCTGCATCATTTCCCATTTCTTTCCAACAGAGATTTTAATTTAGTAGTCACAGCCGTTTATCTTCATTTATCTTGACTGACAGGTGCTCATAGAGTTATTTAATTGTTCCATGTCCTGCTAAAACAACAGTAAGAACACAGCCTTCAAGAGAACAAAAAACATAACAACAAAACAAACCCAAGAGATTTTGAGCACTTAGCAATTAATAAAGAGAAGTACTTTATTCACTGTAGCAGCAGAAGTCCAGGCTCAACAGGGCTTAAAAGTGGAACAGGACACAAAGCAATAGAGCCTACAAGAGCCTAATGAAAGTGCAGCTCATTAGAGCTCCCAAGGAGACCATGAGAAGGTGAAGGACTTGATAGAGAAGAATCTACATAGTCGGGGAAAAAGAAGTTTTTTACTGAACAAAAAGAACACTGATTTTCTGGTAGGAGTAAGCTGATTCTGTGTTAGAGAAAACATCACCATTGGGGTAGCATGGGATAAAAGGTTAATGTCAATATTTAGCATACTTTCACTGTATCAGTTGTCTGAAAACCTTGCCACGTAAAAGCAGTTGAAATGGAAAACAATAGCAGGAACATTTATATCAGGAATCAGTAGCTACAGAAGACAGGTACACAGCCAGCATAGCACAGGCCTCACAGACAAGACAAAGAGAGAGCTGAAGGTATCCAATTAACTAATTACTGACTGCTAAAAACTATGAGGGGGTAAAGCAAGTTTCTTCCTGTCATAAACCATTTTCCATACCACAGAGGGGTCATGAGCAGGACAGGGACCACACTTGAGCCCTTTCTGCAAGAACCTGAACGAAACTTAAAGCCCATAAGTTCTAAAGCGCAGCAAGTCTCTTCAGCCCTTCAAGAGAAGCTGAGGAGGCACCATGGAGGAGCACGTCCTCTCAGTGTGAAATACCTGGGGATACATCTACAACTCACACCTGAACAGGATTATTTATTCATCAACTTTGCTCTCCTCAGAGCTCCACCAAAACATAAAAATTAAACACGCTGTTACATCCACCAGAACATAAACAGAGACTCTCAGACCTCAGGTGCTTTCCACCTGCGCATAGGCTGGATTGCTACAATGATGCACATGCTTTGGTGGGGGTCTTCAAACTCTGGGAAGCATTGGAGGCGTCCCACCCCAGCCTGCGCGACCCACAGCGGGCGACGTGTCCCACAGCAGTCCGTGTGTCCCGCTCCGGCCCAGCGTGTCCCACACCGAACACCACGGTCCCCACAGCGGCCTTTCCTCAACGCCCCTTAAACCCGGGGGCACAAGCCCCGGGAAAGGAGGGGAACCCAGCCCCACGCCCACCACACACAAACACAAACACAGAGACACCTCCGGGCTCCCACCGCCCCCTCCCTCTCTCCCCATGGGCCGGTTCCTACCTGCCGGCCGTGCCGGAGCCGCGGGGAGGACGGGAGAGCAGCGGGCAGGGAGCGACAGCGGCCGCCCGTCGCCCGGCAACGCCGCGGCCCCGGCACCTGGAGCGGCCTCCGGGCCCGCCCATCCATCGTCCCCATCCCGCCCCGCCCGCTGCCCGCGCCGGAGGAGGAGAGTCTGGACGGTCTGCCGAGGCGGGAAGGGTTCAGGGCTGGGAATAGCCCAGGAGCGCGCTTGCAGTGGGAAAGTGGCAAGGCAAACAGCGAGAGCAACATGGGGGGAACAGGGGTGGGCACGGAACTGAGGACAGGAACGGGACGGGAAAGGCAGCAGGACCCTGTGTGGGATTTGGGTGACAGGGGGTCGCACGGCTGAAGGAGGGGTTGGGGACATCTCTGTTCCACACAACATCCAAAACTTTTGCCGGCCGATGAAAAACTAATGACATCATCATGCACAAAGGTGATCCCACACTCCTGCAGTGTGTTAAAGACTAAAAAATGCAGCTTGTGGCAGATAACAAGGCTGGTTTCACCAAATGATTTTGCATTTAAAAAACCAAAAAAACCACCAAAACGACAACAACAACAAAACAAAACCAAAACCCCCAAAACACAAACCATCAAAAACAAAAAAATAAACAAAAAAAATCCCAAACAAACAAAGAAAAAAACCCCATCATCAAACATCTCTTTGCAAGAGTGCAACTCTAGTGCAGTTCTTACCATTCCCACTCACACTTAGAAGATATCTACATTTACACATTTCAATATAGGATTCATAAATCAGGCACCTAGGGAGATGTGATTGTATGCTCAGTGGTCTCACGTGAAAAGCCTGCTTTTTCAGGGGTTTACATTCAGGATGGTCCCCAGTATTTTCTCAGGAGCAGCCCTTAGCAGGGGCTTGTTTCTCTTGGAGGCAGGAAGGCAAGAGGTCTGGAGGAAAAGCACAGGGTCCCGCCTGCCATGTGGAAGAGGCTGGAGTTTTGCAGTTCTTGCATGCAACTCACCCTCACACTTCTTTGTGAGGATGTGGGAGAGCAGCAGCTGCTGGTGGATTGCATCAGCATTTCCTCTATAACTACACTCAATTTAGTCTAGGGTTTGGAAAATACTTACACCATGGGTCAGGAAATGTGTTGACTCCCCTCTAGCAGGGTCTGATGGACAATTAACATCAGAGACAATCACCAGGGGCCTGATTTTCCAAGGTGATGAGCACACTCTGCTCCACCTGGTGTCATTGCAATCCAGCTGCCCATCTTCACAGGAAGGAAGGCAATGGGCCTTGACGTGCTCCAGGAAGGTAGTGTGATTCAGTGAAAACAATACTGGATCAAGCATCTGTCCCTGGAATTTTATTCCCAATTCTGCCATTTTTTTCCCAGGTAACTAGCTCAAATCACCTTGACTCAGTTTCCCAACATACACCTTCTTGGAACACATTTCCCAAAGATTATCTGTGGACTACATGTATTGTGTATGCACACATCTGCATGGTAGTCTTCTTCTTTTCCTTGTTTTGCTGGAAATAATCTACTTATGGCCAACGCAGTCTGAACTATTTGAAACCAATTGAAAAAAATGCATCTTTCCATCACTGAGGAAGAGAAAATTCTGGCACAATTTCAGGGTAGATACAGAAGCTTTATGTCTCTTTATTCAGAGTTACTGTAATTGTGCTGGCACAGTTCCCAGAGCTGAGCTAAGGTCAGTGAGAAATCTGTAAATTAATAACTGTAGAGCTGATGTGATCTCTATCCAGGAACCATTTTGTACATTCATGAAGCTTTATAGGAAAGAAAAGTTATGTTTCAGTTTATCCAAGAAAGTTTTAAAATCTTAATATTGACAATTAGCATACCTTGGACCTACCTGGAGACAGTGGATCTGATTCTGATCTCACCTTCACAGGAACTCCACAAAATGTGTTACTCTGGATTAATTCCATTGGCGCTACTCAAATGAACAGGAATTGGGTGAAGCCTCCTCTGAAAGGCAAGCCTAGATAAACATGCTTTTCCTTTGGGAGTCTTATCTTACAAGAAGAGATTTTTCTGTTCTTCTGGTTTTATTCAGTCATAAGCAACATCAATCCAGTCTAATATTATTGACCAATAGATAATCTCTGTTGCTACTTGCATAATTAGCATTTAATAATTTCATTGTCCTACAACTCAGAAGCACAGAACCAGAGGGGACTTTCTGGTCAGAGGAAAGTTTCCTGCTATTGCACAAAACCCATCAGAGTCATTTAGATATGCATTAGTATTTATCCCCCTTTCTGAAAGACTATTCAAAGTGGCTCTCTGAAGATAGTTCCCCTTGCGGCCTGATCTCTTACCCTCTTTAGTAAGCCCTGTAATCACCTTTTTTCTTGTGAGAATCCCTCTTCTCTTTTCTTACCAATTTCTAGAAAGTGATAGCACAACTATCAATTTCACAGAATCATAGAATAGTTTGAGTTGGAAGGGACCTTTTAAAGGTCATCTGGTTCAAGTAGGTAAGAAAGAACAAGGATATTCATCTCCATTTTATACAAAAAGACAAAAATCAAAACTAATCTGAGATTAAGTGGCAAACTCATCCTTACGGTACTGCCACCCCCATCCAGTCTGCGGTTCTGCTAGAAAATTTTCCCATCTTCTTGTATTGCCTGATAAGCAGAACACTGACAACTTTGGTAATTCTTCTATTGGTTAAGAACTAGCAGCTACTGTAGCATTATCAAAAAAAATCAGCTCAGGTCTGCAGAAACAGCTTTGAGGTCTCGACTGTGGCATTAACATCATGATTTCATGTGATTGAAGTCACTGTGTTCAGGAGATGATGTAAGAACAGTTTCGACCACAGCAGGTGTTTAGAAGTTCATCCTCAGAAGCAATTAATGAGGCTGAGAGGGAAAAACAACTGATCCAAAGATCCGGAAGATGACAGGAGTCTGTGAATTGAAGTTATTTTTCTGTCACTGCACCTGGCATGAAAAGAAAGGGCAATGAGGGAATTCAGTTAATAAAACATTTTCTCTGATTCAATGAATCTGGGCATTTGTTTTTGCACCTTTTCACAGGCTTATGTGAATTCATAAACTGCAATCAGAAAGGAAAGCTTCATCAGGAAACATTTGGCATTTTGTACAAAACTATATCTTTTCAAGCTGAACTAGACCTGGAAAACCTTTTGGTAACAGTTTTTATAGAGTATTTTAACTCACATTGAAAGATGGGCATTTGTAGTTTTATGTTGCCCTTGCTTCTATAAAGAAGTGAACCAAACTATTGATGTCACCAAAGTCGCAAAGAAACTGTGTGTGGCCTTTGAAGGTGACCACACACTTCCGAGGTCCTGAGCCAGTGCTGAGGGACAGAACCTGTCTCCTCTCACTGCTGCATGCTTGCTCAAGGAAAGTGAACACCCTCCTTGGCTTGGTAAATTTTTAGGGAACTAGAAGACAATAAAAACAGCAAATGGTACCTTGTCATGTTGTAGGATCTCTTAGGGAAAAGGTAAGCTTAAGACAGGCTTCAATTGTGTTGGGATATCTCTTTAGCTTAAACTCTGACTCAGCTCTGCTGGGAGGGAAGAACTCCAGCTGAATCCCACTTACTTTCAAGCAATACCCAGTGCAGATGCCACACCAGAGGGATCTTTCCTTCCTGTGTACTACTGCTTTAGAAAAGCAGATTCTGGTTCATGACCAAGAGATTCTACTCAGGAGTAGTTGCATTACTGTGCAGTCAAGATGATTGATTGGGATGAAAGCCATGGGGTAGCAAAGGTGAGACAGGGCACTGTATTAATATTTGAGCCACTGAGCCAGGGCTGCCTAATTCCAGAAGAGCTTGTTTCCTATTTCTGCCTTAATTATAATGAAAAATTGTAAATAAATAAATTAGTAAATGTAATATTTTTCTCCCTTTACATTTTTACAGGAAAAAGGAAACAAAAGGTTCTTATCTGAAAAAAAATACTGAAAGCCAGAAAAGTATGCTTATACTCACTTGTTTACATATAATTCCTGACTCAAGATGAATCAATGGTAACTTGAAATGCCTGTGTATAAATTATTATTGTTTTGTGCCTCTGTTCAAGGCCCTCTACCCTTCTCAGTTTCTTTTGGGTCAAACTATTTCCTGGTTTTGGAAAGCTTAAGGACACTGTCTGCACATATATGCTTTTCCAGTATATGGTATCCTGTCCCACAGTATGAGACAAGTCCAAAACTTCTCTGCAGCTGCCCTATGGTAATTGTTACCAAGGAATTGGTAGGTACAAAACCCAACGTTGTTACAACTGTAGTACTGCTATAGGCTTCATTCATTTTAGGTGTATCACTCTGCTTGTTGTGGTAGGAATCCTCTGCAAGAGAAAGTCTTGCTGAGAAGTCTTAAAAATGGCAGGCTTAAAATGAAAATATAAAAGGAAGAGCACTGGCTGCAGGATTAATGCCCCAGGGACACAGAGTGTCTCTTCCTGATGATATTTATAATCCACACCTGGACCACATTGTTGGTGGTCCTTGAATTTCTTCTGGGATGAATTCCATGGTTAGTGATTGAGTTACAACTTTGTTTTCAACATTATGCTAAGGGGAAAATTAATTGATGTGGGAAAGGACTTACAGTCAGTTTTTCAGGAGCAACATTTGTTCTTTTACATTGCTTGCTGCAGTGTAAAGGAACCTGTCGCCACACTGCGCACTTTAGGTTTGTTTTTCCAAGCAGGATTTAGCTGTGAAATTTATCTAGTTGTCCTCAGACAGGGGAAACAGCAGCTTTCCAATGTGTACTTGCTTTTTGTGCCAATGCAAACCCACCATAAAATGTTACCAAATCAGAAAGGGATTGCTATTTTCACTTCCCATCAGTGTGACACATGATGTAAAGCAGTGGAGAAATTGGGGCTTTAAAAAAAATTTAATCAGGTCAAAGCACCAGTTTTCATGCCATTACACCACTAGTTTGCATGCACTTTGCACAGTTCAAAGCTTACTCTGAATGCAGCTCATGTACACCGGGGCTTTCAGCCATCACAGCAACAGCACCAGCGTGAGCCACAACACAGACAACAGCTCTGGCAAGTCCCCAACAAATCCCTGTCCTGCAGGGCAGGAAATAAGGTGGCTGGAGTGCAGTCTGCAGATGTGGAGGGAGGAGATCAGCAGGTAGATAAATGGGGAGTTCAGGCAGTTCTGCAGACTGGAACAAACACTGCATAGCCTGTGCATCCCTGTGCTCACTCATATAATCCTAAGGCCAGCACCTGTAGCCTGGCAGACACGGCTCCCTGTCCTGACATTCTAAGAGCCAAAGTCCTCCTTTTGCCTCAAGTACCTTGCCCATCCCCAAGGCTGTTTCAGCTCACCAGTCCAGGTGATTTGTGCTTCCTTCTAGCTGAGCATCAGTGAATGAACTGAGCAAAGGCAAAAATGGTCCTCTCTGCTCTGTCAAAGGAACTCTTGAATCTACAAAACTGCTTCTGCTGCAGGCAGCCTGGAGTCGAGTTCAGCAAATACTATACAGGAATGAGAAGTGATGCAACACACCACCATACCATACTGGGATTTTCCTTAAAATTTAAGCAGCTCAGGTTGCCTTTTCCATGGATAGCCTCTTTGGAAAGCATTGGGATTCACCTATATTTGGGTCATTGCCATGCATAACTTCCTCTAGACTACTAGAAAGAATCCCATCCTCACAGAGAATGAAGAATGTTTCCCTGTCCCCAAAACGACAGGAGAGACCTGATTTCCAGGCACTCTCTTTACAGCCTTGGCTCCAATTCTGCATAACGTGTGCTTAGAAAAAGGACTGTGTACTTACATTCCAGCAGCTAGGTTAGATTAGTGATGAGAAAAGATGTATTATTGGTATGCTTCTGTATGTTTTATGCACTGTCTAGAAGTTTCAGTAAAAATTCAGCTTCATTACCTAACTCAGCATGCTGGCTGAGACCCAGACAGATGCTCAGGTAGTGTTTCCAAGTATTGAAAACCATAAAACACATCCCAGTCCACACAAATCTCGCACCAACCTCAAAAGCCTTGCTTGACAGTTTTCAAGGCTGGATCTGTCAGCAGCCCCACTCTCTGGTGACACTACACGACAGTGAATACGACATGTTGTCTTCCACAGGGGACTCCAGTTGTGTTTGTAGGCCAGCTCTTTGGCCATGAAAACCTGCACTTTATCACTGCTCTTTGGCCTGAATGCCTGTACTTTTGCCTAAATGCTCCATCCTCTTTTCTTGAAATACCTTAGAAGAGACCCCAGGTTAACCCTTATATAGGTTGAACAGAAACTCCTAGTGCCTGAGCTGGGTGGTGGGCAGATGGCTGAGCAAATCCCTTCAGAAGAAGACAGAAATTCAAATGGGAATCCACCCATGTCCACAAACTACTGTTATCTGTAGAAGCCATGAAGTTCCTGTAGACTGTGACTCACCTACATTCACTTCCTTCACAGTCTGAGCAAAGACCTTCCATTCCTAGACTTTCCCACTGTTAGAAACGGAGATGGACTTTTGACAAAGTGAAATGTGTATCCCCCCCAACAACTCCTGACACATCACCACTGGCAGAACCTGTCTTCCTTGGAATACACACAAGCTTCCCCTGTCCTGCCCTACAATGGTTACTTCCTATCCTATGCTGTGGATGTACCAACACAGACCATTCCAAGTAATCTTGTGTATCAAACACTGGCAGCTGGCTAATATCTAAGTTATCAATTGATTCCTCCCTGCAGTAGCAGATCAAGTTACAAGTTGTACTGGTGTTAAAAATACATCTCATTCTCCTTAAAAGCCAGTGGAAACACAAGTGTCTAGGATGCAACTGTATTTCATTGTTTACTGGTTAACTCCTGGTTTGTGGAAGCAGATTTTCCAGGCATAGATCATAATTTCCTTTTCTAGAGAATTGGGTGGCTGGACATATGCCTATAGCTGTTTGCACAGGTCACTTTTTTCCTCTTTGAGATACCTCACAACACATGAGCAACACACACAGCCCTTGGCAACCTGGAGAGTGAAATACAGAGACCTGGGGGGTGTGGGAGTGAAGGGGAGGGAAACAAATAACCCCACCATGGGCGTGATCTCAAATCTATTGAAGTTAAAGGAAGTGATTTCAACACGCACCATCTACTCTGCAAAGAGGTGCCAAAGTAACTCTAAGCTATTGGGCTTTCCAAAACCTCCACAAAGACCATGTTTATAAATTCGTGTTGATGACAACCATTGTGATAACTCCTGGTCAGTAACCATTAAAATAAAATCCTTGTTCCAGCAGCATGCCTGGCTGCAGCAAGAGCTGTACGTAGGTACCAGAGACTAGGGCTAATGACAAAGCTCTGTCTGGATGGAGAGAGGAAGAAGAGACAATAAATAAAATGCAGGAATTAGCCTGAGAAATATTTCAGCCATGATTCTGTAAATATCACAGGTAAAGAAAGATCTTAGAGTAGGAATTGTCTCCAATTTGGACATAGCAATATCTGAGTACTTTTCATCCAGCAAATTTGTAACACTGTTTATGGAGTAACTCTATATAAATTTTTCCTGCTGCAGCAGGAAATGTTGCTTAAGCCCAACATCTTAAAATACATCTGCCACATGGAGATGAGCAGGTGACTCAGGACAAACACGCAGACCTCAGCTTGGCCCTTGGATAGGTGCTGTCATATCACAGTACATTTGTGAAATCAGCAGCCACAATATGCTTCTGGAAAAAAAGCATGCCAGCCAGAGGGCAGATCTGCTTGCGCAGCCAGTGCACCTGGCATTACAGCCTGTGTTGCCATCCAGACCATCTATAGGTACCACCCATCCATGAACGGAGCAGCTCAAGGAGCTGGGACATCCCTCAGGATGGGTTTGGGATGGGACGTGCTGCTTGCTGCTGGACCAAAGCCAGCGGAATGACGTCTCAGGACAAGGTGCAATTTTTGTGTCAACAATGGAATCATTAATACATGCGCCTGCAGGCTTCAGACCAAATCCCTTTCTTGGAACAATGCAAAGGGAGTTAAAGGGGTATTTTTTGTTGAGCATAGGGCTGAGCTCCCCTGCTCCAGACTGCAGCACACAGACAGTGGTAAGTGCGTGCGGACAGACAGGACTTTGCTCTCTAAACCAGGCTGGCTCCTTGCCCAAGCTTCAAATGCAGCCTGTGAGGATTCAACTCCAGACAATTTGATGGATACTGTGTGGGTGCTGGAGGCAAGAGAAGCCAAGAAAATGAAATATCTGTCTGTCAGTTGCTCTGTTTCCTGAGATATTTAATACAAATCCTTCACTTCTGTAAATATACTCTGCAGGCTGCTATAGGTGGGGCAAGGTTCTAAGTGTGATACTATGAGAAAAGTGTGCAATGCATATACCAAAACTGGGGGGGTGTTTCATCTACAGGCATCATTCCTTACCAGTGGTAATAACATCCACGTGATAAATTCATTTATTTCTGCAAACAGGTCATAAATTACATGTCAGCACAGTAATCCCCATTTATCCCATTCTTTGACCTCCTCTACAATATGCCTATTGAGTCTTTTCTAACTGCACTGCATTTAACTTTATCAAGTGCCTTAAGCCCTCTGAATTTTGATCATTGATTGCCAACAACTGCAGTGATTGAACTGAAGCCTGAACCACCCCTATTACTAAAAACTCATCACTTGCCTTTTCTGCAAATCCCATTTCAACAGCATTTCTTCTCCTCTTCCCCCTTGTCTGGGTCTGACTGAAAAAAAACATGCAGGACCATTTCCCAGGGTTAATTTTTAATAGTATCCTCACTGCTGCAGCAGATGAAGTCATTTATTATCCAGCAGGCAGCATGCTAACATGCTAGGCAATGGCAAATGCTGAAGGAGGTGACTCAGGCATAAGCAATCAGGCAGAGTTGTGCATTCCCACCTGCCGGATGGCTCAGCACAAAGAGCAGAGCACAGTGTTTTAGGTTACCCTACACTTGCATCTTCATCCGAGGGACACCTGGATTCCAGCCATGCAGCCACTGAGGTTTATCTGCTTCACAGTCACGTGCAAAGCACGTACATAAACAGAGGCCAGCCCTCCCTCTGCCTGGATACTCTTTTCTTCTGAGAAAAGCGGTCAATCCTGCTGCAGGAATGTGTCAGCCCAGGCAGTTTGGCCCTAAATAACACTTTGTGATCTCAGGCAGACTGGAGCTCAGCCTACCCACCTGTAAAACAGGTTTAATGGTAATTGGCTTTTTTATAGAAAAGCTGGGAGGATTACTTCATGTCTGAGATCTCTGGATGAGAACTGCTTAGTGGCACAGAGCAGTTTAAAAGAATAGCTCAAAATTAGGGCCAGAGCAGGCTGGCAGCCCAGTGAGCAGGTAGAAATGACTACAGAAGCTGCACCGTTCTTGTCTCATTACCCAAGAGCCTCAGAAAGTCTGCGATGCAGATGATTCACAAACCAGAAAGTGCTTTTGAATTACTTATTAAGGAAGATTCATGTTGCTTTTACTGCACTGGGATGCACAAGGTTGGGCTACAGAATCCCTTTTGCCACTCCTCAGAGTGAAATGTGGTGGCAATGCAGGGTTCACTCACCCATGTATCTATCACAGTTGTATTTTTGCCTCCACAGAGTAGACCAAAGGCCTCTGAAGAAGTCCATGAATCTTCCCTGCGTCTGCAGTAAGCTTTGGATCAGACCTCAGTAAGCCAACAAGAACGTGCAGCTAAACATGCTACAACAAGTTCACTGGCATGTGCTGATCTGCAGGAGAGCTGGTCTGAGTGTGCTCCTGAAAACCAGGAAGATCTTGACTAAAGAGGCAGCAACTTCCTGCTTAGTCCTCACTGGAGCACACCAGTGCCACTTAAATGGGGAAACAGAGCAGCTCTGGACCCATTCCCTCCCCTGTGCACTGTCCCAGAGAAGCCAGAGGGAGGGTATTGTTCTACTCTTAATTCACTTTGTGATCACGTAATGTCCCCAAATCCCACTGCCAGTAAGCTCCAATGATTAAACAGCTCACTGAAGGGAAAATACAGCTAACACCTTGTAGCCCTATCAAAGCATATTGCTAATGAGAACTGGGAAATCACTCAGAGTTAATACAACATCTGTAGATTAACACAAGCTATGATAGTCAACAGCTGAAATTCCATCAATCACTTGGATTTGTGTAACATTTGTGATCAGTGTTTTCATAAGTTAACCTCAGAATTTCCCCAACTGAAGTCTGCTGACTGATGGTGAGAAACACAAAGTCATGAGTTTGAAACCAGAGAAGAAATTTGCAATATGTTGCTTTGGGCATCTCAGTTTAGGAATGTTTCAGGAGGGTCTGACTTCTGATATGTTTTGCATTGACCCCTTGAAAGCCCCCAGAGAGTAACTGGTTGATTAGCATGCGCACACACACACACTCAGAGTCACACCACTGCTGAGCTCATGAACATCTGCCCGAAAAGTTACCTAGAAACATGCAATGGACCTGCACCAGTCCTGCAAGATGCAAGGAACTGCAGGTCCTCTTCTGCTTTTCACCTTCCCTGATGGAGAAGCTGCAGAAGAAAGGGGATGACCCAACTGCAGACAAAAACCCCGAGATGCTGTGGTCGACTTTATGGCTTCAGTGTGGGAAAGTTCTGTAAAAAGGGAAGGGGTAACTGCCAGCAAGAAGAGAATCTGTGTGAAATAGGTGTAGAAATACCCTGGAGAGATCAACTATGTTCACATCTCTGACTGAAGAGATAATTTTTAGCCCTGTGCTGCTCTTGAAGGTATTAGTGTGGGAGGACTATGCCTTCACCTTTACTAAGGATCTCTCAGGTCAGCCTAGGCAGGACAGTGATACAAGAGCAGAGCCTAACAGCCAAGAAAACCTTCCAATATCTAACCTGGATCTCACTTGATGTGGGAATACCACTACCACCATCAGCTCCCAGGGAGCTCTATAAGTTAGGATCTTTAGCTCTGACAATGAGCAGCTGCACGGCAGGACAGTGTCTACCTCTGCTATAAATAACCTCCAGGCTGAGGTCACCCATGGACTTGGTTACTGCAGCAGCATGTATTTGAGGTAATCACAGAAAGGGATGAAGGGGGAGCTGGAAACACTGCACAAGAGCATCAGGAAGAGGCTGCCACAGAGGAAAACACCTGTCTGTAATGGAAAGGAACAAGCTTTACTAAGCTTGGGTAGGAATAGAGTATATACTGGAGTGCCAAGAGCATGAAGAAGCAGAGAGATGCTGGGAAGGCTGGATTCTATCCTCCTCTCCAGTCTAAAGGGTTATTATTTTATTTTATTTTATTTTATTTTATTTTATTTTATTTTATTTTATTTTATTTTGTTTTGTTTTGTTTTGTTTTATTCTGCTTCACATCAGCTTTAGTTACTGGCATAGATAGCAACCAAGGCTCGGCTCCTTACAGTAGAAGGAAAACCAGAATTTAGTGGGGGGCTTAACAGAAGAGAAGAAAAGTCTCAGCAGCTTGGGCATGATGATGAGAAGGAGGGCTGCATGGCAGGGTTAGAGACAATGTGTGGTCAGTATATTAAAAAACAGTCAAAGGAAAAGGAACCAGCAGTTTAACTGGATAAACACAAATGTCTTTAATTCTATCTAGTTCTACCATGTGTGCATGCCTGAATCATGCTGTGCAACACTGCTTTGAAATTTCTGCAAGAAAGAGATATAGTTAGCAATTGTTCTTTGATGCTGAAGGGAAGAAAATCAGCATTAGCTGATGAAGAAGAAGACTATTTTGAAAAGAATACCGATACTCTTAGTGTCTTCTCCAGGAGCACACGTGGGGTGGTCTGAGATTTCAGTAGAAACACATCTGGTAAGGAGAGACCTTGAACTATACAGATAAATCTGTTGCACATCAGTGAATGCAGAAATGATATAGAGCACAAGACATCCCTTAGCAACTCATCCCGCTTCCACTCTGGAAATCTAGCTCCTGCCAGCAAAAGTGACAGATGACCCAGAGCATGGTAAGTGATCCAAACTCTCCCATAAAAAAACCTGGAACCATATCAGTTGCAAGGGGTTCAAACTTTTCTGTCGAGTTTGAAAAAGAAAATCACATGGGGACTAAATATCACAATGGCTTCTTAACACAAAATAAGGCTTCCAGCTTCCAAAGACCCGAGTTATTGGTGTATGAAGACGAAGGCAAAGCCCTCTCTCAGAGTGCAGTGATCTGAAGATCAGGCTCCAAGGGAATGATTGACATTCCATTCAGGCTGACAGCTAACAAAAGCTCCTGTACATATGCCAGCAAGCCACTGCCAGGAAAATCAGTGTGGCTCCCAACTTGCAGATTTCTGCATTACCAGGCCTCCTACTATAGCTGACCCTTGCTGATCTACGCTGGCAGGCTCAGCAGAGAGTGGAAGGAGACACAGGACCTCACCAACCCTGGCAACCTTTGATGAGGTGGAGGCATTTCATGAAAGAATCAGTGTCATTTCTAAGTAACTCAGGCTCCAGATTCACCACATGATCAGCTACAAATCCCCGGAAAAAGCAGGAATAGTCAAAAAGAACATTTATTGGGGGCTTAAGCAAATATCCACAGGAACAAACAGGACATTGCAGAGGGCAGTGGGCTTCAGATCAGACTGGAACTAGCAGGTTGTAGAAAGTCACAGTGCTTGTAAATACCCAGAGATCAAACCCATATCTCATCTCTCCCCCTTGCTCACCCCACACAGCAAAATCTGAAGTCCAACCATTCCATCATCCACTCAGGGAAGGGCCTCATGTTACCAACTATTGCATACCACATCTCAGAGATGGGAGATGTGATAGTTGTTCATTCCCACAGTGTCACTACAAGGAGGCTGACTGGGAAATGACCAGTCTTTGAAATATGTCTTTTGTGTGTGTGTGTTTGGGTTGTGAGGTTTTTAATGGCAAAAAAAGGAATCAGCAGCTGTCTGTATTTTTAAACTATGGAACATGAATCTCCTTCCACTTCCAAGCTCTGATTACAAAGCCTTTCATTTCTGTGATTCCAGAGCATTGTCTCTGCAAGTTTCTATTCTCAGTTCAAAATTGACCAAATCCAACTGTTAGCAAAATTTATTTCAGTCAACAGGAATCTTTTCTCTCTCTAGTTTTGGTGGAGCAAAGGCCAGGCACCTGGCAAGATGCTGCTTTGCTAATTTCAAAAAGGAAATCCATCATAAGAAAGATCTTGTCCTGGATTAGATAACCCTTCAGAAGTGATAACTTTGCTCTGCCCACCGAGAATCTTCTGCAACATTTCAAATGGTTTGGTTGAAGGAAGCCTGAACACTCTTATTTGGTAGAATTTAATCCAATATTAATGTCATTATTTTGGGGATTAAAAACAAAGTGGTCCCATTCACTGCTTGGATCATCTGAAGCATGTCTTTGGAGATGATATAGAGGAAGATTGTGTTGATTTATTGAGGATTGATTAATTAATTCAGTGTTTTCTTTTGTTAATTGATGATTCCAGAAGATCTTTCCAGTTCAGTGTCAGTCTTAAAAACCCTTTGCAGCCAGGACTGACTGGTTTTTTTAGCAGTTGGACTGCTGTTTCCAAGTCTTAGGTATCTCTAAGATTCCCAGGCCCTTGAGATGACAGTGCACACTTGTGGCATTTAACACTTGTGATGTCTCTTGTGGCTATATCTCTCTTGGTACAACCTGCAGTAATGATAAGCCTGCTGCCTTTTCCCAGTCTCTAGGAGACTGTGTAAAATTATAGTGTTGAACAATTTTAGCATGGCTCCTTTGAGATGACTTTCATGTATCTCATGGTTTCTTTGTGTTGCAGGAAACTCAGATTTTTCCCAAGTCTTTTTATAGTCAGTCACTCACAGTATAAGAATTCATTGTCAAGAATGAACTCTAGCTTTGCATCTCACATAGATTTATCTGATACATTAAGAGTTTCTTTTCAAGGCTTATTTCCAAGTCATGCTATTGTCAGGGTTTGTAATATAGCAGTATTTTCCCTACAACCTCACCAGAAAGATAGAAGAGAATTATCCATGAGTCATGAGAATTTTATGTGTGAATTCAGCTAGGCCCCAGGCAGATCAGAAAGCTGGCCACTGTTTCTCAAGCATTAGTACTAGTGCATGAACAGCATAAATTTTAACTTGAAGAGAATGTTTTTAAAATAGAAGGGAGAGCATACACTTCAGTCCAGCACACGGAGCTGTGTTACTTGTGGCTTAAATCAGTAGTCAAGGGATTAAGAAACTTTCGGCTTGTCCTTCACTTTTCAAATCTGTCCCACAGAAGATATCCTTTCCAGCTCCAGAGTGGAGCATACCCTAGACCCAGTCCAGATCTACAAATGAACCTATCCTCAGCACAGGGTAGTTCCACTGGCCTCTGTGCACAAATAACAGTTTTCAAAATTGTCCTCCTCTGAGCTAACAAAACTCAGTTTTTATTTCCTCCCAAAGTGGTAACCATGAGGGTTTCCCCCCTCTGCCCTCTGCTGATTCCCTTTGCCTTTTCTAAATTTCCTCACTAACCCAAGCAAGCTGAGTGGCAATGAGTCTGTCCTTCCCAGAAACATCCCTGTAAAGAGAATGGGTCTGAGGACAGACTTTGCAAGCCTATTCCACTGTTTGTCCCAGGTAAATCCAAAATACTTAGAGATCTGCAGACTTACTTCACTTTAAAAAAAAAAAAAAAAGAAAAAAGGAGGACAGTAAAATAATGGAGACTGTCAGAGAATGCAAGCCAAATTAATTTCAGAATTAGTTCATCCCTTACTGGCATCTTCAGAGTTGCATCAGCTTGCTGAGGAAATGGATTTGTCTTTGTGTTTCTGAGAAGCCAGCCTTGTTTCAATTCTTCTGAACACTTCCTTCTTTCCTTCTGACTGCACTTCAGCTTTGATCCAAGTATCAGATAGGCCCACAAGGCAGATGAGTTGCAATGAATCGAGCACAAACTTCTACTGACAGGTTCTGCTACCTAGATGATGCATGACACGCAAGTGAACAAAACTGATAAGGTCTCAGCTTCTTTCCCTGTTATTGTAACAAAGCACCTTGTAATGATATTTTTTTCTGTTCCATAAGCTAGTTGCCATAGCAAGTTACTTGTGTTACTCTGTCAGATACTACAAGGAAACAATTTGCATTCCCTAGAAAGATAGAAAATTTTAAAAGTCGATTGCTTATCGGTTTGCTTTCTGCCATGACACTACTCAACCTCTAAGCTCAGGGAGAGGTGAGCAAGAAAATATCCCAGTATGAGAAAAAGACTTGCAGGTTTCTTGAGTCTAGTGTATCTGCAGGAGGACCAAATTAAAGAAATCTTGAAGAATATGGTGCAATGGGGAAGCAAAACTCACCGAGATCTCTGCTTTTCTCAGTATGCTCTCAGAGACATTGTTAAAGGGAACACAGTGACAGAGCCTTCCTTGCAAACACTTTCCAATAAAGTTTTGGTTACACAGAAAAAGTGTGCATCCAGGAAAACGGACTAAGGTGAGCTCAAAAGGCATGGAAAAAAACAGAAAGCAATCTACATGACTAACAGTCGGATGAACTTGTAAATATGGTGACAACAGAAGACTCAGAACAACAATAGCAACTGACACCACTAATCTCCTCTCTGTGTTTGCTGAGAACTGATAAACCCTCCAGTATACCAAAAATATACGGTGCACATCTGAACGTATTTGAGTATGTATCCTTGTGAAACTAAAAAATTACTGTTACCTACTTTGCTGATGATTTTGATGATCACAAGAATACCTTTTCATGTTCTTTTGAGGTTTTTACTAGGGAGAAAGAAAGAATAATTCAACTTAGGTGTTTTTAGTAGAAATCACTCCAAAAAAAGACTCTAATTTAAAAAATGTGGCCTTGATTTGTAACTGATGAGGAAGTTCAGTTGCTCACTAAGCTCTTGACATGACTGTATGTCACACAGTGGACAGCTAAGTTTATGTCTTGTCTACAATTCTTTTACAGAAATTAAAGAGGAGGTGAAAATATCAAGGAGTTAATTTTGGGTCACAGCACCTACAAAAATCAGTAATGCACCTTTACAGACTGAATTTAGAGTGTTGGTACAAAAACCATGACAAGACAAGCATGTTTATGAGTTATGGCCTTCCAACTGCAAGCTACATACAGTTTAGTGAAAACAATAACGAAAAATTGAAGGTATGGGAATGATGGAACAGCTTTTCAACTCCACTGCACATTTTGTTTTTGGAGTTTTACTGTGGCAGTAAGGACCTAAGACACTCTCATTTTCCTTCATATTGCTCTGGATGCCAGTGGACCCAGTATTTGATTAGCTTTCCTTTCCTGTCAAGCAAAGCTTACAACAGTTAGAGCACTGCAAGCCAGAGATTTTCCAGGAATTAAACTCAAGTTTAGAGAAAGGAAGGAAAAATCTGGTCAAGATGAACAATTTTTTACAAACAGAATGGGCTATGACCTCAGAAAGTGTAAATCTGCACTCTGACAAAAGCAATGGAGCTACTTTGCTTTGTCACAGCTGAGGATCTAGTCCCAATATTTTGCTTTTTTTTCAAAAAGAAGAAGGGGAAAGTAGACACTTTTAAGCTATTATCACTCTCTGTGTCTTTGCAAGTCTGTGCCATCACCTCTCTGTGATTGCGTGGTTATGACTCACCAATAGGTGATCCCATCTCTGTCTTCCAGCAGTCTGCAAACAAATAGTCCTCAGGTATCTTACAGCCTGATGTGATCTGGCACTGAAGAATGAGCAAGTGAGAGGCAGTTTCAGTCTCCTCTTCTGGTGTTTCTTGGTTCTTGCAGGTCACTGAGAAGCCCAAGAAACGTGAATCTGAGGTTCCCCCATAGCTGTGACTATTTTACTACTTATTTGGTGCTTCCTTCCTGACAAGTTCTTCTGGGCCACCTAAGTACCAAAAAAACACAACCCTTGTTTTCAGGGTGCTACAAAAAGCAAGATTTCGGCATGCTCCAGTAGCCTGCCTGCTCGTTAGAAACGGCTAAAACAAGACGAGACAGGTAGGCCGGAGAGGCGGCGCAGGGTGCGTGCGTGTGTCTGCCTGTGGAGAAACCCATCACCTTTGTGTGCGCCGCTGCTCTGCCCTCGGCTCCTCGGGAGAGATGCTGGCTTTCCGCGAGCTGCGGCCCTCGCTTCCGTGGAGAACTCAGAGGTCACTCAGAGTCAGGAGGGCTTGTTAGAAGCAAGGGAAGAGTTTCGAGGTAGGTTAAAGCTTCAGCCTTTTTGTTTGGACCTGTCTGTTTGCGTGCTGATTTTTGGAAAAGTGCTCTGGCAGGTTTGTTTGCGCTGGTGCAACACGTTTGTGAGACCTGAGAAAACCTGCACAACTCTCTCAACGGGTATCCTTAGAACATGTTTAATCTGCTCTTGCTACAAGCTCTGCAGGGCATGAGCTTTCTTTTTATTATGTGTCAAGTGTAGTATCTAGAACAATGGTTTTTAGATCGATTTTCAGATTACTAAATACTTTTTTAATGGAAACAATAAATGGTGAAAGTGTGCTTGAAACATATGTCAGAGAGAACAGTGCTTTTCCATTACCAGGAATGCGTACTTTATTTGACATCATATTCTGCATCAAAGTTTGATTACTTCTGCAAGCTGCTGGATAAAAGAGTGACTATGCAACCCACTATCCAGTTTCCAAATAGTAATAGGTGGATCACGGTGCCCAAGAGTAGAAAATGTCTGGTGTGCTGTGACGGAATGGGAAGCACTGCATTGACAGACCCAATTTCAGGACGTGAAGCTTGAGTCCATCAATATTTACTAGCTCTGCTTCAGCAGTGCTCCTTGTGGGACCCAAATAGGATCAGACAAGAGCCTTTCGACATGCTTGGACCTTCATCTGAAATTGCAGTAATTCTGCTCAGACAGTGCATATCTCTGCTGCTAAGCCTAATTGAACCCCATCTGCCTTATACAGAGTCAATTCAGGTGTCTTTTCTTTTGTGGCCTTACTCGAATAATTGGGAGTCATCTATTTTTCTAGGCATTTCCAGGGGCCAGGAAAATGCACCCTGTGAGCCGAGTTTAGCGCATCGCGTTATCAGGCAGGACCGCGACCGGCAATCAATACCACCCTTCAGGGGTATCTGGTCCTCCTCCCCAGAACGCCTCCGCGGGGCGCCGACAAAGGCAGCGCAGCCCCGGGCAGTCTCGCGGGGAAGGGCGGGCTGTAGGAGCGGCGGCCGCCAGGCCTTCCCCTCCCCTCGGGTGCGGGGCGCTCCTGCGGAGGAGTCGCCGCGGGGCGGGAAGAGCAGACGAGTTCTCGAGGGGAAAGGACGCGATCCCGGCGGCCTCCGGCGGCCTCCGGCGAGCCAGGAGCGCAGGCAGCGGGGGTCACCCGCCGGGGCGCGGCAGCGCCCGGGCACCCCCACAGCCGCCACCCCAGGGACCGCCCCGCGGCCGGGCCGCGGCGGGCAGACGGCAGCGGTGATTGACAGGCGGCGCGGCCCACCCGGAGGGCGGAGGCGGCGGGGGCCGCCAATCAGGGGCGGCGGGCGGGCGCCGAGCGGCGGGAGGGCGGGGCGCGGGCTGGGCGTGTGCCGCGGCCGCCGGCGGGGCGCGCTCCCGCTCCGCTCCCGCTCTCCCCGCACGCACATTGTCCGGGCGCGGCGGCGGCACAGCGCCCCGGCGCCCCGTGCCAATGCGGGGCGGGCGCGGCACGCCGGGGGCGCCTCCACCACCGCGGTGGAAACTTCCCCTCGCCGCCGGGCCGACGCGCGGCTGAAGCCCCCGGCGGGGAGGAGCGGAGCGGGGTTTCGCCCGCCTAGAGGGGCGTCTCGTCTAGTTTGGTTTTTCCTACGTTGGAAGGGCAAAAGCGAATAATACTGTTACCCGGCTTAAAACTTCCGCGCCCCGCTCTCCAGGACGCGCATCCCGCCCGGCGGGGTGGACGAGCCGGTGAGTGACCGCCGGCAGCGGGCTGGCGCTGGGTCGGGGTGGGTGGGACGCGCCTTCGCGCAGGGGCAGCGCCCACCGGCTTGGCGGGGACGGGTCGGTAGCGCCGCCGCCACCTGTTACCGGGGCTGTTCCCCCCGCCGCCAAGTTCGTACCCTCGCTGTGCTGGGGCCGCCCCCGCCGTGCCCGGGGCGGCGGTGAAAAGGGACGGACCCTCGGCCCGGTGGGCGGCGGCGGGCCCCGGGGTGTTGGGGGCGGTGGCGGCCACCCACCTGCTCGCCTGGCCGCGCCATGACTCTGCTGCCTGGGCGCTGCCTGCCCACCCGAGCCCCGGCAGGCCGCCGGAGTGGGAGCGTGGTGGGCTACCACCGAGCCACAACCTGTGTACCCCTTTGCCCTCCATTCTCTCTGCCCTCCCTCCGCACCCACTGTACATTCCTCCTTTCCTCACCCTCCCAAGCTGCAGCCCTTTTTCCTTCTCCCCTTGCCGTCCCGCTCCCCTCCATATCCCTCAGCTGCAGCCGTGTTCACCTCCTCTTCTTCGCACCCCCAGTTTGCAGCCCACTGCACCCGTCTTCCCTCATCCCCTTGGATCCCTCACAGTGCTTCAGTGATGCTTCAAAGGGGGAGCACCAGACTTTCCACTTTTTGCCGAAGCAGGTACCTGCTGGGCTCTGACACGCCTCAGGGGAGACCAGCTCCGTGGCGGTGCCAGGCGTCGCCAGGCCCGGAGCGACGCGCGGAGGGGGCAGGCAGGTGGTGGAGGTGCAGGTATTTGTGTGCATCCGTGAGCAAGTGAGCGAGGTCCGCCGTTCTGCGAGCATGCGGCTCTGCGGAGCTGGTGACACCTCCCTCTCTCCTAGGGACGCTCGCCGCCGGGGCTCTGCGGCGTGCCCAGGCTGCCTGCGCCCTGCCGCCCTGCAAAGGGTGTCGCGGCGTCCGGGGCTGCAGCGTCTTCACCCCAAGTGAAGGTGCCTCTGATGGCTCGCTTAGCCCGTACAGGTCCTGACTGGGGATGCGTTTTAAATTGCCTCAAGCAGTGGAGCGTGCCTGGAGACAAAAGAGATGATGAGAAGTCAGAGTGGGCTGGTGAACTCTGGAGCTGCTGGAGAAATGCTTAGGACAGCTGGAAACAGGACTGTGCAGCAGGAATGGCTTGCTAAGCCATTGCACGGCAAGTCAAGCCATTGACCATTTCAGTGTCCTAAGTTGGATGGTCATATCTCTTGTAGCCTGTGAGGTGCAAGTTGCTCCTGGGTAGGTCTTTGAAATGCAGAAAGGGTTTGAGCTCCTGGCGAGGCTGTGTCACGATGTACTTCAGTCTGGTTGGCATGGGTAGGATGTGCAGCTTGGAGCAGGAACTGGTTTTGAATGGAGGAAAGCACATGAGGTTTGGTGTGGGCTCAGCTAAAGAGTTGCTGTAGTCAGAAGTGCTGATGTGTTTATCCTTCACAGCTCTGAAGTATTTTAATTCTACAGCTGGTGATTTTCCCAGTGTTTTTAAGACAGCCATGACTGAATCCATGTGTATCCCCCCTCTGTGTGTCTGGTCCTTTCCTTCTCCTTGTAAAATGTTTTTCCTATGTGATTAATAATGTGCCAACTGCTTCATTTCAGCACTGGGGAGGCTGATGCTGATTGATTTCCCTGTTCAGTCTTCTCGGTGGGTCTGGAGGCTGATGGGTGTTATCACTGTAGAAAAGTCTGCTTTTGGGTGGGAGCTGTCAGCATGTCTTTTTTTTTATCTCAGCGAACCTCTTACTTCTTTTAATTAAAAAGAGATGAAGTATGCGTGGTAATACCCTTCATGTTTACATTAAAATGATCTTGTAATTAGCAATAATTATCTCAGTTTGAGATATTGCTGAGATACTTAAACAGGACTTATGACCTGAGGGACACTTTTCCGGCCCCAGGGAGTTGCCCTTGTGGTTCTCTCGTGTGGTGAATTTGATTCTTGCCAGTGGTAAAGGTAGAACAGCAGTGGGAGTAGCCTCGTGTTCCTCTGATGTCGGCCTAGAAAGCCATGGCCACTGTTTCCTTATTGAGCCTGCTTCTGCTTCCCAGGGCGCCCTGGCAGCCCTGCCACCACCCTGGTCTGCCTTTGATAGCTTCCTCCCCATGGTCTGAGGATTCTCAAGGGGACCTTGCTCTTGTCTTGGGGGAGGGGGGATTAAAAACAGGCTGAAAAATTGCCAATTGACCTTTTTTTCCCCTGGTTCTCCCAGGGAGGTTTGGAGAAGGCTGCTGATAATGTGGGAAACTTTTCCCTGTGAGAGTAGAGATCCTGAGGCATCCTTGTCCATCTTTCACCTGACTTCCCTGTAAGAGGAGCAAAGCTCAGCTCAAACAAAAACATTTGCTTCCAGGCTGGATATGGCTTCCACTGCCTTCCCTCCTGCTACCAGTGCGCTCCAATTTTACCTTTCTGTTAGGCTGCCCTTGGAGCTTATCAGGTTTTCTTGGGGTGAAAAACCTTTATGGAGCAGTAAAGTTGAGTACTGGGGAAACATTCAACAAAATAAATTCAAGACAGAAAGTACTGCCTATAGAGAGGGATTCCTTGTGGGAGGGTGGTGATTCTGTTCTGTCTCTCAAGATGAGTTATACAGTATACTGTATTTTTGTCAGTCTAGGAAAAGCAAAATGGTTGTGCTTCAAGTAATCTTTAGTTGTACTTTCTAATCTTTAGTTGTAATTAACCCAGCTTTCTATTTTAACATTTTTGAACGATAAACTTAGAATCAGAACTTATTAAGCAGGAGATAAAAATGTGAATGTATGTTTGAATTTTACATGTATTAATCTAATAATATATTTATGACATGATACTTGATCAGCTCTATACCTGGCTGAAGACCACAAAAGAGTGTTACTCAAACAAATTATTTGACAAATATGGATGAGATTAAATGAATGATCTATTTCCCAACTCCTGTTCAACTGATCTGCCATGGCATGTTCCTTGTTCTCTTATCTTTCCCTTCCAGTTTTCATTCCATTTTTGCATGCTTTTTCTGAACTGTCCCTGATATCTGTTTCATTTGTCTTTTTTGTGTCATGATTTTCCTTCTATTCTTTCTTCTGCCTCTTTCTTGAACCTCTCTTTCCTTGCTTTCTGAGTCTAATTTAGCCTTTTTTCCTCTTTTTCTGTACCTTCCTGGTGGAGTTTTTTATTGAGCACTTCACAGTCAGCTCAACTAAATCTGGTGTGTGTTTAAACTCATAAAAATGTAAAACTGAACCCAGACTGTGTGTGAGTATGAAGATGTTTGCTTGGTGGTAATGCTTCTCTGCTTCTCCCCGTGTTTTCTGGCTGTTGCAGGAAGGGTGTTCCTGCAGTTCTGGAGGTTTTCCCCAGCTCATAATTTTGCTTGTGTTCTCCTTATGCCTCTTTCAAAAGTGAATTTGACTTTGAATCTTAAGAAAGCAACCAGGATCAAATGGCAGCCCTTGTGTTGTTCCCTGGTTGTGTATCTGTATGCAACCTGCTTCCATCTGCTGTCTGACCAAACTCAGCCTTCCTGCCATACAGTTTTGCTTTCCTCCTGGCATCATCCTTCCTCCCCACTGTGTTTACAGCCAGGAGGTGTCTTTTCAGTAGGGCAAAAGGAATGAGTGCTCTGGTTGTTTTCTGGTTTAACTATTACTTGCAGAGTCTGTATGAAATCCAGGTTGGTGAGGGTAGGTGGCAAGAGGTGAACAGGTCATTGTGCAGGTTATAGTGCATGACCGAGCAGTCACAATATTCAACTTTGATCTAGTATTCAAAAATGAAAGTTTCTTTAAAAAAATCGAGGTTTCTGTTATAAAGAAGACTTGGTTTGTTTTGTGGTTTGTTTGTTTTTTTTTTACCCCTGCATGGTTTTTTTTTTTAACCCTAGGGGTGGGGAGGATGATTCAAAAACAATGAAAGGAATAGAAAACCTTGTCTTTCTGGGGAGGAAATTTGCTCTGCCTTGGAAATAAAGCTCAGGCAGTCCAGAGGGGTGTGATGGAAGTGCTCAGAGTGCGTGATTTGCCTCTGCTGATGGTTGCAGTGATGTTGCAGCAGTGCATGAGCTAAGCTGTGTATGTCATAGCTGTCTGCTTGAAGTACTGGGAGTTATGCCACGATGCCCCCTTGTACCCTGAAGGAAAGGTCTGTGCTGTACTGAAGTGAACGGTTCCACCTCTCCTCTGTCTTCTGAGGGGGTTTGGATAACGCTGGGGTGCAGTGATACAGTGAGCAATCCAGGCAGCACGTTGTTGCAAAGCAGAATTGATTGGGGAGGATGGAGCCAAGACAACTATTCTTTTGCAGTTAATTATTTACTGCAGGGAGAGAGAGAAGCTGATGATGTTTGGTTTATAATTACAGATATCCAGAGGTAAATACTTGAGGATGACCCCGTTTATTCTGTGTTGCTACCCATTTCTCTATAATGTAGGACTAGCACTGTTCAATGACCATCCCAGTAAAACCAAAACCCAGTTACCAATTTCTCACCAGTGGGATATGGTTCTGTAGCTTCCTGTATGTGGTGCTGACTGACCTGAATGCCTACAGAGGAGTAGTCTTTCCATGCTTACTGTCTTAATGCATGACCTGCCTGTGGTGCCCATCTGACAGCAATGTGGGCTCTTGGAACAGCTGATCTCTGTGCTGAAAGATGATTTTGTGGTTAAAGCCACAGGATTGTGAGCTGGGGAGTCTTGACCCCCCTATCTGTCCTTGGCTAAGCTGGTTGTTTATCTCACCAGACTTTTCTTTAGGAGGGATACTGACCTAGCAGATAACTAGCAAATATCCAGCCTATCTGCTAAAGGGGTAGGATGCCCTGGGTGAGGCACTCTGATAATGCAGAGGCAGCCCAGGTACTTGTATATTGCTGTGCTGTGGGCCAAACTTTAGGAGGATTTTTCCTTTTGCCTAGCTAAATCCATTGTAGATCAGACTGCTGGTATGCAAGCTAAATTCAAGAGCTGGTGGAGCTGAGTTTAAATGTGTGTGTGTGGGAGCAATAACTTGACGAATACAAAAAAGAGACATTGCTGCAATGTCTCTGGGAAGATGCCTGTACGTCTTCTGCTTGTTTAGCATCCTTGAGAGAACAGCAGACGTGAGGGAGAAGCTGTGGCCTGTGAAATGAAGAGGATGTTGTGCTCTAACTGGGAGAAGAAGAGGAGCAAGATCTAAAAAGCCAGGGAGTAGGAGTGAAATGAGGGATGCAGGTGTGCACAGCGGGGGCTGCTCCAGGCTGCCCTGTTCTCCCTGGGTAAGGCTCTGCCGAGAGAGAAGTGAGGAGGAGATCAGTGGGAAAAGGCATTGTGGAGGCTGCTGTTTTGCAACGGTGCCTTGGCTCTCCTGCTGGTCAGGGCTGAACCGAGGCAGGGCTGGCTGGCAGTGGAAGTGCATGGGGCCATATTCCCTGAGAAAGGCAAACCGGTGAAAAATCTCCAGAGAGTCTGGCCAGCAAGTGCTTGTGCCTGAGGCAAGCTGGGATCATGTGTAGAGGCTTGCTGAGAAGTGAGCTCTGTTCATCAGCAGTTTTTTGGGGTAACATGCAGCCATCGTGTCGGCCTGCTCCGGGATCATGCTCTATCTTGAGCGCTCTGACACTCCGTGCTATCTTCAGCAGTTCTGTGGCTTACATCCAGCTCTATTCAGCCTGCTTCAAACTATGAGTTTAGAATAAGCTTGAATGTATGAATTTGGAGCCTGCAAATGATGGATCCCATCCCACCCCAGACAGCCACTGCAGCAGCCAGAGCAGTATTCCTGGTGTGGCAATAGGTCCTCTGTTTCTGTAGTGATTGTAGCAGCCGTGCTCCTTCCCTGCTGATGGCTTTGCATTGGATGTCAGGGGCTTAATTTTATGTGAGGGACTGGAATTCATTCTCCAGGAAAAGGCTGGGCCTGAGAAATCAGGCTTTGCTTGGTATGATAAATAAATAAAACAGTAGTTGATTATGTTAAGTAAATAAAACATCAGTGTTTCTTGTATGGGACCAATCCTGGCTTGTGTGTATGCTAATTCTATGATTAATTTTTTTCATTGTCTCCCCTTGGATCTCTGTCTGTAGGTGCAGTGGCTCCTTTTGGGTCCCACTGTTACATTCCTGCTAGGAGCAGTCCAACTCTGCTTTATAGAATGCAAACCTAGAAAATGCTGGTGAAAGCAGGAGATGCCTCCTGCCTGGTGTGTGCATGCACACCCCTTGTTTCTCCTCCTTGTGTGCAGAGGATGAATACGTAACCTTACAATATAACCTTGGTCATGCAAGGTCTTTCCCACTCTTGTTTCTCCCGGCCTTTTCCTGATTTGCATGGTATTGTAAGAGGCCAGTCAGCTTTTTCTGGAGGGCTTGTCCCACTTTCCACACAGGCAGCCTTGGGCGAGTGGTCTGCTCCCTGACCTGCTTTGACAGGCATGTGCTGGCTCCTTGCTCCGCTGATGTGGGAGGCAGGGTGAGGAGAAGTGCTGGGGGCTAGGCAGGGGGAGGACGATGCCATGCTGGTTGGTGGTGTCACCTCCCATCTGGCAGTCAGTGTAGCTGCTGGAGGATGAGGAGCTGCACACAAATCCCTGCTTTGCCTTCTGCCTCAGTGTTCTCCTGGGGTGTGTGGTGGCTGTACTGAAGTCTTAGAGGATCAGATCTCTCTCCTCCTAAGAGTGCAGCTGCATGTCCCCCATTCTGTGGCACTCAGTTGCAGCTGATGGCTCTGTAGTTGTTCTGGTGGCCTCTATAATTTCCAAATATCAAGGTATTGATTCTCAAAGCATATGCACTGGAAAGAAATTACCACCATGACCATGGTGGAGGTAGGAAACAGAGGTGTGAGAGAGTCAGATCTAGACCTTGAAAAGTGCTTCAAACCCTGCTTTTCCACAGAAACAAGGCCACGTACTGGTGTGGCTCCTAGTCACAGGGACATGTGCAGGGTCTCACCAGGTCTGTGGCAAAGCAGGGAGGTACATGGATGAGGGTGGAAATCTCTGATTCATGAGCAAATTATAGTCATCTGATCCCCACAATTACTGCTCCTGATTATCAGGGGCCTCATACGATGTCCTCTGCTTCACATTCCTTCTATGATGAACACATTAATCTCTGTTCAGTAGAGATTGGTTTATACCTCTACTATTCTTCTTCCTCTGTGGTGTATATCTCCAGCAGCCACCCTTTTCCAATGTATGAAGGCTTGGCTGCTCCTCATATCTGCTAGAAAGTGAAAAATGGCCAAGTATCTACCAGTGCCTGTAGCTGGGGCACACGCCGGGCAGGGAGAGGAGAGACATTATTACAACCCCTTGTTTTACAGCTGAGAACTGGGGAATGAAAATTCACATTAACAGGAGGAGCATAGAGCAGAGCTGAGAACAGAAGTTGTTGTCCTAGTCTGGCACTTTGACTGCAAGGTCAGCTTCCCATTGCCTTTGGTAACTGATGAGTGTCAAAAGATTCAGCACCCAGCTGTTGATGTGTTGCTAATCTGATTTTCTGATGAGAGAAATGCTTTCTTATCACAATGAACCCTGAGAAGGTGGGGGTTTGTTTCCTTTTATCATTTCAAGCAAGGCTGTCTTGACTGTTATTTTAATATTTTAGGTGTCTGGTCTTAGAAGTGATGTGAGTGGAGGGCTGGGTGGCAGATGATTTGCATGTCAGTCTTCCAGGCTGTAAGTGGGGTTTGTGTCCAAAGAAATGGATATCCATCCCCTGGTAAAACTGAGTGTCTTGTTATGAGTTGGAAAAACAGTAAGAAGATTTGGTCAGTTGAAGAGAAATGTTGGATGCCTCTGGATGGGGATTGTTTTAAAAATCAGAGGGCTTTAGGATCTTAGTTAGTGTTGGTGGCAGATGATTGCAAAATGAGCAATCTCCCTATTGGTCATCTGCACCGAGGCACTTTTTGTGGAAAGATCTAAAAAACAAGATGCACTTAATTGACCAAAAATTTGAGGTTAAAAAATAAAACAAACTTCCCAGGGGAAAAAAAAAAGTAAAAAAAAAAAAAAAAAAAAGNAAAAAAAAAAAAGTGGGTTTCTTCAAGAAGCAAAACCCTTTACTTTTTTTTTCCAAAGCAGTTTCCGAGGCACCTAATCTAATCTTTCCAAAACAATTCTCTGGCAGCCAGGGCTCACATGTTCTAAAAAACAGTGTAGAAAGGAATGTATCGTGACAGTTTAATTTGTTGCTGAAATATGTTCACCTCTGGGGTAATTCAGAGCAACCATGGAGTGGATGATAAACCTCTTCAGGATTGACGGTGAGCAAAGGGAGGCTGCCGAGGTGAAACCACCCATGCAGAGGTGTAATTCCTGGGATTGAGGTTTGTCTTCCTCCTTTGATTCCAATAGGGCTGTAGCCTGTTCACATATTTTAAACAGGGCAGTTGTTGCTGAGGCCATGCTGTGGCAGCAAGGGAGTTTTGGTGGTGGTTCTCTGAGGGAGGAGCCTCTGGTACTAGCCAGCTTTAGAGATGGGGGACGATTACAGCCTATAAGGTACAGGTCGCTGGCTGGGGATTTGTAAAGGCCCAGGGCAGCTGGTTGGATTTTGTAGTCACCAATCCATGGATGTAAACTGAGCTGTAAAAGCTGGCTTGAAATTCCTACTGTTTTAAAGGAAAAACAAGGCAAGTGCCTTGGAAAGGGAAAACAAGGATGCTCTTGAGAAGGCTAAGGAAAGCGCTCCTGAGTTTTAGTGGAAGAGGTACAGTTTTAAAAAAAGGATGTATAGAGTTGCTTATCTGAAGTGTGCTCCTTGTGAAGAGGTGGGAAGCTGAGTGCCTGGGAGAGGGCTGGGCTTTCTCAGAGCATGCTGCTAAGTACACGGGGTTTTTTTGGCAAGCCCTGCAATTGCATTGCAACAGGGTTGTGAGGTCTTGTTCAGATTCAGCTGAAGTTGGTTGAACTCTATTGACTGCAGTGGCTGGGCTGGTGGGCAGTGCAGCATCTCTCAGGTCAGTTCAGGTTTTCATCTCCTTTGTTGCAAAGTCTCTGCACCTGGAATTAGTTTATTCAATTTGCAGCTTAGAGCAAGTTGAGAAGAAATCCCAGGGGAGGAGAAAAGCAAAAAGAACACTACCACCTGAACAGATCAAAATAATCAAATGGGTTGTGTTGAGGAACTGGGATGTGACTGGCAGCTGCTGCGTGGAGGTGGACAACCAGCAGTCACACTTTCTCAGCATGGCTTGCTCTGCTGGGGCATGGAGAGCAAGTACTGTTGGGATTAGAATGCAAGGAGATAATGTTTAAAATCTGAGGTAGGAGCCTGTAAGTTTGGTGACAACTGAGTGCTGGGGTGGAAGAAAAAGCTCTGCCAACAGTAAATCACCCCTTTAGAGAGCTGAATTAAAACTCTCATTTTCTTCTGAACCCTTCAGTTCAGTCCTACCTTGGGTAAATGTGCAGTCTCTTCTACACTTGCTTTCCCCCCCTTATTTGATTTGAGGGCCCTTTGTAGCAACTTCTCCCCCATGCATCCTGTTTTCAGGGAAGTTATTCTGCCTGCAGTCCCCACCTGAGCTTAATTTTTTTGTTATTTTCTGTAGCACAAGGGCTGATGGCTTCACAAATCTCAGAACGCCTCCATCTCTCCCCTGGCCAGCCCAGCAGCATGACAGCTCCATTTAACGTGTGCCATCTGCTTTGGCTTCCTGCCCCTAGACTTATTATTTTGAGGTAGTCTGCATCAAGCTCCTGTGTTACCTGCCCCAAAGGATTGTATATCAGAAGTCATGATGAAAAGAAGAGTCCTCAAGGCTGGCCTGTAAATCCCAAGTTTCTCTACTAGAAGAAACTGCAGTCCTCTCCCATGTCCTTGACCCAGCCCTGCTGCATATGTTCATCCTTCCCTGCCTGTCATGGTGCATCTCTTGACAGGCACAAAGTGAGCCTTGCAGGCTCTCTGAGTTCTCACGGCACAAAGTGTTTGGTGCCTGGGATGTTCTTCTTTCTTCACCTGCTAACACAGAGGCAGGCTGAGACCTGCAGCTCTGCCTTCTCTTCAGCCATCCCCAAAATTATTTGGAACCACTTGGAACATCATTACAGGGAAGGTCTTGTGAAGTTTTCTTGATGGTAAACACTTAAGGGCATGGGCCTCTCATCTCCCACTTGAAGTGAAGTGTTACCCTCAGGCCTTAGGGACTGAAGTGCTTTCATGTTAGGTGCAGGGCGAGATAGTCTCTCTCTGAACAGCTTACCAGTAAAGTGCAAGATGGGGAACATCAGGGTGCAGTTCCCCAGTGCAGATGTTGGCATCTAACATCCCAGCCCCTCGGTCCCTCAATACATGCAGCAGAGAAAATGAGCACCTCCGCCTCATCGTAATGCAGGTGGATGCCTGAAACAGATCAGACAGACTGTGCCTGTCTCTACTCATTGATGATAGAGAGGCTCTGGGTGATGGGCTCTTGTGGACATAACTGTGCTGTAGGCCAGATGAGCCCTGCCTTGACTAGCTGCACTGAGCATGCTGGGGTACCATAAAAAGGAGGCAAGGTTGTTGAATGTGGTCTGTCCTTGGCTGTCTGATCTGGTAAGATGTTCATCTTCCTTTGGTCAAGAAGCTACCCTTCACTTTGATTCCTTGCTGGCCAAGACTGGAGAAGAGGGATGTCATCCACACAGCAATGGGAAGACCAAGTTAAACACCTCTCGGAGGTGGACCTAGGGCAGAGCTCCAGTCCTGTCCCAACTCTGGACCAAGGGATATTTTAACCAAGTGAAGGCAGAAAGTGTAGGTATGAGTGGAACAGCTTTGTCCTTGGCTCATCCTTTCATACTGAGGCCCAATAGCTGCTGACATAGGTTACGGGCTACTTGGTACTTCTCAGGAGCTCCTGACCTCCTGCATGTGCCCAAATAGGTATTGTATTGGAGTGGGAAATGAGACCTCTAAATCTAGAGCTGAAACAATGGCATGGGGACTTGAGCAGGTGATAGCAGCAGGAGTCTTCCAGTGGCTCAAAAAGGGCTGCACATCTGGGTGTTGCAGGCTTGGTGGGTAAAACTCGTTCTGTTAGGGGAGAGCCTTTTTCCTAACACCAAAGCACTGCTAAATGCCATATTGTGGCTTTGAGGACGATGGAGCAAATTTCTATAGATTGTATCTCATTTGACCTGAACCTTCATGGTTTCTCTGAAGACCCTGGCATGGTCTGCAGGGAGCAGGTTGGAGGAGACCTAGAGCTGTTCTTGAAGGAACTAGAAAAATGAAGTTGAGCCAACTGAAAGGAATAAAGCCTGATAGCCTGGGGAGGATTTTCTTGACTGGCTGAGTTTCCCCTTTGATTTGAAGCACTTGTTCCATCATGCCTTTTGCTGGGGAAGAATTAGCCCAGTGGCAGAAATGCAGTATGCTGGGTGTTTTGAGAGTGAGAAACCTGTCCGCAGCAAGAGCCCACAGAGCTTGAACTCAGCCTCTGAGTCCCTGTGCCGACAGCTGGTTGCAAGCCTGCTCGGTAGGGGATGGTGCCATGCCAGAGTCTTTACTCTCCATCTCATGCCTGTGTTGTCAGCATGATTCAGTGCTACAACCCTGAAGAAAAAGAGAGTCAGCTTTATACCCTGTTTTTTTTGTTGTTGATACTCATGCTGTAATTCCCATCACTTCAGACACCCATTAAATGCTGCACTGGAGATTCTGTCTAGTGTGTGCACTGCAGTCACTTCAAACTCTACAGTAGCGGGAGGTCTGTTAGAGATGGAATTTCTGGGTGGTCCTGGGGGGGAAACATACATACTGTGCTACAGAAAAAGGCAAAAAATTACCTTATATTCTGTTATATGATGCATTTTCCTTACTTCACAATGCATCTCATCTCTCCCTGCTGGCTTTCCTGGCTACAGGTGTCCACCCCAAACTTTTGTACTTTTCATGTCATGCATCTAGGGAGCAGAGAGGGCAAGTATGAAAATACTCAGGTTTTTAATTCAGTAAGGAAGGTATATCAGGGCTTGCAGTTACCATATGTTTTTTCTCTGATACCTTCCTTGTTGTCTTTTCCCTTGGACCTTTGGTACAGTAAACAGCTGACAGTGTTTGAAGAGAGTCCCAACAGGGAGGCACCTGGCACAGCATCGGGTCCTTGCAGCTCCTGTGCGTTCCTAGGTATGTGCTTAGGGCCGACCTTTTGCTGGCATCAACCTGCTGCTGGCTGGATACACTGTGACAAAACAGAACTTTTTACTGGTTAATTTTTGCCACCAGCAACAGCACTTGGTTGCCTTGTCAACAGGAGATGGTTTATAGGTCTCTGAAGATTTGCAGCAGTGTCACTCAGCTGTTTGCTCTCCTGGTTGAACAGGTGCAGACACGGGTCTTTGAAAGCTGGTGGGAGGAACCAGCATCCCTCCCTCCCTTCCTTCCTTTCACAAAGGTTTTGTAACTGTATGACCTTCTAACTAATTTTTCTAACTCCCTAATAATGTATATATGTAATTAAATCTAGGCAGACAAGGCTATATCAAGCCTTGGGCATGGGAAATTGTGTAATACCATCAAGTTGCCTTTTGTGTCCATGGTAGACCCAACCTTATTGCACCAAGAATTTCCTTAACATTTCACCTTTAGAGTGGGAAGACAACTTCTATTGCATGAAACCCAGTTCACTCCAGTAGTCCATCAAAGGCTGCTTTGGTTTCTGATTCAGCTCTGCAAATACTGTCTAGTGGCTTCAGACTGGGTATGAATTTGGCTGATATTATTTACCCTGTGAAGGCTAGAGCAAGGGAGAGAAAACTAAAGTAGCTTGTCTTAGCCTGAGTCAGCACTACAGAGTTGTGAGTTTCTGTAGATCCTAATGAAAGTTTCCTGCCTTATCTGTCTTGATATTTTGCTGGTTGCACAACTTGCACATCTCATAGATGCAAATATTTTCCTGGGGTTGGCCCTGGTTGCCCAAGGAGGGTGTTTGTTCAGATTCTCATGCTTTGCAATTAATATAAGCTTCTCAACTCCGTGTGAGAGAAAGAAAGGGAAGTGGTGCTAAGTGGTTTGTGTTTTTTTTTTTTCCCTCTCTCGGTATTGTTGTTCCTCACCAGCTGGCTACTTTGAAATGAGCATGTTGTGGTTTTTTCCATAAGGAGCAACGTGTTGCTGCAGATTCAGCTTCGGAGAGGTTGTGGGAGCTTTTGTCCGCTGGCGCTGCAGCTGCTGCGGGCCAGGCACAGACAGTACGTGGTGCTGTGGGTACCCAGCCTACCAGCCTGCTCTGGCTGCAGGGAATGCTGGCCCAGCCGAGCGGCAGGATCCTTCTTTCCCACTGCATTCCCACACTTGCTTGGTGGTGGCTGGGAGATGCAAGTCCTTCCCTTGCTCCAGACTGTGCAAGAGTAGCAAAGTTCATACCATAGGATGTTGTCAAAGGAATGAGAACCTGTTTCAAGTAAATACCTTTTCTCTGCCTCGTTTAGCTGTGGCACCCTTGTCTTAAGAGGGCTGTATGAAGTGTGCTTGTCACAGCTGTGTCAGGCACCCACACAGCTCACAGAGATACCTCGCATGTTCTCTTCTGAGCTACTGTATGAAAAGTGGCTACTTTAGAGGGTAAATTGCCTCCACGGGCTTAAGAAAAGGGATCTAGTTTAGATCTAGAGAGCACACTTCATGTTTAGTTACTGCAGAAAACCTTTGACTGAACTTCATGAAGTCTGTGTTGATTGTGTTTTTCAGAATACTCTCTGAACTTGCATTTTTGTTTTGTGCTCTGCAAAAGCAACAATTCCTTTGGGGCTGTAGAATAAAGGATAAAACACTTGCTTAAAGTGTATACTTGTAGAATAAAGAATAAAACACTTGCCTAAAGTGGTGTGGAGAAGTTGTCACCCTGTAAAACTCAGCCTGGGCCATTGGCTGCGTGTTTCACAATGACCTTGGCCAGTCACACTGGTGCTGTCTTACGACCATGCAGCCACTTGAAAGGGAGGGGAAAAAGGCCAACTACATGAACTTTGGTATCTGATCATGGTTTTCACTGTTAGCTTAATTCAGATTTCCTGTTGGAGTTGCCACAGTATGTCCTGAGTTTGATCAAAAACTGATGAGGTAAGGGAAAATGAAGCCTGTGGAATGGCAGCCACCACTTGGAACAGCTTCTTTATGGAAGCTCTCCATTTGGGCAAGAAACACTAACCTCAAATATATTTTCCTTCAGTGCAGGTCTTCACCCTCTCTGCCCTCATCTTAAGTCTACAATAATGGTAGATCCTAGAGCCTAATCAGCCTTTGATGGAGGGAATTGATTAAGAGTGAGACAAGCTCTACTGTAAGTTTTTAAGGATGGTTGGATTGTGAGGCTAAGTTGATAAACTTTCAGTCTTCTGAGCTTTTTCCTTGCTGTTGGAGTAGGAATTTTTATCTTGTGTTAATATACTCACATTACAAACCATTGCAGCTTGTCTTTTTGTTTGAGTGGTGCTTCAGGTTAAAGTTGGCGGGCTTGGCCTGTGGGATGGTAGTTTTCTGTGGGATTTTTCCATTTTTAGAAAAAGCTCCTTGCAAACACTTGCATCATTTCTCTAATTTAATTTTATTTTTTCAGTTGAAGTTCCTGTGTGGGAACAATGAGTGCTGTGGAGGAACTGTACCACTACACCATGCCGTGGCCTTGAAGGTTCATTGTAAGGCCACACGTGGTGCTCAGGGTGTTGCTTTCTGAAAACAGGAGGATTTTTAAGGGAGAAACCAAGCAGCTGTTTTTTTCTAGCTAGGTGTGAATGATGTACAAGAGTGAGAAACTGCTGGATGTTCCTTAGGAGCCCTGAAAAACAACACATGGTGAGCTCCAGTACCCACCCTTAAGTGAAGAGGGAGCTTTATCAGCACATCACCCCTGTTCAAAATCTAACTGGTGGCATGTCTCTGCCAGGTTCCTGTGAAGGTACATGATCATGTTTGAGATCTCACAATATTGGCAAGACTGTAAAAATTCAGAGTTCAAGTTTAAGCTCTGAAGTTATTCTTCTAAGGAAAGAGAATATTGTCATTCCGAGGATCTGAGGAGAGTAGAGCCTCTGACTGCAGATACTGTTGTGGTTCTCTGCTCCGTTAAGAAAAAAAAAACCCCAAACCACCAGAACTCTGAAAGAAGTTCTTGTCCAAAAGTAAAGATTTTCTGTAGTTCTTCCAAATGACTGTTTCCTCAGGGGGATTATTTTCATAACTTGTATGCAATTCTTTAATCCAGCTTGAAGCCCACAAGACAGATGGGGTCATGACAAGAGCCAGGAAGTTTGCATGATCTTGCTAGACTGGATCATCTTTAACAGTACCAGTTCACATCACCTGTCCATTTCTTGCTTTTTCCAAATCAGTGGGAAAAGAAGTAAAACCCCTAGCAGCCTTGTGACGTTCAGCATTACTCAAACACTGTTGCAGTCTTCAGTGGTCAGCAAAGGGCAGATTTTGTGGGTGTGGGTGAGCAGAATTGGAGAGGAACCTCAGATCACACATAGGAACAGACTCCCAGTACTTGAACGGTGCTTTCCTAGCTGTTAACAGTCTGTATTTATAGTAGCAGACCAAAAAAAGCCTGAAGGTGTGAAAAGGGATGATGCAGCCACCAGTATGAGCAAACTTAGGTCTTTGGGTGCACATCCCTTCTCTATGTCCTCCCAGCCCTGCCTGGAGCTGCTTTTAGTGGTATTGCTGTAGCCCAGAAAGTAGTTGTATGAGGTTTTAGGTGCCCTGAGGTCCAATTTTCAATCCCCTTTCCAAAGATCATGGCTTAAGTATCAGAGCTTCAGTTCTTGTGTCTTTGCTGGTGCTTTTGAGGGCAGGGATGACCAATTGAATAAAAGGTCAGGACTCATTTGCTGGGGGCTGATGGCAAAGGGTGATAGCATAAAATACTCCCAGCAGTCAGTGATTTGCAGAGTGATGTAGGTCGTGTAACAGATCTTCACACACACAGCATATAGAACAGCATATAGAAAACATAATAATTCTACTTGTAATAGTAAAGTTGTATTAATTATATGCTGGGGAATTGAAGGCAGATGCGTGGATTATTCCCGGTGGGCTGAAGGGAGGTTCAGATTTTGGTTTATTTATTTATTAATTAATTATATGTTAAACCAAAGCCAAAGAACTATGAGTCAGCTTGATCTTCACTGCTGCAGTTCCTGTGCTGTGGTCCCCAGGCATTGTCTAACAGATGCCCGTACCCACACAAGGCTGAGTGAACCCAGAGATTGCAGACTTATTTTTGTCACCCTGTTGCAGAAACTCCTTAGAGAGGTTCTGTGTATGCTTAGGAGCCAGTGGTATGGGAAAGCCTCTTAGCAGAGGGTCCTGGGAAAACACTCAGCTGCTGGTCCCAGGAGCAAGTTCTTTGTGCCAGCACCATATGCAATTCCTCATGGCAGCCAGATCTCCAGGGAGGAGGAAACAACTCTGCCACCTCCTTCCTTCTTCTGCTTTATGATGGCTGAGTTTTATAGTTGCTCTGTAGGTACTCTGTGTGCCTCCCTGGCTGAACAAAGGCATATTTTTTTATATTATATATTTGTGCTTTCAAAGGTAATGTCAGTCTGCCTCGCTGCTGTCTGAAGATGCAGAGAGGGATAAGTGCTCCAAATGGGCTAAGGTTGAAAATTAAAATAGACCAAGTGAGATCTCAGCCAGTGTTGTCTTGGCTTTAGTGTGTCAGTGCAAGGACTCTACTTTTTGCCCTTTCCTTCGGGTGAACCTTCAAGGTGAGATCTCAGTTGTGGGACTCACTTGTCTGGTTCATACTCCTTGGCTTGGGCTGTCTTCTCCTTTCCTTTGGGAAGCGATAAAAACTTGCACCTTGTCCATACTGCACGTAGGTAATGGCTTAGGGCTGTCAGGAGAAGTTGTCTTTGAAGTTCTAAGTTTGCCTTCTGTGGTTATTTTTTTCAGGTCAAATACAAAACTGTTTGCATGAGCCTTATAAAGTCCTAGAATAAATCCAATGAATGCTGCTGTGTTTCTGAATGTCTCTGCAATGTGTGCTTCCCCAGTGCTGCAGAGCTTGCTTGAGCAGCAGGACCTGAAAATCTGAGAGGCTGGGGGGAGATGGCTGGACACAAGGAAAAAAAATGAGGAGCCGTGTATATACATATAAAAAGAAGTGATGCTTATAGTTTTGGCATCTCATTGCTGCAAGATGTTAGGCAAGTCAGTGGCTTCAGAAGATAAAGATTTGAGTGTTGTATGGACAGCGGGGACAACCAGAGCTAGACAAATTTCAGAGAAAACTGGTGTAGCGGCCTCTTTTTTGCTTTTCAGATAATGTGGCAGGATGAGACCCTGCCCTGGGACCAGAGATGATTTCCACTGAAAAGAGTAGAAGAAAGTTTTGGGCAGTGGAGGATCCCCAACAATGTAATTGATGCCCAGCCAAAGCTTACGCTGCCCTAATGAAGTTACATCGCAGTAATTACAGTGCATTATGGTTCAAATTTCAAAAGTCTCTTTTTTACCTTTTTTTTTTTTCTTGTTTTGTTTGTTGGGGTGGGGGTGGGGGTGGGGTGTTTCTTTGGGTTTGGTTTGGTTTGGTTTTTTTCAAATGTGCAGGAGCTTTTCCTGCTGCTGCCTGGGGACTTTGCCATGCAGAGGCTGGTCTATGATGGAGTCTGCGTTTTCATGCCTGACAAAAGGATGCTTCAGCTTAGAAGGGCACCTGCAGGATCATGTTGCCCCATTTTACTTTTCCCAAGCTGTGACTCCTCCAGCTCATGTTGCAGATGTTTGGGGTTGTACTTTGCATGGTCTCTTTCTGTGCTCTCAGGATAAATCAGGTGCTAAGGACAGGGTTTTGTAAGTGTCAGCTGTGTCTGGTCACCAGGTGCTTGCCAGGGTAGTACCAACTGCATGCAGGTGTTGGTCTCTGGCTGACATCTCCTACTGAAGACATTCTTGGTGTAGAGACTTCAAGATTTTCTTCTTTCTGTTTGCAGTTAGGGAATTGTGTCTAGGTTCCCTTGCATCTCTTTGTCTGTTCACTTCATGCACTTTCTGACACTCTTCACAGCAAGATGTCATTGCTGAAGCTCAGGGCATGGTTTGCCTCCTATCTGTATCTCCTTCAATCAGGCAAATCTAGTTCATGTGACTGGAGGGAGTGTTTGCCCACTCTGTTGTGCCTGGTGCAAATGAGGACCAGAGCCCAGTGTTGCTCTTTTCTCCATCAATTGTTGGTCTGTGTAGAGGAACACCTAAGTTGGGCAGGGTCTTTGAAGCTTTATGGCCATTTCAAGTGCAGTACCAAAGCCAGACCTGGATCTACTCATTGCCTCTGCCAGGGTTGTCTGAGGGGCTGGAATTAAGTTGAGGGTTTCTACAAAGATGTAGGTCACCGAACCCTTAGGCATTAGCAGAGGGACTTCAATCGCTTTTCTGCTCTCAGGGATTCCTTTATTTGTGAATCAGCTTGTGGGGCTCCAGTGTTGAGGAGCCACATCTGACCCAGGCTTGGTGTCTTGAATTTCTGTGGTTTCTCTTCAGCCTTACTTGGCCTGCAGATGCTGGCTGTGAGCCCACCCAAATCCTGCTTGTTGTTGTTGCTGTGGACTCCCAAGGAAGCTCTGGAAGGAAACCCCCCCTGGCTTTTGCTGATTGTGCAGGTCATCCAGCAGATGCTGGAGGCTGTGGCTGAGGAGAAGGCTTTGTGCTCCTGTCCCCTCCACACTCAACCACAGCCACTGATGAGCACGTGTTTTACGACAAAAGCTCGAATGTGGGGGAACAGAAATTCCCAGCTTTACCATAAGTTTCCTGTGTGACCGTCAGGAAGTCACTTAATTGTTGTGGGTTCTTCATTGCAGGGTGGAGTTCCTTGTTCCTTGATCTGTTGTGCCAGTCATGTGTTGCTGAGGGGTGGGATATATGAACCTGTGTGAAGGCCACCCAGAGTTGAAGGAGTATGTCTCCTGTGTCCATTCTGTGATGCTTGCAAGACAGGCAGGATGAGTCCTGGGACAGTGTCCCTTTATTGCTCCAGAGCCAAAAGGGAAATGCCTTCCTTTTCAGTGTGGAGAGCTGAAATCCTCACGTCTTCAGTCTTCTTTGTAGCAGGTCTGTGATGTGACAGTGACGAACTAAGCTCACCCACAGCAACAAAATTGCTTGGATTTTGTTAAATCCAGACTTCTGCAGAGGGAGGGGATATGAGCATCACATTAACGAGTCTGATTGGCTGAGATTTACTATGAGCAGCAAAGCGAGGTTTGGGTAATTCAGGATCCTAACTTAATAAGTTCTGCTGATCCAAGCTTAAATCTTGCACCGTAAGCTTTGGATGTTTCTGTCCGTTGTGTGATGGTTTCCCAACATTGCACACACAGTTGGTTGGCTCTGCATGGCTACAGGCTTGGTGATGAATTCATTTGCCATGGCTGTTGAAGGCCTGGGTTTGGAGGTCTTCTGTGGGCCTCTGCCAGCAGTGCTCACTGTCCCTATCCCTCTAGGTTGCAGCTGGCTGGTGCTGCAGCTGCCAGGTCCATAAATCAGCAGTGTGCCCCTGAATATCTGCTGCATAATGACTGATGCATATTCATATTTGCTACAACATTGTGTCACGCTGCTAATAATGTATCTTGGTGAGAAGGAGAGCAGGGACAGGGTCCCAGTAGCTTGGTGCCTTCTTGCTTCAGTTTGTCATCTCTTTCTGCTGCTAGCTCATCTCTGGCTCCCTAAGATACCCCCTCTCTTGTGTTTCTGATGTATTTTCCCCAGCTGCTTCTCCCAGATGTGCTAAAGGAAGCCCTGCAGGTTTGCTTTTTTGCTGTGGTGCCTCCTTCCCCTCCATCCTTGCTCTGCTAATAAATCAGGGTGTGTTCCTGCAAAGGCCCTGCAAGGACTAAATGAAGGCAGGAGGATGATTGTTATGTTTGAGCATGTAAATTAAAAGGCTTACTAATAAAAAGACATTCTGGAAATATCTGGTCTTGGCTGTTCCTTTGAGCTCTATTTTTGAATGAGCTTTTATTAGTGTCCCACTGGGAATGGAAGGGTGAGAAGGAAACTCAGTTTTTGTCCCTCATCCCAAAATGGACTGTCCCTCACTCAAAACTCACCTGTGGGGAAGATGCTGTTGCACCTGTGCTGCTTTACCCTCTGTCTTCAAAAATGAGGAGGAAGAAAAGTGCTGTACCACCTTTCCCTGGAAAAGATAAAATTTTGTAAGATATGATTAGCAAGCTGTGAAATACCACATGTGAGAGAGGATGGATGGGGCTTGACTCTGCTTTTCTTTCAGTACAAGATCCTAAGTGCTGTCCAGGGAAGCTGGGGAAGCCAGCTTGGATACTCATCGAAGTGTATCCCAAGATCTGCCTGAGTCCAGCACAATCAGGACTGTCTGTCCCTGCAGAGAGTGATTCCTCTCATTCCTGCTCTGTATTCCTTCTTCTAGGGGGACTTGAACCATTCCCAGACAAGAGGACCCTATTTCTCTGTGGAAGCTCGTTACCCATCCAGAGGGTGAGTGCCACATGGGCAGAAGCAGACCTGGCTCCTGCTGTCTCAGGATACTCATTTGTCTGCTTTTATGCTGCTGGCCAACAGCTTCCACCTTTTATCACCCAAACCCAACGCCACTGGCTGGCTGGAACTTTCTGCTGCAGGAGCTGTAGTGCAATAGGACATGACCTGTGTGAACCATTCCATTCCTGGAGACTAGAGTTCACCAATACTCTTATAAATCCTATTTTGCTCCAAAACCTGACCTTTTAAAAAAATCTCTTAACCATTAAGTGCTAAAAAAACAACAAAAAACCAAAACAAGCACTTAAAAGCATTATCAAAACAATTCTTGAAACTTCCCAGATGCAACTACCCTGTTTTCTTATCCATGTATTTGCTGGTAAAATACATGTGTAAGGATTTGAAGCAAGCAGGAAGTTGAACAACCATACCTATTTCCATTGCAAATTCTTCTCAGTCAAAAGGGCTTGAATGCATTTCCTGAAACCAGTTTCCTAATTTTTCTTTGTCAACAGTTGTTTGGGAGGAATAAGGAAGGATAGGGAAGGGGAGGAGAACAGAAAGCTCATAGGGAGAGTGTGTTTCTTGACTCTGGGGTCCCTTTCTTGCCCTGCATCGGTGGTGCTCACGTTGGGATTGACCCTTTTCTTGTGTGATGTAGCTGGCCACCTTATACCAGTGACTTTCCCCTTTTTTGTATCTAGCCTTCAAGTGAGGAAAACAGCAGAGCCTGCCCCTCTGCTCCCAGCCCTACCTGCATCTCTGGCTGCTTATCTGTGGATCAGAGCATCTGCCTCTGCTGGCTGCCTGTGCCCATGACCCAGTTGTGATTTCATCGGGATAATTGGAGAGCAGGGCCTCTCTTACAGCACTCTGTGCTTTCCCACTTGATGTACCCTGCCTCCCCGATTGTCTCTGCCTTGGGAAGCCTGGCTGGGGAGGAGCTGCCAGCTCTGACAGCCCAACACAAAGACTCAGCAGGAGACCAACAGCTTTTCCATCCAAAACTTCTGCTGAGAGCTTTTTGTCTCAGGTGAAAACCCAGATGGGAAATCACGTAGCCTGAATTTAGCTCCCAGCTTTACCACCATTGATGGCTTTGGGCCAGTCCCTTGGCTTGTTTGCATCCCCTTGCCTGTCTCTGCAGTGAGTAGGATGGTGTTTCTGTTCATGCATGGCCACTGCCTTCAGCTCTAGCACTGAGTGCTCCACGGCTTGCAGCTTAGTAGTGAGATCTGAATTTGTCCCTTCTTGTGCTGTTGCAGCAGAGCCAGACGGCTGCAACCTTCCCTAGCATGATGACAGGACCGCTGGGCACGGGAGAGGCTGGACCTTTCCCCAGCAGCTGGCCTGCAGCTGCTCCTTTCATCAGCAAGAGGACCAGGCAGAACACACCAGGTACCTTAGGAAACCAGCCTGGAGACAGCATCTCTTGTAATTCCACACCATTACTGGGCAGTGTTTTCCCCAAAGCCTGATATTCTCTAATAGCTGTAATTACAGAGATCCACTTACACTGGTGCTGCATACTCATCTGCTCCAAGTTTCTACTTCATTGCACCTTATATCTTGTGGGAAAATCAATACAATTTGGTACTGAGACTGGCAAGCCAAGAGATTATACAGAGCCAGGGTTCATGTTTGTGTACCATGTGTTTTAACACTTGACATTTACTATCATCTATAATGGGGGTCCTGTTTTAAAGTTTCCTGGGTATCTCTCCATCTTTTTATATACTTGAATGTCATGCTAGGACATTGAGATACATCACACTGCCTTTCTTGCATCCCATTAATGCTTATAGGTGGGATTTTAATGTAAAGGAAAGTTAAAAGCTGCCTCTTCTCTTGAGCTCTGTTGTACAGAGTACCATTTGTTTTTCTGAAACAGGCTGGGAGGCCTGAGAGAAGTCTTTTCCAGGGCAAGGTGGAGGGTTGCCAGCCCAGGCAGGGAAACGTCTCCCCCTGAACCACCTGCTCAGCCCTGGGAGGCTGGAGAGGAGATGAAAGTGGAGGAGTCTTGGCAGTTTGCAGCCTTCTGCATCGTGACAGTGAGAGCTTTTCCTCCTCCACACTGCTTTCCCACATGTTGGTACGTTCAACACTAGGTTCTACGTCCTGACTGCAAGACAGGAGTTCAAGTTTTAAGTGTTTCACATTGTCCTGACCTGCACTGTGGCCTCTTCATGCCATTGTTATCCATCTTTACCAACTTTCAGACACAACTCCAGTCTCCTCTTTCCTTATGCAGGTTACTCTTGCTTGTGTAGAGTCTCAAAGAGTGCTGAAGTGTTGGATCATAAAAAAACTATCTTCAGTTTTTTCACATCACTGGAACTGCCAGATGCAGAGAACTGTGACTTGGGTGCTAGCACAGGTGGTCTCTCCCATCTGCATGTGATTTTCTTAAGAGTCTGTGTTCAGCGGTGGTGTAGATGTATAATTCGCTTGCCTTTTTCTTTCACCCCTTCTGTGGGCTGGCAGCAATTTAACCCACAGTGCAATGTGCTTTTCCTCTGTGGAAGTTAGCTTGGAAGATGGGTTCTTCTGCAGAGACTGTGGTGGAATGAGTGACTTGGTATCAGGGAGACAAATAGAGTGGCAGTGGTGGGAGGTTAAGGTCCCACCATGATTCTCAAGCATATCTCAGCACCTTCCAGAGTTTCCTGGTTGTGTGCTGCTCCTCGTGCCACATTCAGGATGCTGGAGACATGGGCTTGAGTAGTCCTGACTTAAAAGTTTCTGAGATAATGGGCCTGCTCATCTTTCATTGGAAAATAGTAATTTGGTGGCCTGTATTGGGTGTGGACAGTGGGGTACATGAGCAATTCCTTCATCCAGAGGGAAGCTCTTGGGTAGCTGGTTAGTTCTCTGGGTTTATTGCGGTACTGACTTATTTAGGTTATTACAGCTATTTTGGGTTGTTACAGCTACCTATCAGTTGTTTTTCTTGGGATGAGCTGCTAACAAAGAACTTTATTAAGAATATTTATTTTTTGAGAGGGAAAGTAGGAACAATGTAGTTGCACTCTCTTGCTGCCAACAGCAGGTGATTGCACAGCTTTGTCTTTTACTTAAATATCTGACAGCTGAAGCAGGAAGTAGAGAACAGCTAGCAGCTTTGGAGAGAATGATAGAGTCCTGTTTTCCTTTGTCCTTCCATATTTTCCCAAGCCCTGGGTAGTCTCTGGCAGAGGGATTGTGTTGCCAGAGGTGCTTTGACTGGAAACTGTGAGGGCTGGGCCTGGTGCAGTGACCAGTCCATACCTGTTCCAGACTTTGTGCAAAGCTGAGGCTTGCACATTGCTGCTGGAACATGTTTATGGGTGCTGTGGAGAGGCAATCCCTCTCTTCCAGGCCTGCCTATCCCTCGGACCTGCCCGCAGCTTTCTGCTGTTCTTCCTCACAGGTTTCTCTGTGAATGTGCATCTGTATTTTGAGCCTCCTATATTATGTCATTCCTTACTCCTTTTTCTTCCTTTCCTCTGCAGCAATATTTTTGTCCTCAGTCCCTTGGGACAGACTGCCTTTTCCTTCAGATCTTGAAGAGCTAGCAGAGCATGGAAGAAGCCGTTCTGCTCCTTTTTTTCTTTTTTTCTTTTTTCCCCCTTAATAGAATACATTTATTATCTCCAAGTCATCTCTCCAAAGCAGGGCCAGTATTTGCAACTTTTATTCTCTCTTTGGCATCCCTATCTCTGTTTTCATGTGAGGTGCACTGTCTGAGTTTGCAGGTATACAGCCAGCAAGCCGACAACAGGCACAATTGCTTACTTTTTGATTTAAAAAGCAAAGAGTAAATTAAAATGAAGCATTGGATAGGCTTCATAACAGAGCATCAGCTTTCCAGCCTCAGTTCCCTGTCCCTCAGTTCTCTTTGAGGCTGGACAGGTCACAGAGAACATCAGCATTTTGGTCTTAGAGTGAAAACAAAAGGTGGCATTTCACACCACTGGAGAGGCTCCTTGAGTCCCTCCACAGGCCGTGCTTTGTGATGTTGATGACAGCCTTGTGCATGAGCAGATGGAGGAGGCTGGACAGTCACTGGGGTAAGCCAACAAGGTTTGCTTTATCAATGCTCAAAAATCACTGAGTAGGATTCCTGATGTATGGGTGTGGATGACTGCTGGTAAAAGACTGGGATGAGTGTTGTTCTCCTGGAGGACTGCAGACCATTTCTGCCTCCAGGGCATCTCTGCTGAAGGGAAATAAAATCAAACACAGTGGCATTTCTGGTTATATAGCTCCTCTGGACAGGGTTTTGGAGGAAAGGGTGCCTGGTCTGAGATGAGCCCAAAGAGATTTGTGGAGTTGAAACTGACTTCTGATGTTTTAAATGCAGAAACTCCCAGTGGGCAGGTGTAGTGATGGTGAATGCTCAATAATGAACAGTTGTAAAACTTATGGCATGGCTGGCCTTACTACAGCAGTGTTGTGCAAAAATCTCTCTTGACTTGATTAGTTGGCTTGGTGTCTGTCCTGTGAGAGAAACAAAGTGATGGGAGGAAACGAGACACAAAGGTCCTTTAGTTATTCTGTTGGGAGGGTGTCAGAGGCTCCCTTGTGGTGAGTGTGTTGGAAACCCACTGTGTGTCCCTTCCGCTTGATGCCTGAACTCTTGTTGAACCTGTGGTGGTGAGATGGGACATACTGATGGGGCTAAGCCCCTTGAGTTCTTACCTCTGCTGGGTGAGTTTCTGGAGGCTTCACAGTCACAGTCAGGTCTCCCAAACCACCCCTCTAGGCTAGAGAATAGGGACCATGAAGAAGATCAGGCTGTTTTTTGCAGGACACAGCTGGATCTCTGGGTAACACTTGTAGCCTTGCTGCTCAGACCTACTTTAGGTCTTAGCCCTGTGACAGCTTCTGCCAAGCATCTTGGTCCTTGTTTCTGCTGGCAGGGCCTCCATGCTGCCACCCAGCACGTGCAGGCAGGGGAGGCGGTGTGCCCTCTGCCATCACCCATGCCTCCATCCCCTCCCTGCGAGACAAAGGTAGGATGTTGGTGTCCATCGGGGCTGGGTGCTTGCTCTCCCCGCTTCCTGCACGAGGCTGGCAGATGGCTCCTGTTTGCTGGAGCCGTGTGGCTCTGGCTACTGGGCTGGGAGCAGCTGCTGCTGCCAGGCGGAAGCACTCGGCGAGGCTTTCCTAGACAGCTTTGAACGGGAGCCAGGAGCCCTCTTCGCTACAGGAGAAAATCCACGAGGTCAGGAAATACAGCAGCAGCAGCTCCGGCTCCACGCTGGGGCCGTTGGCTTGGCACGCGGATCCCAGCCCTCCTCTTTCCAGACGGTGCTCCTGGAACTGCTCTCCTCCTTGCTGTCTCTCTCAACTGTTCCTTGACAGCCCTGTGTATGGCTTTTGGGGGGTGTGGTAGTGGGGTGCTGCAGAGGTGATAATTTGGATAGGGAAACACTATATGGTGACCTGGATCAGACTTTCAGATCTTGAAGTGCATGCAGAAGATGGAAGAAGCATTGTTCCTGCTCTGTGTGGGACTGGGAGGCTGTGCTTTTGTGTTTCCCTCTGTTATTTTGTGGTCAGCTGTGTGTGGGCTCTGTGTTGGCTGCTGAGCAATAGAAACTGGAAATCCTCGCATCAGGAGAAGCTTTCACAACCACCAGCAGGCTGTAAACCTCCATCCTGTGCGTCACCAGCATGAAAACTGGGGTGTCTGTTACCATCTCTCTGACAGGAACCCCACTCTCTTCCCTGTGTGTTTTATAGGAAGCCAGAAACATTGCTTTTGGCATGGTTGTTCCTTGAACCAGCTCCTATGGCGGTGGTGGTGGTGATGTTCCTGTAGTGCTGAGGAACAGCCACCCCTATGCTGAAACTATGGGTGCATTGAAGAGCAGCCTTGCCCTTCCCATGTTCAGGAGAAAAAACTGTGATGGGGGAATTACGAGATGGTGTTGGTAAGATTAAGGATAGGACCAGTCACCCAGCTCCGTGGCAAAGTTTGGCCATATGGAAATCCCTGCTTTCCCTGCAGCCAGGCCAGGCTGTTTCTTCCATGGGATTTGCCCCTGCTCTGATGTGCAGTTGGGTCTGCATGCTGCCCATGAGGAGCTTGCATTGGGGAAAGGAAGCGAGCTCCCCTGAGCATGGATTTTAGCCACATTAATTCAGGCAGCTCTCATGCCCAGAGCTGTCCATCATTCCCCCATGCTCTTGCTCTGCATTAGGACATGTTTTGCAGCAATGGTGTGGAGCAGGTAGGCTGGACCTGCCCTCCTTGGCAAGCTGCAGAATCTCTCCTGTCACTGCAAGGGCGAGGGTGGCAGAGCAGTGGAGAGTTAGCTGAGGTGACAGCACCTTTGAGGATTGGTGTCAGTGAGCAAACACCAACACTGCAGAGCTCTTGTATGTAAATTGTCCATGTGTGGGCCACAAGTGGGGAGTAGCAGCAATAGCTCCTTCACCCCCCTCATTTTCCCTGCCTCATGGGTGCATAGGGGGCAAGAACATGTGGATTTGTGTTTCTGTGGAGGAGCCATATCTTAAAACTCTGTGCTAAGGTATAAGGTGATATGCAGGACTTGCTGGTGTGTGGCTGCCCCTCTGCTGGGCAATGGAGCTCAGCTGGAGTCTGGAGCAGGGGAAGATACTCAAGTTGATGTGGGTGACCACCTTGTCCCCCACCTCCTGCTGCAGTGTGGACCATAAAGCTGCTGTGGCTGTGTGGGCTGGGGGTCTTCCAAAGGAGTAGGCAGTGTCTTCCATTCCGGCAGTCTTGAGGAGAACCCCCTCCTAGGGAACTTAGGTGTTCTCCTACCCATATTGAGTCAAAGCTTTTCTCAGTGCCTTAGCAAGTCCTACAGGCCTGGGCAGTTGTGCTGTTGTCCTTGAGCATCTTTGTGGCAACTGCTTTATCACCACCATCAGATGCAGAGCAGAATCCATGTGTTTTGCTGGGAGTTGCAGATCTCTCTGCTCTGTAATGAAGGATGGGAGCTGGTTGCAGTGTTTCTTCAGACCCCCAGGACTCCTCTGTGTTTAGCTGTGGAGCTGTTTGCTGAAGGAGCAATCTCCCCTGGACAGCTGTGCTGGTGGAGATGGTCAATCTCCATCAGCATTTGCTCCTCAGTCCCCTTTTCATCCTAACTCTCTCCTCAGAGAGATCAGAAGCCTGGGGTGGGGATCTCTCTTGTCCCTGAGAAGCAATGCATGTGAGAGCATCACACACGTGAGGGCATGCAGTAATGGAGCAGAGTAACGTGTGTGCACAGTCAGTTAGTGAGATCACTCAGATTCTCTGCTGTAGCCTTGCTTTCAATCTGCAGCTCTTCGCTGGCTGCCAGAACAGATGCACATTGGACTTTTGGGGAAAGCAGTGTCACTTTCAGGTGGGCACCTAGGGTGTAACATTATTTGCACTTCATTTACCATCACCACTTTTCCATCATGTTTAACTGCTTCTCCAGCACAGCAAACCAGAGGTCCTGCTTGGTATCATATTTGTTAGCTGGTTGCTCTTTTGCTCCTTTGCCCTTCTTTAGGATTCTGTATGCTGAGAAGAGCATGAGCTTTGTTTGCCTTTCTGCTATCAAGACAGCAGCTCAAGAAAGGGCTTCAGCAAGAGGTGGTTGTGTTTGATTGCTCCCTGCTTGAGAGAGAGATGGAACTGTCTGGGTGGTTTAGGGTTGCAGTCAGGTGGGGATTGAAAGCAGAAAGTTCTGGCCTCCTTGCCATTAGATCTTTGCTGTGTTAGCAAATGCATCAGCTGTGGTCTGGGTCTAGAGCAGCCTTTGCTGGCACAGTTTGTAGCAGATTCCAGAGTTTAGGAGCAGGGCTGGCAAGCCTGGAGAGGAGAGTGGAGTGATTTAACTATCTGGGGTGGGAGGGTGGAGAAGGGGGTTCTAATCCCTCTGAACAATGAAGGGTGTCTGATAAGAGGAACTGTGAGCTTGTCTTCCTGCTACCTGCTGCATTTTGGGTGGCTTCCCCAGAGCTTGCAGATGGTGGCTGAGAACGAGTATCTGACCCAGGAGTGACTTTCAGTGGGCAGGGCCTGCAGTCCAAGGAGGGTGGATTTCTATTTAAACCTTTGGAGTTTTGTAATCTTCCTGAGTTAGTTCCTCTTTCTCAGCAGACTTGGAGCAAAAATTCAAGGCAGGAGCCGGGGGCATGTGAATCTTTTGCTGCTGAAGGGCCACGGGAGGTACACAGTACTGCGGAAGTGTGGTTAATCTAACCCTAATCGTCGTCAGTCAGCACCTTTTGTGACAGCATCTCTTTCCCCTGTCGGGTGTGTCAAGTTCAGCTCAGGGAGCAGGGATGCCCCTCCTGCAGTCCTCCCTCTCATGACAGCAGCACCGTTAGCTGGAGGACAGGCAGAGGGTGTGGATGTGCCACCGTCTCAACCCTACTGTGTGGTTTGAGGTTTAACGCAGCCTTGAGGGTGAAGACATGGAGATAAGAGCATATTTGGGCAGGGCTGGACCTTTTTCCCTGCTCTCGTGGGAATTGACATCCCAACCTCGTTGGCCAAGAGTTTCAGATCTAGCTAAAGATTTCAGATCATCAGCTTCAGATAAGGTAAATTGGGGACAGTGCTGAGCACTTCTGCAAAACCAGACTTCTTAAACTTGTTACTTTAGAGGTTGATGCCCACAGCCTGTACCTCTTGTTTTCTCATCAGTAATGCTCTCCTACCTCTTGAAGTTTGCTCAAGGAACCTGTGAAGTTTCCATCCAGATGGTCAGGCTGAAGGATTGCAACAGACCACAGGATAAACAGAGTTTTTGTATTCGGTTTGATGGATTATTTTGCCCATTTTAAAGTAACCTCTCTTAGCATTGTGACTATGTTTGTCCTTGCAGGTGGTGGTGCTCCTGGAAGTCCTGAGCTGGGGTCAGCTGGAAGATGACTGAATACAAGCTGGTGGTGGTGGGAGCAGGTGGTGTTGGGAAGAGTGCTTTGACGATACAACTCATTCAGAACCATTTTGTTGATGAGTATGACCCCACAATAGAGGTAAGTGGCTCTGGGCATGGGTCAGGCTTGTCTGCATGTTTTCCTCTTGCTTTTCTCCACCTTGTCTCCAACCCAGAGCATGCTCAGTTTGGTCTCGAGTCTGAACTTGAGCAGGGATGTTTCCCTGCTTTGCAGAGCTATTCAGAGTCACTGTGTGTGTGTTCAGAGGTCGCAGTGACCGACTTAACATCTGCAGAAGGACAGTGATGTCTGCTGAAGAGAGGTGACATGGGAGGCAGCAGACACAGGCAGAGCAGGGCAGGGGCTGAGAGGCAGCACAGAAGTCTTCCTTTCTGATGAGATAACAACATAGGGAGGGATTAAAGGTTTAGAATTGAAGAGCCATTTTGTGCCTGTGCTTCCATTTCTCCTCCCGTGAAATCAGAGTAAATGTATTGACTTTTTCTGCAGGATGTTTTGAGCTTTACTGATGAAATGGGTTTTATCAAAGCTTCCTTATATTATGTGTGTCTTGCAGTTTGAGCAAGACATGCTGAGCAGCTGAACTGCTGTGGCTTCCAGCAGTGGCTTCTTTGCTGCTTCTTCGCAAAGAGTTAAAGGGTGATGTGTGTGTCTTAGTCAGTGTAGATGGCAGCACTGACCTGTGTAGCTCAGCACCCTGCCTGAAGAAGCAGGCAGGTACCCTGTGGTCCTCACAGGCTGTATGGAGGTGGAGGGGATCCAGTGTTCCATGTCCATTGTGCTAGTATTATTTTCTTCAATATTTCAAAAATATATTCCATTCTTTATCTGCTTTCACCATAGTTAGCGATGTGCTAATTAGCCTCTGCTTGACTTACACTTTTGTTGGGTGAGATGCAGGCAGCAGCCACTGCTCTGCACAAGGAGTAAAGTCCACCCTGGGAAGGCAAATTGCAGCTCTGTCACGCCTCTGGGACAACAACCTCCCTGTCTGCAGTCCTGAAGGATTCTTTACCAGATGCGTATAAATGCAGCTGTGGTTGCTGCAGTTATTATTATCATAATGGCTAAAAGCCCCAGCTGGGATGAGAAATCTATTCTGGTAGGTGTTGTCTGTGTAGTCCCCACCCTGAAGAGCTTACAATTTACATAAACAAGCAAGACAAGGCTTGGTAGAAAGGCAGAAATAGTCTTCAGTCCTACAGACGGGAAGGAGAGAAAGCACTTAAAAAGCATGTGCTATTACATCATTTGGCCAAGGTCACCTAGAAAGTCCATGGCAGAGACTGGAATTTAATTTAGGGCTCCTGAGTCTCCTTGCTTATGGATGCAGTTGCCTTTGTCCCCAGCTCCTCTCCCCTCATGTGGCTGTTGCCAATAGTACTGTATACTTTTCTCAGAGACCCATTCCAGGTTGGTTTTGGCAAAAGAGCTACTCGTGGAGAGCAACCTCCCTGGGGAGACATCTGCATGGATGTGTCCTCTCTTGGACCTTAGGTGGGCAGAGGCAACTCTTACCCAGTAATGTGTTGGGTTTTGGTATCCTGTGTTTTTTGTCTCCAGCTGCCTGCTCCATGTACGTACCCTGCAGGGAATTTTCTCCATGTAAACAGGCAGCAGGGAATGTAAACCTTGCATGGCATTTCCCAGCACATCCTCCTCACTTTTGCAGTGCTCTGGGAGGTGCCTGCTCTCTCCTCCACTCTTCACTCCAGCCCCATTCTGTTGTATTCCTCTTCCAAAAGCTGCCACAAGCTGCTCGTGAGCCCTCTCACCCCTGGTACTTTTCCACCTGCGGGTACCACCAGCCCTGATGCCTCTGCAGCTCCCTTGGCTGTACCCCGCTTTCCCTGCTACCCTGGCCAACTACTGATTCATTTCAGGGTGATTCCTTTTAATTATGTTTCATTTTATGGGGATTTAAAAGACAGAGAGCTACCTGCCAGCCATCGAAATGTGACCAACAAACCACCTTCCTGTGACTAAGCTGCTTTGGATCATACCCAGAGCTGACTATGACTGTTCAGCCAGCTAACAAGCAGCACAGCAATGCTGAAATGAGCAGGATGAAAAGGGGGGGGAAGAGGATACGTGCATGCAGCAAAGGCGTTGCCCGTGACCCACGTGGATTGAGCACAGGCTGTGCTGCAAAGGGGGTGCAAGCAGATTGGGGTGCACTGAAAAGATGCTCCCCAGAGCAGGAGGCGTGGAGGTTTGTTCCCTGTCTGGGGCAAAGACCCTGACTGGGTATCTGCTTCCCTCCTACCCTCCTGATTCACCAGTGCAAATGTTTGGCTGTGTAACTCAATGCTGTCCACCCCACGACAGCACACTCTCATAGGCCAGCTCTTGGGCTGCCAAAGAGCCTTAGGACCTTTGTTTTGGGAACAGGAGGGCCAAGGCAGCAAGGAAAGTTATGCCACTAGCATTGTCCCATGATGAATAAGCAGGGATGGAATAAAGAGTTTCACTGTGTTGAGAAATTCTTCGGTTCATCTTCCAACTCTTAGCAGCTAGCTAGTAATGGGCTTCCCAAGCCTCTGGTTATATCCTGACTGTAGTGCTTAGCAAATGGGCCTCTTGGCCTGGTCCTCCAGCACAGCTGGGATGCTCCCAGCATCCACCTGGGATCTTGAGTATGAAACCCAAACAGATGTTGTTTCTGCTGCCTGGCACTTCATAGCTGGATCTGGCTGCATTCCCCTCTGCTCGAGGTGGGGTGGGACATGCAGGGCTGCAGAGGAGCCTGAGGCTGCACGGTGCTGGTGTGGGCTGGTGGCAGCTAGCCCTGCAGTGGCAGCCATGTCACCTGGTTATGTGGCAGTGACAGCTGAGCTGCCATCCTGAGCTTCCTGGGGAGGAGGAGGTCGAATGAAGCTGTACACTAAGTATTGATGGGGAGAGTGTGTCCCCTTCCTTTGCAAAGCATCCCCTGCAAGATTGTTTCATGTCTCTGCCTTGTAAGCCAGCTGGCTGGCCTTATGGGTAGCCTGTTGATGACGTGAGCTGAGGTATGGGATCTCTTCTCCTTCAGCATGCTGGTTGCTGGTGAAACATCCTGCAACTGGGGGTTTGGCAATTAACTGTGAACATGTGTGCCATGGGGCTGGTCCTCTGTCCCAAGCTAAGGTGCAGAGGTGGGAGGATGATTTGTGGGGCAGAGGAGGCACTCGGGTCCCCTTGCACAAAGGAGGCTCCAGCTACATTATTGATTAGAAATAGGAGCACATTCTTGCAGGGCAGCCTGCCAGCTGCCTTCAGAGCAGTTGGCTGGAAGCCAGCCTTTCACTCCATGCTTATTCTCAATGGGTCAGCAGTCCACTTTTTGGGAAGACACAGCTGAGAAGGTCATGGCAGGGCATATCTCATCTCTGATTTCACAGCCCTCTCTGCAAGGTGAGGAAAGACTTTAATTAGCCCCAGCAAATGATGTCGTAATGAACCAAAGGATAGAGGCCGTGTTGGCCCCATTCCCTTTCTGTGCTGCTGCTGGTCCTGTTGGTGACCTTTGCTGTGTCGGCTGTTTGTCTGCAGACCTGCAAAGCTCATCTGATAACATTGTTGTGGTCGTTGGAAGAGCAGCCAACGTTTGAATTAATTTTAAACTGCAGCCGTAGCCTCTGCAAGTGGCTGCAAAGCACTGTGTGGTTGTACTGCTGACTTGTACCTTTTTCATACCTTTCATTTTAGCTTCCTTCTCTTGCTGAGAGTTGAGGATGCTGCCCTCTCCACAAGGGATGGCTGTTGGAGAGGGCTGAGGGATGTCCTCCATGCAGGGGCTGCCCCACAGCATCCCTGCTGATGAGACTGAGCACAGGGAGAAGCATAGCGGAGAGGAGCAGTGCTATGAAGAGCCTGCCCTGAAAATGAAAGCTTCTGAGGGATGCTCTGAGTGATTTCCAGACCTTCTCACATCTGTGATAAGTTGTGATTGCCTTTGCTGCAGGGAAAACCCTCAACTTCAAAGGACCTGCCTTGATAGTTCTTACCTCTCCTGGAGCCCTCTAGGCACAGACTGGTTGTGGGAAACACCTTGTTCACAGTGTGATTTTATTTTTTTTTCTCATGTTTAAAGAAGAGATTTACCATCAAACCCAGTCTGAAACCTTACTGATGGCAATATTACCTCTGGTGCCTGATTTGAGATGCATTGGAGGCACTAGATTTCCAGGTTATCTTAAAAACCTTCCAGCCCTGCAGATCACAGATAGTGACTGGAAGCCCTGGCTGGCCAGAGCTCCTTTCCTGAGTGTCCTTCCTCTTCCAGCAGAAGGAATTAGAGCTGAGACTAAACAATGCTTAGGAAATACTTGTTGAGGGCTATGCAGTGTGGCAGAGATGAAGCTGCACCTGATCTGAGGCAGGGCTGGGAATGGGGAGAGGAAGCTGGGAGCTGTCTTCTCTGTGGTTCTGACAGACAAGGAGAAACCTGCTTAGCTGCTCCCTTTTTCCTTTGGTTTTGGGTTTTTTTTAATTATTTTTCCTTTCCCTCCCAATTTCTCAACAGATTTGAGTCTTTTCTTTAATAGAAGCTGAACACAGAGCATGACCTGGCATCTTCCCAGGGATGCACTTGCTGCATCCCTTTGTTTAGCTAGATCCAAGCCCTCCCTTAATGAATCCTCCTTCCTTTCCACTCCTGGTCTGCAGGATTCCTACAGAAAGCAAGTAGTCATCGATGGAGAGACCTGTTTGTTAGACATCTTGGACACTGCAGGGCAGGAGGAGTACAGTGCCATGAGAGACCAGTACATGAGAACGGGGGAAGGATTCCTGTGTGTCTTTGCCATCAACAACACCAAGTCCTTTGAAGATATTCACCAGTACAGGTCAGTATCCTGGGAAGGGCCCTTTCCCTCTTGCCCTGTGCAAAGGGGAGGCCTTGGCTGTTGCACTCTTCTGCCCACCCTTTTAGATCAGGCCCTGTGGTGGAAGCACAGACTGCCAGCAAAGACAATTAGCTCAAGTGGCCATTCCCCAGGGAAGAGACAGAGCAGACGGCTAATGTCAGTGACTCCAATAAAACCCTTCCGAAGGGATTGCTTGTGGCCTTTGGGGACCTGGTAATGTAATGTTTAAGTGTTTATGGTGACTAAAGAGAGAGCTGATCCTGTATGACCCCCTCCTCTTCCCTCCCTAATTAGTGGAATTGCTTTGTTAGTGCAATCGATCTCAGCGACTTCTGCTGGCCCCAGAGCTGGGAGAGGAGGCTGGGAAGGACAGGGAGAGCTGCATGCCCTGCTGTCCACTGTGGTCTGCCAGCTGCACACACGTGTGGAGAGGCAGTCCTGCTCCACTGAAGCAGGTTTCAGCCAGGGCAAAGATGGAGCGGAAGGGGAGTCAAGGCTCCAGTGAGGTGATTTGCCAAGATGTATGGGGAAGGGGTGACAAAGCAGGGTCCCCATCCCAATTCTCCTCTCTGTTGATGTCACCCCTGCAGAGCTGAAGAGTCCAGGGGATGATGTAAACAAAGCAGGAATCTTCCCTGTTTATCCCTATGCTACCTTAGGGAGGGATCGCTCTGCTTGTGCCTTTTTCTCAGGATTGGGTGCGATGGGAGGCACTTGCAGGGAATGCAGGAGATGGCTCTGCCTGTCTCTGCTCTGTCCGCTGCCCACAGGGGACTGGGTATCCCAGTCCCTCATCATAAACCAGGGTCCCAGTAACCTGTTGTTTGAGGATGGGAACGTTCCTTCCTTGCTCTGTAGTCAGAGGTGCTGCTGGGAGCTGCTGAGATGTTTCAGTCTCATCCAAAAGGCTGTTCAGTGTAATAGCTGCACAGGTGCACTAATTTGGCTTCTTTTAGCTAAACCAAAGGACAAAGGATGGGATATTCCTAAAGCACCCGAGGGATTGAGCAGCATTTATCCTTATGCTGGGGCTGGTGCCTGTGAATTGCTTGTAGGATGACTCGACTTCAAGCCATCATGATGTAAATCACTGGCTTTCATCTCCTTTAGCCTGTGCTCTTCGTGTTTGCACTTTTAAAAGAATATTCCCCAGAGAAATGCTGGCTCTCCCTGGTTAGTAACCATTTGGAGGTATCTCTTTTCAGCTAAGTGTAGCCTGTGCACTAAATTTAGTACTTGCATTTGCTGATCAGGATGTTACACAGAACATTTAAATGGCTTTTATGGCATATCATGCATATAGTCAGACTTCATTTCTATGTTCTACTACATTAGAAAAAAATGATTGATTCTTTTGTGTGTGATAAATGTCCAGCTGCCTTTCAATGGAGATTTGCATTCAATTAAAATGCAGAAATTGGCATTTTAAAATCTTTTATTTGTTAAATTAAAACCATGTTAAATGTTCTGGACCCATGAGCAAAAAAAAAAAGCTGCTTTGCATCTGAAGTTAAATGATTTATTAAGCACAGGAAGTTACTATCTGTCAGAAGGGAATTGAATGGATTGTTTGTGGTCATAATGGCCTTCAAGATTTTTAGAAGTGGTAGATCTCATCCTCGCCCACCTACTTTTAGATCCAATGTTGGAATGAAGAACTGAGCATTACAGCTTTTTTAGTTCCCAGTTGGCTTCTCAACTTTGAGTGACCTGAACTAAACTGAAAGGGAGCAAATACTGCCTGTACATCTGCAGAAAAGGTTACAGCTGCCAAAAGCTGCTTTATCAGCTCAGCAAATTCTGGTTGCAGGTGATTTATTTTTTTCTCCCCATTTGGGGGGGATTACTTGATCTAAAATGTTGGAAATAACACAGGTAACTGCTTGAGAATTCATTTTTAGTTAACTTAAACTATCTTAAGTTCATGTCTTAATATAGATTGTCATAATTCAAGTTGTTTTGTAAATTGCTGCATTTAAAGAGCAGAAGTATGTTAGTTTTCCATTTCCTGAAGTGCCCTGTTTTGCTGTTTACTCACTTGTGTGCTGTAGTCATTCACATTCTCCTGAAAGCTCGACACAAGGCACTCAACAGGAGCGAGGGGTAGCTCTCAAATCTTAACAAAGAAGCTGGTGAGGAGTGTTCTGGAGCTGCCCTTTCACTTCTTCACACCTCCTCCTCTTGCAGGGAGCAGATCAAGAGGGTGAAAGACTCAGATGATGTTCCCATGGTGCTGGTGGGGAATAAATGTGACCTCCCTGCACGAACAGTGGAGACCCGGCAAGCGCAGGACCTGGCCCGGAGCTACGGGATCCCCTACATAGAAACGTCTGCCAAAACCAGACAGGTAGGAGGAGACTTTTAAACAAAATGCTCTTCTTCTTTTCTTTCCTCTATTGCTGCCCTGGAGGGGCAGGAATGGACAGGCACCACCTTGCAGACAGATGGGTGTTAGGGATGGGCTTAGTTGCTTCCTCAAGGCTAAACGTTCCCTCAGGATGTTCCCACCCCAGTCCAGGCTTGAGCCTCCCATCACGAGAAGTGCATCATCATACTGTGGCAGCAGTGAAGAGGTGCCTTCTCAGGGCTTTCTCTGAGGCTCTGGAATAATCTTCATAGTCACTGCAGGTCAGCTTAGCTCAGGTTGCTTGGCTAACCTCATCCATGGCCCATTTTGGCAGACCTACAGGCAGAATAGGATATACCAGTGCTGAAAGGACCATGTGGAGCTCCCAAAGCACAGAGGTGGAAATGGGACTGACACTTTTCAGTGATCTAGTGGTGGCTTTTCTCTTGGATGGCAGACCTCATTCAGACTGCTGAGAGCTGATGGATCTCAGAGCTCCTTATCCTTATGGTTGCTCATCCAATCTTGCTCTCTGTTTGAGGGCCGCACTCAGGTGGCCTGAGTTGTTAGTCTTCCCAGCTTGGTTCTGTATCTTTAACTCTGCAATCTGCAATGCTAGGGATGCCTTGCTGGGGAGCAGAGCCCTCTCCTCTCTCTACAGTCCCTCCTCAGGGTGGGCAGCTGCTTCAAGGTGTGCTTTTTCCCCAGGGCGTTGAAGATGCCTTCTACACCTTGGTGCGGGAGATCCGGCAGCATAAGCTGCGCAAGCTGAATCCCCCGGATGAGAGCGGCCCCGGCTGCATGAACTGTAAATGTGTGGTATCGTGACTATGGTGAGTGGTGGGAGCAGCACATGGGGTGCAGTGGGGGAATGCTGGAAGCAGGGCAGGAGGTGATTGCAGATGCATTGGGCCTGTGAACAAATGCAACGGGATCAATTTCAGCAGCGGGTATTTTTTTTAATGAAACGCCTTTTGGATTAAAATAGCATTTTTTCTGTCAAAACATAGGTAAATCAAATTTCCCACTTTCCTGAGGAAGTGTGTGGCAGGAAAGGGTTGTTTATTTTTCCCCCTTACTTTGTGCAACAAAATTCTATACAACTGAATTTTTTTTAAAAGCATGTTTTGTCGTGCTTTCCCCAGGAAAGCTTCTTCCCATGCTGCTGATCTGGAAGAGGAGTTAAACTGGTGTTGAAGGTGTACAGATCACTGCTTGCTTACCAGACTGGCTCTAGAAGGGTTCAGATGAAGAGCTGGCTGGTGCATTGCCTCCTAATGCACTGACATAAATTGCCTCATCCTGAAGCTTTAGAGCAGACCTGTCTCGCTGTGAAAAGTCCTGTGTTCCTCAGAAGAGTTTTCCCCATTAGATAAATCCCCTGGGATATTTGGAACTGATGCAATGTTGAGAATTAGCCATCAGGGGGCTGTTTGCTTTTATAAATGGTGTGTGCTGGAGCCAGAAACAGTGTTTTTCAGATTGTTTATGTTCACTTGCCTGTTTTTCTTCTTTTTCTTTCCTCAATTTTTTTTTTAATTATGAGTTTATTTAAAACACTGCTGGATAGCAGTCAGGGAGAGTTCCTATTATTGTCCCTGCATGTGCTGGCTGGCCTTAAGTGAAAGGCCTGGGAATATCTGTCTGTGTAGCCAACTCCTTCCATGGCAGAAATTTAGAGAGGGGTAACTGGGAATGAGCCCACCAAGGAGATCTATATCTGAGGACGTCTGGGACTGGGACAAAAGCGTGCAAGAACACTGCCCTTAATGTCTTTTGGGGAGTCTCCCAAAACACCTGGACTGGCCCTTCACCCCTTTAATTGCTGGAGTCCTAAAGAGAAGTGCACTGTATCCAGAGCTGGTGTTAAGAGGGTCTCATGAAGATGGAGATGGACAGCAGGTTTCTTCTGATGCTTTTTGAGCTAGAGGCCATGAGCACAGCAGAGCTTTTCCTCCTGCCCCCCACTCCCAAGGAAAAAAACCCAACAAAAGAGTGCTGGCAACGTTTGCTTCCTATGAGCAAACACCCACCCCAGAACCCCACCCCTCTGCTTCCAGCTGAGACATGTGAGGTCGGCTGGAGGCTGAGCTGAATGCTGTGCCCAGCACACTTATCACTGCTAAGGGAGATTTTCCAGATGTTTGTGTCCTCCAGATGTTCAGGAGCGTTTCCTCCGGATGGGGATATGAGCTCAAGTCTTTGTTTCCTGCTCTGGCTCATAACTGACGACATGGGCTTGGCAGGCACTGCTGCTCCCTTACACCAGCTGCCAGGACCCCAGTCTTTGTCACAGCCCAGTGGCAGCACCAGCTTGGGCAAGAAGGGCTGGGAAAGGGTCACTTGAAAACACTCCTCTCTGTTAGGAGAACATGCCCTAAAGGTTGCCTCTGTGTCTTTTTCTGCTCAGGCAGAAACTGGAAACCAGACGTCCCAGCTTAATCTAGCTGCAGTGCCCAAGAGCAGAGAGGGAGGAACGTCAAGGGACAAAAGGAGAAGTGAGGCAAAGACATGCTGGGATTTGGGGAGAAGAAGGGTCAGTGTGTGGCCTACAAAATTTGGCTGCATTTGTCCTGGACTCATTTTGTAGTTCCCATCATCTCTGGAGGAGGTGAAAAGATGTTGCCAAACAGTGCCCCTTCCCACAAGGAGGTTCAGAAAGAGGCAGAAGATCTGGTGAGGTGCCCAAAGCTCACCATCACTCCACTGACTCCAAGACTTGTTCCCCTTCAGCAGATGTGCAGATGCTTTGCTGAGCCAGGCTCACACCTCTACAATTTGTGTAGCCTTTTGCTTTCACTCTGTGGGCACTAACAGGGTCATCCCAAAACATGAGGGGCGAGTACTGGGAACCAGCCCCGCTGGTTCTGATGGGGAATGTGTGCTCATGAGAGTCCTCTTCTGTTTCAGCTGTCTGGACCGTGTCTTGGCGAGGTTCCCACTGTGCAGTGCGCAAGGAAAGAGGTGAAGCAAAGGAAGAAGCAAACGGATTCAGAGGAGGAATATGGGGGGGGTGGAGAGGAGGAGGAGGAAGAGGACAGGAGGAGCATGACTCCAAGGACTATCTCGCACTTCACCCAAGCCTGCGGCAAACAACTTTTTTTTTTTTATCCCCATCCCCTCATCCTTTGGTCTCCTTCCACCCCGGCAACTGTACAAAGCCACAGATTGAATCACAGTAAATTATTATTTGATCGTCTCAACAAATCACCTTGATGGCTCTGTCCTCCTTCAGAGGCTGCTGCTGCTGCTCCAGAAGGATCACTGGTGGGATGGTGGGGAGGAAAGGGTGCTGAGATTTGCTCTCCACAGACCAAGGTTATGCTGTAGATCATGGAGGTGATTGGGGTGGGAGAGACAAGCTCTCAGGGCAAGACAGCTTGTCTCTGTCTCCAGCAAGTCTTTGTCATGTCCTTCCAGCCCACCTGAAAATCTGCTGGCCACAGGTTTTAGGAGGGTGGAAGAGTACAACCAGTCCAAACCCATCCTTGGCACCCCTTGAGTGGTTTGCTTTCAGCCTAGGCCTCGTGGGATTTATAGCCTCAGATGCAATGCTTGGAAGGGAAGAAGCATCAGGGAGGAGATTCAAGACCTGGGTTCACCTTAGCTGGTATGAGTTTGTTGCTTCCCTGATTCCTTTCCTGTCAGCTCTTTCTGGCATAAGACCTCCATCATGTGTTGTGCTCTAGAAGTAAAATTAGGACTTTTTGGTCCCCTTTGGCCCTAGCTATGTTAACACCTGTGTAGCACATACACCTTGAGCTGCTCCAGTATGTACAGGCAGGCAAATCCTTGTCTGCCCTATGCACGGCTTCCTTACTGGTGAGCATGTTGAGAAGGGCTCTCCTGCACTGCAGAAGTTGTCTGGCTGCTCAGCAACTAAGACTAAAGGACTCAGGCTTCTAGTCTCTGGTTTTAGAGTGAGTAAGAGTGTTTTGGATAAGGGCTGATCTGTTGTGAACCCTGCCTTTGCTCCGCTCTGCTCCTCTGGGGTTTTTGCCTGAGGTCTGACCCATGTGTGTTTCACTTGCAGCCCCAAGACAAGGCATTGCACTCAGTGCAGCGGGTGGCTTGGTATTCACTGTCTTTCCCTCTTCCAAGCTATTGCACAGGCTAATTTACTTGGCATCCAGAATTAGAAGCATCAAAGGAGGAAGGTGATCCAGCTGACTGCGGCAGGGAGCTGTTCTGCATGGGCTAGCTCAGGCCTGAAGAGGTGCTGGGTTTGGCAGCCAAGGTTGGTCTGGGTTGGGAGCGGTCAGGGCGGCATGTGAGTCACATGCCTCACATGGCAAAACCAGTACAGAAGCCATGGTCACCCCCAGCACAAAGCCACAGCTCACCCAGGGCTTCCCAGCATCCATGCAAGCAACCTCCCATCCCACTCCCCATCCTCCATCATGCCAGGCAGCAGCAGAATTAAAGCAACAGAATTCAACTCCCATGCTCCTTGGGGGTGCTGCCTTTGGGTTTAGTATGGGCAAGAGAGGACTTGTGCTAATGGCGTGCTTTCTGTAAATGCCTGCTCTGAACTGTAGGGCACAGCCCTCACCCTGGCTGCAGCTGCCTGGCACCCTGTTCCCACAGAAGAAGGGTTGATATCAGCTCCTGGAGTGGGAGAAGTTTCCTAAGGGGAGAGTGCCCTGCCTTTAGCTGGGTGTGCTGTTTGCAGCAGCATTTGTCCCTGTGCTGGAGGATTGCTGAAGATGCTGAACCTGGTGTTACATGGTGGGATTGGACCAGAGACTCCCAGAAAACTTCACACTCTGAGTTGTTTCAAGTGTAAAGCCTGGAAGTACGGAGTTTCTTCCTAAAGTTGCCATCTTGTGCACAACTGGCCACAGGACAGAGGTACTTTGTCCTTCTAGAAAATGACACAGAGGCCCTTGCTTGGTACTGTTACTGCACTAGGAACCTAGTGTTCTTCATGTGCAGTAGAACTTATCCCATTCTTCCCCAGGCCCTTGGTAAAGGATGGGATAGATCTGTCTGGAGGCCTTCAGAGAAGTAACACACAGGGGCTCTCTGAAGGACTGGATGGCTCTAAGCACTGAGTGTCTCATTTCTGGCTGAGAGCCAAATGTCATAGTCAAGTACTGGGAACTGTGGTCAAGGAAGCTGAGGAGCGCCAGGGCTGAGGTGTCTTCATAGGGCAGGCAATAGCTGCAGTTCCAAGAAACTGGCATGTCTTGGTGAGGGTGTGCTAGATCAGCATTGGCCACAATACAAACTACTTACAAGAGTTCGGTGAGGAGCAGAAAGCTGAAGTAGGAGCTTCTCCCTTTCATCAGAGAGGTTTCTGCACTCAGGGTAAGGTTTTCAAGCTTGTCAAACAGTCCTGGTCAGTGACAGACCATCACAGAAGCTGGTTAGCTTTTTGCTGTAATTAGAAGGTCACAAGAAATTCAGACTCAGGTCATTGTTCAAATCTATGCTAAAAGTTGGAGGTAGGTTAGGAGCAAAAGAAGGTGCTAAAAGCTTGACACCACGGCTCTTCTCCGAAAACCATGTATTAATTGTGTATTAATGTTGTACTGCATCTTTGTTCCAGGAAGAGAATCACAGCAGATCAAGATACATCAGTTGGGATCTGGTCTGATCTTTGCTGTTGGCAAAAGTCAGATTGTATCACTTTTCTCAGGTGGAGTTGTTACTCTTGGCTTTTTCACTTGCTGCTCTGGTGCTGATAATTTGGGAACAGGACATCATCTTGCTGACAAGCAGTAGGTCAGTACATGACCTCACAATGTGTTCTCTGCTAGCTGAACTTCTCAAGTCTGAAAGTAATACCAGGATTACAGTTTCACTGGAGTGAATTTAAGTTTGGAAAACAAATTGAGGGATTTGGAGTTGATTTCCCCCATAGTTATTCAAGGCACATTTGTTCTAGAAGTACCTGGACTGGAAGATGGAGTTTTCAGACACTGTAGTTGTTTCCCTTATGATAAGGAGTTTGTTGTGTACCTCAGTTCTACTTCAGAGGCATGAGCTCAGGTGAGCAGAATGTACAGTTATTTTGATTATTCCTGTTGTATAGCTGAAGCTGGAAAAGAGTCCACAGAGGTGAGCTTTTTGCTATATTTGAGTACATCAGCTCACCTCTGGCTGTTGTGATCTCTTCAGCATGGCAAAGCTGAACTATCTTGTGCTGTGCTGTGGATCTCCAGCCAGTATGACAACCAGCTTTGAGAAGGCTTCAGTCAGCATCCTACTGATTATGTTGAGACTGCATATCCCATGATGGAGGAGTGCCACCTTTGAACCTGTACTTAAATGACAGAATAGCTGACGAGGTCTGTTCTAGTCTGGTCAGGTCCAGATGTCTCAGGACAGATGTATAATGCATATTCTTCTCTCACATCATTCAAGTGCCCCACACCCTGTTACAGAGGGGTTGGGGCTTCACAGACATCACAGCTGAGTCAACTGCCAGAATTGCTTACAAGTCCTTAACAATGCTGATCAAGTGGTGGAACAGCCAATGCCTTTTGGTCAGTGAGGTCTTCCACAGGAGCATTCTCCTAAGACAGCAGAGAGGGTGACTCCAAAGCAGGTGAGTGCATGGTGTTTGCTGAGGGCTTTGGCAAAGACCTGGGTTGTGCGGGAGCTGGCAGCAATGACTCAGTGCTGGAGTGAGACCTGAGATGTAAGGGTGGTGATGGGGGCAGCTGAATGAAAGGCTGAGTTTTACAGAGCAGCCTTGGCTAAATGCTGGTCTCATCCTCCTCACCTGCAGTGTGGCTGGGTAGACGACCAGACCAAGTTTCCCTTCTGGACTATAGCCACTGCTGGGAAATTCTCCAGCCTAAGCAGTACTTCTGTATCAAATCTTGCCTTCACCATAAAGGTAAGCAAAGCCACTCAAGAAACTGCTTCCCCAAGCCTGAGGTTATCTAAGTCTGTAGGCTTAGATGTTCCAGGAGCAGGGCTCTGATGTGAGGCCAGGCTGAGTGGCCCCCAGGGCACCAGAGTGGCCCAGGCTCTTAATGGTATAATTGGAAGAGGAGCTTGTGATACTGCATCCCATGTAGCCACAGGTATCTCTAAGGGGGTTCAGACCAGTTTTGGACAAAATTAGAACTTCTTAGTTTACCTTTCTCTATCTTAGGAGGAGCCTATTTTACTGTGTGGAAGAATAGCCAGGCTTAGTGACTCCAATCCCTTTGGACTCAGGTCTTTGTGTGTGCCTTCTAAGCCTTCTCCATCCCCATCTTTGGCTCTTTTGTAACTGCTGCCAGTGAGTAAGGATGCTTGTGGGATGGGCCCACCTGCTGCATCTCCTGGGGAGACGCTTCAGCTGCGGTTTGGTTGTCTCCTGCACTGCCCTGTGGCCACGGCATTCTAGGTGCAGAGGATGCTGGTGTATGTCCTGTGGGCCTCCTCAGCCACTGAGGCAGTAGGATTTGGGAGATAGTTTGGGAAGCAGTCAGATCTGCCTCTTTAAACTGCCAGGCTGTTACTTTCTCCATCCCCTGCTTTATACTTGGGGATGTGCTGTAGGAAGGGGGTGACATTGCTCACAGCCACATCTGGTGTGACAGCCACCATCCTGGCCACCAGCAACTGGTGGGAAGGGGAAGAGGCAGGCAGATGGGCCTGGCCCCATATGCAACTCCTTTTCTCTTGCTATGGGTTGAGTACAGGGTCTGTAGCTTAGGTACCAGCCCTAGGAAGGGCTGCTGGGACTGGGGATGCCCTTGTTCTGCTCCCCAAGTCCCATTCACTACTGAATTCACCACGGCCCCTCTGCAACACACAAGGCACACAAGAGCAGTGTGACAGCAGCATGCAGCTCTCACAGGTGCCACAGCAGCAGGTGATGGATGACAGCACAGCAGCACCACCATGGCAGTAGGACACAGCAGCAGGTGAGCAGCACAGCAAGCCCAAGAGGAGGAACGCTCCCAGGCCCAGCCAATCGCAAACTGCCTCTGCCAAACTGGCTGGGGCACAAAGCTGCCAGACACAGCACACCCATCTCTCTCCCCCTACTATATCCTGGGAGCAGAGCCTAAACCAGCACAAAGCCATGCTCCCTCCCTCAGTTTGGCTCTGCTCCAGGCTCCACTTAGCATCAATTATTCAGTGCCGACTGACTGAAGCCTTGTGGAGGCACGCAGGGGTTGATGAGCTTTCCATGTCATGGGAGGTGGGCAGGGATGGTGGTGAGCACAGCCAGGGCTTGGCAGAGAGCCAGCAAGGACAGACAGACATTGTCTCCCACCTGTCCCAGCTCCTGCCACTGCCAGTTGAGCCAGGAAGGACAAGAGCCACAGAGGGCTGCCAGAGCTGAGCACAGCTTGTGGAGTTTGCAGTTCTGCTTGGGGACCAGCTCTGGGACTTAGAGACTGCTGTGATGACAGCAGTGGCTCCACCAGGAAAAAGGGGATAGATAATACTGGCAAATACCGAGTGCAGAGGAAAAGGCAGGGAGAGGACCAGTCCTCAGCTGATCAGACCACTAGAACCGAAGCAGCAGGCTCAACACCATCTACAGCAGTCATTTGCTGCTGGTCCTAATGCTGTCTGGCAAGTGGGTATCTGTAGCCTTGGGCTTTGGGATTGTCCTGCTCTTTGTCCCTTGTGAGGAGCACTCAAGCCCTGGGAGGCACAGGAGGGAGCAAGGGGCGCTGCTGGAATGACACTGGGGCTGTCTACCCGCCCATCCCCTCAGGGATATAAGCACCTCCCGTGCTGACACCTCCCTGCTGCAGGGAGCATGCCAGGCCTGGTGCTCCTGGCAGCAGCTGGAGGCCAGGCTGGACACCAGGCAGGACTTATGTCTGCCCCGAGATCTTACACTGCTCTAGTAGGAGAGGGAAGGGCTTAGGCTTACCTGTGGACAAGTCCCAGGGGTGGTCTCCCCAAAAACCACACCTGAGAGCCCCATCAAGCACCAGTTCAAGGCTGGGTACCTCTGTGGCTCCTGCACTAGCCGGAGGGATGCTGTCAGAGAAGGTGGTGGAGCCATGCCTGTCCCTGGCCCCTGCAGGGACAGGGTCAGAGTACCACAGCCACAAGGCCATAACCAGGCACATGCAGGGAGTCTGGGGATCAAAGATACCAATAAGCAGTATCTTACTCTTTTTTTTCAACAACCAAGTGAACCAAGGCTGTTTAATGAAGGAACACAACCCTCAAACCTAGCACAACTCACCTTCCCTTGGGGAAGCTGCCTTTCTGGACACTTCTGCTCTCTCCTTGGCATGGATGCTGTTTTAGCAGTTGGATAAATGCCGTATCTAAACCCTGCACTGCCTGTCACATAATTAACCATGGCAGATGTGCAAACATGGTCCCACCTGGCACTGCCTGAGAGCCAACAGGTTCATGGGAGCTCGTGGTTGGGAGGTGACACAAAGCAACTTGTACAATGAGGCTGCTTGTGAGCTCCTGGAACAGGGATGAGGTTTGCTTCCCTCCAGCCAAGGATCTCACCCTTGCTCACAGTGCTGCATCCCTGTGCAGGCATCCAGTGTGAAATGGCCCAGGAGATGTGCCAAGAGCTGCATCCTCAGGGTGCATCTGTACCAGTAAACACTGTGGTGTTCAGTGGTGATGGGGCTTTTTGTTTTTCTGCAGTGTTTCAGACCAGGTTTTAACCAGTTAATATAAATGAGCTAATTTAATGGCACTGGAGAGCAATTTTTGTTCCCGTTTGACCTCTTAGGTGAGGCAGGGCAGTGATAGAAGCAGAAAACCAGCCTAGAGCACTTAGTAGGTAACAGACACATGGGGATGCTAATTTCAGGCACTGCTCTTAAATCCTAGGGTTCCATTTAGCTAATTCTGACCCCTCCATCTGCTGTCAGTCTTTTGCCCTCTGTGCTACTCTGGCAGAGACAGACACCCTGTGTTTACCATAAACATGCTGCTTAACACCAAGTGGCAGCTTTCTCTCAGGGAAGCTAGAACACTGCTCACATTTAACACCTCAAAGGCAACAGCATCACGGTCATGGAAGCCCTGGCCATGAAATTTGGGGTGTGTCAGAGGTACTGCTCACTCACAGCTTTTTAAAATGCACCTTCAGCTGTCAGCAGCACCACCTTAAGTTCCCAGTGACTGCTGTAAACGTGACTCAGCCCTGACTCACGAGTGTGAGTTGCACCCACCCACCCACCTACTGTGCAAAGAGCTGTGTCCACCCGCTCCCCATCCTGTCCAACCCGCCCTACACTGCCTACAGGCAGGAAAACAAACTCCAAACACAAAATCTTGGCCAAAAAACAAGTTGCAGCAGCGCTGCTGCTCAGCAGCTGTGTGTCAGAAGGGATGCTGCCCTTTGCTCAGTTGGGAGAGGACCGTGGTGAGTAGAAAGGAGCATTTTTCTTTCCACTGCTGCTGGGCATGCCTGTATTTAATTACAGTAGAAAGTCAGGGAGGAAAGCAGAGATGGAGCAGGATGGACCCATTACAGCTGAAGCCAGTGAACCAAGCTAAAAGTCATCAGGAGAAGGCACCTAGTCTTGGTGCAGCTTCAGATCTGTAAGAAACCTTGTGGAGTCTGAATTTATGCTAAACTTCTTTTACCATTATTATTACAACCAAGCAAAACACAGGATCAAACACTCTGAACAGTTTGGATCAACGTAAAAAGGAATGATTAACTTTTTTTTTCCCCCCAAAACCTCTGTTCCTTTAAAAAAACCAAACTGAACAAACAAAAAAGCAGACATAAAAATGTTTTTTTCTTAAAAGTAATAATTCTTACACATTAGAAAGAGTGTCATGGACGAAGCGTTCCACGCTGTAAACAAGAATAGCAAATAAAAAGGAAAGCAGATGGTAGCCAGGCTCTCAAAGTGCATGGCCAAGAAACCCTAACCTCAACCTCCAACCCCTGCTGGAGCTGGGTCCTGTGGCTCCTGCTGCCTGCCAGTGCTGCAGCCACCCAAAGTGCTCTATCACAAACAAACAACACAAAGAAAAACAAACAAAACCTAAAGAACCCAAACCCACAGCATTGGTCTCTACCTCTCCATGGAAGGCGGCAAGGCCAGCGTTGTCTCAGGGCTGCAAGGGCAAAGATGGGGGAGCTGCTTTCCCATGTTTGCTCACAGTAAGAGTGGTTTTTGCTGAGGGCTTGAGACTGTTGCAGGGGGCTGGGCAGGGCTGCAAGTGGCTTGGGTTAGGTAATTTGTCCTGCTGAGCTGCCACCCTCATCCTTCCCTTCCTATTCCCAGTCAAAGAGCTGAGGCTGGGCCAGGCCTTGCTGCCGCAGACCCACCATGGCTGCAGCTTTATCTGCAGCAAGAGGCAGAGGAGGAGACAGGAGCAGGCATCTCCTTGGGGATCATGCATTGATGTGTTCAAGTGTGAGCATCACATCAAGGACAGCAATGCATGTTACTGGTCATTTCCCCAGACCTGAAGATGACTGAGGACCTTGCTGCTCATTCCTATTAGGGCTTGGAAGGAAGGACAACCCCAACCCCTTTCCCTGTCAAAATTCATGTTGAACATCATGCACCAAATGCCGTGCATTTGCCAGCTCTCCAAAATTAGAGCAAACCACCTTTTTAAACGTTAATACTGCAAAACATCCCAGACACACACTGCGTGAGCAGTCCGGGTGCACAAGCAACGTCATGTGCAAAGGCTGTGTGCCTAAAATGAGGGAAAATGGGTTAAAACAAAGGGAAAGAGGTCTCAGCTCTTGCCTCAGATGCATTAGAAGGTGTCCTGTGTAGGCTTAAAGGAGAGGACAGAGCCCCAAGCTACAGAAGCCAGGCCAAGATGTGACCAACAGCTCTCAGATGCTTCTTGTTGCTTCCCAATGAGCTCCTCCAGCCAGTGGGCTGCTAGCAAAAGGCAATGGATATCTGCCCTGAAATACTGCTCAGGTATTTTAACACACAAATACATTTTAACTATGCACAATTATAGAAAAAACATACTCTAAATTAAAAACAATTCAAGCACCATTGTCCTAGAAAGGACCTGTGGTGTCTCAAAACACAAATACTGAACATTCAAAGAGCACTTTTCCTCAAACAGCAACACCTGACTCCTCACAACACCCCTGCGAGGTAGCTAATAGGGTTATCCCTGCTCTGCAGAGGGAGAGGATGGGCAAGGTTGGAGGCTCAGTGAAAGATGGGGCCTGGGACAGAGCTGGGGTTCCAATGAAAGCTGAGGGTGCTGTGGTCTGGCTGGCTACATCCAAACAAAGATCCTTTCGACACTCCCTGCTGCAAACATAAACCACCACACACAGACAAGGCAAAATAAACCCTGATAAATCATAGAACCATAGAATATGCTGAGCTGGAAGGAATCCACCAGGATCATCAAGTCCAGCTCCTAGAACCCACAAAGTAATTTAGTGGAAGTTTTCTTCTGGGCTTTCAGGTAGGCTTTAGATCACGTTATGCAATTGAAGCAGCCTGTGAGATTAAAAAAAATAGTTTTCAAAGTCTCCTTAGAACTTAAAGGAGCTTTTGCCCAGGATCACTGTTGAAGGAATGGGAATCTCACTTGCAGTCCTACCTAAGGTGGCACTTGCAGCTACCCCTTCTCAACAGCAAAGTTCAATCCAGCATATCTGGACTACTTCCTGCTTTTTCACTGATCTGCCTTCCTGATGAAGTCCTTTCACCTCCAGGGGTGAGGTTGATGCTGGAACCAGAATTTTGGACCAGCTCTTTCTATGGGGTGTCTCCTCAGATCCCTGCACACCTCCAGCCAATTGCCTGGGCTGTGCAGCAGCAGCACCCTGGGATGGGGAAGAGAGGGACAGGCCTCTAGGACTCGGTGCATAAAGGGCAAGTGGGCATGTGGGCACCCATCATGTCCAAGTTTCCTTCCCGTTGTTAATTCTGTGTGAGCTCAACCAGAAGGGCAAAGATCAGGTTCTGGGCGATGTGCTCTTCTTTCACCAACTCCTATGACCTTTGAACTCCAACACTTAACTTACTCAAAGCAAAAGTGGACTTATCTGGGGCACTGTGATTAGACGCCATCACACCTCCAGCAGCTTGGTAGTGCAGGCAGGTTTCCTGAGCCAGCAGCCCCCTTTTCCTGTTTGAGGAACAGAAAGGCAGCGAGCCTGCTCGCCGCACTGGCCCTGTGAAGGAAAGGGCCAGCAGAAAGGGCACTCAGCCCAAGAGACCAGGCTCCACCTTCATCACTGTCCTTGTCACCTTGAGAACCTGGGAAAGAACCACTCTGCTGGCAGCCCCCCACTGGAGTGACACCAAAGAGATGTCCCAGGGACTCGGCAGGTGTTAAATCTGTCCTCCTGAACACCATCCACCACAGCAGCAGGAGCCAGATACAGCTGGGCACTGCTTTGTGGAATTGCATAGAGGGGCAGCGGGCTGCCTGTGTCCTGCCAGGATGCCATGGCACTGCCTGGAAATTCTGCTGCCTACAACTGCAGGTCTGGGAAATGAAATAAAGATCTGTTGCTACAAAGGCCTTTGAAAGCAATGCTGTGGCTGCGCCGATGGGGCATTTTAAAGAAAGCATTTTGGACTCCAGCACCTTGTGCCTGCTTGTTTGGTCATGGGTTCCCACAGCAGGCAGGAGCAGGAGAAAACACGCAACAAACTCACCAGCCCTGCCTCTTGCCCCAAGTGATGGGGTTTGGGGAGCTTTGAGGAACAAAAAAATGAAAGCATTTTCCAATTCGTCCATAGGAAACATGCAAATCCAATCTGCTGGTGTCTCCTAGTGCTGGTGGCCACCACTTTGTCTCCTTGCTGGGCACTCGTACCAAAGCACAGCTTGACGTGCGATGGTGCTGTGCTGTCACCCCGACAGCCCTGCTGACAGAAGGGGATCCTGTAAATGGGGCAAGGGTGCTTCTCCAGAACCCATTTCTTCTCCCTTAACTTCCCCTTCCCCATCCCCACTAGAACGTCACTGATTTGGGCAGCTTTGCCAGGGAAGGAGAGCCTGAAAGGAAACTGTTCTCTGAGCGGGATTTGGCAACCTGTGGCGGTAATTTTGGTTTGGGGCTCAGCGGGGGTCGTGGGGCTTTCAGTGCATTTAATGGTTTCTGGAGGCTTTTCTGGACCTCCGCCTCCCCTGGGTCTGACGTAAGAGGTGGCGGCATGGAGGTGGTAGGCAGGGGATGTCCGGTCTCTGACAGAGGCAATGCCACCTGCTTTCTGTTCAAGAAGTCCTGCTCTGTCGCATGGGCCAGGTGGAGGGGAGTGGTGGTTTTGATAACGACGTAGGGGCTGTTCCCTTCCACCCCCACAGGGGACGGTGTCCGCGGGGCGGGACAGCCCTCGGCCAGCCCTGCTGCCTCCGGCTCTCTGCTGGACAGGATGGGCACACTGCCCCCCGCCTGCCTGTGCACGGGCAGCGCGCCCACGGCCTCGGGCCAGCGTCTGGTGCCGCTGGCACTGCCCAGCCCGTTGTGCTGCAGGCTGAGGAGCTCTCCTGTGGATGCAGCTTTGGATGCCGAGCGCTTCAGGCCTGTTTTGTCCGGCAGCACCGCCCTGCAGTGCCTGTCGTCCACCGCCTCCTCCCTGCGCTCCCTCTCGGGGGAGCCATCGCTCTGTGACGCACAGGAGAGCTGCTGGCAGCTGGCTGGCAGAGGACAGGGGGCTGCTTCGAGCACTGTGTCTCTGCTCAGGGAAGGTGCCTGTTCTCCCGCTGGCAGGGCAGTGGGATTTGGCTGCCACACTGCCTGGTCTGCAGCAGAAAGATCAGCGGTGCTGGAGTCAGGAGGAGCCGGCCTGTTTTGGAGAGAGGAGTCTAAGGAGCAGTGCTCAACTGGGGCCTGGAGGGAGACTCCACGGTCCACCACGGCACAGCCAGGAGCAAGAAGAGGCTGCTCTGGAAGCAGGACTGTGGACAGGAGGTGTTGCTGGGCCTGCGTCTCGCTTGCCTTCAGAAAAGACGATGGCTGTCTGTCCACGATGGGCTCCACCTGACCCTCCTCATCCGGTGGCTGCCCACCCAAAACAGGCACGTTTGTTGCTTCAGCTGCTTCACTATCCTGGAAGGTGGGAATCCTCGCTTCCACCACTGTCATTCCTCCTGGTGCGTCAGGAACTCTGTGAGAATGGGGCTCCCTGTCTGGAGTGTGCTCACCCACCCGGCCATTCTGGCCGTTGGCTGCTGCATTTTCCTTTATGGCTACTGGGTTGAGGGAGAGCTCCAGGCCCAGGGGTTTCCTTGGAAACTCCTCAGGCTTTGCTGCATTGGAAGCAGAGAAAACAAAATAAAACCCAAACTGTGTGTCAGTTTGTTTTTGCACGCCCTGAATGTGAGGAAGACAGATGCTTCCACACAACAGATGCCAGGGTCTTTGTGCTGCCCTGGCTCCCAGCCACATCAGCAGGATGCTCTGATCCCTGCTGGGTTGCCCACCTTCCCCTCTACCCACCTGGGGGGGGCAGGTCAAATTTCATCTTGCGCAGTTCAGTCATTGACACCTGCAGCTGCTCAATGACAGCATCGTCCTCGTACTGCAGGGAAGCAGCAATTTTCTCCTGCAGAAATTCACGTAAATCTTCCAGTGTCATCTTCAGCAAACGCTCTGGGGGATGGGAGAAAGGAATAATGGCAGTGGCACAGACAAATTTTATGGTAGCACAAGCGTGAGTTACAGCACTCTTTGGTTTTATCTGGGATTCTGTTGCTGTTCCCAATCCACAGTGAGAGAGCCAGAACGCTTTTGCCTCTCTCCCACCTTACCACTACTGCTCAGGGTCATCAATACGTGTATATATCCATGTCATCTGAGCAGTAGCTTCTCAGTGGCAGGACAATGGCAGGGCTGGGAGCTGTGCTGATGAGGATGCAGGTTTTGGGCCATTTCTGGAAGTTCTCATCAATGCCTCTAGGAGGAGGAAAAGCTCCATGAGACAGGCCCTGAGCGTCAGGCTGAACAACCACTGCCGGCAGCTGCCACCATCAGCCAGCGATGCCAACTTGCACCAGCCAGCAGGCAGGGATGCAGGGATGCAGGAAGAGGTGCTGGCCCTTACAAAGGTTGCAGATAGGGGTGGGACACAGAGAGGAATGGGTTGCAGGAAGAGATGCCAACTAACACTACAAATTCCTCAGGGAGGTAAGATTTCACAGCCAAACTGAAACATCTGCCTGCCTGCTAGATTCCCACTTTTTGCAGACCAATAGGATACTTCAAGATTTATTTCTGGATAGCCTGTTCTTCATTTAACTGAAGGAAGAACAGAGTGGCTATTTGCAGAAGCCAACACATGCAGTCCCATAAATTCTGCTGGCCCAAAGGTTCTCATCACACACCCCTGCTCCGGATGAAGGCCAAAGGAGTGACACAGCAAGACTATCGACTCACTGGAGTGAAGGGATTCAATGTTACAAAGATCTCGAGGTAGAAACATCACTGCCTTAATGTTATGCATAAAAACCAGGTTTTGATCATTTTAGAAGTGTACTAATGGGTTTACTTGTCCCTCTACAGACTTTTCAGTTGAGCCAGCACATAAAGTTCTGCAGACAGATGGGCTGCTGTCTGTCTTGCCCCTAAAAGCAATTTGCGGGGCCTAGTACACAGGAAGATGCAGCTAGGAGCATTTCAGGTGTGGTTTCTGTGTGCTGAGCACACCAAGTCAACCCTTTTTGGCATCTCATTTCCTCCCCTGGACTGTGCCTTTGGTGGCCAGCACTGGGCACCAGGCGGATGGAAGTGGTCAGCAAAGCTTTTCAGGTCAGCAGCACAAGGGTGGCCCAGCACGGTGCCACCACAGCCATAGGGGATGAGTCAGGTGGGACCTTACTTTTGTGCAGTTTGAGGATGGTGTAAGCCATGGCCGTCAGCACCCGCTCCCCTTCCAGGATGTAGATATCCCACAGCCGCAAGGTCAGAGTGAATGGGGTCTGTTTCAAACACACAAACAAATCACAAATGGGATGATGAAACAGAGGCTGCTGCCATCACTGCATTACCTTGTACCAAAACACACAACAGGGCTAGGCTTTGAAAGTCAGGAATTCATCTAAAACACAAAAAACCTCTTTTACCATCTGTGGTTTTACCTTAAAGCTAATGAATTTGGGTGGCCAGGGAAATATTTAAAACCCATCCATGAATGCAGAAAAAAGACAAACTTCCCTCACAAGCACACTAACATATGGATTCCCCTACCCTGGAGGAAGTACCATCACCTTTCAGCCTTGTGAGCACAAAAAACAACTCCTGTCCATCCAGATTTCCCAGAAGGACTATTTATGGGATAGCTCTGAAAGCCCAATGATGCACCACTAAGCAGTACAAAAAATCATTCATCTGGTGTCCAAAGAAGGTCTTTCTTATACACAGGCTTATTTCTGCCTGCTAAAAACACCTCTGCAAGAGGTTTTCATTTGTACCCAGACCCAATCTGACAAACAGGATTGAACTGATACCCAAAGTGATGGAGCAGCCCATACCTCCCCGCAAAGGTCTAGGTCACCTAAGCAACGCAGAAATCAATATTAATCCTACTGAAATGTTTGGGTTCAAATTTAGGATACTGCACTGACTCCCCAGAGTCTGGCACAACTGACCATTGCAGCTCTTAGCACATGCTTCTGCAGTTAAAGGGATTTTGCATTTCAAACAGCTTTTAGTGGCAAAAGCAGTGAGTTCACTCTTGAGGGGAAGAGGCCGTCCGCTGTTCTATAGAACACAGGGCAGCATAAAATTCAGACTGGAGCACAGAGATTTCTTGAATATTAGCAAGTCTGGACACTGCATTCAAGTCCAGTAAGCACAATGCTGACCCTAAAAATAAAGTAGTCTTGGCTCAGGACTAGCAAATTAGCTCTGAACAAATCAGGGTAATTTTCTCAAGCTTTCACACGTCTCCAGTCCCAATCCGCTCCTTTGCCTGCAGCTGCTGCACTGCTGTTTGTTGAGGTTTGTGCCCCCAGCTCTTCTTCTTTCTATATTGTCTCCAGAGCCAAAGTGAGGTTAATTGCCTTTGCAGCAGTGCCAGTGGGCAAGAGAGAGATCTCTCTCGACTCTGAAGTTTATACTTCTGATGCTGAGCCATCTCATGCTTGTGATGAGGCAGCAGGAATTGGCTTGTCATCAGTGACATGCAGTTATTTTTAGCTTCTCCCTTATTATTTTTTTTTGCCTTATGAGAGTGTGCATAATATCCCACCTTATAAAATATTAACATCTTCTTCAAAGTATGATATTTACAAAAAAACACAGGCAGATTAACCATGCATGCAAACAGCAGAGCAGCAAAAAACCCCAGAGCATCCTTACCCGGTCAATGAAACACTGCAGGAACCACTTGGTTGTGTAAACCCCGGTAGTCATTTGCTCCTTATCCTGGAGAAAGACAGCAAAGAGAGACAGGCATTTCACCAGGCTGGTTACTGGAGGTTCAAGCAGCTCATAAGGCTTTGAGGGGGGTGGGTTGGTTGGTTTACTTATTCCAGGGTCTGGGTGCAGGATGTGGCCGTGGATCATCTCCCATCTCCTAACAAAGCCCCTCCTTTAAACACCAGTGTTGAAGCCCTGCTTTGGTCCTTTGCCAAGACATCCACTGAACCTGATCCTTAATGTGGCCAGACTTCAGCCATAGCATTGGAGAGGGATTTCTAGGAGAAGCTTTTCTGGCCTAATACTGTCTACTCCAGGGATTTACAAAAACCTTCCAGGAACCCAAACTACTCACTCCTTGCAGACTGCCATTTTTGTTTCCATAGCAATTCCCATGCAAGCCTCCTGGAGCACAGTCAAGCCAGCTTTGGAGGCACCACCTCGTTTACATGGCGTGGCTGCTGCAGGAGCAGGGCAACCTGACAGGCTAAGGAAAACTCTTAAAATCCTCACCACAAACAACTCAGTCTAACACTTTTCCATCTGGTGCCCAGTGCTGGGATGTGTGCAGAGCTGACACGACCTCTGTGCAAAGCCAACAAAGCAGTGGGGATGGGAAGAGAAAGAAGCTGAAGAGATGAACGGCCAGCTCCAGCCTTTGCTTTTGGCTGGTGCTGTGCACCTGCAAGCCTGGAGAGCCTTCAGGAGCAGGAGGAATGAGCAGCTTTCTGAGTTATTCCCATCCCATCCTCTCCCCTGCCCATGCCTATAATTAAGTGAAAACCTAACATGGCCCTGTTTCACTTTTACAGCCATTTGCAGCATGAAGCAAGAGCTGTTGCAGATGATGGTAATACAAACACCTTTTGCTGGAGATGGGGGCCACCAAGCCTGTGGGAGCATAAGAAAACTTTAGGAGTCTAGCCACTGAACACCAACTGTCTACACCAAATGCAAAGGGGGCAAGGCAAAAAAAAAAAGGGAGGGAAGAGCAGGTGCTGCAAAACAGTGGCCTGGACATTAGACTGGAGTCAGTGTGCCCTGCAGATGCTCCTGCAGCCATCAAATGGGCCTGTACCATCTGCTAGAGAGAAAAGCAACTGGACATGCCCAAGCAACAAAACATCCAGCAAATCTTATGTGCCTCCTGACTTAAAACAACAGCAAAGCACTTGGAGCTAATAATTACTGAAATAAGACTCCAGATAGACCAGCATCAGCCTTTGGGCCTTGCAGCTGGTGTGAGAACACAGCACAACCTCACTGCTGTTCCTCCTGCTGCAGGCTCTATAAGCCTTCCTGCCTGGCTCTCCTAGGGAAGCCTTTAAATTTTAGCAGTCCCTTCACTAATGATGACCAGCAAGCATATGATTACCATTCACCTCAGCAAGATTTGGGCAACCCATTTAATAAATGACTGCCTCTGCAGCTGAAGCAGTCCTGTATGGTTAGAAATATGTTCATCTGGGCATCTGTTTGGCAGAACGCTATATGAACTGCTTTATCATTAAAATGTGGCATTATTATAGGAAGACTGATAGTAAAGAGATACCTACCATGTGCTTCTTCAGTTTGGGGAACAGTTTGTTTAAGATTTGCTCATGGTGGGCTTGAAACCTCTGCAGCTTCGGGAACCCAGGAATGAAAAAACCTTACCAAGAGAAGACAAGAGAAAAAAAAATCAAGAAAGTTCTGCAGCGGTGACAGGGATATAGTCTGATTTTCTACAAACTCATCTCTTGCACTGCCTGTTGAAGTTGGCTGAAACTCAGGGTGCCCAGCTACCTCCTTTACACCTTCCTTTCCAGAGGTCATCCCTCACCCCATCTGGGCAATAAGACCCTCAGACCAAGCCCTGCTGGTCCTCCTCACCCAGCTCCATGCAGCAGGTCCGCACAGCTCCCACTGCCTGCCTGCAATATGGCTTGGCCAAGAGCTCTCCGAACACACCTCAGTGCTTACCAAAGTTCAGAGAAAAGCTGAAGATGTTTGAACACCACAAGCTTGTGCTGTGCCCTGTAATCTAGTGGGACACACATTTAAGACTGTCCAAAGTTATCAAGCCATAAGGTTTAGCTCTCTGCCCATGAAAAACCCTCTGTGCGTAGATTACTGCTAACCACAAGTAAGATGAAAGGATCTTTAATGTGTTTGAAGTAAAGTAATACATCACACACTTAGTGGAATTATATCCACATTTAGTGTGGATACTCTTGGATGTACTTCTGTGAGACTTCTTATAAACTCATAACCTTGAGTTAATTGATTGCCAAGGGCAAGGTATCCTGGAGGGAGAACAGCACTTCTGTGAAAGTGTTAATTACTGAGCACTAAAGCTCAGGTGGATAAAACTCATTTTTTTTGATAAGAACTTGTCTGTCTCCACGAGTGAAGTTTAGCTCCCTAGTCAGGCTGCACAAGTAGTTAAGCCTCATCCACTTTAATTAAACAAATTTGTGAGGAGAAACAAGGCTTTACCGACCAACCTGAACAATCTTCCCTGCCTTTGGCAGACAGCCCCAGCCCCAGCCCAGGCTTACCGTGCATGGCGTGGCGCTGGTTGGTGAGCAGCTGTGCCAGCGCCCAGAACGCATCCTCTTCGTTCAAGTACATCAGCAGGATGGCGGCAATCTGGCTCATCCCTTGGCAGTAGCTCACTTCCTGCAACGGCCAAGAGGGGCACACGTGCTGCCATGCTGGCAGAGCCTACCATAATGCTAAAGCTGCCTGTACTTCCCTCTCCTCTTCCAAGGTCTGTCCCTTCAAAGTCTTTACTGTTTATGTCCAAATTCACTGCTCCCCTATGTCTACAGCATCTACCATGTCACTGACTCATGGAGTAGTCTGGATTGGAAAAGGACCTTCAAAGATCATGTCATCCAACCCTCCTGCCATGGGCAGGGATAGCTTCCACCAGACCAGGGTGCTCAAAGCCCCATCCAAATAGACTCTGAACGCTTCCAGGATAGGGCATCCACAACTTCTCTGAGCACTTATTTCCATGACTCACCACACCCATTGTAAAAAAATGTCTTTCTTATGTCCAATTTATCTTTTGGATGACAAACAGCATGTGGCTGCAATGCTGTTTTGGATTCCTTCAGCCATATGAGCACTGAAGTAATTAAACAGTAAATAAATCTGGTAGGCATTTATCTGGCATGAGGGAGGCTCCTTAACTAACCCCCTCAGCATCTTCTGGGATAACTGTCCCCTCCTGGAGGTGGAGACAGTAGGTTCAGCTGCTAATTTTGGCTTATCCTGCATATGTCCTTCAGCTAAAAATTACTGGTTTGCTGTAGTAAGTAAGTGTTTTCAACAAGGATGCCATTTGGTGTAAGACAAGAAGTCAGAAACATGACAGACTGCCAGAAGACTAGTGTTGCTGAAAAGCCAAAAGGCAATCCCTTGTTCTTTGTTGACAATTGCCCAAGCTAAATCCGCCAGATGTCATTTACCAGGTGACAAAATGAACAAGGGAATGAAACAACTGTGGAAAGATTCTTGTGCTGCCTGAGTCTTGCAGCTCTCTGTACAACCCACTATTACGACTTAAAATTGGAATTACCACTGGCTAAATACTTATGTATAGACACATGAAAACATGTATGTCTACACAAATATACACATATATAAAGCTTTTCTTTAAATCTTTACACACTCATATATATATTAAAAAAAATATATAAAGCACAATGCTCTTCATGTTAGTTGGACTTACTACTTACAGTGTTATAAACCGAGTATGCTGACAGGACGTGGAAGAGTGCCTGTTGCCTGGGAGAAAGAAGGATATTAAAACACCTGAGCATGAGGTCTCCAGCTTCATGAGCACACCAGTGCATACACACAGAGAGTGAAGGTCCTGAAAACACCCAACCAGCTGGTACTGAAGGCTTTTGCAAGGAGCAGGGCTCACAGAACCAGAACACTCATTCCTTGGAGACTGTGTAGGGCAGCCAGGTGTGACTTATCCCAGTGACAAGGTCACTTCATCAAATCTCTCCAACCCCATCTTCACAACCCCTGTTGTGACGACCCCATCTCTCCCAGATCCTGATGAGCCCACCCCATCACCCCAAACCAAGTGTTCTGCAACTGTGACCCCTGGAGGACAAGGTACTGCAACAGGCTGTTGCTTGACTGAAGAACTGGGGCTGAGCCTGCCCCAGTGTGGACCTCTCTGAAGAGAGAATGAGCAGTCCAGCACCTGTGGGTCACACTGTGTGGTGATGGTTTGAGGAGAAGGCAAAGATGGCTTTGCTCTGAGCCAGGGGACTGCTGGCTGCCCCATCCAGCTCATCCCTCACATAGGCACTGGCACGACTGCCCTTATTAGCCACAGAAGCATTCCAGACTCACTTCACACCGTAGCGATCCCGAAACATGATGTGGTTCCGGAAGGTGCGGTTAACATCCAAATCGATCTGCTTGATTTCCGAGGAAAAACTCTTGGCTTGCTCTTTCATTTGCTGGAAGGGAGAGGGGCAGACAAGAGGCAGGAATCAGACACGATCTCAGCCTGTACCTCTCTCCACACAGTGAGAAAGCAGGATTCCTGCAGCAGGAGTGGCAGCTTGAGAGCTGCACAGAGCTATCCAGAGCAAGGGACATTGATGTCCTGCAGTGAGCAATGAACTGCAGCCTGGAGGTGAGCCCCTGACTCCTTGTCTGTGCCGCTGGCCCTGGGAGAAGGGGATGACCCCATGCTCACACACTAAGACAGCAGCCCAGCCTTCGCCCATCTTCCAATGCAGATACTGAGTTTTCAGAATCTAAAACTTTTCCAATTCAATTCCACTCTGATTTATTTTGATTTCTTTGCCTGGCTGGCTGTCATAAAGCACTGAGAGCACTGTTGATCCTTAAGGAACTAATGCACAGATGTACGCAGCACTCTCAGTTTTTCAGAGGCTCAATCATAATTAAGTCCAAACTGTTATGACAGACTCTGTAATCTCCAACTACTGCCTTCCCTGCAGAAGAGAATCATCTTTGATTTAAGGAGTTTCCACTCCTTAAAAGCAGTCCTGGAATATTCTCTCAGATTGGTACAAATTTTAAGAATCTGGCAGAGTCCAGAACAGAAGCAAAACTCAAAGCCAAGAATCCTCATGTTCCCCCCAGGCTGGCTAATCGTTTAAGGCAGCATCACACAGAAAAAGGACTGAAGTCCACTGCAAAAAACAATGGAAATTCAAATGAAAGTTTAAGATCACGTCAACCAATTGTGCTCTCAGAGCCCCAAGATGGACAAATCTCACTGCAGTCCCATTTGCAACCCACTGTTCAGCTCTGTACTGCAGGCAAGGACCACTATAGCTAAGCATCTCATCTCACAGCTTTTAGATACCACCAGTCATCATGCCCTCCTCCTTTAATGTCTCCAGGGTTAATTGCATGAGAAAAATACATTTTGTGGCTGTCTTCAGGCATGCTGAGATTCACCAGTAGGTTGGAGGCAGCAGAGATGAACACCAAGCCCAACTTGCCTTGAGCCTAGGGTCAGAACCCCTCCTGGCTCACAGAGGAGACAGAAAATAGAACATCTGCACAGATACTTATCATCTGCTCCAGCAGCTGCCATCCTATGAATGCTTATCAGCCTGATACCATGTGCCTCCAGGCTGCTGTTGACCTCCCAAGGTGGCCACATCAGCTCTGGGGAACATCAGAAGGTCATTAGCACCCACATGTGTCCAGCACAGCTAACACTTAGGACAATCACAGCATTTGGGGAATATTAACTCCAACCTTGAAAGCAGCTGTATGGAGGAGCAACAGTACAGGGGCTATTTTGAATTATTGCCTGCACAGGACAAGTGAGGATAGAAGTGATGATGGAAGATCTGATGAACAACATAATTCCCCTGCAGCAAATACTGTGGTCTCTGTATCCTATGGCTTCTTGCTCTCTATAAAAAAGGCAGACTACCTGAGAGAATATGACTATTCATGTGCACTGGGTCACTTCAGTTCAAATTTTCCTGCTAAAGGCCCTCTTGTTTTCCCTGCCAAAACAACACAGAAATCTCCCAAAGACTGTAAATACCCTACTTGGGGTATATTTAAATCATTGCACATGAACAGCAGGTAGGTCACACAGCACTTTGTCACCTCCATGCACTCAGGAGGCTTTACTAATTGTGCAGACATTAAAAAGAAACACAGGATGGGTTGTTCTCCTTTTGTCCCTAGTGTAAATAACCTGGGGGCTGCTCCTGCTCTGCTGAGCTAATAAGCGCTGTGAGTCCTGCAAGCTGGTGGCAGAGCAGAGCTGGAAAGCTGGAAGTCCCATCCCAAAGACCTTGTACAAAGCAGTGGATAAAAGCCAGGATGTCTCTGCTCTGTGCCATGGCCAATATGTTTCTCCTGTTGCCTTTTCAAGCTCCTCTCAAGCCCTCTAGCTGCAGCCAGCAAACCCCAGGGAGGCAGAGCATCACATCTACTCCAAAGGCAAGTGTGTAATGTCCCATGGTAGCCTTCAGGCTTTTGTTCCATGGGTTATCCCCCAGGGAGAAATGGGGTGGCCTTGGAACCAGTCCCTTAGGACACAAGTCTGAGGCTGAGGCTTAGTGCCACCTTGAAAGCAAAACCCCTCATCCAGGACGTGCACTGAGCCTCTCCTGGAGGAAATTAGGGGAGAGCTAATTACTGGCAGCAGGCGGCACCAAAGAGGAGGTAGATTAAGATGATCTTGTAGAGGGTTTGCATCCAACAAAGCCTATTAGCCCTGAAGCTCCTGTTTAGCACAGACCCCTCTGGAGCACAGATAAACTCCTTTCGACTTTCATTTGTTTAGATTGCTTCTCTGCCTGTGCAGCACAGCTTTGAGGGAGGGACCACAATTTGAATCTGCCTGCTGGGAGAGCTTCCTTATCTGTGCTTACTGTGGTGAGCCCAGCCCGCCCTCCCGCAGCCCCTGCGTGTGCCTCCATCCCCGCAGCACCTCGCCAGTAACATCCACACTTGACTAACTACAATGAGTGTCAGCATCATCCCGCTTAATAGGCAGGGGGTTTTAGAAACCCCTGTTGGAAGAAACGCCTCCTGCCTCTGAAAAATAACACAACACCCAGATCCTCACCTTGGTACATGATGCAAGTTGGAAAATAAGTTAATAAGAAAATAAGTTAATTATCCACCAAGGGCTTCCACACGCTGCGTTATGGAAAGCTTCCCCTCACTCTTCCCTGCATCTTTCTCTAAAGATGACAGCAGCTTTGGTCCCAACTTCCAGCAGAATAAATGGAAGCAGCATATTATAGAAAGCAGCCAGCTAACATGCTGAAAGACCCCAGCTTAATACAAACCCATGGACAGAGTTGATACCCTTTGCATTTTCAGTCCTCACCAAACCAGCTTCATCAACCAATCCAACCTCCCTATCACCTTGCTCCTGCCATCTTTGCCAGGTAGAGCCCATACCTCATATTTTCCTTCATTCTCCTTTTTCATCTTGTCGACATCCAGCAGAAGTGACCAGACCTGGCCTCGCACCTGAAGCGGGATCCCTTTGTACACACGCCGGCACATCTGCAGGGAGGAAAACACGCGCAAGGTTAGCTGGGTCCTGCTGGCGGCAAACACATTTTCTCCATGGTTTGCTGCTGCAGGTAAACAATCATCTGAGCAGACACCTCAGGCAATCAATTCCTCTCCCTGTTCTGGCAGACAGAGGGCATCTCTGATCGGGTGGATGAGCTGAGTACCTGCATCCATCAGACAACCACTCAGTCAAAATCATGGAACCACAGAATCATAGAACAGTTTGGTTGAAAGGGGCCTTACAGATTATCTAGTTCCAATACCCTTGCCATGGGCAGGGACAACTTTTACTACACCAGACTGCTCATAATTCCATCCAACCCGGCCTTGAACATTTCCAGGGATGGGGCGTCCACAATTTCTCTGGACAAGCTGTGCCAGTGCCTCTCCACCCTCACAGTAAAGAATTTCTTCCTTACATGTAATCTAAACCTGCCCTCTTTTAGTCCAAAACCGTAGCCTCTAGTCCTATCACCATTTGCCTGTGTAAAAGTCATTCTCCCTTGTTTTTATAAGCCCCCTTTAAGTACTGGAAGACCATATTGAGGTTTCCTTAGAGCCTTCTCTTCTTCAGGCTGAACAACTCAACCTGTCTTCATAGGAGAGAGGTCTTTGTTCACTTCGTCTCACAGGTGCTTCTTCCCTTTCTCTTGTCATAAAGCCGCCATTAAATTTCAATGGAAAACAGAAAAAAAGAGCTTTTTTCCCACTGCTGACTATTTCCATTAAAAGAAAAAGCTTCGTAAGAAAGAAAAATATTCTTTTCTGAATACTTTCCTTCATCCCACCTGTGAAACACCTTGCAGCTGCACTGTAAAACCCACTGTAGCGCTCCTCCAGATTCCTGAATACCCTTGAGTACACCGAAGGATCTGTGGCACATGCCCAAGCTCCAGCCATGGAGGGCATTTATGTTGCCTCATGGTGCTCTCTCAGAACCAGGCAATTCCTTGGGAGGTGCCAGATTTCCAGTCATGGGAATGAGCCTGGAGCTGAGAAGGGCAGTGCCCAACCAGGCAATCAACTGGAGCTACTGTCGCTGCCTGGTACAAATGCATCCAACCACCTTCAAAATGCCTCTTCTTTTTCCATAGGGTGTTCTGCTTCATGCAATTCAGGCTGATGTAAGAGAAGGACTGCAATCCCCAGGGAAGCACAAGATCCTAGCAGAAGGTTTTCTGGATGTGGGCCTGCCACATTGCCACTGCCACATCCAGCTGAACACCTGCTTCCCTTGCCTTTCCTTTCAAACCCACCTTGCACCACCAGCTCTTTTATTTCCAACCTGACTTTTTAAGGCCAGCCTCTCACAAGGACATAAAAACCTTAACCACGGCATTGTGCTGGCTCACAGTCTCCATGAGCACAAACCAACACTCCTCATTTTCTTACTTGTCTTTGTGGCAGCATTTTGTCTACTGAGAGCAAAACCTAGGAATGGTGGCCCTTGTCCTAAACAGTTACAAGATGAGGAGGTAAAATAGGAGGTGGGCTTCAGGCAGACAGGCTAGGGGACAGCAAAGAACTAACATCACTGTTCCAGTCAAAAAAAGTATGTAAAGTAACTTTGTAGTAAATGCCAAGATCATTCTGTAGGACCAGGAGAACCAGATGTTTATGAGAATGCCTTTCCACTCCATTAAATAAATATTTCATTATTTTTGCTGACAGAGAAAGGGTCTGTGATGTATCCTGATTCTGAGAGTGTAATGGACATTCAATGTTTAAAACACCATCGTCAGAACTTCCCAAATGCTTGCTCTGTCCCAAGTGTTGCTTAGCACCAGCTGTGAAGGTCTAATGCACAGCCAGGACCAAATCCTGCAGAAATCTTTTACCAGACCCTGCCCTTCCCTCTGTATGCACCAAATAAAAGGTGCTCCCTAAAAGCAACCTCACCAGCAAGACATGCCCGTGGAAGGCCACCATCCTATTCAACAGCATCCTGCATTTCAAGTGTGACATCACTAATTCACAATCCGCACACCCAAAGACTCACATAATGAGGTGCTTCTAAGGACAGCAAACCTTCACAGCATGTGGGAGAGATTCATCCCCATAGATGAAAGATCCATTTCCCAAGAGTCATTAAATCAGGATGAAAGAAGTGCAATGCATCAAGAGACACAAAGCAACAGGATTAGATGAACCACATCCCCAAAGTAGTAGGTGCCCACAAAAGCCTGGCTCCTGCAAGCACCTTTATGAAGCAAAAGCTGAGGTGGAATCAAGAAACTAGAATATGCACCAATTGTGACAAGAACACTAACTCAGAGAAGATTACTTATTTCCAATGGATTATGAGAGACTGACTGACAGCTGCCAAGGCATATGATGATACTCAGGTCCTTGGGAAGGAAATAATTTTGTTTTGAATTTCCACAGCTGGTATTGTTATACTTTAATGAGTGCAACCCTCAGTGGCATATAGTAAATGTCCCTAATGATTTTCTTTGCACAAGTGCTAAAGGAACAGGGGAGGTACAAAACATGCTGAGATGGAACTGAAATGAAATGCCTTCCTGTTATTTATCCAAGGGCTTTCCTCCTCCCACCACCTCCAGACATGAAAGTGATAAAAGCTCAGAGCTGTGAGTCATCCAGAAAAAAATGAGCAACTCTTCTTCATCATGAAACTCGAAGGAAAACAGGGAAGTTACCATACAAACAGTACTTATGATGGGATGAAAAGACAGAGGTAAGGCATGTGATAACTCCTGTAAGACATGACAGTCAAAAAGAACCCTCAAGGTCACTCTCTTCCGTCTCTTATAGACAGCTCAGCCCCTACAGATAGGAAGAGAGCACCTAGATCACATCCCATGCAGGCTGACAGACAACTGCATAGGCAAAAAGAACAGACACCATTCTGCTTCACAAAGGGAGATGCTGATGGTCAAAGCAATGGTTCAAGACACTGTAGAAAAGCTGTGTCAGCCAAGGACTGAAACCAGTGTCCAAAACTTGCTCCAGGTTTTGCCATAGGATCATCTGTGGATGATCCATAGATCCATTTTGCTCCAGTACCATCTTCCGTCTCCAGGCTTTAGCATACAAAGCTCATGGCACAGAGGCCATCATCACCCCATCCCTACCTCTCCCCTGCCCACATATTTTCTTTGTGGTAGACAGGATGGGGAAGACTATGGAAGTACAGACTTGAGCTCCATCTTCCTGCACCAGCAATCTCCTCTGAGAAGTAACCAACCAATTGTTCCATGTCTTGAATAAGAGGGATGGAGTCACTGCCTTTAAAGACAGAACATTTTTTTGCAGTAGTAAACACAGTGAAATTAAAAAGGATTTGGGAGAGGTGGGTTGGTTTTTGAAGCAGAATATGCACATTGCAGCTCACCTTCATACTTTGGAGTCTGTCACTGTTAACTTCTCAGCCATATGCACGGATCACTAGGAAGAAACTGCAGGAGCAATACCTAAATTTTGGGTATGGATGGTGACATCTCTTACAAGTCTTTCCATATATCCAGCATATGTCTCCAACACCCTAAAGAAGGGGCAGCTCCCCTTCCTCAATTCCTTTAAGGCTTAAAGAATGATCCTTCCAAAGAGAAAGGACTTCTTCACGTGCTCTACCAGTGATGCACCAGGGGAACTGAGCTGTGCAAATCTTCACCTGGAGTGGAGGATTTCCTTTTAGTACCACAAAGCCTGCTGACTGATGACATGGCCATGCAGGATGTTTGGCAGACTGGGCATCAGCACACGTTGCTTTCTTTCCATACGGTTAATGATTGCCCCAACCTTGGCTGTTGCACCTGCAGCTGGAGCCTATCCAGCTATTCCTGATGGGGTGCCAGCAAAGCAGGGGCAAATTTAAATCCTAAAGCTGGTGGGCCATGGGCAGGCATTTACAGCTATTGCCCAGGCTACCTTTGGAGGAGAGGAAAATGCCACCTGCCTTTCCAAAATGAAAAAAAAAAAAAAAAGCAGGCGAAGCCACCCTGCAGCTCCCAGACACAAGCCCCCTTCCTTCCCATGGCATTTGAGGCAGGAGATCTGACTTCAGCCAGCCCTGGCACGACACATGTCTGCTGGCTCTCCCTGGCATTAGCAGACTGTTCACTCCTGGGGGTCTGTGTCAGTCCACACAGATCCCCGATTCATCCTAAACTGCTTTGCTGGCATGCACTGGATTAAGCTCCCTGCACTCCCGTGACCTTAGCAGAGACAAGGCTTCCCCCCTGCACAAAGGCAGGCTTTGCCTAAAAACCAGACATCTATGACCAAAGACATCCCTCTCTAAAGGTCCCATCCCACATGGCCAGCAGCGAGATGCAGCTTGCAAATGGTGCAGAGGTCATAGCCCCCTCCTGTGACTGATGCTTCTGGCTGAAATCCATTTCAGGGCTGTGATGAATAAATTATCCTGCTGTTACAGCGCACACAGCACAGCCTTTTTTATCTGCAAAACTGTGCTGCCTGAATTGTGTAGATTCTTACATGGCACCAGCCATTTCCTAACCTTCCCAGCAGAGTCAGGCTGGTGTTTAAACTTGGGTTCAAATCACAGTAAAGAGACAGACCACGTGAGCCTCTCTCTGCTGAACTCTGAATAACAGTTTAGCACTTCTTTGCAGGCTGACATACCCTAACTCTGCAAAACAATCTCGTCCTTTCATGGACTCCTTTATTTTTGTACCCTTTCCCTTGTGGAAGTTCAGCCAAAAAAAGGCACCGTTGCATCATTCTAACCCCACCCATATGAGGAATTGTGCTGGGTGTCACTTTTTGCTGATGTTGCTACTGAAATTAAATCAGATTGTTACAAAATGTGTCTAGAACAGAGATGGAGACAGATCTAAGGCAACGATGAGCACAGGGAGCCCCAGGGCATTACTTTAATTAAGATAATCCTATTTGTTGCTCATCCTGAAACAGGTTATGCCAGAAATTATTTCAGTTCCTAGCCAGGCCATTCTAGGCAAGGAACTGTAAAAGGTCCCCCTCTTTTTTCCCAGCCTTATTTCCTATAATCTGTGACAGTCACAAGACCCAGACTGCAATCAGCAGCACACAAGGATGCACACAGGCTGCAGGTGGGGGAACAAAAAGCCAAACCTGCTGCTCTCTGGCGATGGCTCATGGCAAGGGCCTGAAAAAAGCTGCTTTCTTGCTCACTGACAGGTGGCTGCTTTGGGGTCAATGTCCTGGATGGGTACACAACCCTGCTCCACCTGCTGACATTTCACAACACAGAAGATGAGACAACAACCTAAGCCTCCATCAGATACTAAGATGCTGCAAAACACAAAGGCTTGCTTGCTAAGTCCCTCTTCATCAAGCACTAGATATGATCAGATGTCTGCCAGCTCCAGCACATGAACAGGAACCAAAAAGGTTGGCCCTGAAGTCCAGGAAGTCCCAGTCTGGAAAATAAGATGGGGTTCTATATCATTCAAACAGAGTCAAAGTCAGGGCAACTTCCCTGTGAAACTGCTTGCGGCTTCTGCAACAAGATTTTTTTTCTCCTCTAATAAAGCACAGCATATCAAAATTAACATCAAAGGGAAGGTTCTTGTTTTCAATAAGAGGATTTTTTCAGAGATGACACCTTAGTCATTGTTAAAATAACACAGAGCAGCTGTCTTGTGACATTTGAGTTTCTATCACGTCAGCCAAGTGGTGAAAACAAACCTGAAGGAAACATGCAATGCAGATGTAGCAGACTGAGTGTTCAGAGAAGGAACAAAACCAACCCACTCTGCTTTAGAAAAATCAGATCAAGGGCTTGTCACATTTACTTTAGCTAGAACAAAACACACAGCCCTCTGACATGACTGTGATCCCAGCATAAGGTCCTTGAAATGCCACAGTTGAACTGCATCCAGCTGTGGCAGCAGGAATATCTGAGTAGCTTCCCTGCACCTGACACAAGAGCATGGGGGTTTCACATCTAGGTGTAGAATACAACCTAATTTTACTTTTTTTATTAAAAGAAGGCACACTTCTTTTGGGGCTCTCAGCATCTTTGCATTTAACAGTGTGTGCCTGCTACAGACCTTACAGCCTGCACTTGCCTTGGTGCAAGCAGTGGGTGTTAGGCTGGGCAGGACTGAAACCAAAGCTCCTTTCTGCTCCCCAGGGTCACCAGACTGCTCCTTCCCTGCTTGGGGCCAAGCACTGCTTCTCTGTTTGCTGGGTGAGGGGACGGCCATTTCCGCTCTCCCAGCATGGGACAATGCCATCTCTGTGTCCAAGAGTCATCGACCATTTACAGGCTGTTGTTTGTAACAGCTTTTATTCTGCTACAAGAGCTTTCTGATTTTCTGACCCAAAGACCCTCAAAACCCACTTGCCAGCCTGACCCTTCACCATCCAGCAGATCCGAGTGACATCAGCTACAGCTTAACACCCCCACTAATTATCAAGGGAAATCCAAAAAACAGGGATCAGAGATCACTGCTGCTCCTGTCTGACCCACCATCTGACCCAGGAAAGCCAAGGTGTGCTAAGATCACTCATCATTACCCACCTCTAACACCCTCCAGGACCTGATGGAATTCCCCATACCCCACTGGAATTTGGTGGTTTACCCACAAGGTCACTAACCAATTAGTGTTAACTTCTAATTAGAAAGAACCAAGTCACAGGAGAGCCTCCAATTTTGCCTGTGGAGCAGCACTGATTAGCAAAGTAATTAGAACCACTCTGAAGTGAACAGAAGGATTATCAAACCCCAAGCCCACCTCCATCCCATCCCTGCTGTCGTCAAGATGATTGTGTTAATGTTTTTTTCTTCTTTTTAAGAGTGAGACTACAGCTGGTCTTTGGCTGGCTGAAATGGACATGACTCCTGATAACTGGGCAAGGAGGATTCTCTGCTTGATGTCTCTACAGCTCTGCAGATATTTCTCTCTACATAGGCCCTTTAACCAAGCTCAAATTTCTCCCAAATACTCCCATCAGGAGGTAGAAGCAGTCTAGCCAAACACTCCAGTCCTCCTGCTAAACAGGAAGGCTGCAGAGGCCATGGCAGCAAGGTCATGCTAGGCTTCAGCCCTCTCCTGCGTAGAGTGCCACACCTCTGCAGGTCAGACACAACACTCCTCTCCTTATCCAGCAAGTGTCTTGTCATTAGGTTCAAAGGGGTTTTTGTTTCAAGAGGTTTGTAAGAGGAACATGTAACAGATATTGTTTATTAAAAACAATTCAGTTTTGAAGTGGTGTTTGGTGCAAAGTTCATTTTAACACCAAAGCCAAGAAATAATGTTGGTGTCTCCATCCTTGACTTCCACAGACAGGTGTACCCAATATAGTACCTAAGTGGCTTCTCACAGGCACAGCTAGGAGCAAAATACAAAATCTAAGTATTATTCTAGATAAATAATTCTTCCCCCCAGGGAGAATTACAAGGAACATCAACTGGGCTGTATCATCACATCTCCCACATCATTTCCAGGAGGTGGAGGCACAGAAGTGACCTGAGGTGTGCACTGCCCTCAGCCCTCACAGGGCAGGGTGCCAGCTGGGCACACAAACATCCCTGCTGTGCTCCTGCTTGCACAGGGAAGCAGAAGTGCAAACACAGCAGCAGCATTTAGGAAACCCTTTTTAAAGCTATGTAAGTCAGAACAGAACTTCTGCCTCGACTTGTAACCCAGAAATTTCTAGGAAAGCTTTAAAATATTAAAGACTAACAACTAAAATCAGGCAATGCTCCAGAGATCTCTAGTTTTTTATTGACTTTTCAAAAGCCTGACTCATTGTAAGGATCCACCACACCTACCCTTCCACACATACACTCTTTCTTCTCCTCCTTACCTTGTCACTGTTTCTGTATTTGCCCCATTTCTTCAGCATCTTAAGCCACTTGTCCACGCGTTCTATTTCCTGCTGTCTTTGCTGGTGCAAGGGAGAAGAAAAGACAAGACAAATTTAAGAAAAAAATGCCCGAGATGCCTCCTTAAAACACAAAACTTTATTCTCTTAAACTTCAATGCAAAGACTTCACATCAGGGGTGGGAATAATTCACAGGTGTGTGCAGAAACTAGTGATTTCAGCACTTGGTAATTAAAAGCAGCATTGGTGAAAATGACAAGACACACAGGCTTAACATAGAGAAAGCATTCCCAAGAGTATTCCCTGGCAATAAAAATCTTTGCTGGTCCAGCTAGACTCAAATTCTGTATCAGATCAGCAGAAACGTGATTCAGTCTCATTTAGCAGGGTCCTAACAGACGACATCTCAGGGGAGATGAGGATGGAGATGATGGTTACCTACAACTTCCACCATCTTCTCTTGCACATGCAGTCCCCTTTACGAGTCACAGCTGCTGAGCACTGTGCCAAAGCAGAGGGAAAAGCCCAATATTGCTTCAGGAAGTGCTTTTTCAGTGCCATGTGAAAGAGGAAAGTTGTCTGACCCAGCAAAATAAAAGCTCCAACAGCTGAGCATCGTGCAGAGTCTCCACCTCTGGGTGAGCAGCAGTGACCAGTGGCTGGTGGCTGCCTGCTTTGCTCTTACTTGCTCACTTGTTTCCTCAAAAAACATTCCCTCCCCAGCTGGTGTGAAAAGGATGCCACATCCATGATGACAGAGCTGGCAGCTCTCACCTTCTCCTCCAAGGCGGTGCGGGTTGGCAGCTCCTGCTCGCTGGAAAAGCAAGAGGTCACTGGTTACTCCATGGGCAAGAAAGGGTGTGGAGGAGCACAGGGTGCTGCAGCTCACAGACCACCTCAAACACCTGAGGGGGTATGTCCTGAGGACTTTGTGCCCTTCCTACAGCTGTCCCCAGTATGAAAGAGGCAGGGGAAGCACCATCCAAAATCCCACCACCCAACAGGAGCTCTGGGGGGTAATCAAGCACTGGACATAACTGGAAATCCTGGGCATATATCTCTCCTTCAATACATACATGAGCAGCAACTAAAGGGTGGGGAAGCAGAATTTCTGGACAGCAATTGCTTAAACCCCCACTCCTGCACACAGAACACCCACTATTATAACTTTTGTTCAGAATCAGAATAAAAACAGTTCTTTTTAAGCATTCTTCCCAGGCACAGGGTGGGTATGTAATTCAAGTCCTCCTTCAGATGGAGATTTCCTAAGGGAACCAAAGACGATCAGGTATCTTGTCTGGTTCCTTGCCTATACCTCCCTGAATCATCAGGTGCAAACACAAAGGCCTCCCTCCCTCTGGACACACCATGGAGGCACAGGAGCATCAGCCTGCACCTTCTAATGCCAGGATTGTAGTAGGAAACCATTTCTGAGCCTTGTCTTGCAGCACATTGAAAGCATCAGTGTCTGGACATGCACAGTTGAGGAAGGAGGCCCGTTTAGTCTTTCTTCCTGCATCTGGGATTGATCAGGCCAAGCCACAGAACAGCTTATGGGAGAGATGCTGGGCCAGTCATGCTCCATGTAGAAGGATGGTCCACACACACACAAAGGCCAGAGAGGAAAGGAGAGCGCAGGAGGACTTACTGCAGGAATCCAAACCGGTCTGTAACTTTGTAGAGCGTGAAATCAGCATCTTCCCACTGGTCAATCTGAACACCTTCCTGTCTGCCCTGGAAGCAGAAAGGACACCTGTGAGCTGGTCCCAGCATTAGGAATGCCCCAGTGTCGGCAGCCTGCACCCAACACCCACATCCCTCTCGCCTGAATGATAAAAGGCACAGAACCAGGAGAGTAAAACCTGCACTGAAGAGCCAAATAAAAGGCAGACAAGAGAAAGATGCCAAGGTCAGCCTATCCAGCATTCCATGTGTGCCTCTGCTACAGGTTGGGAAAAGCGGTACATCAGAAAAAATGGTGCTGTTGGGGATAAGCCATGCTGGTGCTAAGGAAGCACTGAAGCACCAGAAGCTCAGCACCTTTCAGTATCTATGCTGAGCACATGTGGGACCCTCAACAAACTCCAGAGATGTAGTGAGAGGGGATGTATAGAAAGAGACCTGGCATGAAGCCTAATGGCATGAGGGTTACTGGGGTGATGCGTGCAGGGAGGCAAAAGTTCTTATTTGATGCATTCCTAATTGATTAAACAGCTTCAGCCCCAGCCAGCACGCTGGGGAGGGGCACGAGGCTGGTACCTTCTCATACTTGGCGACGATTTCTGCTTTTTCCTGGGCTATTAAAGACTCTATATCCTTCTTCATATCAGAAGCTGTAAGGGGGAAAAAAAAGCAGGAGGGAAGGGAAAGGAGATAAGTAAATGTGTACACAGCATGTGAAATATTTTAGGCAAGTGCTAATACAAAAAACATTTACTGACAATTTTAGCTTCCAGCCATATCCCACAGCTAAAATTAGGCTGAGGTTGCACAGCCGCCATACAGAGTGTTTGTGGAGCAGCCAGCTCCCCGCTCCCTGCACTGGGACACAGCCCAATCCCAGCAAGGGGGGCTCTTGTCTTTGTTCTCAGGCACACACACGACACTATGAAGGACATGGCTTTTAAATCGAGACATGCAAACCAGCCACAGAACACTGGCCCAGCACAGGACAGGCGCCAGCTGGGCACTGCTTGGCACAGCACCCATGTGGATGACAGCAAATCACCAAGCTCCTGCCCCACCTATGGATGGGAAGCCAGGAGATGCTCTGTAGGGGCATCCAGAGGCAGATTTAACATCAAAGAAGAAACTGAAAGAAGTTGTTGCCTACTGAAGTGTGCACAAGACAAGTGAACTGGCCTCTAGGTGATTACCTTCTACATACAACTCCAAAAGAAAACAAAACAGCAGCAAGATGTCCCCACCTATGCTAAGAAGGACCAGGCTTGGTCTAAGGAAGACCCAGTCTAGGTCCCTGAGGTCTGTGCCCACTGCTCTGCTTCATCCCATACACATACGTATGAGCAAGGTAACTTCCCACATAAAACACAACCTGAGTGTTGTCCTGTACAAACTTGAAGGCCCTCCCTGTCAAGCCGTAACTAGGCTCCTCATTCACTAACAGTGGATCTAACACACCAAGAAGGAAATGTAAGCAGATAGAACCTCCAGGGAACTGCAGTTCCCAGGGGTGGCTGCAAGGAAAAGGGCTGAGGGAAGGTCCACCAAGTCCTCCTCCTCTCAAACTCTACGGAGCCACGACCAGCCCAGCTCATATCACCTAACAGCTATGGCACCACCAAAAGCCAGGCCACATAGGCCACATTACCTAAACCTTTTGGCCATTGTAGCTCTTGTAATGGATAGCTTAAACCACAACAAGGAGCCATCCTGACCTCCCTTCAGAAGGAACCTGAAGGGTTCTTCCCCTAGGACATGCTATCCCAGCTTCTGACTGAAGATGCATCTCAGCAGCACTGCTGGACACTGAATGAGGCAGAGCAGCCAAAGGCATCACTTAGGATCATCTGATGAGTGGGATAAATTGAGGAGAAAAAGTCCTCAGGGAGACATGAGGAGCAAAAGCATCAGCACTCTTCAAGGCTCACCCCAATTGTCTGCACCCTCAGACACCTGCAAGAGATTATTTGTCTCATCTGAACAACTCCTTAATGCAACCTGCTTGCTGGCACCAAGTCTTTCAGACACAGATGGAGATGGCCAAGAGCTCCAGCTTTCCCTAACCCTTCATTTTGAAAGCAGCCATTTCTCCTGGTTGTCAGCCATGTGATAGAAATATTGTATGACATGCAATATAATCAGGGCTCTTCCATGACCTCTTATCAGGCAGCAGCACAAGCATGGCACCACTTTACACTCATCCATTCAGACACTGGAAAAATGCAAATTCTTCAAATTCATGCCAGGAATGGGTGTATCTTCCCCTGTTATTGACTCACATTCTCCACAATCAAAACAGAGCAAGGCCAGAAATATTAAAATGTATTTTGAACTTTAATTTTTCCAAGCTGCATCTCCTACTTCAAATGTGAACTTTCATCAGTACATTTTAATCACAGCTTAATTTTCCAATATAGCAAGGTCTGAGTAACTGTCTCACTGTGTCACCTAATACTTCTGCATCTCCTTCTCACATCTCCTGTGAAACTTACAGGCAATTTCACTCCCTCAATTCTGACTTTTTTGTTGTTGTTGTTATGGGGCCAAAAAATTTCAATTATGTCTTTTACATGCTGCTAAAAATACAAACATTCTGCAGGCTACAGGGGAAAAATAAACTATGTCAGATTAAATGGGTAATTTTTTCAAGACACTTACGAAGTGAAAGCTATTCTGAACATCTCTGACCACACTCTAAGAGAATAACAAAGGAAGAGCAACTTGGTACCATGGTAGGATTTACACAGCAAGAACACATATATTTTGGCATTCACCTCTGCAAAAGCCTCTCTGCGGCCAGAAACACCAGACTTGTGCAAAGGAGCCAGTTTTTCATCTCATGTCTGGAATACGCATATTTGTTTTCTGTTTTTATAACAGTGGAAAAGTCCAAATTTAGGAAAAAACTTGAAAGTAGAGAAAATGGGTGATGGCAGTGAGAAGGATGGAGATGGCAAGTGGCTTCACTGGCCTTGGGGTGTGACCATAGTGCTGCTGCTTGGGAGAGCACAGAGACGGTGCTGCGCTCAACCAGGTGTTTGCCAAAGTGCTCTGGAGAGAGAACGGAACGCAGCCCAGCCCTGTAACGGCATATATTGAATAGGGGTATCTTTATTATTTAATTCTGCACACTCAAACTCCAGAGTAGTTTTGACATCACGATGTTACATAGCCATTGCTTGAGGGAAATGACACCTCTCAGGTACACGGAAACTACTGAGACTCATTTTCTGAAGGATTTGATGAAACACATCTTTTTTTTACTTGATGTAAACAGGCTTCCTATAAATAGGAAGAGGCTGTACCTGCCATGCTTCTCCATATACCTATGTATGACTGCATACTTTCTTTTTTTAAAACACCACTCAAATTACTTTCTCAAGCTTGCCACCCAATTTTCTCCTGAGAGTACTGTATTTTCCTAGCAAAGAGAGTTTTTTTCCATGACAAATACACAAGATGAAGCTGCTATGAACAGGAATAGTAAGAAAACGTGAACTATGCAACAGTGGTATTAGATAATTTACTAGGATATAAGCAACAGAAAGTCCTGAAACATGTACATTTAAATTCAACCCCAAAACAAAGTAATGAAGTAGCTCCTTCTAAAAGAATGAGTTGAAAACACCCACAACCTGTCATCCCACGCTAATACTTGCAGCTTCCAGTTTACAATTTAAGGAAGTAAAAATTAATACCAATGACAATAAGCCTGAAGATGTTTAATGATAATGCATGTTACTGCCTACCCACATTGAACACTATCCAACCATCAGCAAACCTGAAATAAAATACCCAATTTTTGAATGAAAGCAACTTTCTTTGAACTAATTCACCAGCTGGGATCTCAAATATTGGCAGCAGGAATACAGTATCTGCACCAAAATCTAAGACTTCATGTCAAAATTGTTCTCCATAAATCAGATTTATTGTTATACTCTTCCCATAAGCCCCACATTTTTTCCAGTCAGATCTGCCAAGCTCCCATTGCCCCACACAGGATAACATCTGCCAGGACCAGCCTGGCTGGGAGAGGGGAACCTCTGTCCACCAGTCACCAGCCCAGTGCTGCAGCCCTGCTCACTGCCCAGGAGAACTGAGCATTTCCCATGGCCCAGCAGCAGCGCTCCTTGTGACACAGCCTGGGACACATACATGTCCCCTGTCACCCCCAGCCACAACACAATGTCTCATGCTTATCAATTCCAATTCATCAGCAACCACCCTGCTGCTGCTTGGCAGACGGGCTTTTGAAAATGAAAGTATCAGTAAAATCTCTTCTTAGGAAACAGAGCATAGCAACATAGTCTCAGGCTGGATTTGAGGATTTCTAGAACCCAGTTTTCAAATCTTTTGTACTGTAGAAGAGTATCTACTCAAGCCATTTGAGATTAAGACTACATGTTTTGTAGTTAGTTTCTATTTGGCAGGTCACTGAAAAAGCAGAAATGTGTTTAGGTGAATGTGTGTTCTCATTCTGAATGTGTGCACTTAAATTTAAATAGAGACTGCTGCTAGGAGGAAAAAAAAAAGGCAAATTTTGACACACCATACCTCACTACTACTCTGGCCTCTATCAGAGTGAAACTACTGCTGTGGAATAAAGTAGAAAAGGAACATACTTACTACAGTCACACCCACCAGTGTTGAAACACAAGAAGTCACCGTTCCTGTTTCATGTTCTATTTAAAAAGCACATTTAAACACAGATTTCATGTCTTCAGCCATCTATGGTATCGGTCTGCAATTTTTGCTTTAGGGGAACAGTTTTAAAGGAAAAGCATATACATTTATGCAAGTGAAAATGTTTATACATCTGCTAAGAGGCGAGAGCATCTCACAAGGTATACCTGCAGTCTGCACCACTTCCCAGCAAAGTGCTTTAAAAGCTACTACTCACTTGTAAAGCTACTACTAGTTTTAACAGTGACTCATGGACTTGCACATCTTGGAATAAACCTGGCCATGCAGAGCGGTGAAAGCAACTAAAGCAAGCTGTGAGAAGTTGAGTAAGCCCCATCGGGGCTTTTTCAATGCATGAAACAGGCACCTTGACACACTTCACAGAGGCTAAGGGCTTGGGCTGACCTGCCCATCTTGGCTGCCTGGTAGAACCTGTGGGAACAGTCAGTAGCTGCAAGCCAAGAGGAGCTGTCATCAGAGGCTCTTTTCCCACACGCTCAAAGCCTTTCCGAAGCAAAGCCACGGCATTACACCACTGCACATCCCTACCATGCACAGCCAAAGTGAGCGCAGCTTTGGGACTGCTCTGACTGCATTGGCACAGCCTGAGGAAACCTCAAAGGCACCCAGGAGGGGCTGTGGGCTGTTCCAGGTGGGCACTGGCTGCCTGGATGTGTGCCCACAAAGTGACAAGCCGAGGAAGAAGTGACGGCCACGCGCTGCTGACCGCAGGCAGAGCTTTTGCTTCATGAGAACTAGCCCCATGAGGAAGTCAACCTGCTCCTGAGGCCGTGGTAGAAGACTGGCCAGCATTGCCATCTCTGGGGTTGCAGCTGCTGCAGTATTTTTTTACTAGACCCCCCCAAATTTCTACTCCAAAATGGACAACACACTCAGTGCATTTGCATCGAGGACCTCTGCTGATCCCCATGTGCAGATTCTCTCTCATTAACAAACCCAGACTGCAAACATCCTGGCCAGACAAAAGCTGGCCAGCTTCAAAACACAGCACTGGACTGTGCACCCCAACCTCAGCTCAAAGCCGGCACACAAACACATCCCTGCAACCAGAAAGAAAATCAAGATCTGCACTTGCAAAGTGAATTATGGCTTCAGGAATGAAATTACTACCAAGCAGGATGAACCAAGACTAAGGAGATCCTGTTTGCATATTTATTTCCTTGACTACAACCCAGAAGAACACAAGCAAGCTTCTTTGTTTGTTTGTTTGTTTGAAGAGCACAAGGAGCACTAAGCCAGCTAAATTGCAGGAAGGTTTGTTTTAACTGTCTTCGGGTCTTTGAAAATGACTGCCCACAGATCACTTCAGATGAATCACAGATGTGCTACAGAAAATTCAAATGATCCTCTGTCCTAATAAACTTGCATTGTATCTGAAACTGCACTGGATGCTGTGCTGTATAAAACCACAGTCACCTCCCTCAGCAGAGGCAATGGGAAACACCAAGGGAGAACCTCCACTGCAACTCACTTTTATGCCACCAGCAACACCCCAAGACAGAGCATTCAGGATCATTGTAGATGAGATCCTGCTGATTTACTAGCATGTGTAACCACCGTATATGACAGTTTTCAGTGTGATTATCATTTGCCCCAGAGACAGTTTGTGAGTTTGCAGAAGACAGGATGAAAACACAATCCAGCTCCAAGCAATGTGCCCTTACCTGAGCCTTCTATCAGGTGCCAAGATTCATCAGTTCAGCCGGAGTTGTCCACTCCCCTGAAGGCATCTACCTGGCAGGAGGCAGTTGTCTGTGCTGCAGGGTGGTGAGGACCCTCAGCTGTCACAGCCCACCAGCTGGATGCCCTTTAGCTCACCCACACGGCCCCAGCTTCACGTGGCTGTTCTCCTCCACCCTTGTCCTCTGGCACGCGAGAGCTCACCGCAGGCGGCTGGGAGAAGAGGCAAGGCAGGAGGCAATCCACACCCTCTCGTCCCCTGGGCTCACTGCAAAGGAAATAAGAAGCTGGTCAGTTTTCCAGTTCTGACACAGCACAGGCACCATCCTTTACCAGCACAGGAGTCTTTGAACACAGAGGAAAGGCACCAACTTGCACAGCAGAAGGGCTGGCACCAGCTGTGCCACCTGAACCACCTTCCAGCACTTGCAGTTCTCCCTAATACATCCAAACAGCTACACAGTCCAAAGGACAGCAGAGCCCACCACAGAGCTATCACTTACACAAAACAACTTTTTAGTTCTCACCTTCAGCAACTCAGGGAAGCAACACATTAATTCCACAAGTGAGAAATCAAGACAGCATCCCAAAACATAACGCTCTGCTTCAAGTCAGCAAGCACTGGGCAGAGGAAACAGAGCTGACCTCTGTCATGAGGTGCCACTATAATAACACCACCTCTCTTCCAAACCCCCTCACAAACACCAGCAAATGGGACTTTTCCACACAATCCTGAGCTGTCCTGTGCTGAATTTCCCATTATCACCTCTCCAGCACCTACACACCATGACCTGGAGGCCCTAAAGTGCAGGCTTCACACCCTTTCAGAGGTGGCCACCATTATAATCAAGCAGCCCATTACACAGATTATACTTCATAAGTGTTATCACCTAGCAGGTTATGATGCGTCTTACACACATTAAATGCAGATTACACACATTTGCCTCTATTCTCCCAGTTTGCACCAAGCTTTTACAGCACAGTTGCAAGCTGTGGTGGCAACGATGACAACACGCTGCTGCTAGACTACAGCGGTATCAAGAAACCCAAATACGTTGGCCAAGTCTTCTAGTTATAGAAATAATTAAAAAGCCACGTAAGACTGCAACTATATGCTCTCCATCCTCCTCAACACAAGCAGCACTAGCAATAAATAAAACTTCCCCCAACCCTCTCCCTACCATCCCTCTTCCTTTGCTCCCAGTACTTACACCTCGCTCTCGTTCTCACACACGTTTTTGGTGCTGTGCCTTCTCCCCAAGGATCTCCATCCATGGGAGGAGATAAACAGGAGGGCTGATAAAGAGATTCAGTCTCCTCCTGCTTACGCTCAGTAAGCCCAGCCTTGGTGCTTCTGCACAGCTCAGCTGTTGCAAAGTCAGAAAATGCAGCTTAAGATGTAAGCTAAACCCTCTGAGCAGAGCAGTGAGTCTATAAGCAATTCTTTGTCAGCTTCTATTTTTAGACCTCACAGGGAATAAAAGAGCATCCAAACATTTTTTAACTCTTTTTAATGCGAACTCATCTTCTAGAGACAACAATAGCAAAAAAAAAAATCCAGACAAAGGACTGCACAAAAATCTAAGATGCACGAGTTATTTTTTTAAAGCGTCATTATTTAAATGATTTTTCATTTGAAAAAACTAAGTAAACTGAAGAATGCAAAGATCCACATGCTTCTTTTGGGAATGAAGATTAATTTTCTCTCTGCATTTCCTCTTTTTTCTATTCCAGTGTCTATTAAAAAGGGGAGTGGGGAGGAAAGCCAGAGGGAAAAAAAAAAAAACCCCTCTTTTTTTTTCGGATGATGCACTGACCTGGAAGGGAACTGTATCAACGGAGATCTTAGTAAATAGCTTCTTCTGTTTGCTTAGGACTGGAAAAGCAGTTTGCATTTCTTTAACCATAAACTAAAGGAAGCTACAATGATGGTCATTCTCCACTTGGACATGCATTCCTCCTAAAACACTGTACTTTATTCTTTTTGGTATATGTAGCAACACTACAGGACACACTACGCTTCCCTTGTCATTCTTGCCTCCAGCTATACTTGGCAATTTTGGGTAAGCTAAAGGCTCCTATTGCTATTTAAAACTTTCCCTGATTTTGGCAGTGTCAGCTAGAGGCCACCCACCCCCAACACGTGCTCTAAGCAGCAGGGTGAGGACACGTGTCCTGGCTGATACCCAAGATGTCACCCTGGGCACTGTGGAGCTAGTGATGCTCACTAGCCAAAACCAAAGGAACAAGGATGCAAACATAACTTATTATGCTGCCAGCACCCTGTGCTCTCTTTGGCACAGACAGGCAGCATCTTTTTTAAAACACATAACAAGGAAATAACAAATGCACTGTTATATATTGCTGGCACAGCAAATGAAATAAAGGAGTAGGAAGTTAAAAATCCACTAAGATTCACCTTGCCTGTGAAAAACTTGTCCGAAATAATCAGCGAGGGGAATGACTTGTATGCTGCATATATGTAAGTTGAGTTGAAGTGAGACCTATACTGACTGTGTGTGTCTTAGACTGCTTTCCAGAGCCTTTGCCTTCACCTCTTTTTTAGGAGGGAGAGATCTTCACCCATTAGCCTGACCCCAACTAATGCCCAGCCCCTAGGAACCACCCTCATTCCTTCAATCACTTTAATGAGTTTAATCAGCTCACATTGCCTCCAAATACAGAACCCTTGCAGGAAATTATTTGTCTTTGGCAGCCTCTGCTGAGGACACTCCCTTGACGATTTTACTGGCAGTATCCTGGACTTGCATTACCTTCAAACAGCATCTCCAGATGCTAATGCATGAGCTTTAGTTAACTTGTTTTCTTCTATCAAAGCCCCATGCAAACATATCCAGTAATAGAAAACTTGAGGGAAACAAGAAGTATTTGATCCAACACCGGAAAGTGCTGAGAAAATGTCTCCCAAAGCTTTTGTAACAGCATCGGAACTATATGCAGGACAGCATTAGGATACAGAATTTTTTTAAGTCATATAAAAGGAATCTTTTTAATTATAACCTAACTTTTCTCTTCCTTTTTGCTTGTTATTAACTCCTAAAATCACCCCAAATTAAGAAATGCAGGATTTTTGTGTGTGTGTATGTACAAACACAACATTTTACTAAAATCATAGAATCATAAAAATGGTGTGGGTTGGAAGGGACGTTGGAGCTCACTTAATTCCAACCCCCATGGTAAGGACAGGGATGCCATTCACTAGACCAGGTTGCTCAGGGCCCCATCTGGCCTGGCCTTGAACACTTCCAGGGATAGGGCATCCACAAACCTTCTGGGCAACCTGTTCCACTGCCTCACCATCCCCTGAATAAAGAATTTCTTCCCAACATTTAATCTCTTCTTTTAGTTTGAAGTCATTCACCTTTTCCCTATCCATACATGCCTGTGTGAAAAGTCTCTCTCCCTCTTTTTCTCTATACCCTCTCTCAGTATTGGAAGATGCTCTAAGATATCCCTGAAACCTTCTCTTTTCTGGACTGAACACCCCCAGATCTCGCTATGTGCTCTCACAGGAAAGGTACTCCAGCCCTCTGATCATCTTTGTAGCCCTTCTCTGGACCTTCTCTAACAGGTCCATGAATTTTTCATGCTGACAACTGCAGAGCTGGACACAGCACTCCAGGTGTGGTCTCACCTGGAGGCAGAGTACAGCAGGAGAACCCCCTCCCTCATCCTGCTTTGGATGCAGCCCAGGATGCTTTGGCCTATGAGCATACACTGTTGGCTCATGGAGAGCCGGCTCCAAGACAGAACCCTGAGGGACATCACTTGTCACTGGCCTCCACCTGGACATAGAGTCACCGATCACAACTCTCCGACTACGTCCAGCCAGCCAATTTCTTTTCTACCCAGGAGCCCACCCTTCAAATCCATCTCTCTCCACTTTAGAGATAAAGGTGTGAGACCAAGTTGAAGGCCTTCCAGAACTCTATGTTGATGAGACCAGTTGTTCTTCTTCCCTTGTTGAGTGTTGCAGTCATTCCACCAGAGAATGCCACCAGGGTTGGTCAGACACAAAGTGCTCACACTGAAGCCATGCTGGCTGTGTCAGATCCCCTCCTCATCTTTTTCACATGCCTTAGCATTGCCTCCATGAGGATCTGTTCCACAATCTTCCCAGCCACAGTGGTGAGGCTCACTGATCCGTAGTTATCAGGGTCCCCCTTTCTACCCTTCTTAAAAACAGACTTGATGCTTCCCTTGTTCCAGTCACCGGCTCTGACCACTGTGCCTGATCACTGTGACTTTTCAAAAATGACAGAAAATTACTTGCCAACCACATCACCCTAGAATGCATCCCATCAGGCCCCATAGACTTGTGCTTATTCAGTTTCACCAAGTGGGCTTGAATGTGGCTCTTTGCTTACACTGGGAGAGACTTCAGTCCCCCAGTCCCCACCTGAGAGATGTGGAAAGCCTGACTGCCAGTGAAGAATAAAGCAAAGAAATTGCTGAGTACCTAAGCCTGATCCAGATCTGTTATTACCATTTTCCCTCCTCATAGTGGTTGTCTTCCCTTTGAAAGAATTGTCCACACAAGAAGTCTTCCCTCTTCTCTTAGTGGGAAACGTATGAAACAGCAATGGTCATGTAGGATACCCTGTTAAAAGCAGCTTTCCAGATCAGGAGTTAATAAGAAAACAACTCAAGGATTCTTGTGGGTTTTGAAGAGTGTTGAAATCAACATCTGCGCCATTTGGTCAGGGCTTCAAAATACATCTCACAATTTACTGTGTATTTGGCCGTTAGCATTTTACTGTGGATGATATAAACTTTTTATAGTTTTATAAACCATAAAACTGCCACAGGGGACAAAAGACAGACACAGCATTCCAGACAGGGAAAATCAAATGGTACCCATATTTTGGAGCAAGCCATATTATTTGACTAGCAGTTTCTGTATTTAAGTTCTATGTGCAATGAAATGATGCTCAGGGGAGTGGTGGAAGAACAGCTGGGTGGGTTGGTGCTGGATGCTTGCCACCACAGATTCCATGGGGATGTACAACCAAGGGAGCCAGGGGGCATGGACAAACATCAAACCAAATGCCACCTTTCCATTTCTGGGTTTTCAGAGGCATTCAGCACCTTTGATCAAACATGCTTGAGAAAGCAACACAAGGAATTCAGGAAAGCCTGAGCTCAGAACCACAGTGGATCTATTACCAGCATTTACCGTTATGCATGTCCTCAGCACCTCTGATGTGAGGATAATGGACAGCAATGGAAGTGGGATGAAAGCAAGCCAAAGGGGACCAGAGCAGGCTCAAGTCTCTCAATTGAAATACTTGAGAAAGGTTTTTCCAGTGAAAGCTGGAGCTTGCATGAAGGAAGGGACAGCATGAATGGAAGAACTAACAAACTCACAAAACCTTTTCTTGGATGAGATAAGAAGCAGAGGGAAAAATTTAAGTACATGAGAGCTTGTGGCCATCATACAAAGACAAGCCCTTGGTATGATGGAGGCCCAGGTAAGGCTGTCCAGAAAAGCAGCAGCAGATGCTGCTCTCTCCAGGAAACAAACACAACTCAAGTACCACCTGCATTTCAAAATGTAGTTCTACTTAGCTGAAAACATGTTCAGCTGAAGAAAAAAATAAAGGTACTTTGAACTTAAAAGGTGCGTTTACCTTAAAAATGCTTTAACACTTACCCAACAAAGCAACAACTAGACAGTTCACTTTAAACAGTTCACTTATAAACACAAAATTCCAGTTAACTGCTACAAAAGGCATTTGCAAGCAGGATGATGATTTCCTCAGCAGCTTGGGAAATGAATCTTCCTGTTCCAAGATCAAAAACTGGGAGACTACAATGCATCCTACTGAAGGGCAGTGGGACTCTGCACTGTGCAAGAAAGCTTGGAAAAGGGAAGTTGCAAATAAATAAGCATCTAAGAGCACTGGAGTGCCTTTTGATAAGAAAGAAACTTTTTTTCCCTAATGGAAAGAATGGGTCCCACACAAAGAATAAGATTCCTAATTGAGTTAGAACATGCCTGCAGGCCTTCAGATAAGTCTTCAAATATTGCATGGGAGCTTTATGCCTTTTTTTTTTTTTCTTAACAAAGTATCAAATTCTTCAGCGGGGAAGGTTCTTTCCAGAGAACAGAGCTCTGAGCTGGTTCACACTTTATCATCACTGCCAGTAGAGTAGAGAGGAGTCGCCCTTTAATTTAAAGCACAGTTGCTTCAATCTTGTCCTGGCTGAATACAAACCAAGGACTTCATCTCCCTGTTTCCCACTTCCCATGTAAGCCTGGCCCTGGATTTCCAGCCTGGCCACAGACCTTCCTTTAGCATCTGCTTCACACACATGCACTGCTGCAGCAAAACAAAAGCTGTGCCTTTCCCACCCACTTTAAGCAGCCCTTCCTCATGGATATCTCCCCTGCTAGAGGAACCTGTGCACTAAATCTCTTTTCCAGCAGTAAAGCCTGTGCTACGTTGCAGGTACTACATGTTTCTCCCACTTCCTTCCATTGACAGCAAACAAAAGCTTGTTGCTCACTGTTATCAGAAAATATTTGCTTTCCCAGATTGTTTCTGCCCCCCCTTGTTTCAGAAGAGTTTTTGTAGAGTAATAGCTCACTCCCAACAATAAGCAGCAGGGGGTGATTTGAGACAGAGGCCCTCAGGAGCCCACCCAGTAAATCCAGCCCAGACTGGGCACAGCCCGGTCCTGCCCTTCCCAGCTGGACAGACCCCAGCACCTCCTCCATCCCCTTACAGGTCCCATAGAGAACACAATGTTCCAGCAGCATGGCTTGAAGAGCCGGGGCCACTTTCACAACACGGACCTGGCTTCAAGTGGCTGCCCCTGTTCTCCAGCTGCAAACCATCCCCAGAAGATACTGTGCCCACCCTGAGTATCTGCTGTACTCTAAATATGCTCCTTTGAGAACCTGCTCTTCTCACCACACACTGCACTTCCTTCCTGCCAGATCCCTTATCACTATGTTTCATCCCCAAACGACACAGATGAAGCTTCCACTCTTGCTGGTGCTGCTCCTTTAGCCAGTAACCAAAGGAAACATGCTCACACCAGGCACTAAGCCCATGGCACTTCTGCTAATGAGTTGTGACAAAGAAGTAAACCCAGGTGTGACATGAAAACAGGGCACCAAGGTTACAGTTCCCAAAAAAGCACTACTCAGTCACTATTTTTAATTTAATCTTTTTTTAGGCCACCAGAGTATCAAATGTCAGGTCCTAAACCTAAGAAGGGCACCAAAAGTCCAAGTATTATTCAGGATATGAAATGCTCAACTATGGGTCCCCAAGCTGACACATTGCAGACTCGTGACTGAAACCTGACCACGACTGCCAATGCCGAGCCCATACAGGTTTCATCCATGGATGGGGTCCCCTGCAATGAAAGGATTACCCAGATAACCACTTTGTGTCCCAAATTTGATGTCAGGGAAAATGCACAACTGGCACCTGCAGGAGCTCAGCACCAGCCCTGTCCCATCTCCTGATGAAAATTCCCAGGAGGCCTTAACTCTGGCCTTCGTTTTGGCATAAGGCTCTGCCAAAAACAGATTTCAAAAATATAAGCTTCAAAAAAAGTAAGTAATTTCCTGGTGCAACAATATGGGGGCAGGAAGAGCAGTGCAGAAAGGATCACTTTAGCAAGTTTCTGATGTTGAATGATCCATAACCTCTTTCAAGCAAGATCCCCTTTACTGGGCAAGCCCTGCCCAGCCCCAGAGTAGTGTGGGACTTGCAAGCGCCTCACACCACACAGCCCACTCCCCAGAGCCAGCGGCCACAGGATGTGGGCTCAGTATTCTGGGGAGCAACAACCTCTTTCTTTTTCCTGACTCAAGGCTGGATGTGGTATTAACACCTTCAGCAGACTGGGCTGTCATTTCTGACTGTACCTCTGGTCATTAAAAAGGCACCACAGCATAAAAGGATTTGCTGGAAAGCAAAATGGCCTCAGCTCATTTAATTTATTAGCAATTAGCAGAAACCACTGATCTGGGTTCTGAAAAAAAAAATTATATAAACAAGTAAACAATCACTTAAACACCTTCCTCGTCCCTTCAGCCAGACACCTCTCCAGCCCCACGATCAAGTTTTTCCTGGAGAACTTTCCTGATGCCCTCTGAGAGGGAGCAGCACACCACAGACGCAGCACAGTCAGACCACTCTTGCCTGTCCTTCCTTCAGCTTGCTTGCTTTCATATGTGTTTACTATTTACCATCAGCTTAATTCCTTTCCTCCCACAATACCACCAGAGGCAAGTCTGGGGAAACACATAATACTGTCCCCTTTGGAGAGCCAGACTATTTCCATAGGTAGCTACTGAGACACAGACAATGTCAGCAGCTCAACCTGAAAATGCTTCTTCTCTCCTATCTTTTATATCACCTCTCTTTGAGAAACTTTTTCACAGCACCTTTGATGTTCACAAAAATGCAGGATCAGCTCACTGGTCCCTCAAGATCTGTGCTTGCTTTTCAGTCTGCCAGTGAGAGGTGAGGAGAAGCCCAGCAGCTGTTGGATGATGAAGAACTTCAGATTTCACATGGGAATTTATTGGCTCTCTTATCTCAGAGACATTTGCAGGTAAATCCCAAGACTCCAGACAGTCGCCCACACCCCAAACCCTAAAGACCTGAAATTTAAACTGCCATTTCTTACACCTGCACTTCCATGGGATTCCTGCATTACAGCATCTCTATCTGCACATCATTCCTCTGTCCAAGATTTCCTCTTTCAGATATTTAAACCTTGATCCTGTTTTCAACTGCTTTTAAGAAGCAGGCAGTGCCAATCAGAGAGTTGCTACAGCCAGAGGAAAAGCTGAAGCACAAGCCATCTCTCTGACCTGAGAAAGGTCCTTCACAAGGTACACCCAGCTCTAACACCTCACCCCCTTAGACACCAATATCCATCAGAACACAGATTTCAGTAGTTCTGCCAAGCGGCTGCTGCTCCCTTTTCTTCTCCCCCATCTTTGACTGAAAAAGCTTCTAGAACTACATAAACTCTAAAGAAACAGTTAAAGAAATGTATTATTAGAAAAAGGTCACAGAACAACAACTTGAGAATAGCTGCAGCTAAAAATACACAATCCCCACACCCCAGCTTTAGGGAAAACATTATCAGATGTCACTTCCCAGAGGTAAAAACATATTTGTTTTTTAATTAAGGTTGTATTTTGGACACTGGATTTTTCTTTTTTTTTCTTTTTTTTTCCATATACCACAACAAGAGACCCTAGCAAAAGACCTTGTTTGTCCCCACAAAGATCCCACTTTTCTGTGCTACTTCATTGAGAGACTCTCAGAAAGTGGCACTTGCATTTTCTTCTAACACCACCTAACTTTGCAAAATAACTTTCTAAAGAGAACAAAGTATTTTGGCCACCCATACAATATTGCAGAATACTTGTGCAATATGGATTTGAGTTTTTATTATTTCAGAGTATCATGGAGGTCAATATGGGAAGGACAATGAGTGGAGCAGCAGGGCAGAGCAGGTATCAGCATAAGGCTGAAAACTGCTGCTCATCTAACCCAAATTCTAGATAGGACTGGAAAATTTTGCATTATGGACACACTGAATTGTGAGACTGCTCAAAGTCTCCCAGCTCTAAAGAGTGATAGCCATGATGTACATCAACCTTAGGTCTTACTTCCAACAGCAGGATGAGCAGAATCAAGGAAGTCAATTAACTCCCTCAACAGAGACTTTTATACCTTTTCATTGATTAAATAAGCTCTGGTTTATTGATCACATTAAAAAAAATACCCAGGAGTTACTGCAGGCAGGTAAGGAAACACCTGTGATAATGTTTTAACAAACTGAGCACACACGAGGGGCAGTTTGGCACACCATAGCATGCTTTCTTCTCCAAAGATTTAATAGAAACCCAGGAATAACTTCTCCAGAAGGTCCACAAACCTTGTCCAGGTCACACTCACTACATTTTGACCCTTAACAAATATATACCTTTCCCCCACTCATAAATACTCAAACCAATACTTTTTAAATAAATCATTCACAAAAAACATTTGGCAGTGCATTACTTTGGTGGCCAACTCCTGCTCTGCTGCCCTCCACCCAATACATCCTTTCCTCCACCATAAAACAAGCAGTACATCTCGTATGTGCCCATTCCTGCTGCTTTCTGCTTGTCCATGCAGGCATTTTTAACTTCCCTTCACCTGCTTCCCTGTTAGTTATTTTAAACTGGCCTGATGCAAAATTTGGTAGCACCAAAGAGATTCAGTGTGCAAGCCTCCTGCTTCCTTTAAGAAGGAGAAGTTAAGGTGAATACCCACCAAAGAGCACTGCAAAGGACTAACCTGGAAGTGATGAGTAGGAAGACTGCAGTAGACCACCACAGCTATATTCTACTGCTAAAACATCTGCTGAAGATGCATCAGTGAGCTTGGGGAGGCACACTGCTCTCTCCCCAAAGGATGAGGAGGAGGAAGATTGGGGTTATTTTGAAGGACAACCACTGAACACAACCACAGGGGTGCACTGGGAAAGGGGCAGGGCTCAGATTCACAACCACCAGCTCCCTCTGTCCACTCAGCCTGGAGAAACTTGGAAGACGTGCCCACATGATGTCATTAGAGGGTTGGTGTCTAAATAAAGGAAGCTTTTTATAGAATTTCTCACTGACAAACTTATTCTGATAAACCCCGATAAGCAGGACGTCAAGCAGAAGGGAAGGAAAAGGGAAAACAATACCCACAGCCTTGCTGGGGCCTGGACAGGTGGGTGGTGTCTCAGGAAAGAAACCTAAACAAATTTACTCCCTACCTACTCCAAATTTACCTGCTTGTTGGATAAAAATCACAGGGAAGAACAGGGCACAACGTAAGGGAGATGTCTTTTACACCATCTGTCACAAGGACACACAGCCTATTTTGGCATCAGGGAGGGGGGAAAAGGATGAAGATGAGGAGAGAGGATGGTGAGAGAAAAAACAACCTTTGCTTACAGAGTAAGTAAATAAAACATACTTCCATGTCAGAGGGGTTTTCCAGCTCCATATTAATCATGTGGCAATTACTGTGCTTCCTAAAAGCAAACTGGGCAGTTCTGCATATTCAGAAGACTCTTGGCTGAAAGTGCCTTAAGCTCAAATCATCAGCAAATACCATTTGCTGGATGTTCCAGAAAAACAAAAATGAAAAGAAAAAAAACGAACCAAACAAAAAACCAAACCCAAACCAAAAGAAAAATCTAACTAAAGGAAAGGAAAGCGAAGTGTTCACGTATGCCTGCACGTCATCCTGTTCTTCATAACTTTTCATCACTTCCACAGCGCTGTGGAGCAGTTCAGTTGTTCTTCTTCCTCGCCCTGTTCTGCCGTGCATCTTCAGCCGGGCATCCACACGGAGAGCAGTTGCAATAGCCTGGTGACTCATGCTGCAGTAATGTGGGTGGGAACTGCTCCCATGCCCAGCTCCTAAGGACACAGCCTTTTATGGTATTTTTAGCGTGGAAGTTGTTGTGGTTTGTAGCACTTTGCCTTTTGTCTTTCGAGAAAAGAGCTCACGATTCCCCCTGGGGCTTCGAGGATGCAACAGTGGAGCCCAGGCAGGTGATGAGCAAACCAACCCTGGAACTTCCACACCCACCGCGGCGGGGATGCTCAAGGATGTCACAGCACGGCCAATCCAATCCGCAGGCTCTCCCTTTCCAGACAGCGGGTCCTTGGATGACTGCACTACCCAGCAATGCCCGAAGCGTGGGGCATGCGTGTCACTGGTTCTGTGGACACTTTAACTACTGCAGCCTAACTTTGTAAGGAGTCATTCCCTGTGTCCCTCGAGTCCCACCCACCCTGTGGCAACAGACTAACAAGCTCATCCGGGCAAGCCATCAGACATTTAGTTTCTACCCTTGATGGGCTGCTGGCATATGAAAAGCTGGCAGGTCCCATCTGTCTTCCCTCAATTAACTTAGGACCACATCTCTCCAGAAAGCAGAAAATAAACTCTGTGGAGTTTCTATTCCATACAAATGTAGGTGAAATGAGGCAAGAGAAAGCAGACAGAGATATTCCATTGAAAGCAGGTTTAAAGCATCGGGGAGTAGTGCAATGGCAGAAAATCCACTCTCTGGGCTTGAGGACCACAGGTTGTGGGACTAAAAACTTGCCAAGGTGAAAAAGCAGGCCCAGCTGTGCTCTTTAAAAGCTGAGGGTCACACATGAGAGTAAAAGAGTATCCCAACATTATCTATAGGGCTTGAAGCAGCCAGAGCTGCAGACACGCAGTGGATTACTTTACAGGACAGATGCCCATTCCCCTTCGCACCTGAAGCATTTTCTGCTGTAGAAGATAAAGTTATGAAAGTTTCTGCATCCTCAATCACAACCCCAAACAACTACTGATTTTAGTCCTTTCAAAGTTATTAAATTCAAAAGGAAATTAAATTATAATCTGCACATGCCTAATAAGTCCAGGAGAAAAGCTAGCAGGATGAACGAAAAAGCAGTAATCAAACCTCCTGATGGAAGGCCACTGACATTAAAGGTTTTTTTTTTTATTCCTCCTGAAACTCCAGTGAGCTGTGGAAGGAGTCAGCCTACCAGTCAGGCCAGATCAATGGCAGACTGCCCACACAGACAGATTTCACCAAGTGGGAAGTATCAGTGAAGAGCTGCTCTGAGTGACTTCTCAGGTATGAGAGACACAGTGAAGGGGAAGTCTGGGGGACGTTTGTGTGGGCAAGCACTGCACAGCCCACAACATACCTTGGAGGTGAGCCAACAGCAACAGATGAAAAACCCTCCAGCCCCAAGGCAAGTTTAAAGGTCACTCAGTGCATTGCCCTGGGCACAGCAACCCCCAGCATTTGCCAAACAAGATGCCCCACATCGGGGGACACCAGGGCTCCCTAGACAGACCAAGATGGAATCTTTTGCTCCTCGAGCCGATAAAACACATTTCCAAATTTAGGACGTCTTCCTGCTCTTAGATAACAGATCAAAATTACAGAATTAAAGTTAAAAAAACAAAATCACGCAAAAGGCTCCATCCTGTTCAAAGGAATACAATGCTTTTCCTGTGATCTTGCCCTAAATACCACAACATCACATTCAATTACTATCCCATCTTACTCCTGCACAGCCAGTTTGGCTATATGAGAGCAAAATGAGCTCTGCCTTGCCTCATTTCTCATTAAACTGCTAACTACACACAGCAGTAGCTGTGTAAGGGGCAGGCCAAGTTACTTAATTTTCATTATCCTTTACTTGGACCAACACTATGAAATTGGAGTAAAAAATCTAAAAAAACCCCAACAAACCAAAAACAGGAAGGAAAAAAAGAATGGAACAGAATAATCAGCTTAAACCTCCTACAGACAAAAAAGGAACATATCCAAGCCTGAACTGAGGTTTACATATCCCACACTAGACAGACCTCTCTGTACTAAGCCTTTAGTTATCAAAACCTGCCATCTGCACTCCTGAGAAAGCCAGGAAAAGGAGGAAATGCCAGTTTGCCCCTACATGCTCCATTCTGCAGTTGCTGCAGGCAACCTGGTGCTGCTCTGACCTTGGTGTGCTGGCAGACCCCAGGGACCACCTGCCCACCCCCACCTCCAGCTGTGCAGTACACCTGCATTTAACAAACTTCTGCTACCTTGGCCCACAAACAAAAAAGCTTTCCCAGGCAGCAGGTTCTCTGCAAACCTAAAAGCATGGGATGCTGATTCTTACAGAGCAACAACTTCCCTTAATGCAGAAGCCAAGTCCAGACACAACCTGGATGTGGATGCACTGGGGCTTGGATGCATCCAGATTTTGCAGCTGATGGTACCTTCAAAGGAACAAGTTCAGTCTCTAAGTGCCTGCAGCCCTCTCCTCCTCCAGCGGGTGTCCCAGTGACCATCCTGCCACTCACCTCCAGACCAGGAATGCAGCCCCCCTTTGGAGCAGACCAGACTGTGGCTTGCTGGCACAGCTGTAGGAAGGGATGGATGTATTTCTCCCCCTCTTCATGGGGAAAGGGCTCCCTTTAAAAGCCGGCTGCAAAGGATGTGATGCAGATGAACCTCTCCAGGGGAAGAAGCACAGACTTAAAGCACTGGTTAGCAGGAGATTGCAGCCCTGGCTCCACTGAAATGAATGTGAATGTTGCCAATGAATTTACAGTGCAACTCAGATTTCCAGTGCTCTGCACACAAGGCCCATCTGAACTAACATGTAGTATTTGCTGAAAAAACTGAGCTTTACAAAGCTTCAGTTCCTTATGAGTTTTCCATGCTCATCTTCTCACTTCCCCCTCTCAAATTTGCAGATGGGTTTAAGAGCAGCTTCTGCTCTGGACTCTTCTCAAAACAGTTTGCATCATCAGGGTTGAGCTAATGAGCTAATGTAATGACTACAGGAACCCTTGCAGGAGAAAAAAAATAATTCAAGAAATTACATCCTTCAGAGGATCTGCAGACTGCATGTTCCTCTAAGCAGTACCAGAATTGTTTAAAGGACAGTAGGAGACTCCCAGAAGGAGATGCAGGTATTGCTATCACAGACAGGTAAAAAGGAGGCAGCAATGCATCGTGACACAGGTGGCATTAAGAACAGACCACCCACTGTTTTACAGTAAGGAGCAGGGGAAAAAAAAACCCCAACCAAAAGAAGCATCCCACTGTGTGCAGACTTCACGACCTATTACCTTCACCAGTCCTTTGCAGGGCCACAGCCTTCAGCTAAGCATCTGCTTAGCTGGAACCAGTCAATAAATTATATAGTAACTGGAGGCTTTAAAATCCTTGCAGGAAAATGCAATAAAATAAATAAAAATCGGCTGGGCAAGTTCTGTCTGACAACTCATTTTTTTTCCCCATCCAGTCCATTGCCATGTGGAGAGAAGTGGTATGAATCAACCCATTCTGGCAGCACAAGACAAGCCAGGATGCATCACTGCTCCACTACATGGGGAACACCCTCCAAAAGGCTCTGTTTACCCAGCAGGAGCCAATGCAATTCCTACACAAAGCCTGTAAGTACATTTAAAGCTCAAAAGTAATCTGAAACAGGTCCATTCTCCCCTCCAACTCCATAAATACAACCCAAATTGGGTCAGGTCCTAACAATAAATGAATGATACTCACTTAAGCCTCTGCTACACTGCTGACATAATCTAAGTCCTTTCATTCTCCTTGTACTGCAAGTACTAAAGATGCTTTTGTACATCCTCTGAAGTACTCCATTTAAAAAACCATCGTAACTAGGGCACCACATTCAGCTGCTCTTGGAAAGAAAAGCCATTCCCCTTCCCTCTCAATAGGCTCTTAGGAGGCTTTTAAAGAAAAAAATTGCCTAATCCAAACTCAGCTCCACCATGATGGCTGGAGTCCGGTGCTGGGAATAGGGGTGAGCCCAAACCACTTGGGTTTGTGATGTGACAAACACCAGTAATAGCATTGCATGTGGGGAAAGAGAGCCATTACCTGTGTCCTGCATCTAAAAAGCACCCAAAAGTCCAATTTTAAGTCATTGAGTGTGACAGCACATTTGCAGCATTTAACAGGTAAACCATCATGTTTTCATTAAAATCTATTAGGTGCTCCTAAATATCTCAAGTTCTTTTTAGGGGATGACAAGATTATTCAGTTCCAGTACTTTAGCACAGTACTTTAGCATAAGGACTACAGGAATCAAGAAGAAAGTTTTTCTGTTATTTTTGCACGGCAGTAAAAGTTTAAGGGGTTTTGGTGTTGTTTTATTTCTTGCTCATTCCAAATGCCTGAGAAATGTGAACTGCCCTGCATGGCAGCTTTTGAAGTTTGACTGCTGGCACCAGAATCTTCCTCCTTTCTGAAATGGAAACATTCAGAGATGTGGGCACAGAGATCAGATGGAAAGAGCAAGGCAGCTCCCACTAAAAAACCCATTTACTAGGAAAAAACCCACCATCCTAAAAAGGGGAGATTTGTCTAAAATGGAAGGTCCATTATTTGTATTTTTAAAAAGAAAAACACTCATTAAAAAAACACCAAACCAACAGACAAGCACTAGCACCAGAAAGTCTAATAACTTTAACATGACCTAACTGCTTCGCTATGCCTTATATACAATTTTAGCAGACTTTTTCCAAATCCCACTACGTACTACCATGGAGCCACAATCCAAGATTTAGGCTTTTAGAAATAGAAGCCTTTAACCACGACATCTGCAAAAGTACCTTAAAGAAAAAGAAACACCAAAAAGAACCCCTTTCAAGTTGTATCCTGTTATGGAAGCCATTCCCTAACTGATGCACAGAAGCACTTTGAGTCTCTGGAGGAAGCAGCATCGGATTCACAACAGCACTGCTGCAGAGGACTTTATAGCAAAATTCATGCCTGTTTGAAAGAGATACAAACTGGGGAGAAAAGAGGCAGTTTCAAAGAACCCATTCTCAAATGGGGAAACTGAGGCGTGTAATGATTAGCCAATTCCTCAAACAGCAAAATATGTATTTCTTCTGGCTAACACACTGTCATCTTTGCTAACACAGGCTGTCATGGCGAGAGACATGAGAGGGTGAACTGAGGACAAGTGCAGCCGTTATCCTTGAATTCCCCACTCTGCTCCTCACATCATCCACTGTTCCTTTTCAGGAGGAAAACAGGAGAAAACTTGTAAAGGAAAACAAGACAACAGTGTGGGAAAATGCCCTCTAACAGATAGGTCAGCCTAGCTAGTGTGGGACATAGAGCCATTAAACCAGGTTCAGCACACCTGGCTGCCTTGAGAGACATGCAGAGAATGAAGATGTTTGGAAGCTAAACCACTGTACCCTTATTCCAAATACAAGGGAATAATATCTTTAAAAGTATTACAACTTACATACGAGGCAAAGAGCAAAAGCTAAAATAACAAGGGGCTTGCATGAGATGCCCCCATTGTCACATTTCAACGTGTGCAACAAACAAACTAAAAAACATTTTTTACAGCCAATGTTTAGCATTGTTTTGTTGCTATTTTTCTTGAGACTCCAAGAGCATTCTCCTTCATATGAAATTTACAGGATGATTAAAAAAATAGAAAAGGCTACCACTTGGGATATTGCTCTGGCAGGCCTCTGCTCATTTAGACTTTCAAAGGTGGAAATTTGTTATGGGAATTAATGAAGAGAATTAATTCTGGAGCCTGCTGCTCCCTGCCATCTCTCTGGGATAAGTACAGCAGCTGCTGGCTGCATTCCCTTGTCTCCACTGAGGACGAGACAACTGGGAAACCTGCTCACAGTCAAGTTTATGAATGTTTCAGCAACTGCCTCCTCCTTCAAGTAGCTACCCGAAAGCTGCCACACCATCCGGCTGCTGCAGCTAATGAGCTGCTCTGTTTGTAAATCCGTGCCTTGACAGACACTCTCTGCCAGGGGGCACAGAATGCTCACACAGCCACAGACGCTGCCTTCTCCATCCCCCTGCACCTTGGGGACAGCAGCCCCTTGACTTCAGACTGACAAAGGCTGGTGCTCTGCAGGCTCTGCTCCAGCAGGAAGGCAGAGGGTCAGGAGTGAGTTCTCCAGCAGCATTTTATTCTGCTTCGCACAGCCAGACTGTGCCAGGTTTCATCTCACGGTGGAAAGGACACATGGGCACACCAAGCCCCACAGAAGTTCAGCCCCCAGGACCACTGATGCCAGCTGCACTGTGGCAAGTCACCTTGTTTAATGCATAAAGTCTGTCACCTTTGGTCCAGGCTCTGCTCCTCCCTTCAGGGGAAGGCACAACTTGAACAGTAGAATTTTGGTGTAGTGCTGCCACAAGGTTTTTCAGGAACACAAAAGACCAAAGAAAGCTACTTGCCTTTGGAGTAAAAGACAGAGAAGTCTACAGCGCTTTGTTGTCGCATAGGAGAAAACCGCAACCAAATGCTTTTTGTAGAGCAGATGACAGCTACCTGATTCTGCTGCTGTTACTCCTAATGAAACACCAGTCATGTTCTAGTCACAGATGAAGAACAAATCCTGCACACACAGTGAGTACAAGGAAGCTCACAGGAAGCTACAACAGGTACTGTGGGACTACCCAAAAAGCAGGAAGAGAGGAAATGTTCCACCAAGCCACCAGCATCTGATCAGGCAGGCACCTGTTTTCTCTGCTCAGACTCATCCATTAGTCATCTTAGTGCTTGGAGCCCTTGCCATGGATAAAGGCCCTTCTCAACCTGCCACAGGAACAGGCATCAGAAGATGGAGAGAGAGTTTCAAGGAAATTCCACTGGAAAGAGAAACCAAGACACACAGGAAAGTCTCACCAGAACAAGTGACCACACAGTTTTTATTCTCCAATCCTCCAACATGGACCAGCACAGAGAAAACACAAGGCTTAGCAGAGAAGTAGAAATCTGTAGCTTAACTTCTGGCCTGCTCCCTTCCTCACCTCACCTGGAGCAAGAGCTGGCAAAGCTTTCCTGTTGTCCCCAAAGTCCATACCAAGCAATATGCACAACGCAGAAATCCATGGGCATTCAAATACAAATCTTTATTGAGGGGAGATCAGTAAAACCTACAGTCAACACAGGAAGTTAAGCTGCTGTTAAGTGTACTATCTGTTGTGGAACATGATCAATTTGCTGGATGCACCATTATTTCCATCAAGCCATCTCAAGCAGTGGTGCTCTTGCATAGGAACCTGTGAGTTGGGCTTTGGATGTGTTGGATTTTTCTATGTGCATGGACATCAGCTCTGGAAAATTTTAGGAAATGGGGCTCGTTATTTCCTTATCACAGCATTTGGAAAATTGAAACAAGTTCATTTGTAGCTTTCAGTACTTTAAACTAAGAGAGTAAATGGAGAGAGCAGCCAACTTCTGTCTTTGTCTAGATGAATTGCTGAGATCATGCCGTTAGCTAATATCACTCTCACTTCGTTTTTGGCTGGAGAGGCAGACAGTGCAAAGGGGTGTCCAGTTACAGAATGGCAACGCTGATAAATTGCCTAAAGTTTTAGCAAGAAAATAAATGCAAGATGTGCAACAAAAATGCCTGCTGAGTAATAGATCTGGGGTCATGTGGACAAGTTTCTAAATTACTTCTCTTCAGTATGTTCAACAACTCTTCCAGCTAGAAGCACAGAATGCTTTTGCAACTAAGTCTGCCATTACTCCATTTTCCCTTCAATTACAGGTCCGTTCTAACCCCTTTTAAAGCATCCACAAAGCATTTGCCTGAATTCAGACTCCAGAGCAGCACAGTAAAAGCAGTTCAGTGGATCATCATGAAGTATTAAGCTGTGGGCACACAAAAAGGTACCTATGTACTGAAGCAAGGAAGAAAACCACCTGCAGGACCCACTGGTGTCATGCAAACCGTATTAGGAGCAAAGAGCAAGTCTTCACATTGAAAGACCAAGAGACAACAGATAAAAAAAAGTTAACAAGGAGAAAATATTTCTTCCAAGTGACCCACAATTGCATTGTGGCATGTCCTTCTACTCAGAGGGAGTTATAGAAAGTATCTGCAAAGTACCATGGAAACTGCAGCAGAACAACACCAGTGCAGTTATTGAACCTCAAGACTCCTCCTTCCCTGAGGATCCACTCTGGTTGTCACCAGGGAAAGGGATACTGGGCCAATCAATACTCCAGTACTGGAGCCAGTGTAGCCGGTCTTCCACTCCTGAGCACATATAGGCATTACAGCAAAGCTGGGAGAGGTTTGGGCTCCAGCATGTAAACCCTTTGACCTGGCATCTTAAGATACTGTCTCTGACAGGGCTCTGAAATAAAAGCAGAGCAAGAGGGGATCTCAGATACTTCCAACTGTTCTTGCAGAGAACATCTTTCCTGGACAGAGGATTCAGAGAGGGAATGTTTTCTCTGGTGCAGAGCCCCAAGCAGTGAGACACAGCATGTCCTGTCTCCTCCACAGCATGACACTCAGAAGCTGCAAGTGTTCAAAGAGACAAGAACAAGTGCAACCCATCATCTACCAAAAGGCAGCTCAAACTCCAGGATGGAGATCCCCAATGTGTGGCACAGAATCTATCCAGCATCTACAACCATCAGCCCATTAGAAGACACACACACTCATGATGACTGGGCCACAAACTTTTTAAAGGAATTCTGAGGGCAAGAGGCTGCTTGGACATCCCCGCCACAAAGACCACTGCAATCTTAGATGCTGCAATAAGCAGATCATGCTTACAAACCCTCTTGCGTCACCAGACATGACAAACTTCCAGGAAGACACAGCAAGATCACCTCTCTACACCACAGCTTTCCCACGGACATCAAACGCTCCCAAAGCCATTGATCGGTAGCTGATGCTGGAGGGCTATGGCCATCAGGGCACTCACAGGGAACAGGAAGACAGTGCTGTGCACACTGCTGAACTGAAGGAGCTTTAAGCCACTTTACTCCTGCTCTTCTCCTCAGGCAGCTGAAGCACTGTTTTCAAGCTGTTCCTCTGTTTCACTAAGTATCTGAGTCAAACCCTGGCACAAAGAAACCTGCCAGGGTGTCTTTGGGTGTGTTTTGCCTCCAAAACAAAAACATCTTTCATTAACAGTGGAAACATTCACGGCAGGAATCAAAGGCTCCACTCGACTCAAAGGCTGCTCTGTGTGTCAGAAGATGCATGAAGGCTAGGTCCAGGAAACAGGTTAATGGCTCACACAGAGGACACCCCTATCTCCTTGAACCAGGAGCAGATCCAAAACCAGTACCACAGAACAGAGATCCTTCTCCTTGTGGCAATCAACCCTCCAGAACAAATTAACAACAACAAAATCAGACACGCCTATTCTTCTGAAGGTTTTTTAGCCACTTCTGCTTTGAGATAAGAAATCAAAAGGACTTTATGGAGATCATTCAACTTGTCCTCCAAGCCATAGCATCTTGTCAGCATTCTGCCTGGATGTCAGACACTGCATGTGCACATAAAAGGAAGCATTTGCTCAGTGCTGTAGCTACTTTCCAACCAGGCTGACAAAATGCTTCTGATTCTTTGTGCTCCTCTTGTGCTTCCCATCCTAGGCAGCTGCTTAAAGTGTTCATGTACACTAAGAGCACTGAGGTACTCTCCCAGCAGGTTTCTCATTTCTGACTAGAAGAAACCAAGACTTTTAAGGAACTAAAATGATAAGTTACCAAAATTTCATGAGGATTCTCTCACCAGTTGTTGGTTAAATAAAAAACTGAGGTCTCTGAACACTGCAGACAGTAATAATGAGAGGGATGATCACAATTAGAAACAGTGGGCCAGTCACCTCTCGCTCCACAGAGAGGTGCAGATAAGCCACATGGCACTAACCAGCCTGGGGCTGGCAGGGACCACTCAGCAAAGAGTGTGAAACCCACAGCTATTGGAAAGGTGCACACAGAAACATGTTATTCTTTGGGACGGACAAATCCCTCAACTGAGAAGGTTAAAACCGGGACATCCCATCACCAGGGTCTGTGCATTCATGGCTCCCCAGCTGTGAGAAAATGAGAGCTGACAGCAGTGCCAATACAAGCAGTCTGTCCTCTCTCCTGCTCACTAGGTTTATGTGCCGACGATGCAGCCTGTGGGCACATTATACTTCCTCTTTGTATTTGGCATCCAGCTAAAACAACCTTTTCTCTTCTTTCTTCTCTCACCTCAAACCAGTCGGGCTTCTGGCAAGTAGGAGAGTAACCAGAACAAACAGTCCTGCTCATGGGCTTGCAGGGATGCATCCTTAAGCCAGCACTACAAATGCTATGGTGATAAAAACAGTAACCTAAGCATCACTGCCTTGTGTCAGAGTTTCAAATGAACCAATCCACCTCAGCCTGAAGTGCCCTGTGGACCAGGGCTCCTCTCCTGTTGCCATGGAGAGGTGCTCATTCAGAGTGGCCAAACAAGTCCCTCAGCACTGCCACAAACCAGTGCCACACTCTGCTTACTATGCAGAGTGAAAATAGAGGCCAACGCTGGGGCAAAGTTTCCTTCCTTCATTCCCACAACACCTCTCACTGCATCAAAAACACAGTGAACAGAACCAGAGCTGCCCTGGAGAGGCACATCTCAACCCTTCTAAACAGAGCAAGACCAGAGTCTTGGCCGTCCTGCATCCCAGCTCAGCATCATCAGCCATATCTCATCACCCAGCCTGCTTTTGCCTAGGATAGCACCACAGAACCGTCTGCATCACCATCACACTATAAAGTGCCTGCCATCTCCAAGCTGCAGATTCCTGGCCAAAGCAGCAACCCTTTGGAAGTCTCTGATGTCTTGTTTTTTTCCTCCCTCACCTATATCAGTTCATCTGAATAGCAGATGCTTCCTTTGTTAGTTTTGGTTTCCATTTTGTTTGGAGGTTTGCTTGCTTTCCTAATTTGAGCTGCTCTTAACAAAAAGCCCAGCTCGGGGCATGGTGTGACCTGTGCATTAGGAAGGCCGGCAGATTGTTCTTTTTTGATCTGCCAATACAGCTGATTTTTTACCTCTTCATTTCCAGGGAAGAACAGCTCAGGCCTCAGGAAAGAGACACAGCAATTACACTTACCTCAGACCAGCAGAGCACTTTAGTGCAGAGCTTGCACTGAGCTGGTGCCCTCCAGCATCTGCTCTGCAGACAAGAGCACACCAGGGGACAAGCTCAGCAAATGGGGAAAGCTGACAGCTCCTTGCCTCTTTGCTGCAAAGGGTATCCCAAAAATCCCCTCAAGAATATCCAATAAGCCTATGTTCCCCTGATGCTTTCATAAATTGAAACTCTAGATTTGTAAGGAGAAAAATATGTCACTGAAATTAATCTAAAGATTGTTCTTTGTTAGGGTCACATTTCCACAAAAAAGGATGTGATTGCCCAATTTACAGATCACTGCAGCTTTATAGAGTTCTCAGTAAGCACAAACTACTGTGACTTTTCAAGTGCAGTCCAATATCTAATCCTTCATTAGATATATTCATAGTTAGGTATAAATACGAACAGTTACATTTACAAGTGAGGCTTTACATAGGTAAAAATTCACACTGTATACCTTCTGCAGGGTGTTCTTATCAACACATGAATCATATTTTCATGTGTACAACTGCAACTATTAAGAAAGCATTAGGCATCTTATACTTGGTCTAGTGGAAGGTGTTCCTGCTTATGCCAGAGGAGTTGAATGAGATGATCTTTAGGGTCTCTTCCAACCCAAACCACTCTGACTCTATGATCTAGCTGTTAAATTATTAACACCAAGTCTGTTTTCCCGTGCATCATCCTTGAGGCTTTTGCAACCTGGTCAGGAACAGCAGGGGATTATTTTATCACAGATACCAATACATACATGAGGGAGGAAGTACAGAAGACCAGAAATGCCTTGAATCTTTGCAGCATGCCAAACTGGAAGGACAGAACCAAAGCGAACCTTGGTTTGTAAAGGAGTTGTTTTAGCTAGACTCGTATACCACTATCATTACCTCAGCAGCATAACTAATGAGTTACGGCAAGATTATAATAACAGGCTCTTTAAAAGGTGTGCCAGCTGCCAACACTATCTGTATCACTTTGCATGACAAAGTGTGCCAAGCCTGATATTCTGCTCAAGCAATGGCAAAAACAGCTTTTTGGGCAGATCCCCAGGACAAACACTCACAAGCAGACACAGCAGCTGGTTTTTCCACAGACGCCGAGAGACAAGTACGCTCGCAGGCTTTTCCATACACAGACAGACACACAAAGTCCCTTGACTCAAAGAAAGTTTAATTCAAAGGGTTTCCATCAGGAAAGCAGGAGTCTCTTTCACAACATGCCTGCCAAACCTTCAAGGCTAGAAAGCTCAAGCATAGACTTTTTTTTCCATTTTTCTTTTTTTTTTTTCCTCACAATTAACACTGTGGGTAAAATAATAGCCTTGGAATTACAAAAATATGCTCTCAATACTAACAGTAAAAAATGGTCAAGAGAGCTTTCTAGTTAAGGTAGAGGATAAGCTAATTTAAACACAACCCCGCCTATCTGGAAGGATTTCAATACACCAGACAACAAGAGTCAAAGAGAGAAACTACTGCAGCATGGAGCTGTCTACTGGTCCTCTTGCCTTGGATGCCTGAAGGGATATCCCTTTTGATGGCAGAATGAGTAGGAAACAGCATTTTCACTCAGAAATAATATTCAAAATGTCAAATATGAGTCCTTCTGAAAATTACATTTATTTAATTGACCTCTAATTCTAACCAGATTTTTCAAGGAGAGGCATCATCAAGTTCTTATTACACCTTATGAATTTTTTGGTAATGATGACTACATCTATCTAAGAGATGCTGCAGTGCCAGGGTTAGGTCCTTTAGTAAATTACCTCTTCATTTAACCTATAGATAAAGCCTCCTGAAGGCTGAACACCACTATTTTTGGCTGGTATCTGAAAACAGCTAAAGGAACAGCTGCTTCAAGCAACCTTAGGGGAAACTGGATTAAAGAAGGAAAGAAAGTGCATCTTTTCCTATGGAAATAAAAGTCATCACCATGCTTGGAGTATTACTCCACGTCAATATAAACAAACAGTTGTGGAGAAAACGGTCTTCTTTTTACGTCTTACTTCAACATTGCTTTGAAGAGAAATAATTATTATCCCTCTGTACCTATCACCAATCTCCTCAGAGGGCCTGATACAGTACGGCATGACTTGAAAGGAGAACAAGGCTGCAAAAGGAGGACAAGCTCCTCTGCTCTGAGACCAACCCATTGCCAACCTAAGCACATACTGCTGCCCTACCACAAAACCCCACCAAGAAAAAGCATCTCCTGAAAAAACCCAATGGTTTTAACTGTGATTAAAAGGACTTGAGTTTGCAGTTTATACACACAAACTCAGAAGGGATGCTCTGACAAACGTTCTTCTTTTGTGGTTTCTCTAACAGCACCATCATGACATCATTAAAGCGGAGAAACTAATTCGTTCAACATGCAGTTGGCCTCTAGTCTCTTAATCCTTACAGTCCCAATAAATTCTTGAAAAGTCAGATGACATGGAGGCTGTTTTGACTGAAAAACACACCACTGGTTTCTCGCATGTGGATTTTATTACAAAATTCTGTTGTCACACAAGGGGGGAAAAAAGCTAATTCAAAGGATGAAAGAGAACAAGGACTTAAGAAGAGGTTATTAATCTCTACGTGTGCCCCATTCTCTCCCTCCACCCTCTTCCCCCCCCATCTTAAGGGGAACTATGGCCAAAGGAGCACAATGTTTGTCCGAGCGTATCCAACTTGGCTGGCCAGCTGCAACAAGTACTAGGATTGCCTGTTCAGACAGTTACCACTCAAAACCTATCTCCTGAGCATCAGATCACACACTGCAAACGCTGCAAGGTCACGGTAACAAGCGGCAGCTGAGAAGATCGTAGTGACTTGCTGTGGTTGGTGCCTCACATCCTGTCCCTGAGCAGTCGGCTCACCACAGCCCTCTCACTGCTAGATCAGCAGACTCCCAGGACTCAACAGGCCAGGAGGCCTTGTGCCCACTCAACAAGACCAATGATCATTAGAAGAGAGGGGAAGAAGTCAGACACATCCTAGGAAACATTACTGCTATGCTACAAGTACCACATACCTGGGCTGATGTAACCCAAAGCTGTTCACCACTGTTGCAGAGGCAGGAGGAAATCCCCAAAAATGCAAATCAACCCCCATCTCAAATAAACAATATTTAGTTCCATAAGAACCTGAGTGGATAAATTCTTTATTGCAACTCATTTTAAATTAGGTAAGTAAATTTAACTATTTGCACAGCCAGATCATCATGCTCTGAACAAAGCAAGAGAGGTTTGCAGATGTACGTCACGCTGACCACAGGGTTCAGCTTCTGAGTGCAATGTAGATAAAGAGACACTTGGGTGCAAAGCTGTGTCAAGTCTGGTAAACACACGTGCATAAAGATCCTATTAATAACCTGTTATTTCTGCAGGGAATTGGGGGAGTTTGAAAATAGGCATCGGTCTGGAAGAGTGGAACAGGTTTAACATGTGGGATGCTCTGCAGAAACTGGTAGTAGCAGGTTATGTCACTAGAAATGTTTCAACAAAAGTTAACTCTGACAAGGTCATGAAGCCCTGCTCAAAGGTGAATTCAGCACAGTCTTAACTGAAACTGGCCAAACTCGAGCAAAAGCTGTGCAAGAACCACGCTTTCAGGAACCCCAATGTGAGTGCTGCAAACAGCTTTCCTGCCCAGCCCTTTGAATAGGAGGCCATCTATAACAGGAAAGAAATATTTTCTGCAAAGTGACCCAAAAGACTACAGAAGTATTTAGGAGACTGCTTTCCCCTTTTGTCAAAGTCAGAAGGGGAAAAAAAAAGCCCATAAAAGTGGAATAGAATGTGAACAATGATGAGCTATTCATTCCAAAATGAAAGCTGCTTCTGAGAGAGAAGGGGAAATACCCACCACAATAGCTTTGGAAAAGACTGCCCAAAACCCTCAGGAAAAGAATAAAAAAAAGGAAAACATACTTTCAGAACTCGAGAATGATAAAAGTAACACAGAAGAATTACAGCAATTGCATATTCAAAAATAAAGACCAAAAAGAAAATCACCATGGTCGAGCCATTTATCCTGGCTCCAATAAACCAGGTATTTACTCAGTTTAATCCAGGACTGCATTTAGTAGAAAACTGGCACAGGGGTTTTGGCAGCTGCTGGCACTCACACCATGCAGGGTTACACCCCCTGATCCTCTCCACTCCGATGCTCCCACAGCTTCCACCTGGATGTGGGACAAGCCCAGCCACCATACCTGGGCTGCCGGCACCACACCAGGGCAAAAAAAAAGGAGTGGAGGATGGATTGTCAATCCCTTAAAAAAATCCTCTTTGATATAAATGCAACCTGCTAAATCCCTGAGCGGCTACACTTCTCCTTGGTGTGCTCCTCACCCTGCAACACAGGTCTGGAAACATGTGGGGCTGATGGCAGCACTGTCAGCACCATTGAAGGCTATGCATGTGCCTGGCCCTGCCCTCCTAAGGAATGCTTTGACAGTCTCATTTCCACTCAAAGCGTGACCACTGAGGCCTCCAAAACAGCTACCCTAGGAATTATTTCTTTTAGACAAAATGCATATTTCAGGAATGAGTTAATACACTTGGAAGGAAGCACTAGACTCCTCCTTGTACTGGCATCTTTCCAGCCTCTCAAAGCCTACCACCAGCCCTGCCACAGCAGTTTTGCAGGGTTAGATAAATAAAGAAGGAAACAGACAACAAGCTACAATCCTAGGAACCTACCAGAAACCTTTGCTATTTCAGGTTGCCATTTTCACCTTTTTTCTCAGCCTCATCTTCCTGCACCCTGGCACCCTGGTGTGGGACCCTCCAGCATCCTCTCCAGGGCACTTAGAGAGTGAAGACCAACAACAGCTGCACAGTGGCCAGCTATGACTTAACTCTGCACCTTCTCTACAGCTAAAAGCCCAGGAGAAATGCAGGACCACTCAGGTTTTATGGACTATGCCATAAACAGCATCCTGGAACCCAGCAAGGGGCTCAAGCAAGAGGCTGTAACTACAGTTTCATAAATCACCAGAATATCAAACCCATGTTTTCCAGCAATGCTATTGTTCTCCTTCCCATCTGCCACAATATCTCAAAGACCTAAAAACACTTATTATCAATCCAGCAATTCTGAGAGCTACTTAGGAGGAAAAAAACCACCCCAACCCCAATCATATGAGACCAACAGGACTCCAAGGCAGTGCACTGGCACCTGTCTGGAAAAAGTGGAACCACTCAGACAGTCTCAAGGAAGAAGCAAAACATAGCCAAAACTACCCTTAATGAAAGCTGTACCTTTTCTCTGAGGAAAACAAACAAGTGAACTACTTGGAAACTCAGCCAAAAAGAAAAAGTAACACAATCCCTTGTGAACTGATAAAATATGAGATAGCCAACTGCATTCCCAGCTTAGAGGGAAGAAGCAGAATATTCTTACTGTTTAATTTCTTTCTAAATCTGGGATATGTTTTTTTGGCAAGCCAGGATTTCACCTGAGGGTAATGCAAAAAGGAACATTAAAAATCCCAACGTGAATGACAACTGAAGAGCAGCCATCTGTGTGGGTGTCACTCTTTCCAAACAAAACTTGGACGAAAACGGGTTCTACAATGAGCCAGCCAAGAAAAGAGAAACTTCATCAGGAATCACAGTGGGATCTGCCTGCAGAGTATGCTGCATGCAAGGACCAGGGTTAAAACCACTCCCCCTGCCCACCACCAGCAGTCCTCCGAGATGTCCATCTGTCCACTGTTCCTTATCTTCCCTTTTAAAAACTGTGGTGAAAGCTGCTGGGGAGGACACAGCGCGTGGCAAGTAATTACAGAGCAAAGCAGAGCAGAAGCACCTTTGGGGACAAGCAGCAACTCAGGCAGTCACCAAATGCTGACCCTCCACGAGGGCTGCATGAGCTCTCTGCTTGTGAAACCAAGCTGAGGGACAGTGGCACAGTTATGCTGGGAGGGCTGGAAAAGCACCAACTACAGAATGCCCACAGAACTGCTCACCTGCACTAAACAAAAGTTTTAAAAATGGCAATCTGAAGGCAGCTCCGTTCTTTGCTGCAGGTAAGCCAGAGACTGCCAGAATTCCCACTGCTGCAGCCTCCCATGCAGACATGGGTTCCAGCACTCAGCCACAGACACGGCAGCTCCTCACCTGCCCCAGTACCTGGGACTGGAGGCATCCAGCCAAGTTCAGCCCTCAGCTGTTTGAAACCCAGCACATTTGCAAGGCACAGGGTCAAGCTAGAGCAGATGGAATGCTGAATTAGGCTACTCAGCCTCCATCCAACTCCTTCCAGAGCAGCTCCTGTTACACCACTGGAGACATTAGCAGTTTACATGCACCTTTGGGCCAATGCAGGACAGTGATTTTCAGTGACTTTGCCAGCAGATTACAACATATGCCCACATACTTTAAGCATGATCAGTCATATCAGCAAAAATTCACTGATAGAAAAAATATTTTCATATCAGAGTACTCAAAACTCGAGGTGGACATCTCCTCCTCCATAAAACCACCCGTCTGGAACGAAACCCTCCTGAGCATCAGAAAAAAAGCTGACCCAGGGATGCCCTGAGATTCCTGCTTATTTTGTAGCATGGCACTGTATGAGGAAATTGAGCTGAATATTGACATGCTTAAGGCCATTTGAAGCAGAGGCTGGCTTTCCTAACACATCAGTGCTCCTCCAGCACCTGAGGGCAAGAGACAGAGAGGAAGAGAACTGCTTTTGGGGAGAAAGCACTAATAATATAGGAATTCCCCTGAAATAATTAGCAATGTAAGGAAAAACCACAAAATCCAACCTCCCACAAACTTTCCCAAAGGAAAAGCTTCGAATTTATGAAGTCTCTACATCCACAGGCCATTGGGTGTATGGCAAGCATGGGGCCAACTGCTGCATCAACACTGGGGCACACAAGATCATCTGCATCTCACACGGACAGGGGATTTGCAAAGAGGTTGCAACTAGGAAGTCCCCAGCGAACTAGGGAAAACTGAGTAGCTAAAACAATCCTGATTTTCCAGCTAATACAGATGGCTTTTAACAGAAAGATAATAACAGGCCTCAAGAAGACATAAGCCCCTCCCCCACAGAGAGAAGAGTGTCATCTCGGCACTTATTTTTTCCTAGTCTTCTCAGGAAGCTTGGCAGGAGATGGCAGAGACTTCCCCCACTGCATAAATTCTCTTATCAGGTTAAATCAGATTCATTCCTTCAGGAAGATTACTGCTCTAGGCAGTTGATGAGTGCTCCTACCTTGATTGTCATGGTGCTTCTACCCCAGTGACTGAAACGGCACTTAAAATTTTGTTTCATCCCCAATCCTTTCACAAAGATGCAGGTCTGTTACCTGCAGGCAACATATACCCACTTGGACCAAATGCAGAATATACCTAAATTCCTAGTGTTACTTCCTCTCTTTTTTTCTGGTTTCCAAACATTCAGAAAAAAATTGGAAGTGAAGCATTTGTCCTTGTTTTTTTAATAGAACCATGACAAATTTGCTGAGCAATTGTCTCTTGGGGAGCTGGGGTGGGGAGAAAAAGAAAAATAAAGCAAACTACTGGAGTTAACCTGCAGCAGGAAACAAATAATTTACATGCTCACATGTGGAAACAACTCTGATTTTTTCAGAGTAAGTACCAAAGGCTTTGAACACAGTCATCCACTCTGGTGTCATTCTCAGATGTCTGGTGTGTGCAGCACTACCAGCTAATGATAACAAAGATGACTCTGTAAAAGGAGTGGTGGAAATGTCTGAGGAGATGCAAGACCGAGAAGAAAATATCCCTGCACACCTGGAAGGCTGCTGCTCACATTAGAAACCAGTACAAGACCCACAGTGGTTAGAAGCAGCTGGTGAAAGCAATGAGGCATGTGAAGACAGTTTGTCCCTGGAGCAGCTGCAGAAGAGAGAAGAGGACAGCTGCAGCACTGCCCCAGGACATTCCATGTGCCACCCTATTCATTTCAGGCGATCTGACAAGGGTACTCAAACATGGCCATGATACATTCCACAGCATCAAAAAGCCCAACCCTCAGTGAGCCTCCAGTGGCCCCAAACACGGGGGCAACAGGACAGTGCAATGCACTGCAGGGACAGAACTTTTCCCCATGGATGCTGAGGTTTAAGGTGACTTTGCTAATTCACTGCTCAGGGTCAGGCCAAAAGGTTGGCTCATTGACCACCTGCCCCTGAGCAGCATTTCCCATCCACTGCGGGTTAACCTCTGTGACAGCCATCAGAAGGAAAAGCAAGAGCAACCCAGACTGCAGCAACAAAATACTGTTCTCAGCTTGCATCACCCAACCCTTATGCTCTCACAACAGTGTCCTAAGCTGGTTTTCAAGTCAGCATTTAGCTTTTTTGCTAGCTAATATAACATTTCCTCTCCCTTCCCCCAGTCCAAGGATTTGGCAAAATTACTTCTTCTGCAAATCCCGCTGCAAATGCTGAACTTTTGCCAGTTAGACAGGGAAAGTCTTGACTAAAAATAAACCATGTTTCAGAAAATAGATCTCCTTCCAGTACAATGAAGTAGTGGATAATGCATGCAAGCAGATCTGCCAGGAGAACACAGGCTCCAAATTTGCACAAGAATCTCCTCAATCTGAATAGACAGCTGCAACTCCTGTGACTTAGCCCATCTTAACAGAAAGACGTGGGGGGGGCGGCGGGGGTGGGGAAAGAGGTAAGATTGAGGATGCTGAGATAAATCACCTTTCCATCTGTGGTGGCAGGAAGAGAAGTGCTGCCAACACCACCACTCTTCTGCATCCCCACTGAACCAAGCTGGTCATAACCCATACAGGAGGGAGAGGATGGCATTCCCTGCATAGTCACTACAGAAGGTGAGAGCTTGTCACAGGAAATTTGCTGCAATTCAGGCATGAGAAGGGAATGATCTGGGATTTTGCCACCTGAGTCACCAGGAGTCTGGGACACTGACTCAGTGCTGGCTCCCCCGACTCAGACACACCTGCAACAGCTTGCTAGCAAATGGAGGCACTCCTACCTTTGCTGTTCCCCTTATTGTGGTTCTCCGTTTAAGAAGAGGCCTTTTACAGCAGAAAGTTAATTGAAGAAAAGGAAAGCATAAGGAGAAGGCTGGCATGGGAAGCACAGGCAGTGCTCCACCAACCAGTTCTGCTTTCAGCTCCAAAGTGGAGGGCACATTTACTTGCATGCTGTGATAAACCCCGGGAAATACAGGAGAATTAGGTGGAAAACAGCTCCACCCTGACTCCTACTCCTCCAGCACATCTGCAGCACCGCCCAGACAGTCCTGGAACAACCAGGTTTTCAAGAAAGATCTCTTTCCATAATGAATCCATTTCACTTTTTTAGGGATGAAGAAAGCTTTAAGCAGCAAGTCATGATTATATCCTTATACAATCAAATGTGCCATTCAGGCAAGCTAAATGCAAGGCAATGGCATTTTGATGACATCCATGAGGGATGGATGTTTGCAGAAGGAGCTTCTTTTGCTCCTAGGGCAAGCTGAAGGTTCAAGCTCGGCATGCCAGGCCAACCCTCCCTGTTCATTAACACTCCCACAGCAGGACCATCCACTTGGTTTTCAGACCTCCCCCAAGGAACCACAGATGGCAAAATATTCCACTCCAATTCCAGTTGCACACACACCCCTGATCAGCTGGGAACACAATTCCAAATAATACAATAGGAGACTGCAACCCAGCCCTATATTTTCCCCTCCTCAAGGTAATCCAGAAATTGAAATCGAGATGCAAACAGATCTGCTATGCTGGTAGCATAGCAAGGGGCATGACTGAAAGCATGTCTGGCATCTCAGGGACTTCCACCGACTTAAGCAATGCACTTAGAATGTCAAACAGTTGCAAAGAGCACAGATTAGATTTTTCATTTGAGCACTGATGCCTTAGAGCAATAACAAACCAAATAACTCGGGCAAAAGGATGCACAGGGCAGGGGAGGCATCACTCCACTGCCCCTGAGAGCAATCAGTGGCAGAGCAGAGCAGTAATTATCCGGGGAGGAATAAGCTGCTACAGGCTGTTCTTGCCATACATTAAGAAAACAAGAGCAGATTTGTTCACGGTTGGATACCAACACGCACACAGCTCCCTCCCACCCCGCTCGGGATGCGGGCGGACGCTCGCCCGGGGGAGCTGCCAAAGGCCAGCGGAGCAGGAGGGCGCAGCAGCCGCCTGCGCAGCCGCGGGCTCGGCCGGGATTCCCCAGCTGCCGCTCCGGGAAGGAAAAGGCAGGGCCTGTGTTAGCAAGGAGCACGGATTCCTAGGAGTTGCTCTGCAGCAATGCTGTTTTCCAGCCCTCTCCTCGGAGGGCTGTCAGCAAGGCTAAATGCAAACCTTATCTTCTGCTTGGGAGTTTTCACAAAACCTCTGGATGGAAAAAAATAACTATTCACTGCAGAGCAGTCTGCAGCACAGGATCCATTCCACACCCATCAGGCAAACCCTGCAGACATTTCACCCCTGGACACACGCAGCCCCTCTTTCCCTCACCAGGAACATGACAAATATACCTGTTCAGAGCATCAGCTTCTCCTATAGCTCTGACAAGGAGCCAGAACACGATTCCCATCGGCATACAGGAGCTGGCAGATCCTGTAAGCATTAGAGAGAATAGTAATTAGTGACATTAATAAGGGCTGGCTGGTGAAAAGGAAGGATGCCAAAGCAATCTCGCGAGAATCAGGGGGGTGTTAGATCCCTGCCCTGGACACGCTCCTGTCTTGCCCTGGCATCATAGCAGAGGTACATGGCATGAGGTTGTCAGGGGACTTCCCCAAAATCACAGGAGGAAGCCAAAGTAAAAGGCAAGATGATGAATCCCAAACCAAGGCTGTTCATCCAGTAAAGCCTCCTCAACAGCCAGGAATATAACATCTACGTGCAGGGGCAGGAAAGAGGCTGGTAAATGGGATGGAACAGATCACCTACAATGCCCCTACTGTGCTTCCTGAGATGTTGTTGAAGATCTGCTCCACAGCACCTGTGCAATTTCTTCTAGTTTGCAGAAGAGGCAAATCCCACAAGATGTCAGAGCCAGGCCGCTTCCATTTTTTTCTTCATCATTATTGATTCATTATTATAGTTTCATAATAAAAAAGGCTTTATATTTTCCACTGATGGCTGTATAAAGCTTTTGTCCCTTAGTCACATAGTTTCACCAGCACTGAGCAAGAGCTGTGACAGAAGTCACCTCTGCGGGCTGCAAAAACACCTCACTTTGGGCATTTGAAGTGCCTGCTGCATGCCAAAGAAAAGATAGCAAAAATGTTTTACTAGAAACAATTCTAAGCAGCCACAAGTTTTTCTGATTATACAACTGAGGCAAAGGTCACCACATCTAATGTAATTTTACTTTTCCCATTCTGTTCACATAATAGTTGGGGATAGCAAGGAACATGGTGGATGAGGGACCAGCCTCAAACATGCTGTAACACAGAGAGGATCTGGAAGCAGAGGGAGGTAAGGAAACAGTGAAATGTCTCTAGTCAAAACACCAAACCAGCAAGAGGAAGGTACAGCATCAGCCTGACAATGTCTCATGTACTTCCTGCCAACTGGACCTCATTATGTGCTGTGAGAAAACTGACTCATGCAGCACATCGGTTTACCTTGGACTGAGAGAGACTTGCTTGCTTTCCCCAGCCTCTGCAGGTGATTCAGAGACCTGTCATTGCCAGCTGGTATTTAAAGAACTGAGAAAAACTCTAATCCATTTGTAGCTCCCCCTCATTCATTTTCCCCTTTCTCTTTTCCTATTATGGAAGGGCAGAAGGCATTTCTAAGGATGAAAACAATGCTGAAGGCCACAAGACCACAGCACAGACCTTGGACTCCAGCCTCAATCACAAATTTTCCATCACCCTGTTGCCCTACATTAACCAAAACACAAGTGTTATCTACTCCTGTTACGCGCCTCCAGGAGGGTCTTCCGTTGTTCTTTTGAAGCCACTAAATGAACACTGTTCAGCAGTTCTACGAGGACAGAAATAACAGGACAAATCCAACCTGGCCAATAATCTTCAGTGGTAGTTTATGTATAAAGGTATGGAAAGCAAGAAATTCATACCTTAACTACACATGGCTTAAATCTGAAGGGGGGCTGCTTTAGCTTTGTAGGACTTCATCTGCACTGGTATTGACCCATGCCTGCATCAGGGCTGAGCACATGGGGAGTATCAACATTGCAGCCACACAGACAACCTTTTCTCCCTTCCTCCTCCAGCTCCTTTTCTATTTAACAACTTTCTCAGAGCAACTCCTACTCTCAGACAATGCTGCAGAGGCATCACTGGCAAAGTATTAAGTCCTCGCTTCCCAGTACTGCCAAGCAAGGCAAAAAGAGATGCCTGAAGCTTTCGTAAGTGCTGCTGGATTTAATCGAAGCCATATGAAGGTGGCCTGGCTTCCCTCCCCAAAGTAACTGCAGCTCTCAGACAAAGCATTTTGTCCTGCAGCAGACAAATATACTGGAAACACAGCAGAGTGCCAGGGAATCAGACTGCTCAGCCTCTCCCTCGGTTCCCAAACTTCCTTCTCGCAGTGCCCAGCAGAGTCACTCGTCCCAGGCCTGCTCCTCCCCAAGACATGACCAGGCTCCCAGCAATGCATGGATGACACACTCATGACAGCTAAGCTCCTCTGCCCCCTTTCTGCAGCTCCAGCTTGTCCATCAAAATACATATTTCTCAGTGTCATCACCCCAGAAGACCCTCTGTCCTTGGCCAAGACGACTCCTTGCTTGTTGCAGACTGAAGCAGTGCTGCAGAAACACGAAAACCTTTTGTTTCATCTAATGCAGCAACCAAAGATTCACCAGAATTAATACAAAGGTTATGACGCAAGGCAGCAGAGGACAGTGATACTGGGTGACTACAAAGATGGAGCGTCCACAACTTCTGGGGGCAACCTGTTCCAGTGCCTCACCAGTCTCATCACAGAAAACTTCCCTCTTATATTCAATCTAATATTCTCCTTGACACATTCAGCAGGAAGCTTTACTTAAAAGCTGTGATCAAAGTTCTCCCAGAGGGAAACCTCCCCTGGGTTAAAGCTAAACTCCCCTGGGAAGCTAAACTGGCAGCATGTGCATGAAGCCATCAGTCAGCAGTGCTCCACAAAGGACTCTTCCAACACTGTAGCCTCCCAGAAACATGAATGCACTTGGCAATCCTTAGCACCCTTTTACACTGAAGAAAACTGGAGTAGAAGCAGGACATGTTCTACCAGGGGCTCCACAGCTGCTCTTCAGCAAGCCATGCCCACTCCCGCATGCTCATCAGCTCAACTGATCCAAAACTACCTTCTGCTGCCACAACAGTCCTGCCTTTTCCCCTCACCCCACTTCTACACATCCCAGTCATCTCTACACTAGAGGTAGCAACCATCATTTGCTTGATCCAACTGGAAGCCATCCCAGAAATAAGAAAATAAAGGGGAAGAATTTCTGGCAGGAGAACAGCCTGAGATCAGCTAAAGCTGATGAGAAGCATGACCTCAGAAATATGGCAGAGTGGTACATGTGGAAACGTAGATGAGGTTTCAACCTATCACATATTTTGTCTTTGCACAGGGGTAGGTCATGTAAAATCAGTTTAACAGCTCCATTCACTACTGAGTGTGCTCAGTCACTCACTTTTCTAAAGGCCCATCCAAAACAGCCTGGTGATTTGCTCTCAGGTCTCCAAACTAGGCTGATGCACCCAAACAGCAACACACCGCAGCTGTGCAAGCCCTGCAGCTTACCAAGGCACAGCAGTAAAACAAAATTCCTCAAAAAGGTTTGGGGAGATTTTTTGGGGGTGGGGAAAGGGAGTGTTTTGTCATAGCTGAAGGGTGTTCTCAAATGGCTTCCAGGAGCAAAGGAGCAAGGACAAGCATATGCAAAGGATCTAGCAAAAGCTCTTAAGCAAAGCAGACAGCAGGAAGCTGAAAATAAATACGCAAAGCCCTTTGCAGCACCAAAGTTCAAATCCATCTGGATATTTCTAAGGCTGTCACGGCAGCTCATAGAGGGGATTTTCCAATTCCTTGCAGAGAAACCCTGGAAAATAATGATGGAAAAGTAGAAGCACAGGCTCAAACTAAGCCAGACCTTCATCCCAACACGTGACCAGGAGTGTGGAGGGAAGAGCACAACATAGTCTCACATGTTCCCCACTGGCTGGCTCATCCTCAGCACCGGGAGGCCTGAGTCCCCTCCAGCCCCTCTGCCTCTCCTGTGGCAAAGGTGTGGATGGAGGGGTTGCAGCAGACACAAGTGCAGCTCAGGGCACCTATCAGAGGGGCTGCCAGCACAAGCCTTCACACGCCAGCCAGTCACCTCACCTCCAAAACCAGCAGGAGGAACAGTCCCCTGAAAAGGACAGGCCACAAAGCCGTGCTGAGTGCAGGGAGCTGATCCATCAGCTTGTCCAGAGGCTCCATCCAAGCATCCCAGCAGAGTCTGATGGAGCTCCCCACCACTAGCTCCTTACAGAGGGGAAGGAGTCAGAGCTAATCCTGCCTTGTTTTTCTGAGTTACACATTAGTCACACAGGGCCCCCAGGCAAGCCTTGCCGTCGATGGTTGCTGCGTGCTCCCACTGAAACCACCAACTCTCGACAGGAACAGACAAGCACAGTTCAAAAACTCACATTCGAGCCTCCTTTACACACCTTTCACAGACATACCCAGAGCTCCCCCTCCACTTAACACAGCTCTTTTTTCCCCCCACCAGAAAAAGCACCAAGTGACTCAAATTGAGTTTCCATGGCAGTAAAGTCAATTAACCAGCCACACATCTCCAACTGACCCATTCCCAGTTTTCCTGATAACTGTTACCATGCAGACCTCATGCACACTCCCAAAATATCCCAAAGCATCCTTAAGAAAATCATGGACTTTGTAATATAACTCAAGCTTTCACCTCTGCAGAAACGCATCTTAGTTTAAAAAAAAATAAACAAACCACAACGGATCAATTCAGGTCAATTTTTACCGAAAAGAGCTTCAGAAGTCAGCTGCAGCTTGGTGTAACCACAAGCTCATGTGAAACAGGACACAAGAGCCATCATGTCACACATTCGTGCTGGGGGCCTTCCAGTTGCCTGCATGCCGCTTCCCAGCAGCAGGGACTTGAGGCAGAGCACAGCTCCTCAGCTTGCAGGGAAAAGCAGCTCATGGCACTCACCAAGACACCGGTGACCACTGATAACAGATGGCAGCAATGCCCACACCTGTTTCTAAGCACAGACGAGCTGCCAAAGCAATGAGGCGAGCAGAGCCCGTCAGCTGCACCTCCACAGAGCTCTCCTGGCCCGTGCCACAGCTCTGCTTTCCCCACGGGCTCTGCAGCACCAGCAGGAATCGCTCTGCAATACCGTTTCGCAAGCGGGTGCCTGCAGCGGAAGCAGCCTCCAGCACACAGCCCCTTTGCTCATTTTAATGCAATCTCTTGAAATCAAACAAGAACAGCTAAATTCACTCTCTCTGAGCTCTGGCAGGATACTGGCTAACCCAATCTTTTCATTTCAGTCTGCCACTTCCAGCAGCCAGAGAATATGGAATAGAAACATTGTTTGAGCCACAAGCTAATGACCAGAGATGCATTTCCCAGGGGCAAATACCCCTCCTGTCCAGCCTCTCTGTCCGTTCAGCTGTCCCCATGGCAGATCCAGCACCCTGCTGTAGGTGATGTGCAGTCTCCCAAGTACTGATCTGCTTGGATATGCCACAGGATGAGGTCAGTGGAGATCCAGCTGGCATCCATGCCCAAGGTAGGAAAGCAGTGAGGGAAGAGATCCCTGTAAAATCCAGGCAAATCTGGAAAAACTGTTTCCTTGGACACAGAGGAGGCTGACAACAGCCCACTGCCAAAGAGGGGCAGAGATACCCCCTTGCCCCTTCCCCCTCCTGTTCCCTCCAGTCTGTTGGAAGGAAAAGCTCTGGCTGCCATGGAGCCTCTGCCTACCATCAGACTGAGTGCTGGCACATAAGAGGGCGAGACGACGATTTCCATCCAGACCTTCAGATGTTGAAAGCATGGTGAGGGCAATGCTGCAGGAAAGAAAACTCTTGAGTTCTCACAAGTCTGTAGAGGGCCAGAATAGCTGAAGGGATTTATAGACCAAGCCTGAAAACACACACACTTGCTGAGTCCACCCCTTGTATGGTGCAATTTTTTCCACAGAAACTGGATTACAGCACCCTACTTTGGGAGGTGACTAATCACATTTTAAACACATCAACTGGAAACAAGTTCAGCCCCTTCAGTGGTTAAGATCTTGTGAAGCTTACTGGTTTTCTCAGCTCTATGTTACATATGCCCCCTTCCCACTGCAAATTCAAGTTCCACCTGCTGTACTCATGGCCTCTTTCACAGCATTGGAGACCCTGAGCAAACTCCAGGCAGATCTCTTCACCATACAGAAGTATCAAAGCACAGCCATCAGATCACCCTGCCAAGCCTGCTGTGGGATTTACACAATAAGCTCAAGGCAGGCAGAAGGATGTATCAGGCTCTGCTCAGCCTCCAGACATTTAGAGCATCTCTGGGAGGTCAAGTGGTGGTCCTACCAGCCCTTTATCCAAGGGAGCTGAGTGGTGGGTGTCTGTCCACCATAGCTACTGTCAGCCTGGTCAGCTCTGCAGCAAACCTGATGGGAAGGCAGCTGTGGCTCAAAAATATATTGGTAAAGAAAAAACCCAGTGCCAGGTCACTGGACTGTGGCAGCACCAAGGTGGCTCAACCGTGCACCTAGGCCACAAGAGCCATCAAACAAATCAATATCTTGCAGATCAGATACAGGTTTCCCAGTGAAACTTATACAGCAAGTCAAGGAGCAAAGCAAATAGTGAGGCTTTGAACTAATTTCAGTAACTTTATCTGGTTAGCATCATAAGCAGCAGCAACAGCACAGGTAACACTTCTGACCCACTTTGTTACCATCAGAGGAACCACCACATAACATCCTTCCTGATAAATCCCCCCCAATCATAGATCAACACTCTCATGATCACTTGACTCACGGAACTAAAGGGGAGGGAGAAGAGATACTTTTAAGAACAAGGCACCACAGTTTTCAAGAAACTGAATTTCTAAGTATGCAGGTCATTTTCCTACCTGCTCCTTCATCTACTCTGTATAATGTTTGACAAGACACATCACTCACTATCAGTGCAACCTTGCTCCACATGAGCCCAAATCAGGTATCAGAGCTTTAAAAGAAGGAAAGGTGACACTCAAAAATTTTAACTTAGGGTGAGAAAACCACACTACTAAGCTAAAACTTCTGTAGTTAGCTATGATGCAAACAGGAGAAATTTTTTTTAAAAGCAACTGCAGTAGCTCCAACTGATACTGTATCCCCCCAACATCCTGCCACGGTGGCCATGAGCGGCAGATGTGGCTCTCGCACACATAACCCTCACTGATCAATGAACAGAACTGAAGGCAAGGGGAGGAAGGAGATGCAAAACCAAGACAATCTGCTTTTGATCCTGATTTCTGGTGAGTGAATTGGCCCACAGCATGTGCATGAAGAAGGCAGGCATGTCTGCACAGCTGCTACAAAGAGAAGCAAGAGATACAGGAGCAGGCTGCAGACAGGCTGGCTGTCCCAGCTGCTGCCAGGTCACCAGCAAAGCATGCACCTCACTTTGCTCAAGGAGCCACTCTCCCCCACACCTCTTACAGCAGGAGGCACCAGCAAGTTGCTGAATACACCAAGAAATAAACACTTTGAGCAAGCTGGCTTTAGTTCTGCTGTCAGGATACCAGCAGGGACCTGAGTCCTATCTAAGGAGACCAGATGCGTACTGATGGACACCCAGGCAAAGCTGGAGTGATGGGGACACACAAGGGGCTGAGCAGCCCCAGCACCTGCTTCCTCTGCATTGAACTTTTTTCCCCCCACCTTGGACTGATGACAGGGAAAATCCTTCACTGAGCTCCAAAAGATGGGGAAAGTGATTTGTTTGCTTGAACTTTGAGGTACCGCAGCACTGGGACTCACTGGCACAGTGAACTCCCACCCTGCTGGACACAACTGCTCAGCTCCTGCCTGCAGCACAGGAAGCTCCTCTGCAGAAAGCTGAATGGTGCTGGCTCCTGTGTTTGATTTCCAGGATCCAATCCACAAGGAGAGCTAAAAATATTCCAGTTAACCATTCCTTTTCAACACAAGACTTGATGATGGTGTCACAAGGGTATTATAAAACTGCAAAGAGGAAGATGTGATCTGCAAATCAAACTAAGAAAAGTGAGAAATCAGAAAAAAAATATTTCAAAAAGAAATCAAACTGAGCAAACAGCTAGCCAGGACCGTAAGCTCTGAATACAAGCATGGACCTCACTGCCAAAAACGCAGAGAAGCTTGTGCTACTTGCAATTGTGGTGGCTGGCTCTGAGGTGTTTGCAAGCTTTCTGGTGTGACACACAGGGTATATAATTTCTGTTCTGCATTGATTATACACAGACAGCTCGTTCTGGCTGTAGCCCATACAAGCTGTCTCCTGCATCAGCTGGCTGCTCAGCATGGTGCCATCCTGCATGTCAGGAGTTAAGCAGGAAACTTTTATTCCCTGTAAAACCCATAGCAAAGAGACAGCTACGCTGTGGAGCTAAGTATTTCCTCACATGAAGATTTAACAGCAGATTTTTTTATCACTGGCCAGTCTTTGCAGTGATACACAGACTTTAAACACTGACTGTAGGTAATACTGGAGTACACTACTCACAGCAGTGCACCCGGGAGAACCAGCAAATCCTCTCCGTTTGAGCCCGAGCGTCAGCTTCACCATGGAATTACATTTATCTCTCTGGCACCAGGCTCTCATTAATGGAATTACCAGGCAGGCTGCTTCAGACTTAACACTTGAGAGAGGCGGGCCGGGATGGCTCCGCTCCAGCCTCAGCCCGCAAAGCCGCCACTGTTTCTCCATCCTCCAGCGAGCTGCCACCCGAACGAGCCCGACCCCGTGACAAGAATCAGAGAAACAAAAGGAACAACCCCGAACTGTCCAGGGCAATCAATATCTTTCTAGGAACATCCAGGCTTCTTGCCAGCTTTCTTCCAACCCCGATTTAGCTCTTCTGCAGTGCAGAGGGGGATGGCACGCGCAGGAGCAGCCCGGCGGGATGTGGAGCCGGCAAGCGCGGCTGGCACTCGAGCAGACACTCAGGGGGACAATCCACACTGGCCCCGCCACATATACCTTAAGATGAGGGTGTCAAAGCAAACCCACGGCACCTGAGAGCACCCACCCACCTTGAAAACCAGAGCAAGCACTCCAGTCGGAATACTTGCTTCAGAAATACCCACTGCTACTTCAAACAGGGAGGTGTATGGTAGCAAACCAGCTGAGATTGCTACCCTCAGCATACAAGAGCATCCTGCACATTCTAGAAATCTGCCTTCCGCCACACAGCAGCTCTTGCAGTGCCATGCTGAGCAATCTGCACCCGGCATGAACCAGCCCCTTAAAGAACCCCTGCACTGCTCAGTAAAATGGACAACTGGGATGTCCCAGGCTGCCAAAAGCCGAAGGGGATGTAACAAGCAATGCTTTCACGAAGCTGCACTCGTGGCTCTACAACTTCAGCATCCGTGGGGGCTGTTCTCCACACAGAGCAGCTGTAGGCTTCTTTAGGTGGCACATTCCCAGTCATCAGCAACACAACTTCTACAATCTCAGCGTGGATTGAGCACAAGGAGAAAACAGAGATCCACCAAAACCTGAACAGTGTTTGCCCAGCACTGCTCAGAAGCACAGCTCTGCCAGAGCAAGTGGAAGATAGAAAGGGGAAAGCAAGCACAAAGTTTATTTGCAGAGCACAGACATGTCCTTCCAACAGTTTGAGCTGTGGGAGCTGAACTACTCTCCCCTGTAATTAAAATGAAGGAGAGGAAAGCACAGGAATTACTTCGGCATTACTGTGAAGGACTGACAAGCTTTGAGTTTCAAAGTCCACCTTAACACACATTCTTTGGGGTGATTTTAATTCTAAAAAAAAAGGAGAAAAGAGGTTTTTCTGTGGGAAAGCTGCTGTACAACCCTGTTATTTAACGAAACAAGGCACAAATGAGGGAGGGCTGTGGCTGGGGTTGACCAAGCAAAGCTGAAGGCAGGCCTCTCTTCCCCCTGCCCCTGCATTTGCTCTGCCAGGAGCTCCCAGCAACACGACTGAGAGGCAGACTGCCCCGTGACAGGAAAAACACATGTAACACCAGGCGGTGAAACCTCACATCTGAGAACATCTATGCAAAACACAGCCTGAAACATATTTTCCAGCTCCACAGAGTCAGCTTGATACTTAGCAAAGCCAAGCTGGTGAAACGCTGTTGTGTGCATTGAAGGTGAGATTCCTCACCAGGATTCCTCAGCAGGGGAGACTCTCAAGCATCTCCTTGGTTTCTCCATATCACAAAATAAAAAAATAATTTAAAAAAAAGAAGCTGGGGTAAGACTGGGGGGTTCTGCAGCTCAGGGGGACGTAAAAAAAGACATGAGGATATGAGAAAAAAAAATTACACAAGTGCAGTGCTCTCCAGTGTGGCACCCAGGGGAACAGCTACAAAAACTTTCCTTTCAAAAAAACCAGTAAGGGTAAGGAGCCATCAAAATCATGAGTCAAGCTCCAAGATAAGAAATCATACTGCTGGATGGGTGCGGCTGCCTGCTTGTTTGGTCGCTGTTGGGTTTTTTCTTAAAGATAAACATGTCTTTCAGAACATGTTTCTTGGCCAATCTTCTCTCTGACCAAAAAAAAACCCAAACAGGCACAGAAGGAAGCTCACAACCATGAAAATGATAAATGAAAGACAGGAGAGTTTCCAAAGAGCTCTGAGGTCATGCTTCACAGGCCCTTGAAAGTAAGATGCAACATCTCAAAAAGAGGAGCCAATTTAAAATTCCAAGTATTTTAATAAAATATCATTCAGAGAACCTATTAAGCAAACTCTGCAAGAAGCAGACCCCATTCGCAGAGCCTGAAACCTGTCAAGCAAAATAAATAAATATTGTTTTGCACCTATTTCATTTGCAAAGCTGTTAATATATAGGAGTATTTAATCAGAAATTCATAGTCTGGAGGAGGATAGCTCAGCAAATGCATCCAAAAAAAGTAACTTGTATATCAGAGGCAGAACTAAGGCAAATCCCTCAGGAAGCATGCAAAATTGAGCAGAGAATAGTTTTGAATCCAACAGAATGATAGCTTGAACACAGCCAAGGTAGAAGTAGGAAAGTACTGCAGGAAAGCAACGTGTAAAGCACCCAGGAACTCGATGGAGCAAAAGCCAGAGCAAGTCCCATCACTCTCCCCAAATTCCCTGCTGGCTCAATGAATTGCTTTGACTTGGTGACCAGGATCACTGCCTGCAGCCCGGCCAGCTCAACCCAGGACTTTGCTGCTCCCCACACAGAGAGGTGTTAAGCAGCCACCACCGATTATACAACAAGGTTATTTCCTGACCGCCTTGGCTCAGAAAGTATTTTGCACTGGCCACCAATGCTTTTCGGTTTTGTCTTGTCTGATTCAAGAACATCAGAGGGGAAGAAAAGTGACTAAGCACAAGGCAAGATATTTACCAGAATGACAGGTTTTTAACAGAGTCCTGGATATCGCTGCTGTGGAACACAGCTTTAACTAAATGCTGCAAGCCCATCAATAGCTTCGTCTTCCTCAACATAGTGCACACAGAGAAATGACCCAACGCTCTCATCTGCTTTGCTATGCCCCCCCTGATTGAGGGCATCCCCTTTTCCTGCACCCAAAACAGGCACCAAAATCGCATCCGGTCAATGCAGCTCCCCAGAAGACTCCAGTACATGCCCCCATCTGCCATTTCGACAGGTACCTGAAGTTTCCTACTCCAGAGCCAGCATCTCCTTCCTTGTCCAGCAGGGAAATTGTTGCCTTTAACTCTACTCCAGCTGGAGCACAAGAGCAAAACTGAACCATTTCTTGAAGGAAAAGACCTCACGCTTCACTACGGTGCCAGATTTCACTTCTGTGGGTGTTGTTTTCAAAGCAGACATTGCAAGGCAAGGCGGGGAGAACCAACTGCCCGCAGCAGGTTTACTCATCCAGGCACTTGGGCATTCCAGCTGCCCAGCCTCGCGCAGGGACCCAGTCCGGATGTCCCAGCACGGATGGCAGCAAGTACTGGGGGGTCCCCGGGCTGCCCGGCCAGGCCGAGTGTCACCCCGAGCCCCCGCGGGGCGCAGAGGGTGGTGCGGGCTCTGTGCCCCGAGGGCCGTGAGGGGCTGCCGGGTAGACGAAGCCTCCCTGAACCGTAACCGGGGTCATCCGGGCAGCTCCTGCGCCCTTCATCTGCTGGGAGGGGGGCTCGACATTTTGTGGGGGTTTTTTTTGTTTGGTTGTTTCGTTGTTTTGAACTCAACGCAGCCCCACCGAGACTCAAAGGACCAGCCCAGGCCCCTGGCAGTCTGTGCCGGGTGCTCCAGCCCCCTGGTCTGACCTCCACACGCACCGCCGCCCCACACACACACAGCCGTATGCATCCTGCCCCCCAAACACGCAGCCCTTCGCAGCCCCCCACCATTCCCGTTCGCGTTCCAATTCCCATTCCCGCCCCGTTCCCGTTCCAACTCCCATTCCGATTCCCGCCCCGTTCCCGCTCCAGGTCTCACCGCGGGGCGCATCCTCCTCTCCCGGCGCGCGCCCAGCCCGGCCCGCCGCCGAGCCCCGGCCCTGGTGCTCCCGCGCAGGCGCGCTGGGAGCCCCGGCCGGGACGTGTAACGGCCGGCGGCGCACGGCGTCTCGCGAGAAGTCACTATGTGTGCTCTGGGCAGGCGTTCTTTCAGCGCGGGGAATTAGCTCAAATGGTAGAGCGCTCGCTTAGCATGCGAGAGGTAGCGGGATCGATGCCCGCATTCTCCAGCTACTTTTCCTGCCCTCTGTTGCGAGCCTGCCGCTGGCTTCCGTTACAAACCAGGGTATTACTGGTTTTGCCTTTTAAAATTCCTTGTATTTTTATTTCCTCCCTTGACATTCTTAAAGGCCACAGAATATGCCGAGTTGGAAGGGACCCACAAGGACCATCGAGTCCAGCTCTTAGCCCAGCACAGGACACCTCAGGAGTCACACCATGTGCCCAAGAGCAGTATCCAAACGCTTCTTAAACTCTCTTAGGCTTGGTGCAGTGACCACTTCCCTGGGAAGCCTGTTCCAGTGCCGAGCCACCCTCTGGGGGAAGAACTTTTTTCTAATGCCTAACCCAAACCTGCCCTGTCACAACTTCAGGCTGTTCCCTTGAGTCCTGTCACTGCTCACCAGAGAGAAGAGATCAGAGCCTGCCCCGTCTCTTCCCTTCACGGGAAAATTGTAACTGCAATGAGGTCTCCCCTCAGTCTCCTCCAGGCTCAGCAGAGCAAGTGACCTCACCTGCTCCCAGTACAGCTACACAGATACGTTTGCCTATCCTGTGCTTAAGGCAGGCAGGACACTGTCTGTGTGTTCCTGGGCACTGCAAGAGGATCTTTTGTTTCCTTTTTGAACATTGGACTAGGCCACAACCTAGTGAGCAGCACCCACTGCATCCAGTTCTTCCCACACAGCTCTGGCCCCAGCCCTCCCTTTCTCACCCCACCCTAGAGCAGAAAAGCGTTTAGAGATCCCTTCACCTGGAGGCCTCTGGTGGAGCCAAAATACTTGTTTGCCTTCTCTAAATTTAAGAGATTCTTCTCTAATTTAAGAGACCCAAGGGGTCATTGATGTAGGTGCCATTTATTTAAAAAAAAAGTCAAGACTTTGCTCCCCGAATTTATCCAGGTACAAAGTTCAAGCAAGTGCTTCATGTTCGGCTCCTATTCTACTGCAACAAGGAATAACCAAAAGCTTTTAAAAAAGAGAAGCAGTTTATAAAAACTGATGGTGTATCGTGGAAAAAAAACCAACCTCACAGGATTGCACTCAGCTGGCATTTCCATCCCTGCCACAAACTGAACTGGGAATCAATGGAGGAAATTCTGAGGACTTTCCTCAATTACATGCACGAGGAAATGACCCTTCCGGCAAATTTCAATGACAAAGAATGAAATTCAGCTTCCAAGCTTCTCACAGGCCCCAGCCTATATCTGAGGACACTGCAAAATATCCCACCCTTAAACCTTTGCAGCAAATTCATTCTGATAGTCCAAGGAAGAACTGGATTAGAGAAGATGCAGTGGGGTTTTTTTGGCACAAGTCTTATTGAGAGCAGCTGAGGAAACTGAAGTTGTTTAGCCTGGAGTAAAGGAAGCTCAGGAGAGCCCCCATCACTGTCTGCAACTACCTGAAAGGAATTTTAGTGAGGTGAGGGAGTCTCTTCTCACAGGTGACAAATTACAGGATGAGTAGAAATGGCCTCAAGTTGTGTCATGGGAGGTTTAGATTGGATATTAGGAAAAAAATTCTTCTCTGAAAGGATAGTCAGGCATTGGAAGAGGCTGCCTGGGTAAGTGTTGAAATTACCTTCCCTAGGAGGGTTCAGAAGGAATGTGGATGTGGCACTCTGGGCTATGGTTTAGTGATGAACACAGTGATGTTGGGTTAATGGATAGACATGATCGTTTTGAGGTCTTTTCCAACCTTCGTGACTCTATGATATAAAGTGATTTTTTGGGGCACAAATACCCATTAATTCTCATGAATACTCTCATGGAGACTAGAGAGAAATGCCTCTACTGGCAGAGGACATCTACTATCCCTTTCTGCAAAAAGGCAATGGTAACATGCAAACTGAAGTCTGAAAAACAGATGAGGATATGGTTCTTGGGGTTATTTTAGCTTCAAGATTTCATTCTTGCCTTTTAAAGATGATTTAAACTCACACTTCTGAGTCCTGTAAAAAAATCATGAAATAACCAGCTGTCCCTACAGGCGCCTTCAAAGTTTTAGCAAATTATCCAAGTCTTCCTGTGCAGCAGGATTTAACAGGAAAGTGAAATCCATTGCAGTCTCCTATTTCATCAGCTGCTACACAGCTGGCATGAAGAGACTGTGTTGTGAAATACACCTGTGTTTCTGGTCTGGTCCTCTCATTTTCTCCTCTAGCTGTGGCCCCATCTCAACCCTCAACCCCTACAATGTCTTGGTGACCAAGGGCAACTTCAGGATGAGGGAAAATCAGAGGACTGCAAGTCTGGTCAAACTGATGCTGCATCGCCCTCTGCAGACGGGCAGGCAAACACGGCCGCAGTCTCAGGCAGACGATGAAGAAAAGGAGGTATGTGAGAAAAAATCCTCTGACAGTACTTTTTCTGCAGGTGTGTTGGTTGATGAACATATCTGGAAAACTCCATTTTCTTGGGGCTACATTTTTTGCTAGACCCACTGTGAAAGACTGTATCCACAGGGATAAAATATTACACATATGCTCACAGCACTGTTTCATTATAATGCTCTCTACTCCTCCCAAAAACAAAACCAGTGCAAAATAGAAACAACAGATTTCTTTTACAAGAACAAGGCGACCACATCAGAACAGCAAGAATTTCCTCCCTAATGGTTTTCTTGTGGGAATCTCTAATGAGCTGCCACAGCACAGAACATCCATATGTGTGTGTGCACGCATGCAAGTCAGGGTGAGCACTTGCCATATTTGCTGAAAAACCCAAACCTTGCTCAGCCATCCTGCTAACAGCTTGCCACCAGCACCTGTTTATTGACCTCCTTTTATTTTTTTAAATTTTTTTTTTTTTTTAGCTCCTGAGGCATCAGTTAAGCCACAGTTGTCAAGTTCTCCACTCTAGCTCCACAGATACACTGACTCTTCAGGAATGACCCAAGTTTTGCATTTCCTCACCCTACAAAGCCTTACTTCAAGTTCGCACACAAGCTCAAGGAACAAATGGCTTCCAGCAATGGATCAAGTAGGATATAAACAAATCACTCACTGCAACAAATGGAGCTGGGCACATGCTTACAACTCGCTGTTTTGATCTTCACAGCTGAATTTATGAATGAATTTTCTGGTAGGGATTGCATAGTCGAGCCAGAAAAAGATCTGTCACAACTCCTAGAAGTTTATTGTCTTTAATTACCATTAAGTATATGCACAGAGGCATCATGAGAGCAGAGAGGACAGAACAGGAAACTTCTAGAAGCGGAAAAGGCAGAGTTTTCAGTTTACACCAATGGCCTTAATTTAAGTATTCTTTTGTAAGTTTGCTCTAGGGTTATGTGCATAAGTTTAGTTTTAAAATAGTCATCTTAAATGCAGAGACACATCTCAGCTTCCTCAGATCCCGGGACACAAGACCTGCACTTTGTCTGTTCATGCCAGCTGCACCCAAAGGCAGCAGGGGCGAGATGGGCATCACCATGCTCTCCCTCCCTGCTACAAAGACCAAAAGAGGGAGAAGATCTAAAAAAAGAGGAGATAAATTTGAACGAACTCAGAAAGGATAATGGGAAACTGTGATAAAGAAGGGAACACAGGGCAGATGTCACTGCCAGACTCCACAAGGAATCTTCAAGGAATCAGCCTGAGTGTGTACAAATAACCAAATGGATATGCCTTCCATGTCAGGAGTCTTCCACTGTTTCCATGACAAGACATACACAGCTATTTCTCACTGGTGTTTGCTGTTGGCTTTCTCGGCCCCATTTTGTATCATTTCCTCTGGATCCATGTGTATCTGGATGAGCAGGATGGCCTGGCCCTGCTTGCTGGGGAAAGGGCAATAGATTTTTCCAGAGATGCCTTTTGTTGTCCCCACAGTGAGGGCAGCCAAAGGGTTGACAGGGAGACAGAAGCACATAACCTTTTGGCATGGCTATTTGGCCTGTAAATCTAATATTTCACCAACACAGACCAGAGTGTATTGGGTGCTTTGCCCAGGGCAGGAGGTCTACAGAAGGTCCACGTGACATAAACCTCTCTGAAACCTCTAACAAATACTAGACTTTGTCCTTTAGAGACTCCTGATAAGTGCAGTGAAGCGGGAACCAAGAGCAGAGAGATGCCAGCAGTGGCTGGATAGGAAATGACACCTTCTGTTGGGATGAATAACAGGCAACAAATTCCCTGGTTGACTGGGGGATCTCCTGCCAGCATTAACTTTCTTCCTAACACTAGTGGTCTTCCCGAAAGCATCGTGCCAAGCAAGAAGGGCAAAGACATCCTTCACCAGCCACAGCATCCCCTCCATTGCCAGCATCCTAACAAGCCCCAAAGCCAGGAGCTCAGGCCATCCCCAAGCTCTTTCCTGTGCTTCAGCAGGTTTCAGGTCAGACCCAGAAGCATAAGGACTGTTCTAGAAAACTCTGTGTGGATGACCCTGTTTTCCTGGGAGGGAATGGGGAAGAAGTGAATTCTCTAGTGTTCAACTCACTTCTGGGCCCTGAGGAAGGTGGATTTTAGCTCACTGAGCTCTCCTGGTGATTGGTTCCCATCTTCTCCAGAAGAAAGATAATAAAAGCAGCCAGAGGGAAAGCCTCTAGTGTTTCTACTGTGTCTCAACAAAGGCTCTGTTTCCCAGGCCATCATTCCACCATCATCTCTCTCAGCATCTGCAGCCACAGGAGGGAAAACCAGATCTGTCCTTCTGCTACTGGATCATTTGCAGACTATTGAAACATTAATTCATCTTCACACCATTGAGAATGGGGGAAGAAAGCAGGATACTTCAACCCACAACTATTGTGCAAAGCAGCTTGAGTGATGGCAGGGTTTTCCTTGAGGAGAAGAGCCTGTGGGAATTTGCAAGGAGGAGGTGTAGGAGTGATGTCCATGCTTGCTGCTGAAGGACAGTTTTAGGAAGACACGACCAAGGCTGTGCCCAAGGGACCTTCCAGGCAATGTGAGCGTTCAGCTTGTGCAGAAGCAGGGGTCTGCCTGTGCCCTAGCCCCTGCTGGGAGGTGTGATGCAGAACCCCCAGGTGAGGTGACAGACAGGCAATAATGTGCTCAGCATCACTCCTTGGCCCGGCAGGACAAGCTTGCCTGGAGAATGAAGAAACTACACAAACTCCATCATCTCTATCCACACTTTAACACTGTGGTGGCATAATTTTCGGATGGATCCTTCAGTGGCAACTACTCCCTTGCTCTGGGCCACGGCGAGTGGCCGCATGATCTGGCGCAAGCAGTTGAAGCTGCCTCTGTCAGCATTAGGGGCTTTTTGCAACACTCACTTCGTCACAAGCCAGACAGAATTGTGTGCACAGTGCTTGCTCCCCAAGGCCCTGAAGAGCTGCCACGGGGAGGAAAAAAGCCGTCAGAGCCCAAAACTGTTTCCCTCCCTCTAGCAGGCATCATGTGTACGACAGCAGAGGTTGCTTGGTAACGACAGCAGGAAGGCGCTGCCCCCCTCGCTCCGCACAGCACCGACAACAGCAAGGTAGGGGATAATCGGCAAAACCAGGCTCTGAAACTCCCGAAACTTTCCTTCCTGCCTTCCGGGGAGAGCACGGAACCATTTTAAAGCCGTACTTTGTAGGGAACAGCTGGTTGTGCTTAGTTGAGCTGTTTCGTGAGCCAGAGTTATGGAAAGAGGGTGTTTGTCGGAAGAAAAAACGGGGGGAGATGCTGAGATTTTGGGCGTGGAGAGAGGAAGGCAAGTTAGGGTGTTGCCTAGTGCCTCTTGGCACTTCAGAACCTTTCTTTGTTCTGCCTTGAGCTGAACCTGAATGAGCTTTTACTGAGGCTAAAACTACCGGGAAACAATAGGGAGGGAGACAGGGAGTAGCCAGCAGGCGGAGGAGGAAGCGAGCCAAGGGATGACGAATGCCTTCCAGCCCTGACCAAGCGCTGCCACCCTCGCCCCGCCTCGGGACGGATGTGCGGGACAGCCGCTGGTCACTGGGGTCGGGTGGGGCGGTGGCACGGGCAGAGCCCGGGAGGGCAACAGGCCTGGCAGCAGCACCAGCCCGAGGCGCCCATCCTCCACTGCTGTCACAGCTCCGTTCCAAAGGGCTCAGAGAGAGGCCTTTGTGCCAGCGAGGTGCAGCTCTGCTCAACGTGCTGCGCTAACGAGAGACACACAGATACGAGAGAATGAGGGACAGATACTCCTCGTGGATAGGACTGGGGACAGGGATGGGGACCAGGGACATCCCAGGCCCTCGTGCACAGCTGGCTGGAAGCTGGAAGTCAGGGAGACCACTGATGATATTTTTGTTGTTTCCAGTTCAAACAGTTCCTAGTTCTGAGCTCCCTGGGGAAGTCGCGTCTCTCCTGGCCAAAACCTTGCCATGGTGCCTCTGCCCTGGCTGACCTGCATGCATTCCCACCTTGCTCCAGGTCCCAGCACACAGCAGAGGTTGCCCTCCCAGCTGGTTGGGACACTACCTCATTTTATGTTCGATACTCCCACCCTTTGTCCATCCCCTCATTATAGGGATTTCTCCTTCTCCTCTCTTGTTCCCTGTGTATCCCAGTGCTCCTGCTCAGGGGGGAAGAGCAGCAGGGAGATTAGGGTGGATGGGAAAAAAAAAGGCAACTGGAGATAGAAATAAAAGGAAAGGGAGGAAGCAATGACAAAAAAGAGAAGCTGGTGAGAAGATGAAAAAGAGGGAAGACAGAGTAAGAGGAGAGATAGCAGAAAGAAGGAAGGCAGAAAAAGGAATAGAAGAGAATGGTGAAAAAAGGGAGAAGGAGGAAAAGAAAAGAGGAGGGAGGGAGGGAGGAAGGGAGGNAAGAGAAAGAGGGGAAAGCACATGAAAGAAAGGAAAGTAGAAAGCAAAAAGGGAAAAAGAAGGAAGTGAGGAAAAAGGAAGGAAGGAGATATCAAGGAAACAGATAAAGGAGAGTGGAGGGAAAAAGGGGGAAAGAAAGTCAGAAATAGGGGAGAAGGAAGCAGGGAGAAGTCAGGAAAAATTAAGAAAGGGAAATACAAGAAGTGGGAAAGAGAGGGGAAAGGGCGTTGTCAGAGAGGGCGGGAAAAAAGAGGGGGGAAAACGGAGGGAAAAGAGGAAGAAAAAGGAAGAGAAAGAGAAAAAGGGAGAAGAAAGGGGAAAAGGGGAGGAGGGACAGATCCTACTCCTCCCCGCCGCGATTCGAGGCGGAGCCGGGCCGGAGCCGGCGGCAGCTGCGCGGTGGCGGCGCGGCGGTAGGAGCTGGGGAGCCGGGCCGGGCCGGGGCAGAGGGAGCCGGGAAGGAAGAAAGCCTGAGACGGAAAAAGCGCTGCCTGCGGTGCGGGAGGCGGTGCGCAAGGCGGCGGGGCGGTGAGCACCCGGGCGGGGGGGACCGGGCAAGGGTGGCGGCGGTGACCCGGGACAGGACCGGGCCGCTGCCGGGACCCCGAACGGGATTCCCCCTCGGCTCGCAGGAGGGTGCAGAACTCGGGGCTGGGGAGGAGAACCCCTTCTGGATCCGGGCGGGGGGTGAAACGGGAGAGCGCCCGAGCGACGCGGGGAGGGCCGTGACAGTGCGGCTGCCACTGTCCCCGCGTGTCGCCGCTGGCTCCGATCCCCATCACCCCGCGACACGTGGGGCTGTGGTGCCATCCCACGGAGGCCGTGGGCCGGGATTCCCGGCAGCGCTCGCGTTGGGAAGGGCAGAGGCCGAGCATGTCTGTGAGCGCACGATCCCGCTGGCGCCGCGTCCCGCTCCCGGCGCGGTTCCCGAGCGCCGCCCCTCGCTCGGGCGCGGCCCCTCCCCACGTGGGCGCCGGGTTGTTGTGGGTGCGACCTGAGCGGGGCCGGCACCGAGCTGGCCCCTGTGAAAAGCGAGTTTGGGGTCCCCGCGATGTTACGGCCACAGGAGGGCATTGGGATGAGGGAAGGCGGTGGTGACTGCAGCTCACATTCCGATGGGATCGCTCAGGGATTAATTCTTTTACAAATGCCCCGTAGTCTGAGTCATGCTGGCCAAACCAGGAGACTAAGGCTGCGTTTTGTCACCTACTACAGCGCTGCCTTTAACCCCATCCCTTGTAGACTAAACCTAGAGCTCAGCTACTGGTCTTGGCATGTTTTTGTGCATGTTTATCTGGAGCCATTCTACACCGCGCTGTTTACATCACTTCAGAAATGCAGTTTGACTGCAGAACAAAACAAAACAAAAACAAAACAAAACAAAACAATTCTGCTTACCAGCTTTTCTGTACCTGGATTTGCCCAACCAGAGTTATCTTTCCAACCTTGGATATGGAATTGTGGAAGAACACTTCTCCCATCCTCACAAGTTCCACTTTTCACATACAAACACATGTCCATCAGGTTTTTTTAATTTGAGCCCAGCCAGTTCTCATGCTTATCTTCCTCATTCACCCAAATTACCTCAAAGATAACCCAATTTTAAGCACAGCTTGAGGTTCCACAGTGGGTCAAGTGTGCCACGCTGGTGAAACTTGGTGTTGTGTTGCTCAGCAATGCAATAGTGAGTAGCACCAGTGCCCCTATAAAGCTCCTTCTGGTTAAGCTCCCTTGGAGGTGGAAGGGGAATGTCTTATTCTCACGCAAGCAGCCTTCAGATAACAAGCTTTTGCCATATCTCTTCAGGATTCCTGTGCTTTTTGCCTTTCAGAGGAAGGCCTTTCCAAGTCCCAGACAAAAACCATTCCAATTCTCCTGGCCTTACACTGGTGTTTGCAGGTTTTGGAAAATTATAATCTGTCCCCTTTGCACAGTATGGGTCATGGCTGAGAGCTGGAGAAATTGAAGAATTTCATTGCTTCTAAGTCAATTTTAAAAAAAGGTGGTTTTATTTTGTTTTAATTTTTAGGTCTTATCTCAGCTGTCAAAATGGAGCTTGACATCCAGTGTGAAGAGATGAGCCCATCTAGATGGGCTGAACTTCTGACCACAATGAAATCCTGCAAAAGCATCAGGTAGCAACTAGTTGTGTATCATCTCTTTTGAGTAAGAACTGTTGCATTTCTCTCCTGTGCTTTTCATCTTCAGAACTGTTTGACCTGGGACTTAGAAATTGCATAGCAACAGGAATGAATCTGCCTATTTTTGTCCAGGAAGTTCATTTAAAGAGGGGGATAAACCCCCACCCTCTTGCAAAGCTTTTTCAACTACAGATAAATGTCCTTTGGTATGAAGTAATGTTGCCCTGTTTCTTGGTGTGCCACAGGGCTCAGCTAGGTAATGTGATTTAAATATTTGACCACCATTTTGGTTATTCTGCCTTTGTCTCTCAAGAGGGACAAGACATCTCTCTGGGCTTATTGGGTTGCACACTCTGAGTTGCAGGCTTGATGTAGTGATTTTGGCTTCAGTAGTCAGGTATAAGCTGTGTGCCATCAGCTTTTAATTCTTCACTTGACCTTCAGAAGTACCAGCCTTGTTTGTTGAGCAAACAGTGTGAGGGAACCATCTCCTGGGGTGTAAGGTGTAGGACGGGGCCCAGAAGAGTTGCTACTGCAATCTTTCCCCTCTGCTGGTTGGGAATTCACTTCATGGGATGGCATCATCCTGCTGGGGCTGCAGAGGATGGGCCACTTCATGCCAGCAGTGCCTCAGAGGGCATCGGACCTGGTGAGGGCAACTTCCTTTTGTTTTGCAAAGGAGACTTTTGCAGGCAAAGCTTCGTGGGCCTGGCCTTGACTTCCCAAGGCCTGCCTTGGGTGGCAGAAGGCAGTGGGATGGTTTTCTCCTGGGCAGAGGCTGGGCTGCTCCAGAGACAATGGATGAGGGTGACTGCTGCAGGGATTGTTCCATCAGTGTTGGACATGATCCCATTGGAAGTCATGTTTTCTTGCAGGGGGAGGGAAGGAGAATCCTCATAGAGCCTCACTTTTCATACTGTTGTCTAAGGAGAAATGACCAGGCAACTTTTGGCACTCCTGGCTGTGGCTGTGCCTGGGGTTGTATGGCTCTTCATGACACATTCCTTTTGATTTGTGTCTTTTCTGCCTCTCTCCATACCTCCCTGCTGTTCTGTATTCCTGATCCTTTCCTTGGCTCTCCTTTCAATTCAATTTATCCCCACCAATTTAGCAGCACCTAGAAGAATGCTGGTGTCTGGTGGGAGAAGCTGCTGCCAAGCTGCAAGCTCAGGGTTTGTGTGCTGAGATTGCTGCTGGAGGGAGATGGTGCAGACCAGCATGACTCACTGCAAGGCAGCAACTGCTGATGAGTGTCTCTGGGGCTGGCTGCAGATCCAGCTGGGCTGTTCTCTGTGCAGAACCAGTCTGACGGCCTGTAAGCTGGCAGGTGGTTTGTTACTGTCATTGTTTTAATTAAGGTGCTTCCTCCAGCTGTAGGGGCATGACTTGTGCCATCTTCAGTGCAGCACAGAGGAGGAGCAAGGCTTGGGAAGCTGCTGTCCAGCCCATCCTGTGGTGCAGCCCAGAGCACACCTTGGTTTGGGCCATGCAACACCCAGCAGGTCCTGCACATACTTCTGGAGGGGTCCCAGGAACTGCAGGAACATTGCCCAGTCAGCTTTCATGAGCAGTGCTCCAGCCAGGGAGAGCAGAGCAACTCTGAGGACTAAAGTTCTCCTTCTCTCCTGGTCTTTCAGGTTGGATGATTGCAATCTCTCCAGCAGTAACTGCGAGGATCTCTCTTCCATCATCAATACAAATCCATCCCTCACAGAGCTGAAGCTGAACAACAATGAGCTGGGAGATGAAGGTGTTGGATACCTGTGTAAAGGGTTGCTGACACCAAGCTGTAGCCTACAGAAATTATGGTAACGCCCTACTGATTGTCTTGCTCTATCGTGCTGTCACAAATGAGTGTTTTGAGGTCTCACTGGCAAAGGCAGGTTTAATATAAAAGTGAAAGCACAACAGTTTGTTGACAAGGTTCACTCTACTACTTACTAGATGGTCAAAGCACATAGAGAAAAAGCAAACAAAAATCTAAAGTCAATACCAATGTCAACAGAAGAATTTTCTACATAGAAGCTGGGAAAAGGGGGAAGGGTCAGGACAGGAAAGGGTGAATAAAGAAGACAATCCTTTTGAATTCTGAGGTTCGGAATCCTTGCTAAACTGAGTCCTGGTCTGGACCAACACTTTAGGCCTAAAAGTTTTAACAGCACTTAAACTTAACAGCACTCGATTAATAGCTTGGGTTAAACAATTTAACAGAGGTTCATATAGAATTCGCTATAATGCAACAGTAACTCACAGGCCTAACTCGCGTATCTAAAGTACTTAATAATCTAATAATCGTAATAATCTGTGACAGCAACAGTCACAGTCCATTTGCTATAGCATATTCTCACTCACAAGCACACAAACCTAAAGGGAGTATGTACAAGGTGCTCACCTGTGGAAAATTCCCCTCAAGTTCAGTGAAGGACTCACATCAGATGCCTTTGAGGTTGAGGCTCGTGGAGTGGGGGATGCCAGCCCAGGATCTGTCATCGCTGGGTGATCCTCGGAATGCAACAAACCGGAGAGTTCCCTGGCTCTGAGAGGCATTTTATAGAAGCACCCCACCACATGATAGCATTAGTGGGCTTCCCTCAGCAACCCTGGTGCAGGAGCTTTAGTCAGAGCCAGTGGCTGCTGCCTCTGCTCCTCAGGAGGCCTCAAACAGGTGCCTTCTCTGTCCAGCATCTCTTCTGCAGGGTGCAGGAGTCCTCCAGCTCCTGAGGGGAATCTGGAATCCTCAGGACACTACCTTGTAAAAATCATTTGCCTTTTAGATCAGACATTAAAGTCCCTATGCCCCATACAGTGAGGACTCAGGCAAATAGAAAGTTGACTGTGAAGCTGATGGAACTGGAGTACTCTGATGGGCCTTCTAGAAGTAACTGTGGTACTCTGTAATGGAAGACTTGAGTAATTTTTCAGAGAGTTTGCCCTAGGCTTCAGACTTCTCCACATGCTCAAGTAACAGCCTGGATTAGGGTTTTTCAGTTCCATAGAAATAAAATTGTCTATTTCTGGGGTTCTGGTAAGGTGCCTTAAATAAAAGAGAAACCAAATAAAAAGGAAGAGGGATATAAAGAGAAATAAATAAGAGGAATAAGAGGAAATGAAAGAGCAACCAAACCCAAGTCAAACCTCCCTGCACAACACCTCTCCATTGCTCCAAAGTCTTATCCAATAACTCTATAAACACCCCAGAGCAGTACTAACACAGTTCCTATGCTACTTCTCCAAGCCTGAGTGTTGAAAGATCAACTTCATAGATCCTTCTTGATTATACCATTAAACTAAATTATATCCATAGTTGGATGGAATTTTAACTTCTCCCTACACTGGATCACATTTCTAGAGAGGGCAAGAAATCATAAGATGCCTTTGCTTAATCTCCAGGGTCAGCCTCCTGATACTAAATAATTTCTATAAACCAGTTGTGGGGCTAGCTGTAGAGTGAATCCTTATTCTGCTGGAGATGCTGTATGAGTGATTACACTGAAGGAAGCATGCGAGCTATTGCTTGTGGCACAGGTGTAATTGATAAAATATTATGCCACACCTGTAAAATAATGATACTAACCTGGACAAACCACTTCCTGGAGGGTTATGCACCATCAGAGCTGTGGTGTCCTTTCCAAGCTCCAACCTCATAGATAAACCTCTCTAAGAAGAGCCTCTGTAATTCTAGGAGTGCATTTCCCTCACCCCTGTTGCCTCTCTCCTGCAGGCTGCAAAACTGCAATCTGACAAGTGCCAGCTGTGAGACCCTGCGCTCTGTCCTCAGTGCCCAGCCATCCCTGACAGAGCTGCATGTAGGGGATAACAGACTGGGAACTGCTGGAGTGAAGGTGCTGTGCCAAGGGATAATGAACCCCAGCTGTAAGCTGCAGAAACTGCAGTAAGTATTCACTGGGCTTTTTGGGTCATCAGACAGGCCATGCTTGCCTTTCCCTGGAGACAAGCAGGAGTTTTGTTGCCAGGTGTGGATTTGTTCCTGTTTTACCTGAAATTGTCATGCTTATTCATGCTGGTGGGTCTTGTGGGTTTGGAAGAGTCGGGTGTCTGTTCCCATAGGCTTTGTTTAGCCCTCCTGGCAGTGGTGGCTGTAAATGCAGGACCTCTCAGATGCCCAGGAAACATGAGATTCTGCTGCCCTTGGTCCTTGTTTCATGACTCAGCAGGACCTGGGTGTATTTGCAGCCCCCAGCTCCCCCCAGGCAGGCCCAGAGTTGAGGCTTGTGATGGAGTTGCAGTGCACAGTTCAGCCCTGTGCTCCAAGCTGCCTGTACACTAGTTTAATGGAGGCCTAGTGTCAAAATTGGTCTTGCTAGGGTCCCCTGGGATCTAGTTTAAGAATTAATGCTTTGAAATGAGGAGAGAGATGCTGTTAAAAACTCTTTACCGTTATCTCTGGTTTTATGCATTGCCTGATCTCAACTCACCTTGGCATGTTTGCTGCTCTGGCTAACACACACCAGGCCCAGCTGATTCTTGTGGTAGCAGGATGTGTAAGAAGGGTTGTTGTCTTTTTGCCTGGACTTCTTTTCTTCTTGCAGGCTGGAGTACTGTGAACTCACAGCTGATATTGTGGAAGCTCTCAATGCTGCTCTGCAAAGCAAGCCCACCCTGAAGGAGCTCAGCCTGAGCAACAACACGCTGGGGGATACAGCTGTAAAGCAGCTGTGCCAGGGCCTGGTGGAGGCAAGCTGCAACCTAGAGCTACTACAGTAAGCTGGTCATCTCTAATTGCAACTAGTGCTGCTGCTAGCCATACCATCCATAGGACAGGAAAAGTTTTTTTTCAGGAATGCTTGAAATGTAGGCCAGATTTTTTTGCTGGCTCAGATTTATGTAACTGGAAACTGCACACAAATGCCTGGGGCTTTCAGTTCTGGAGTTTTTGGCACTCCAGGTTAAACCACCACTTACTAAGGGAGACTGCTCACCTGTGTCTCAGAGCAGAGGAACAATCACCCTCAGTGACTCTAGTTCTTAAACTGGAATTACTAGCCCGTTGAGTATACTTATTCAGAGCCCTTTTTTGCAACAAAACAAAGGTGCTGGGTTTGGCCTCATTTCTGGGGTAAAGCCCATGAAGGGCTTTCTGGGAAAAGCATGATCCATTTAATCCTGCCCTTGAGGTTCAGCAGGGGTTGGCTCAGCAGGGACTCTCTGTGTGATGCTGCCAAAAGTTTGTCTTAAACTCCTCTTAAAATAACTGATAAAAAGGGGAACTTTGACAAGAACAATCCTTGCATTAATGGATATGAATGGCTGGATCAAAGTGCCCTGCAGCCTCATGAAATGCAAGAGCAGTGTGTTGCCTCACCCAGAGTCTCATCTTGATCACCTGTATCTTCTCTGAACCTTGCAGGATGTAGCAGTGCCTGGCTGAGCTGCACTGGTTTGCAGCAAGGAACCAGCCCATAGACACTTCTCAGTCTGAACTGGGTTATTGGGGTGTGTCTAACAGTGGGTCTGGAGCAGCAACTCCAACTGTGCTTTTTCCTGCAGCCTGGAGAACTGTGGCATAACCAGCGATAGCTGTATGGAGATTAGTGCTGTTCTCAGGAACAAGTCATCTCTGATGGATCTTTCTGTGGGGGACAACAAGATTGGGGACTCCGGTCTGGCTCTGCTGTGCCAGGGAATGATGCATCCTAGCTGCAAAATCCAGAAGCTGTGGTAAGGGTGGGCAGAGGTTTCTTATATCCCTTCTGCAGCCTCTGAGCCGTTCAGGTTGTGCTGCTGGTTTGCTCCTAAGTGGAAAATCTCTCATTTACCCTTTACAGTCAGAAAAGTGTCTCAGTTGCAAATCAGTTAATTCCCAAAAACTGGGTGAAGAACACCATGAACAAGTAGAGCCACACTGAAATTGCTTGGATCAAATTCTGGGGAGAGGGCAAATGGCATTTATGATGGCGCTGTCTTGGCTTCCAGTTGAGTTATCTGTCTACTAGAATTGCATATTTCTGTTTCTTTTTTTGTGTGTTAGAAGCAGAGCTTTTGGTGCAGCAAGTGGAAAGTAAGGAAAGGAGGAAGCCGTGTGGTATGGTGTATGAAAGGATATAAGAAAATGAGACAATGTAACCAGAAATTCAGAATACTAAAACAGGACTCTGTTTTCTAATCTAAGTCATTCTTGGGAGAAAATAACATTTTGTTCTTCCCTGCAGGTTATGGGACTGTGATCTCACAAGTGCTAGCTGTAAAGATCTCTCCAGACTCATCAGTACAAAGGAGACCCTCACAGAGATCAGTCTGATAGACAACAATCTGAGAGACTCAGGGATGGAAATGCTGTGTCAGGCACTCAAGGATCCCAAATCTAAACTTCAGGAGCTATGGTGAGCTGCTGTCAAGTTTCACATACCCACTGCCTTCTTTGGAGGCCTCACTGAAGAAAGATGTAGGTGAAGTAATGCCCACCCAGACAGATCCTCAGTTGCGATGGTTCCATAAGCAGCTCCTGCTGGTTGTGTTACTGAAAGGATTTAGAGAGCTAAAAAGGGCTTTTCTAGACTTAAAGACTTTAAAAGGATTTGGATTTCTAAACTCGTAGACACTTGGAAGATGTGCCCCATCACAGTTATCTTGTGTTATCAGCTTCAGTTATCAAGCATCACTTGCAGAGTTTCTAAATTTTTTATCATGCAACAAATGGCTGTTAAGAGACTTGAAGTTTGAAAAGCCTGATGGAATAGCAAAATGAGTGCTGTGATCAGATATGTCAGGTTGTCCACTGGAGCTAAACCCTCTCACTGATGAGACAGAAGAAAACTCCAGTGACATTAAACATTTCTCAGCATCCAGTCCTGTTGACTGTGTCACCTTTTAGGCTAGGATGGTCTGGTGACTGGGAGAGGAAATTTGTTCTTTCACTTAGAACTTGAATTTTCCTACATTGCAGATTCAGCTCCTGCCTCCTGCCCCCTGGGTTCTTCCCCTGCCCTGGAAGTCAATGGGGTGCCTCAGGAGTGCACAGTGGAGCCAAAAGCGACTGTCAGAGCAGCACAGCACATTTCATCCTTCTTTGTTCTTGTGCGTTTTGGGCAGGTGCCTTTCCTAGGTGTGTGCTCCAAGACAGACATCCCACATAAAGCGTAGCAGAGGTGCTGCCTAGAAAGGACTGGGCAGACAGGTGTTGTAAGGAGTACAGTGACTGCAGGAAAGCTCTGGCTCCTCTGTTCCCAGTCTGGGGTCCTCTAAAGTAAATACAGAGAAGTGAATGGTGCCTGATAGTCTCTAGATGTCCCAGCTAGATCTCATGTCACTTTTGCCTTGCAGGGTTAGGGAGTGTGGGCTCACCACTGCTTGCTGCAAGGCTGTCAGCTCTGCTCTCAGCACCAACAAGCACCTGAAAGTACTGCACATAGGTGAGAACAAGCTGGGAGATGCAGGTGTGGAAGTCCTGTGTGAAGGGCTGATGCACCCCAACTGCAACATCCAGTCCCTATGGTAAGGTGCACTCTCAGAAGTCATCTTCTCTTTTGCTGTCTGAATTTACCCTTTGTCTTCTACTTCCATGGTCCTTACAGGTGCCAGCACAAGGCTGGTCCAGCCACACTAGAAGGAGCAGACAGCCAGCTAGAGCATCACCTCCAGCCCTGGGGCCCACCTTTTGCCTTCCCCTGAGCCTGTTCCCTTCCCAGCTGGGCCATTAGTCAGAAGCCAGAGCTGTGCTCTGATGTCTAAATTCATAGTGAGTGAGTCATGGGAGACATCAGTAAGACTTGCAAGTCTGTCCAAAGATGTGTCTTTTGACTACTTAAAGCTACTTGATCATCAGCTGAGAGGCCTCAGTTGCCCTCTTTAGAGAGGTGGTTGCAAGTCTCAAGTACAGTAATAAGAGAAGATGATGCATGATGGTGAAATTGGGCATAACTTCAGTGGGTTCCTTGTAGGCCCACAGTCACACACTGATGTGCTTTAGGGAGGCCTTGGAGGTGTTCAGCCGTCACCACGAGGGCAGCTGTCTCTGTGGCAGGACCACAGGCCAGCCCCTGCTGATGTCTCAGGGATGCCATCTTCTCAGGGATCTCTTGTCCATGCTGGGCATGTCCACACCTGCTGCCTGGGTGTGGGGAGTGTTTCCTGGAGCCAGGGCTCACTGTGCTGACCTCTTCCTCCTCTCCCTGCAGGCTGGGTAACTGTGACCTGACAGCAGGCTGCTGTGCCACCCTCGCCACCGCCATGGCCACCAAGCAGTGCCTCACCGAGCTGGACCTCAGCTACAACCCTCTGGATGATGAAGGCATCAGGAAGATCTGTGAAGCCTTGAGGAAGCCCAGCTGCAATGTGCAGCAGTTAATGTGAGAGATGGTGGTAGCCTTGGCAGGGGTGGGAGGCTGGTGCTGGTGAGGGAGTAAGGGGGTCCTGGGCTCTAAAGCCCATTTGTGGCTGCTCTCAAGCTAGATGGGGCCTTTCCTGGCATATGACCTTCCCATACTGGCCAGTTGTGCATCTTTCTCTTCCCTTAACAGGAGGATGCTCACTAAATCTCACTTGCCTTTTTGTTTTGGTGTAGTTTGTATGACATTTTGTGGAGTACTGAAGTGGATGATGAACTGAGAGCCTTGGAAGAGTCCAAGCCTGAAGTGAAGATCATTTCATGAGTGGTGACTGCCTGCAGAACAACGTCAAAGCAATGTCCTCTTCTTAATCTGAACTTTTTATAAGTAAAACTAATTAACTTAATAGGGAATTTTCTTGTACCAAAACCATTTGTGGATTCCCTGAGTGGGTGTCTGGGGAGCTGATGGAGCTTCTCTGTGTCTCTGGATGTACTAACTCTGAGACTCATGAAAGCTGCAGCATCACTATCCTTGAAATAAACAATTACTGTCTTGTAGAAGTGGGTCTCTAGCCTTTAGGAGCTCTTTAATCCTATAATCCCTTCTAACAAATTAGCTGGGCTTTAAACAGAGCTCCTTTCCCAAGGCAAGAGAACTACCCACTGTATTGTTACTGGGTGGTGCTTTTGATAGGTCTCTGGGGAAGGCTCTCAAAAAAACCTAAATGTTTTTAATCTAAAACTGAGCTCTTCCCTGTCTTTCCCTAAAAGAGTTCTTGGAAAAGCAGTGGTGGCCATGGCACTAGAGAAAAAAGAAATAAACAGCTGTTCAGCTGTGTAATGTCAAAATTCATGTCCTTTGAAAAGTGATTTCCTACAAACAAAAGATGCTGTGTGCATTTCTGCTAGTATGGGAAATGATTAAATGATTGATATGTTTGATCTGGCAAAGAGTAGTTCTACAGGAACTTTATACTTAATTTTTCTACTTATAAAAATAAAATATATCTGTATATTTCTCCTTTAAGACCAATCTAGTTATTTGTGAACTGCAATACTACTAACACCTTGTTTTACTTGTTTGTTTTTGGTAAGTCCCTAGCTGAAACATGCCAGGAGAAGATCTTAGTCAAGGCTTTAGGTAAAGAACAAGCCTAGAAGACATTGCAGTTTTCAGGGGACACTGGGGTTTCATGCCCAGAGTTGTAACAAACCCTTGTTCCAACAGAAAATGCAGCTGCTGCACACATAAGCCACAAAAGAATGAACATAGCTTTAAAAATACAGAAGGCAAGCCTGGCATTGTCCTTGGCTGGGCATGCAGGATGAATGCCAAAAAAATCCCATTCCCCAGCATGTCTTCCTGGAGTGGTCACTTTTTGTTTCCTTCACTGGCAAATTCTGTGTGGTACCCAAGATAAAGATGTTCTCCAGGCTTTGCTTTTTGCCGCTCACATTCATCCCGTAGAGGCCACAACTGGCTTTTCTTTGTCCTAGAAGATCTGAGGAATTTCTAAGCAATTTCTGTGGTAGCCTTCACAAACCTAAAACAGTGCATGAGAAATAGCTTAGTTGTGTCTTCAGGCAGATGTGAAGGATAGGATTTGTTTTTTTCCTCAAGGCATGTCTCTCATAGCTGCCCAAAAAGCTAAAAACCCACTCCTTTTTGCTGTGGTCTTCTCCATCAATAAAAGCTTTCTCATTCTAAGGGGCTCATGAAGAGGCTTTTCAGTTCTTGGTCCCTCCTGGATTTGGCCTGCACAGATGCCCAGATTAATTTCGTGCTGGGGAGAAAACAGGGCTCCAGAGGGTAAAGAGATGTGTAGGGAGAACCAGAAAAATCAGGCATCTGGGACGGTGTAAAAACAGCCCTCTAAAAAGACACAGTAAATATTATTAGAAGTGGATTTTCCCCATCCTAGCTACCTGAGGGGGAGGTACTGTGCTTTCACACTGCAGCTGCAATGGCTGGAAAACGCCTCCTCTTCCTTCCTCAGAGGCAGATGAGCCCTGGGAAGGGTCTGCCACCATGGCCCCAGTGGGTGCATTCAGCCTGGGACAGCCTGCTCCCACCAAGGGTGAAGTCCATGCCTGCCTCTGATCCCAGAGTGGCTCTGCATTTCCTCCAAGAATGCACACAGAATTTGGAAAAGTCTCTGCAACAAATGCCATGTGTCCAGCTGTCAGCCACAGCAAGGAAAACCACAAGAGCCATATTTTGCCTCCTCATGAGCTCAGGGCATCTTAGGCCAGGCCAGCCTGACAGAGTTCTACAGTTCCCCCAGGATGGGGATGAATCTGTGCACTCAGAACCTGTGCTGTGCTTTAGAACAACGTCAAGTCCTGTGCTTGGCTCTAAAATGCAGGTAGAAATCCCAGGATTCAGAAGCAAGCCACTGTAGCAAGAGACACTTGTACTTATGAACAAGACTCAAGCAAGGATTTCTAGTCCTAAAAACTCATTTGTTTTTATTCATCTATTTGTTGGTCTGGCTCACTTCCCTGACAAACCTTGTCACAACTGTGAACTTGGGAGAGCTGAAAGACACAGGAATTTGCTTCAGCATTTTAGATGTGTAGGTAGACAGATTTTAAGCTGAAGTAGTCAGGAACTGAGTCACAAACCTTTCATGTGGACTAGGGAGTAGGCTGGCAGGCAATGCCTTGCTCACACCAAGATCACAGCTGGAGAACCCAGCAGTTCCTGGGATATTGCACTCACATCCTGGTTCTCAGGGCAAAATTCTTGGACCCCTTTGATACAGTGGTTTGCAAGTACTGATTTTCTACCACCAAGGGCTGAGTTTCACCTCATATGATGAAGCTTAAGGACAAAATTATGCAGCCAAAGTAGAAGATTAAGAAACACAAGTATGACTTTCACTTTAGGCAAATACTAGAACTTTAAAAGACATGCCCCAGAGGTCTTCAATTCAAAGAAAACAATTCTGTATTTTGGACCTCAGTAACAGCAATAGTGGTTTAGGGTGTAGTCAAACTTCAGGTTTCTGCTAGTAGTTTCAGATTCTACAATATATCTAATTTTTTATTCATCACAGCATATGGTCTTGAACTGGGAGGTCACAGCATTCCAGTTAACATTGCCAGAAGCAGTTAAATATTACTGTCCTCACAGTTTATATCCCAGCCAAATCTCCTACTTGCTTTGGAATATTAAGTCATGGCTGCCCTGGTATCCCTGACTGCCCTCTTGGTGCCTGGGCTTTTTGGAAAGGAGTTCCAGCATAACAAGGCCCCAGTGTTCCAGTTGAACTTGAAAAGGGAAATGAAGCCCACTGTGTTTGAAGAGTTAACCCAACTCCCTGCTTTAAAAACAGTGCTTGCCATCTGAGTCACTCCCAAACCTCTACTCAAACAGTCTAAAAGGGACTTACTTCTTGCCTGAATTCCTCTTCTGCACAGATCATTGTGATTTTCAACTATCATTTACAATATATTTCCTCCCTCCTTTCTGTGTGCCAATTTCATCAGTCCCCCTTCCTCCACCACACCTCTATTTCATCTTTTACTAAAGGGGAAAAAACATAACAAAAAGCCCCAAATAAACCACTTGGCAGGAAAGTCCCTCACCCCATAAAGTTAGAAGAATTTTGATCTACTTTACCCATTCCCCTCATGACAGCTGCAAATAAACCATGGACATTTGTCCTCCTGGGGCACAGCATCACAGCCCTCTCCTTACTGAGTGATGCTCTCTCCTCTGGCACTCACAGCATAAACACCAGCCAGTCCAGTGCACTCCCAGCTTGGCAAGGACTTGCAAATTGCCAGGTTAATGAATATGTGAGGTTAGTCTTGCCTCTCTCAGCTAAAGCCAGCTGCATCCACTACGAGAGGAAATGCAGCCCCCAGCCCCCCAGGAGGAAGAAACTGTGCTGGGTCAGATGACTGCACAGATGATAAACCTTTCCAAGCTAGAGGGCAAATCGGTGGCATGTGGGATGCAGGACCGTGTGGCTGGGAGGGATGGAAACTTTAATTGGCCAATATCATGTCAGAGCCTATCTGCTTTGCAATTAGAGGCAGGTATGCAGTGGGAGAGGTGAATGGTTGGCATTTCCTCAAGCCCTTGAAGATGTTCCAGAGCAAACACTCAGGAAAAGTCCCAAGCCAGGCTGTGCTGCCCTCAGGCTGGCACACAGCAGCTCACAGTATCTGCAGAGGGAAATAAAGCACCAGCACAGCTGTCACTTCCACAGGCACCCCACATGCAGCTCATGCAAATCCTCCTCTGCTGCTCCCTGTTTCCTACTTCACTGGTGATTATCACATGCCAGGAACAGCCCTGTGCCAATGGGACAGTGTACAGACCTAGCACTGCCCACCCCAACTTCTTTACATCCCCTCTGTGTTGCTTCTGCCTTGTCTACCCTTCACAGAAACACTTAGTTCAGACCCCAGTTATGCTTGGCAGATGATAAAAGCACCTCTTTGCTCCTGGGTACAGAAGTGCTCTGCAGGCCATATTGGGATTGTCTGGGAAGTGCTGCCTGCCTCCATGACTTCTGGGTGCAGCTCAGCTGAGCCAGCTCCTTATAGCCAGGTTAGAAGTGTCAGCTCATCTCTCACGTGCCATAACTGCAAACCAAGACTGCACGAGGCTGCACTCAGAGATAACCAGAATATAAAGCACCAAAGAGTTTGCTCCATGGCACTTCCCACAAAGAGGGAAAACAAGACTGTTTTGTTCATCCCTAACTCCAGTGGGGACTTGTTGCTTTCTACACATCAGGCTCCCAGGGGATCCATTCCCTACTCTGTGCCACAGGATGCAAAGCAAATCTAAATTAGACACTCTACATGGCATGCAGCCTTGTCTCCTAACTACAGCAGGATCAAAGATAGCTGTAATCCCACCGACATGGGCTACAGTCACCTAATGAATGCTCTGGGGAGGAAATCTGGCTGGATTTGGATCACTTGAGAGAAAGCAAGCAGAGCTTCCAAGGCTGGAGAGAGAAAACGGGACCGATCCGAGATTTCTCAGGAAAGTTCATCAAAGGCCGAGTGGGATAAGGAATGAAAACCAGATGAGGGAGGAAAGAAAGCACTGGAGGATGGTGTTCTACATCCTTTCTCACCTCCCTCCAGAGTTCTTGGCCCTGTAATCACCATGTAATTTAGCACCATCTTCTGAAAGAGAGAACCACTCCTGCTTTTCAGATGGCTCATTGCTCCTAAGCAAGCCTTTCTAGGTTCTTGGATTTTAGGCCTGGCAGAACTGAAAGGGTATGGGATGGCTTTGGCACATCTGAGATTATGGATTGAGCTTCAGAAATGTGTGCAAAGATTAAAAAATATTCACTGCTGGCATCAAGCTGCTACAAGATATGTTTGTCCAAAAAAAAAAAAAAAATCCTACTGCTTCAGATGGAGAAAATAGATTTAAAACAACTGCATAGCAAAGGCAGGTGGAAAGCACATACCCTTGGCCCATTCATTTATACTGTGCCCATCGAGGGCTTGCAGTGCTGGAAGGACTTCACAAGTCAATATGGATTGGTGTCACCAAGTCCAGCAAGGGGTTAGAATTAATCTCCTGCAGGCTGCTCAAGAGCTCAGCCTTTTCCTTCACAACCTGTCTGGTCCCTGCCAGGCCTCTCCCAGAACCTGCAAGGGAGCAGGTACGGAGCAGCTCTCATTGTGACTCTGACAGCCGGGTTTTCCAAGCAGGCACCCAAAACACCAGCCCTCTAGAGTTTTGCTGGAGTTAAGGAACAGCAGCCTCTCCATCTTGCTCTTCCCCACGTATGCCCAGTTCTGACCTGGGTTCACCAATATTGGCTCCCACCTTGCTGAGTGTTTTCTCTTTGGTGAATGACAGTGAATTAATGAGTTTGTTTGGAACCAGAGTGTCTGCTGTGGAGATGGAGATGTGCAAAATACATCCTACACTGCAGCTGGGGAGCAGGGGCTCACCTGGAGCCTCTGGCAAAGGACCTCAGGAGAAACCCGAGGACCTCAGGAGAAACCATTAGGGTTTTGGAGCTGGAGTTATTGAGGACCAGAAGCCCAATATATTCCCACTGAAAAAGAGAAAATAGCAGCCTCTGAGGGAGTTCAAACCACCTTAGGAGTTGCTGGGACAGAGGCATCCCCTTTTAGCACCACAATTGCCTGTCCTACACTGGATGTTCCCAGGAAGCATCCCGTCAACACATCACATAACCAGCGCTAGATGGAGTAAGTGGGTAGCAGTGATTACACAACGAGCCCGAATGGGAAAACCGTATTTCCTAGGAATCCGAGAAGTGATTATGAACGGCCCAGAAGGCAGAGAGTTTGGAACAGTGCCTGAGAAGGTGACTTGTACTTGAGAAGCACCAGCATATGAGTTACCAGAAAACGAAAGAGGCTATGGGAGCTGGGAGAGTGTTGATACACGACTGCATTTTGGCCAGGGCTGAGCAGCGCTGTCCCTGTGACACTCCTTCTCTCCCATGAAGGGCCTGGGAGGGGATACATCCAGGCCAGCTGACCCAAAACAACCAAAGGGATGTTACATACTATATGACATCAGCTCAGATATAAAAGTTAAGGGAAGGAGAAGGAATGGGAGGCATTTGTTATTCTACAGTGTTTGCCTTCCAGAGCATCCTCACTGATGGGAATTAAAGAGTAATGTTTCCCTTTGCTTATGAATGAAAAAACTTTTGTTTCTCTTTTTTTGATTTACTAAACTGCCTTATCACAACCCAATAGGTCCCATCTTATTTGGCACACAGCCATATGGCAGGCCTTTTTTGGAATTCATTCTCAAAAGAGAGAGGAACCCAAGACAATGTATTTTCTACACAACATTTAACTTCTGTTTCGATCCCAGTAATATCAAATCCTGCTCTTTCCCTCAAACATAAGCCCTTCCTACATTCCATTTATATCACAGTAATAGAAAATATTCCTCTTTCACTCCAGCAGAAGCTTTTCCCAGGTGTGCATTACGTGTGCAACAGAGCCCAAGAACACTAGAGATGCAAAGTAGAATAGAATAACCTAGAACAGAATGGAGCAAAACACAACACAAGATATTTTACTTGCAACATTGCACTTCCATTACATTGCACTTCCATTTATATCTGATTAACAGAAAATCTTGTTTTTTCACTCTAACAGAAGCTCTTCCCATGTGTGCACCAGGACTAGACCAGTCACAGAAATGCACAACAGAGAACTGGGGAGATGAGCTCTCTGGGATGCAAGAAAAACATGGTGGAGAGGCACCAGTGTGGGACAGGGACCTTGGTTTGTTTCCTTGTGCATCAAGGGGAGCTTCGGAGCTCTTGAAGTACAAGACTAAGAGAAGTTTTTGAAAACAGGCAAATTCCTGGGGAAATTGTTGCAAAATCTCTCCTCTGACCCGATCAATAGTTTTAATTTACTTCCTTCTCCTTTATCCATCTCTTAAATTTTCACTGAAAAAAAGCAATTGCAAACCTTTCCTGTACTTTTTTCTTCCCCTGTGACCAAATGGATCCAGTTTCTTCTTCCACTTCAGCCCGTGTCCTGTTTACTGGATGTGTTTTCCAGTAAAATTAATTCTTCAAGTTCCCAGTGACCTTCCTTTAGCTGGCCATGGCTCACTGGGGAGGAGAAAGCCCAGGCAGGCAGCTCTGCAGTGGGGAAATAGCCAGCTCAGCAACAGGAGAGAAGAGGCAGCACCAAAATACCTCTGACAGCTGCTATGAACAAACTATTAGAGGCTATTAGAGGGTTGCAGCTGCTCCTCTCTGATTAAGAGACAAGGACAGAAAGAAAAGCATGGCAAGAGGGGGATTAAAATCTGAAAGAGCCTGTCCTGCATGGCCGGGGGTGAGAGAAGTAGCCTATGCTTGCTCTCCCTCTTGCAGTACAGGCTGGGCTGTGCATTTCATTCACTGTCCAGCCTGAGCTAACACACAGCTCCTGAGCAAGGCCATGCTCTTTTCAGCTCTTTCTTCCCACTGCCTGAACCAGGACGAGATGCTCATGTTATGCCAGGGGTCCTGCTGTACTACACAACCCCTCGTGGGCCCCCAGGCTCTACTACAAAGGCACCAGGTGTAAACATACCTTCTTTTCTTACTACCACGGTAGGAACAGGAGAGAAGTTCAACATGACCAGACTATAAAAGCTCCATACCTCACTTTTCCTCTTGTCTTCATTTTCCTTCGGTGGAGTTGTTACAAACTGAGCTGAACAAGCCATGCTCCTGCTCCATCTCAGCCTTCAACAGGACCAAGGACCTCAGCAGCATGAATTCAGGACTCCTGCCCTACTACCAGAACCAGACTGCCCTTTCTTCCTGCTTTTCTGCCTTCCTTCCTTCCCATCTGGGTCCAGCTGCTGAGGAAGGTCTCATCCCACATCCCCAGACTCCAGTGTGTGGTCCATGAGGGCAAAAATGGATGGTGAAGAACTGCAGCAGACCAGTCTTTGAGATCACTCTGTTCTCTGCAGGATGCTAAGATAGAGAAAAGCCCCCTGAAGTGGGGAGTGAGACAGGCTGTGAGCTCAGCAGCCACAAAGAAGGGTGCCTTGCCCAGAGAAGAAATGTGTAGTGGCTTCTGGAGATGACTCCATCTCTTACCCCTCTGAGGAACACAGTAAGGCAGTCACCAGACCTCATGGTACAGCCAGACGAGAGGCTGGCCCTTTGTAACATGAATAAGACCCCAAAGTTGCCATCAGCAGAGGGGTCAAAAAGCCCAGAATCCCCAAAACTCTTAACTTTCAAACGGGTGCCCTACCAATCTCTTGGATATTTTATTTTTGGGCTCTGCATCATTGAAGTAGTGGGGGGGAACTGATCTCCCAAAAATCTGTGTTTTATTTTTCAGCCAACTATTCCCTGCACGTGATCTGCAGACACCGTGGGCTAGGAGTAAGAAAGTGCACGAAACTAAAGGCTTTGTACTTTGAACCTCTTCCCACATTGTGCCATGGTGCCCAGGAGCTCAGCTGGATGTAGAGGGAAGGGGGTCACCCAGAAATCTGGAAATGCACCACCAGCAGGATAAAGGCAAGCAGGTACTGCAGAGCTGGTGCAAGCTCTCAGTTCTCCAGGTGTTAGCTAGGGGTGTAACCAAGGATTGATGGCTTTCCTGGGGTCACATCATCCTTTTCTGGTTTTAAGCATATTTGCTCCTTGCAGGAGCAGCCAGCAATTGCTGGCAATTTTGCAGCAATTGCTACTCCTAAAAGCACTGTTGGACTAGATGGCTTGAGGCTCTGAACCTGAATGGCAGTTCCCACTTGTTGCTAGAGAGATCATGTTCAAGAGATCATGACAAGTGTTCAGTTGCACATTATTTCAATGCCCCTTTGATTTGGCCCCTAAGTTTTCCTGGTGGAGCAAGCAGAAACCCAGGGAGCTTGGACTAGTGTGGGAAATGGCTGCATGCTGGAGAAACAGCTGTGGAGAGGGGACACAAAGAGGGGACTGAGGGCTGAAGCCATGTGTGAGCACGTGCAGTGACAGCCCCAAGCTGCCATGGAGCAAGTGTGGGCAGCTGGCAGAGGACATGCCCTTGTGCAAGGGGATTCCAGCATTCCCAGCCCTCCACACAGTCCTGGCAAATCTTGCATGGAGCAAGGTCAGAGGGGTCATGGCCTCCACGCAGCATGTTCAAGGCGGTCTGAGAAAGCGGACAGGGTGACTTAATGCTGCTTGATGTTCAAGAGCACTAGGTCATCATCTGGGTGGAATCACAGCAGAAGAGGTTTTTAGGGTGATACCACTGAAAGAAAGCACCTGGATTTCCCTTCTTGACACGGGCCCCTTTGCTAGCATAAGAGCCCAATCCTGACTTCCCCAAAAGCCCATGATTGTGACTGGAAACACATGAACACAGGCCCTGAAGGCAGGTAGCATTCCTTAAAAGAGTTCAGCTGAGTACCATATGGACGCACAATTAGAAGATAAGAAGACACTGAAAGATTAATTGATTTGTCTAATCTCAAACAAGAAATGTAGCTGAGAGCTTGAATTTGTATTGAGATCCTCTCCAGCACCTCAGAAAGCCATCACCATTTTTTTTTCCTAGTAGCCAGCCAGGCTTGGCTTATTAGGACTTCCAAATTTGTTACAGAAAGTGAACACGGAGACTTTGAGGATATTGAAGTGAAACTGCCTTGGTGTGAGCCCTACTGTGCTTGCACAGAACAGGTTGGTAATGGGAATGTATCCTCCACCACTCTACTCTGAGATACCAGACAGAGGCTTTCCATGGCAGTACAGCCATCCCCAAAGTGAGCAGGGGCACCTACCTGAGCTGCAGGCACAAGGGTCCTACCTCATCTCTGATTTCCATGAAGAAGCAGTTTCTCCAGGGAAGGAAGCTGCTCCCAGCACCCTGCACTGGCAGGGCAAGAACCCGGCAGCACTAAGGTGGCCGTGGCTGTGGGGCCCTGCCCTGCCTCCATGTCCAAGGGGACACTGGTGTGAGACACACCGGACACATCTGCCTGTCACATCAACCCCCTGCTGCAGGAACCTGTGATGGATCCTTAGGGAGGGCTGAAGCTGGATCTGCCTCCCCACCCTGCTTCTCACCACTCCAGCTGGATCTAATGGCTCAAATGTTTTCTGCACCCTGAAGCAGGGAGTTTAATATACCTGATGACATTTTTACTGCCATTAATTCTAATGAATCCTGATATTCTTGCTGTCCATATCTAGTTAGTCTTTTTCTGAATTTTGATGTATTTTTGCCCTTGGGAATTTCTGGGGCAGGCTCATTGCATGTCATAGGGGAAAATAAATTAAAGAAAAATAGATTTTTCACAGCTTAAAATTTTCTTTCACCTGTTTCACTGTCATGATGTGATAAGAGACCTATTTATCATTTCCTATACTCCCAGCCTGTCTTGTGACTGATTTCCCAGACTTTCAAAGTGACAGATTCCCTCATAAAAGAACCATCCTCTGACTTGCCTGCAGGCAGGTGTGGGTTGAAACACCAGTCTTCCTTTGTTTTGCATTTTTTCGTAGTTGCACTGCTTAAAAATCCTTCCACTATGCCCTAGTCACAAGACATATAAGGTTTCACCTCCTGAGAAATCTGTTAAAATGTGTGGACGGGTTTTGCGTAGAGTATCACAAAAATAAGAGTAAGGTCACAGAGGCTTATGTTGGTGTGGAAAGCAAGTGAACGGAGGCCAGTAGAAAAGGGGAGAGACGGAGAGGTGCTGGGTTGAAACGGGTGACCCTGCAGCCACGTCATCTTTGCACAGTTCCTCTCGTGTTTGCTTGCCCTACAGAATGTCTTTGGGTGGCAGCACAGACCTGGCTCCCGGGTCCTGTGCAGGCAGGAAGAAGGAAGCTTGGGGGAGGAAGAGCAGAGGAAGGCTGTGATGCACTGCAGGCTGGAGGGGGTGTTTGAGCTGTGATGGGGTGTCCCCAGAGCCCAGTGTCCAGCTCTCCACGATGCAAATCCCAGGCAGGGCCATGGCACTGGGTGACAGCTCAGGGCTGCTTGCAGGAGGTTGGCTTCTGGGCAGTGAAAGCTCTGCAGGTAAACAGGATTTTAGAGCTGCAAGGAGAAAACAGTCAGAACTTTTTTTGTCATCCTCTGCCCGCCCCTTCCTGCAGAGGCGAAAAGTAATTTGGTTGTCTTTGGGGTCTTCCTCCTTTCATCCACGACCAGTTTCAGCCCTTCCAGGCTTCAATCTCCAAAGCTGTCCACAGATAGCAGGAGCATTACTCTGATGCCTGTCACCCTAAGTGCCACTCTGAGACAGAGGCTTTCTCTGGCCTCTTTGGGGATGTACCATTGTCTCAGTTTAGAGACAGGATTAGGAGAAGACACTCTGGAACGAGATGTCTCTCTAAAAGGTTCAAACAATCCCTTTCCACCAACAGGAAATGAATACTAATGGTGAAAGTGGGGGGAAAAAACCCCAACCCAACAGTTTATTAACAATCAGAATGCCCACAAGGCAAGGGGGGGNGGGGGTGGTAAATAAATGCTAGATATTAAGCTGTCAGATCTTATCCCTCCACACACACACCGGAACAAAACCTCAAAATGCCAGGGAAAATACCCGGGTGCTCACGATGTGACGCGCGGTGCAAGATGGCAGCGGCGTCTACCTCACGAAGAAACCCCAAACAAAGAGGAGCTTCACGCAGCAGTTCGGGGAACAGATGAAAACCTGGGGACTCTCTAGCGTCGACCTCGTCTCCACGGCACAGGAAGCAGCTGGGCTGGAGCACCTTGGTTTCCTTTCTATCCCCGGCTCGGCTTCCAGAGGTGTGGGGCCGGAACGGAGCGGCCCCTCTCCCACAGGTCCCTTTTCTCTCGTCTCTGACTAACAAACTGTCCCGTTCACTTCAAAGATAGCTGAAGGATTGCTGCTGCAGCTTCTCCAAGGTCAGGGAGGGGAAAAACTTCTTGCCTGGATTAACAAAGCCAACCTAGCCAAGGAAAATCAGACTGCACCACACCCTGAGGAGTGAGGCTTAGAAAAAGCCGGCCTGAGAGCCCAAGGCTGCTCGCTCCCTCCAGACCTTAAAGATATAACAACCACTTCGGGGTACAGCACGGAGGATCATGGAATAGATCATCATCATAAATCGCCCCAAGACAACCACTTGCTCAGGTCTTCTACTGTGGACAATTTTTCTCTCCCAAACACAATATATTAGATTTTACTATGTTATAAATAAACCTTGTATATTAATTTGTGCACGAGAAATTAAAGAATTGCAGGCAGAAAAGAAAGCATTGGTAGAGTCACCAGAAGAAAAGCCCGGGCTGAGGAATGTCGACAGCAATCTACAAATGAAAAGGAGGACTTCAGCTGAGCCACCACGGCCAAATAGCTGAGCCAGCAGCTCCCAGACAACTCCGGCTCCCCAGCAGACATCTTTCGGTCTAGCAGAGGAACCCCACTCCGAACTTCAATATGATTTGAAGTTAATCCGCAGACACTATTCTGATTCCGCTCAGGAAGAAGTTTGAATCCCAAAAGGAGAGCCCATGAATATCATAATCCTACCACAGACAAAGGAAATCCCTGCCTCGAGGGAAATAAAAAGTATAAAAACTGGACCCTAAAAGCAGAACGTCAGAGGGAATGACGGAGGACTTGGTACCGGCCGGCCCCGTGTTTGTTTCCCAGATTCGGACGAATCTATTCTTTATTGTGGCTTGGGTTTATGGTGGTTTTATTGCCTTGTGGTTGTGTTTTTGTTGCATTTTATTTCTTTTTTTGTACTTCAACTCGCAGTAGCGAGAAAATAAAATTATATTTTTTGAATTTCGATTTGGCTCACCATATTTATAACAACTAGAAGTTCACCAGGTCTGGTGCTGTGCTGCCTTCACATGAGCATGAATGGACAACAGGTATGATTACAGATGCAGCCAAGGGATGCTGAGTTGAGGAATACAAAGGAGGCTTATAAGTAAATACGTAATATTTCTATATAAATATATATTATTATGTGTCTGTAAAAATATTTAAATAAATTTGGGCAGAAGTACAGACAGCTGGGCAAATAGCTCGGCAAAACCTACCAGGAAAATATCACTGGAGCAAAGTACTGTCAAACCACAGAGCCATAACTTTCCTTTCTTCCTCATGCAGATTTCCCTATCTCAAGGCAAAGGTGTGGTAAAGAAGCCAGCTTCTAGCTCACAGGTGAACACACTGCTCAGGAGACTGTTATTCCACCCTAAGTATAATGAGTCAGTGTGTTTATACAGTTAAACTATTAAGATAATTTTACTCTTCAGAGTCTCAAAGCTTCCATAACTAGCCTCTAGCAATTTTAGGTTTGGAGCTATTAACATGAATTGGAGGTTCATTCCTGTACAATTGCCTGTCCTGGCTGTTGGCTGTGTTTGACTGGTTTGGGGGTGCCTGGGATAGCTCTGACAGTGAACTGCAGGCTCAAGTCCTTACACGGCTTCTCCTGCCCACTTGCAGTAACTACAGGCAATGATGTTCTTTGGGGTTATAAAGCAGAATGCCCTACTGAAGTAACAAAAAAAGTTTTGGTGATGCGCTGGAGAGTTCCAGGAAACACACAGGGACTGGGAACCACCTGAAAGCAGCACAGAATAGAGACATGAAGGCTTTTCCCTTTGGTCTGGGTGGCTTCAGCAAGAGGTCTTAATTACCTGGGATTATTCCTTGTATTTTCCAGGGTTTGTGCTTCTTCTTCAAACTTGTCTTTGTAGTGACAGGCAGATACCAGCAGATTTGCATGAGCTTAATGCACAACTGCTTTTCTGGAGCCAGGATCTGGCCCCAAAAGGGCCCAGTGCAAGTTCAGCCTGGGACCAGCAGAAGCCCCCAGCATCACCAGGGTTTCTCTCTACAGCCTTCATGCATTAAAATGAAGACAAGCTCTCCCCTACAAATGGGGAGGGGCTGGGAGGGAGGGGCTGAAGAAGGGGGATTTCTCACCTTGAGCTCCTGAAGTTTGCACACTTTGCTTTTCTCCTAGAAACAGGCCTGAAGGGACCTTCTTTATTTAATGTTCATTTAGCTCTGGCAAAACACCATATAAGTGGACATGGAGCAACATGTCCCGTTCAAGCACATCTGAACACCAGAGTTCTTAGATCCCTTTTGTTCTACACTCATGTTAGACCTCCTCAGTCTATGGCAAATCTGACATTCATCTCTGGAGACAAATTTTGGGGTCAAACCAGTTCAGCATTTAGTTACAAGACCCCTAAGCCACAGTGTCCTGTGCTATGCTGCCATTGAGGGACCTCTGAAGGTAGCCAGGATGTGTCACTGAACACTTTTGAGAGCTCTGGCATCCAAGACTTGGTCCCAGCCAGGTGAGTCTTCAGACAAGGCTTGGCTGGTAGAAACAAAATTATTATGGATTTGTTGCATTGAATAGCACCTTCCTTCAGCTGCTGGCCAGGAAAAATCATTTCAGAGGTGCTGGCAGCCAGCCTGGGCACATGGAGGAAGGATTGAGCAGCCTTTGATCGGCTCAGCTTGTTAATCTGCCCACCCGTGCCACATGTCTCCTCCCCAGGATCTCCCAGCTGCTTTGGTGCCTGGCCAACCTCCCATATCCACCCTTCCCTCCCTCCTCCTCTCTAAGCACCTGCTTTCCATGGCAAGAAAGGGAGTGGAGCCCTGGCTCTCCCCATCCCTGCCAGCCCAGTCTTTTTGCAGTGCAAGTCCTGCTCTGCAGATGTGTCTCCTCAGCTGAAAGGAAGAGACAAAAGGGAGCTGCCCAGATCATGAAATGTGCATCAAACCCAGGCATCTCCCCCCCATTCCCATGCTCTCCGTGCTGGACCTTTGGCAGCCCTCCCACCATGACCATAAAGTCATTCCTGACTGTGCTTCTTATGCCCCACCTGGGCCCTTTGGGTAAACAAAAGCCACCCAAAATCTCTGCCAAATGTGAGTCCTTCCTCCCCTGCCTACAGCAGTCAGGCTGGCAGCTCCCTGCCCTGTGCCCTGCTGAGGTCCCCTCCTCCTGGCCTGTGCAGCTGTCCTTGGGGACAGTGGCAGCTGCTGGAGTGGGGAGTGGGGATCTTTCAAAATGCCAGTTTGTGATGAGCTGTCATGGGAAGGGGCTGAGACTTGCCCTGCTTGCCTGCCTGTGTACCCTCAGCTACCCTCCCTGGCAGGGCTGGGCATTTTCAGGAGTAGGTGAAGCCTCCTGAGGGCCAGACCAGATCTGATGCTGTTTCTCCCTTGCTGTTGACTTGAAAAATCAAATCCATGATGATTCTAACCCTCCTGGATGAGCATCATGACAGTGATGGTACAGTGGTGTTTGCTGGTGAGGGGAAACAGCCCACTTGCCTGTCCCCAGCCTTCCCCCAGCATCCCTGTGTGTTTGTGGCTGCTGCTGGGAAAACCAGAGATGTATCTTCTCTGGAAATAACAAGCATGTGATTGTTCCTAATCCGACCTAGCCAAAGCAGTCCCAGATAAGAACAATCCCTCATCAGGAGAGTTCCTGATGACCTTACACAGAAGCTGCTGTCCCTGCTAACCGTTCCCAGCTGCACCAGTATTCCTTCAGAAATATTTCCTATGAATACAGCACCTTATTCCTTCAGAAATGCCAAACTGCCTTTGACACACAGGGCCTGATGCTGGGCAACACCTCCCACTCAAACTGGAGTCCCAGACAAGTGTAAACCATCACATGCAGTGAGAGGTCAAAAACAGAGAGTCAGGAAGCACCCCTAGCTTCCTGTCCCCCCATTCACCACTCACACACTCTGCATGGGGATATGATCCCTCTGGGAGCTTCTCTGTGTGTTTTAAGATTCTTTCTGTGCTTGCCAGGACAGAAGTAGTGTGTGCTTGGACAGCTCTGTGTCTGCTTCCTCATGTGATGTCACGCCACTGCCATATGGTCCTCACCCAGTCCCATCAGGTGGTGGCCCAGGGCCCCATCCAGGCAGGCAAAGCAGGGGGTTGTACCAACAGCCAGCAGTCAGAATTTGTGCTTCCTTCCCCTGTATTTACCCCACAGAAACAAAATGCAAATATGTGTTTAAAAAAACAAACTGCAGGGAACTGGCAGGGGTCCAGGTTTCATGTCTGTGTCACTGTGTCAGCTCTTGCAGGGCCCACGGCAGCATCACCAAGACAACAACCTTTCAAAGGAGGAGCAGTCGGTTCCCCTGGAGAGCAGAGCAGCCCAACCCGGCAGCCTCCAAGGTCTGCTTGGCTCTAGATAAGCATCTGCTTCCCCACACAGCACTTATCTCCTTTTCCAAGGCTCTCATCACTGAAGCTAAGAGGCTTCATGACTGATTTACCTTTTCCAACAAACTAGCTGGGAGGTGAGTATTATTTCATGCTAGAGATAAGGGCACATTGAACTCACCTGGAAAGCTTGTTAAAAAGAAGGAAGAGAATTTAAACCTGTGGAGCTCTGGTATTGCTCATTAGCTGCAGGCTTTACTCCGTGTGGGAGTGCAGCTGATCTCCCTACAAACCTTTTCTCACCAAAGACCCTGCTAGGAAACCATTTTATCCAACCACCCTGTGGCTGGGGCGGAAATGAGAAGATGAAAGGTGCTACCTGGTAGTAGCATAACATTTCCAATCCTGGGTTAAAGTGAGGGATTTAAAAAAAAAACCCAGCAGAGGTTGGGAAAGCAGCGGGGGGATAAAAGTTTGGAGAAACACAAGTCTGAGTTCCTTATGCCTCTAGGATTTGGCGCAGGAATCAAAGGCAGCATGTTTGGCCCACGTTGGTTAGTCTGGAGCCCTGTCTCCCTGCATGCCTGCCCGTGTCAAAGCTGAGGAGAGCTGAGGCTCAGCTTTCCCTTGCTGAGGCCCCACTGGTGCCCCACTGTGAGCACCCCAGTGAGCTGAGCCTGCCCTTCTGCCCCAACAGATGCGAAGATCTCACGCTCGCTCCCCGCAGCTTCCTCTTCCTGCCCATGCAGGGGAAGCCCAGCAGCCACCCGTGCAGACACCCCTGCTGGCACTGCCTGGCTGCAGCCAGCATGGTGCAGCTCAAACAAGTGCAACACATCCTCTGGCCAAAGGGAAGGAATTCCTGAATGGAATGCACGCACCTTTCAGCTTCTGGTTCAAGCAATATCTTGCTGTGGTCCTGATTGGGATGACAAAATGGCAGGAAAAAATACACTGGAAGAAACACACATGTGAGGGGCTGAGGCAGGGAGAGGATGAAGCAATGTAAGCAAAGGGAGGAAATGCTTCGGCGAGCCAAATGAGACTGCAGGGAGGGGTCTTCTTCATCTGCCAGGGATCTAGCCAAGCACTGACTTCAGTGTTGTTCTTTGAAGAGAGATAAAAATACCAGTTCACTCAGACCATGGCCCTAAGAGCTTTGGGAACAAACCCTCCTGTTGCCCTCTCCTGGAGCCAGCTCTGCTCCTACAGGAATGGTTTTTGGAAGCCATCCAAAGACAGCTGGGCAGGGGTGAGAGAAAAGCATTAAATCTGTTGAGTGTTTTTTGGTGCCCCAGCAGTTAAAGATCTCATCTAACATCATAAGGACACCTAATTTCTCATGAAATTTGAGTACATCCTGGAAAACTCAAGCCTCACCAGAGTGGCATGTTTAGGTATGTTGAATTTTCCTTACTCTCACTCAAAAGAAGCCTGCAAATTTTTCTTGCACCTGTATTTTCAAAAGCAGCAATTGAACAGGTTGGTTTTGGTGGTTTTTTTTTTAGTAAAGCAAGACTCACATTTTAATGAGCACTGAAAACTATAAATAAGAGGAGTCCTGAAGTGAATTCAGGTGGTACAGACTGCAGCATGCCCTGTGTGCACACAGGGTTTAGAAATAGAAAAATTTAAAAATAACTACAGTGGTGGTGCCGCAGACTGTCTGTTGCCCAATTCATGCAATAGTTTATCTTTGTTTACTTAAGATTAGGCCCTATCTTCCCAGTCTCCAGGTTGTTTAATAGGGAAATGGTACCTTTGTGGCTTTTTTTTTTTAAAAGGCTTTCTGCATGAGGACTCAGGATTGTTCAGGGTTGACATTTTGGAGATATCTCTCTGTCTTGGGTTTTTATTAACAAAACAAAATTTATTCTATTCCATCTGTTGAAACCTGTTTGGGAGGTGCTTTTTCTTTATCTCTTGTAACTCCAGGAGAGAGGGGGTGACTGCCTTTCTGACAACAAGCCGTCTGTTAGAACCAGGTGGGGTATTGTTTCTTATCTCTGTTCACTCTTCCACTACCTCCAAGAAGATATCTTCTGTTAATAGGGCCATTAAGCTCACCAATGACATGATATAATTCATCATCCTATTGTGAGATGCTCCACCCAGGGAGGAGGAGCCAAACCATTTCCACCTAGATAAAAAGGAGCCACAAGTGTCACCAGGCACTCTGGTGTTCCCATGAGACTCCCAAAGGAAGACTGGACCCATCTCTGGACCCTTGGCTCCACAGCATCATCTCTGCTTCCAACAGAACCACATCTGCCACTCCAGGAGGGCTTACTTTTGGAGTGTTTCCAACACCCTGACCCAACAGGGTGTCAGGTTGTATTTCTGACTCTGTCAGGGTTTTCTAGGATTTCTTGTTTCTTTGTTTGCTTATTCTTTTGTACTATAACCTTTGTATTTTTAATATCCCTAGTAAAGAACTGCTATACCTATTCCCAAAATCTTTGTCTGACAGCCTTTTAATTGCAAATTTATAATAATTTGGAAAGGAAGGGGGAGCTTACATTCCAAGGGAGACTCTAATTTTCTCTGGCAGATATCTGTCTATCCAAACCAAGACACCCTCTCACTATCCTCACCTCTTCCATAGCCCTGTATTGTACTGAGCCATTTTCCTAAGTGGTGCATTGTGGGAATTTGAGAAAACACCCTCAGCATGCAGTCTGAACATTTGCTATTCTCACTCACTGGAAATGAAACAATTCCTTCCCTAAGAGAAATAGAGATTTGTGTTTTTGGGTCAAAACCACACTAAACGTGTGCCTTCTGGGAAATGTCCTTGACATCTGTTTTTAAATGTGTGTTAATGAACAAACCAGTGCCTCCAAGCAGAGTCACGGCTCCCAGAAGAACATCTTAATCATTAACCATAAACTGCACAATTTCCCTGAAGCTTAGAGAGCAGGGGTTTAGATGGAGATCTCGTTAAGGGCCATCAGGAAACATCCCAGCTCCAGTGCCTGGGAGGGCACTGAGCAGGGACCACTCACAGCCCATGGTGCATTATTGCTTACATCGACTGAAGATGTTCCCCCCCAGTTACTGATCTGCAGCAAGCACAGGGCTGAACTCCAATATACATCCCAGGAGGGCTTTAGTTTGGTCTCTTTACAGCTTAAAAAGAGGTCTCTCCCCTGGATTCCTCCTATCATCCCATTTTAATCAAAGCATCCAGACATTGCTCAAGTTCAGTGGTTTTCTGATCTGCCCTCTAGCATGCAGGAGAGAGAGTTCAGGTGAAACCCAAAAGGAGCAACCAGGCTCACAAAAACTCACAAAGTTTTTAATCAAGGTATCCCCAAGCTAATTTGTTGGTGGGGTTTTTTTGGGTGTTTTTTGTTTTTCTTTTGTGTTTGTTTTTGTTATGCAGTCAGACATTCCAATGGCCTTGTGTGAGTGCAGGGAAGCTGCACTGTGTGAAACAGGTGAAACTCAAGGTGTGACCTTGGAAAGGCAGTGTTTGCTTTGATTTCCTTAAGGCTGAAGACAGGGGAGCCAATGAGAGCTTGGAGGCACAGAAGTCACCCTGGGGGTTTGCCTTGCAAGGAAGCTGCCCCAGGGGCTGATCACCTCCCTTTGTCAGCCCAGCATCTTTATCAGCTGCCCCACAAAAGCTCTGACTCCAGTCGCTGGCTCCACAAACAGAGTATTTGCTTTCAAATACTGAAGCCAAAATCAGTTGCTGAAAAGAACATCCAGGTACTGAATGGCCTGGAAAGAGAGGGTTGGTTTCTTTTAATGTCTGTGTACATGGGACATGCCAAGCCAGCTCTGTAAACAAACTGGTGTCATCAACTGAAAGTTCCCAGGGCTTCCAGCAACAGGAGGGGGAAACTGACACGGAAAGAGAAAAAGCAAAGTCTGCAGCCATCGCCAGGCACAGGGGAGCTGAAGGAAGAACACATTTGGGTTACTGGGCCAAAAACGTTCTCTTTCATCATATGTTTACAGAGCTTGTGCAGTCCTTTCCCTATACCTTAATGCAGCATCTGAATAACTTTGTCCTAGAAAGAGGAGACAGGGCTGAAAAGCTTTTCAATAATTCATCAGTGCTTGCACTGTTCACTGAAATCTTGATGTAGTAGAAATATGGATGCATTGATGGCAAGGACAGTGGCCAGTCTTCTGCTCTGTGTTGGTGGCAGGTAACGGTTAAGTCAAGAAATCTGTAATTTAGCTAGGGCTTGAGGAGAAAGCACTACTAAAATAAACTTTCCCCTTCTGAGTGACATCCTCATCTTCTGTATTATCCTTCTGTAGGATTAGGAATCCTACACAAAGGGCATTTAGCCTTTACATCAACTGCCTGGTCCTATTTCTTCAGGGCGCCCCTCATTCCTCAGGGAGGATGCAGGGAAGACCAATGAGTTTACTCCCAGTGACCTGAAAGCCACTGGGAACTGTAGGAAGAGTTTATGACTAAAGCTTCCCCTGGGAAAGGATCAGAATCGGGATAGGCAAAGTTGTGTTGCAGTTTCTGGGACAAAAGTGTGTAAATAAGCTATTGACCCACTGAACTCCAGCTACAAGAAGAGGATTAACTGAATAGGAAGCTCCACTGAACTCCACTAGACCCTGAGTCCTGTTCACTCAGGTCAGGTTCTGGTGAACACCACTTGGAGCTTTTAAAGTAGCTTCTTTAACAATCATCACTACTGCTGCTTCAGGTGGCAGTATACTGATATCCACAGGATCATCTCCAGTTTGACTCAGTGGAGATGAGCTTTTAAAGCCCAATTTCCTACATCTCCTGCCCAGTGCCTTTGCAATTTTACACGTGTTTCTTGAGCCAAACACATCATCCTGTTACACTTCTCAAAGGTCAAGCAAGCTTGTACTCACAGAACATCCAGTTTTGCCAGAGCCCATGCAGTGATGCAATAGCAGCAGCTTTCCAAAATAAAGCTTGTTCAGTAGATACATGATGCCAGTCTCTTACACTACCACTACAGCAACCCATGATGCACAAGTACTGGAGGTAAGGTTAGTCCTGGAGCAAAATATTCTGTGAGAACAGGAAGTATTTACCTTACAGATTTGGTCATATCCCTGCCAAGATTTCTAGTCCACTGCATTGTTCAGTGATGACTTAGACTTGACATGAGGAGTCCAAGACTTGACAGAAGAAGAACATAAGGTCCTCAAGGTAGTGTGAACCTGCTTGTTATGCCAAAGGCAGGAGTGCTAAAATATGTCTGATGCAAACCCATACTGGAAGAGTACAACTGGAAATGCTGTATCAGAGACTTAATTTACAGCTGAATTCTGAAAGCCCAGGTCTCTCCCACAGGTGAAGATAAAAGTGAAACATTACCAGGAAGTCTGACATCTGAGATAGAAACTCTTTGCAACTATAAATATTTCAGTGGGACGCTGTAGTGTTGTTAGTTCTCTGGATGCTGCATTATTACATTGAGCAGCAAGTGAAATCAAGAGGCCTAGTTTGGGTGCCTGAAGACATCCCCTTCCTCAGGACATTCCTACTTGGATGACTTTTACTGGACATCTGCACTTCAGCATCCCAGATTCATTTGAAACCACTCTCTTCTGTTGGCAGTTCTCGGCACAGTGCCAGGCTCACAGCCTAGGAGGCTGCAAGCCGTGAAGCAGCTGGGCAAAAGCAGAAGGAGCATGGGTTGGAGATTGGGAAGCCATTTCCCTGGAAGATCCATGCTTCTGGGTTGCCACCTTGCCCTGGTGCAGAGCATCAACACACGGTGCCTTGGACGGGCCTTGGCAGAGCAAGGCTCTGAGGATGCCAGTGAGAACCAGACTTGTGCAACAAGGGCATTTTAAAACTGCTATTTACAACCTCTGCAGTTCTGTCTTTCTTTTCCATCCCTTCCTCTTTTTTTGTCTTTACTTTCTTGGGAAGTGACAACACAAATTGTGACACAAAGTGTGGTTTCACATATAACACAGCTGGAGCATTCAGCCATGGAAACTTCTGCCTAAGTACGACTTACTAGTTCTTATTTTGTCTTCTTTTGATTAAATTGAACAGTAGAAGGGATTACAACCAAGATCCACTCGCTCCTCAGGAAGCATCACTACCTGTCAGTTACTCAATACTTTTGTAGGTGTACAAATACTTATAATATAAGTATTTTATAAAAGCCTGCATGTTTCTAAATAAACTGAGCAAAAATACAGAAAAAAATCAAAACAAGTTGGCAGAGGTCAGAAAGGAAAAGAAGTGAAGCCATTAGGAAAAACTTCCATTTTACTTTAGATTGCTCACACTTTCAGACTGGAGTAAAAAGACCTCAGAGAATTTCAAAAACCTGAAGTTTGTGTCTTGAGCCTTCATCTAAAACATAATTCAATGTAAATGAATTATGGTTAAAAAATTAAAAAAATATTAATCTTATTTCTAAAGACAAACTAGTATTTTTCCAAACAACTCTAATGAGGGATTTGTGAAATAACCATTTGTCTTTGCAGCTGTAGCCTTCTAATTAGACTTTCATTCTGAGGTGAATTTTTAAACCCTTCAGACCTGGGACATTACACACAATCCTCTATAATCTCTTCCTGAGGAAATTATTGTATTATTTAGTCTTCTTTGTGTTGGGTAATTACAGCAGGCTTCTTTCCTCCTTTCCACTCCTTGTTCTCTTTATGTACATTTGCAGTGGGTTCCTAGGGCCATAGTCTCTGCTGCTTTCCAGTGTATTATTCAGTGAGATGCAGCAAGAAGTGAGGAACCTGGGCTGGGAGGGATTATTCAGCATGGAAGATTTGAGTTTTTAACACAGAAAGTGCAATGCCCTTTGCCTTCAATACACAGAGCTAGACAAACACAGCGTAGCAGCTGCCTCACAGGCTGTAGGAGGAAGTGCAACGGCAGGGAGAAAAAAGCACATGCAGAGAGGAAACTCTGAGAGTTTCCAGATGGCAAACACCAGAGCAGAGGTCAGCAAATGTTGGAGATGATTGCAGGCAGTGCTTTTCCTCTGCCCAGCTAAAGGCTGAGTGTGCTGCTGGGGAGGAGATCTCTATCTTGAGGCAGGACACAGGCAACTGGTAATGGTTCAACTCTGTTCAAGGCTGTGCCTTTTGGCTCTGTTCTATTTCTCACCTGGTGGGAGCTGGGAGCTTCTCATGGATGCCCTCACAGAATGTCAGAGCTCTTTAGACAGCAGTTGCCAGCCCTGACTTTAGAGGACTTTCAAGGTTGTGTGCTGTGAAAATTAGGAAGGATGGCTGATTCCCAAGGTGTATTTTATTTTCATAAGAAGGAAACAATGAATAAAAGTAACATTCCCTAGGACTGGCAGCAGAGGCAGCATCTGTTAGGCTTTCTGAGAAGATACTTAGTCCAGCATGCTGGGCTGGAATTGAGGTGCTGTGTGCTGTTCCTGGCTCTGCCAGAGCATGCCCGTGGCCTGTAACAAACCCCCTCACCTCTGCTTGCTCTCCTGCCTTTTCTAGCACCATTCCTCAGACAAGCACTCCAGTGCCTATACCACATCTCAAAGGGCTTCTGCTCAGGATGTTTTCTCCAAAGGCAGGACTCAGTGTATTCATGCAAGGCAGACTGGACTGCATTCAGACTTTATTAGCTGATCCCTATTTAATGAGACTGGTAAGAAGTCGTGTATATATATACACACACACAGAGCCTTGTTTGTGCAGTATAATACAATAGCACTTAATGCTGAGGTAATAGGAGCTCTGCATACTTTGAAAATGAAAGCAATAAAAAGTGAATCTTGCATTAGGAAAAAACAAGTAGCCTGTCTTTTAGTGATCAGCTTTGTTGCCTGGGTACCAAGTACAGAAACTCCTTTTTGCTTCTTGCCAGGAGCCTGTAAGAGTGTGCTGTATTTTATTTCAGCCCAGAGCCATTATGGCCATTTATCCATCTCCACAGAAGTGCTCCATTTGCTGCTTCACATAGAGACCCAGGCTGGCACCAGGGACAATCCTCCCTGCCTGGTGAGGGAACTTGCTGCCTCAAGGATCTTTCAAGGGAGGATTTGAATTCTGAAAAGCCTTATTGTCTTGATAAGGCCCAGAAAACAGTGATCCTTCACCTACCTGCTTTTCTGTAAGCCACTGAAAGAATGCAAGGCTGTGCTGCCCAGCAGCTGTTGGCTGTATCAAATGGGATAGCTGAACTGGGGTGGAGAAACAGCAGCAGAGACTGCTGGACTTGGGATATTACTAACCTGGAAAAGCTGTGATGACTTGCTGATGTAGTCTGCAGACAAGACAAGACTGGTATCTTAAGATACCAGCAGATTCAGTGTGGTTTAACACAGCATCACTCATCAGCTGAACCTCAGGAGCTCATAGCATTGCAGTTGGAAAGCAGAATACATAAAGCTGAGGTGCTGGCACTTGGGCTAAGGACAGTCATCTTTCTTTATTCTGGTAATGAATTTGCTCTCTCATTTTCTATTGCAAATCAGAGGATTAATTCTTCAGTTCCAAGTCCTAGAGACTCTTGCAGAATGAAGCCAGGTTCCTGCCTTCCCATCAACATGCCTAATAAAATTGCAGGACATATTAAGTCCCTGAACAACACAACTGCTAGCCCCAGTGCCCTTGAGGGGCTTCCACAGCCATAATCACCAAGGAGAAATAATTACATCCACCTGGAGGAGCAAAATCCAGCTGATTCCATTTAAGCTGCAATTCAACCTCAGCCAAGTCAATATGGAGGAAAAAGCCGAAAATCTTATTGATAATAGCAATTTTTCTGACTGAAATAGTGGCAAATTTTTAGCAAAACAGAGTTGATTTGCATAGTTAACATTTCCAGGTTTCTCATAACACTTATCACTCCTCCAAGCTGCCATGAAGAAAAACACCAAACAAGCCTGGTGAAATTTTCCCAGAAGTATGTTCAGTGCTGGGGAACAGGGATTTTCCAAAGTAACTTCTGAGCCTTAAGAATCCTAGCAGTGAAAACACAGCAGTTCTCAAACAGTAAGAGGTCAAAATACTGGTAAATCTCTGTTTCTTCCCACTATGGGAAATACCTTTGCATTTGGAGGAAAGACCCTAAGTCACAGAGAACAAAAGTTGCTGTTGCTTTCTGCCACTGCTTCTCCTGGCAGAGTGTGTTCCCTGAGGAAGGGCTGGAAATAAACTTCTTCCCTAATCAATTCTGTAGAGAACACCAACTCCAAAAATAGTGTCATTCTATTTAGTAGCATCACCACTATCAAAGATGTTTAATTTACTAATCGGTAGTATCCAATTCAGCCCAGAAACACCTACTTTTCCTGTTAAAGAGAAGGCCCTAAGACTGTGCAGGGAAAATCCTTAATGAGCTGTAGTGAGGCACTTTGAACATTTGTATTTTTTGTCTTACAGTAAGTGGTTGTAGGAGTGATGGGGGCACACACTAAACTGGGCCAATTACCCACTGAATCACCTCCAAGTGGTGGCTGAGATGAGCTGCCTGGCTACACAAGCAATAGCATCCTTTAACAGTGCAAAATTTTCTTCTTTTAACTCTTAGAACAAAGGTCACATTTTCACCAGTTGAAAGGCGAAAGAGACAAGAATTCACAAAGTGAAAATAAAACCCAGCAGTTTCAAGAAAGAGCTCAAGCACAAATTGTTTTTACAAATCAAGTGAAAGGAGGATCAATGAGTAGTTTTTAAACTGCCTTTCTGAGAAACAAATCAGCTGGACCAGAACCATTTTGAAGTTAAAGAACTAAGAAATACTTAACTGCCTTTACACTAAATCTTATGAAGTGCCAACACATTTTAAACAGCTGCTTTATCAGCCTATAAATCGGCTTTAACATTGAGTGACTATGAGTAAAGAGAAGGTTTTACTCCAGTTGCTTTGTCTACTGCAAGTTCTCCAAGAAAACAGAAGGAACTTGCCATCAATAGGCAAGCCTGAAAAAAACCCCAGGAAGTGACTAAGCATTGTCTCTGCTCAAGTGTTGATTTACCTATGTCTCCACCAAGGGTATCACACAACACCCAGGGGCATCTCATCCTCTAAAACCAATTTCAGAAGGTACAGGCTGGAGCATGCTTTCCTTTCCTTCAAGTCTTTCCTCACCCTGACAGATCACAGTAGAAGTGCTGGTGTACAGCTGCAATTCTGGGACCTACCCAAAGCATCTCACCGGGGAACTTGAGTTTCCTCTCTGAATTTAAGAGGCACAGCAACTCCCTTAAAGGGGATCACCTCCAGTCACACTTTTTATTGGTTAGCACTCCTGTGACTGAGTCCTCTTCTCTGTTTGGTTCTGAGAAACATGAAGTGGTAAGTCAGTATCCATGGGTGGTTTCTCAAGAACTTGATTTTACCCTTGGAATACTTTCCAAGATTCCAGACACCTATTACACATATCAATATTTTCAAGTATCTATAAAGCCTCATTCTGAACTGCTTGTTCCCACTCCTTTCCCTATAGTGCCATTTCCACTGGGTTTGCTGTGTGGAACAGTACTGTAAGAGCAGCCTAGAGAAATGACCTGGCTGTTCATACTGGCACACCACACGAAGGGTTTGTAATAAAATTCAGTGTGTGCTGGTACCTTTTTACCTTTGCTTTGAGGGTAGTCAACAGGGCAGATAGAATGAAGTGCTTCAACTAAAACTCTTCCCACCTCTAAAGCTATAGACTTAGAAACTGATGTTTCTGCTTTTCATTGCTTGCTTTAAACACCTTTCTATTAGAATTCAATTATACAATAAGTGCTGGAGTCACATTTAAGTAGAAGATATGTCCCAGAGCAGAGCCTGTATCTCACTTGCCTTTGCAGGGATCCAACAGAGATTAAGGCCAGAAACAGCGTCTATTTTATCCTGTAGCTGTAACAGAGACTCAAGAACATCAACAACAGTGTTTTTAAGTGCTTTATATTTATTATAAAGTATTAATAACTAAATGTATGGAAAATGATTCTCTGTACAAGAGAGTAACATAACAGCTTTTACAAGTTCTGCTATACAGTACATGAAATGCTGCAGATTTTTTCAGCCGCTTCAAACAGTATTTGCTATACAAGTCAAAAAGGGTAAACTTAGAAGTCTGTTTATAATACAGTGTGTTAGAAAGCACAAACAAGTAACATTCAAAATAAACAAGCTCCCAAAAATCAAAAGAAATCTTTAGATGGCATGTACACAGATTATAGTCAAGTTTCAATATACATGTTATTGTTCCCCACAAGATGCTCCACTTTACTGGATTCCTGGAACACAATGAGAATTGAAGGTGCAAGAAAAGCACCTCTCAAGCCATGTAAGAACTGGATGGGCAGAACAGCAATTTCCTGAAGTGTTCTCCACAGTCTTTGACTCTACTGTTATTACAGCCATATACTGTGGCAACACAAGAAGAGAGACAGGCCTCAATTACCAGTACTGTCAATGCCAATCCAGTTATCTGGGGAGCTGCTAGAGCAATTCAAGGCACTCTTCCCAGTGCTGCCAGCCCACAGAACCCCCTGTGCAGGACAGAGCATTTTAAGAGAACCAGGCTGGGCTAAAGCATGTTCTTGAACGACATGGAATGAACAGTTCAAAAACTCCTTCAGAACGTCCAGTTCAAAGCTCCTTCGTACTTCACTTCCCAGGCACACCAGCCTAAGAGAAACATTCATGTGTGTGTCACTAACACTTTAAAGCACACTGCTTCAATGTGTTTAGTTGCTTCTGGTTAAAGTGGTGTAAGGTATCAGCAGCTTTGAAGATAGTGTTCTTGGGGCATGGTGAACCTAAACTCACAGTAAGTTTTTAAGCCTACTTCACAGTTTAGCAGTTGTCTCCTTCGCTTTTCCTTCTCCTTAAGAGGCAGTGTCTGCAATCAGCTTTTACAGCTGTTCTGCTTACAACACAAACCAGAATGCCAACACCACCCAAAAATGTACCCACAGCAAGTTTGCTCTGATGCACGTGGTATTGACACTTAATTGTAAGCTTCTCCCATAATACAAAATAGCTTCTAGATTGAAAAGATTTAAAGATATTGCATGGTTGTATTTTACTTTTGCCTCTCAACCTCATTCCAACTATTTACGGAACTGTAAACAAGTAATTTTTATAGTCCTCAGTACTGTACACCTGCATTCCCAGGAACTGGAATTCAGTGACACCTTCATTAGAGATACAGTAGCCTAAGCACAGTGAAAGTTCTGTCCAGCTGCCCTCTTCATACAGTAACCAACAGGCCACTCCTCCCACATTCACACCTTCAGCTTTCTCTTCTGATCAAAGTAGGCGTCAAATCTGGATAATGCATATTCCTGGAGAAGTAAGGGACATTCATTCAGTACTCAAAACAGTAAACAGCTGTTTTCTTTTTTGGGATGAAGAAACATAATGAAGGTATTAACTGTGTTACTTTCCTAATCCATCATCTCAATGCACTAATTAGCTCTATTCAGAAGGATAATCTCTCCAGAGGTGTTCTGGCTTCTTAAAATTTCCTCCAGTTTTGTTTCAACTCTAATACAATTAGCTGGTGCCAAAATGTCAGAAAAAAGCAGGTACTAAAAAGGCCAGGACTTCACTGAAAAGGCTGGCTCCTGCAACACTTCCAGTAAGATATTCCATGTGCCTGCCAGTCCTGTCACTTTACAGTACACTGAGCACAGAGCAAGAGCCAGACTGATCAGTTTCTCAAGTACAAGCTGCTACCTGGCACAGATATTGGTGCACACTGAACATCCCCATGGGACAATGAGCACTTTGAGTACTCAGTTCGATATTCTCACTGCATGTTGGCCTCTCTTGCCTGGGATGTCTTGCTGCAGAATAATGCTGCAAGGTAGCCTGACACAAGGCTATACACTCTCTAAATAACCATGGGAACAATTTCTGAAGTTTTTATGATCTTAGGTGTTCTTTACATTCTTAAGGAAAGAGCACAAACTAGTAACAAACAGATTTTTAAAAGCTTTGCTCCATTTAGAAAATACTAGTTGCTGTGAGAGGCCATTCCATTGCCTTTTCAATAATGTACCACAGCTTATTTAGATTATTTGTTTTCAGTTGTGTAAAACTACAATTAAAAAACTTACCAGGTACCCGAACTCAATGGATGAGATCTTTGCTTGTATAATAGACCACAGACCCCAGAAGAAGTGTGATGCAAGGGCAAACCTGAAATTACAAGGCTATGTTATTGAAATAAATACCCAGCTAAGTCAATTTATTTCAATGTCCTCTTAGAACAGTATTCCCTTGTTTGGGTATGTCCACACCTTTTCTTCAACTATGATACTATAAAAATAATTCCCCATGGAGTAGTGTTCTGTTTCATCCACTATTAGTGTGTATCACATGTCATTGTTACAGTGGACAGACTGTTCTTTACCACATGTAAGTAGCTTTCAATCTCTCTTGGCCGAAGTTCCTCCACCCAGTGAGATGTATAAAGTATAGGTACCACGGTGGAAATCTGAAGATACAGTTGTACAAGGCAAGTTACCTGTTAACTTCTACCAACACTTCTTCTTCTAGTTTGGACTTCTCTTCATTGCTCAGATTTTCGAAGCCATCCTGGAATGCAGACAGGTAACTGGAAAGGAAATGAAGCTGGAAGGCAAGTAAACAACTGAGTTACAACTTTTTATCTCAAGATATATTTGTTTCTTTCAGACCTAGGCAGACCTCCTAATAAGCTGGCATTTATTTTTTTCCAAACATCAGTAGTGTTGGAGTTAGCTTTAAGATTAATGGTGCTTCTAACAATTGCTTGAAAGTCTGGTTTAAGAAAAGTTATAATAATAGGACAGGCAGCATATTGCTACTGCCAACTAATCTCATAGTTGCAGTCTACAGCCACTGGACTTTTTGTGGTGGATGGCTACACAGCACGTAGTAAATATTCTATCTGGAATAGCTATTAAGTTACTATGATTTTTAAAGCAAAAGTAGACAGGATTAGAGAAAGTATTACATTTAAGGAAGTCATGGAGGAAATACCTTGGGACACAGTAAGTCTAAAAGAGAATTGAAAAAGAGTGAAGATGTGAAGACTGTGGACATTGGCATTTAACTATGCCTTTTGTATCTACCTGTTGTTTCTTCGAAGGATATTTAAGAGCACTGGCTTTGAAGAAAGGGTACTTCTCATATGAGTAATCATACATCCATTCACAGAAGTGATTTCCAATGTCAAATCCTCTGAAAAAGAAATAAGAACAAAGTATCTCAATATTTACAAACTAGCAATCTGGGGGTTTTTTTAAGCAAACCCCAAATCAAGTTTAAAAGCAGAGGGCTACTTAGAATTTACTGCAGTTTTGCTGGAGGTAGAGAATTGATAACCAGAAAATAATTTTTTGCAGGTTATTACAAAACAGTTAGTAAAGAGGGGCAGTTAAGAATGAAAGCTACCAGCTACATGAAAATCCTAGACTTTGCTACCAAACTTTATACCAATGGAGACAGTAAAAATACTTGAGTATGCACTACATCTCAGCATGAAGTCAGACATCTCTAATATTGGCATTATTGCAGGCAAAGAGATCATATTCAAAGTTGTCAACATATTCCACTTTTACATTATTGGAATTCACTGTTTCATTATGTTCCAGCTATAGTGATGCTTAATCTCAGTGACTGCACACACTTAGATCATCCTTAAAAAGACTTAACTAGATAGCTGAGGAAAGAAAAATAAGCATGTTGCATAACCATGTAGTGAAAAACTTGCATTCTCATCTGCATAGATGAAAAAGTCATTAGAAAGGACAGAAGGAAAAAATACAAAAGCAAAGCTATCCTACATACACATGCACACAAAAATCTACCCTTCTCCTCAGCTTCCTACTACAAGAATTTTGACATGCAAGCAAGAAGCCATTTGTACATAAACAAGCCCTCTATTCTGAACAACCAAGCATCCCCAAAAACTTTGCCTCTCCTGTGTGCCTAAACTCAACAGCATCAGAACCAGAGCTGTTTCAATTGGTTATATTTGCTATCCACCACCAAAGCAGAACACAATTCACTAGCACAGACAATCAGTCAGTAGTGCAGCACTTGGCCTTCCTGCAGCAGGCAGAAAGGAACACACCCCCATGCTGAAGAGAAAATAAAGTGTTTACCGGTAATTATAGCTGCTGTATTCAAAGTCAATGAGCATCAGCTTTTGGTTTTCTGAACTCTCTCTGCCTTCCAGAAGTAAGATATTACCTAGAAATTAAGATAATACTGCATATTTAATAATGCAGGAAAATCAGAGGAAAAGCAATACTGTGTATCTCAAGGAACATTGTTCAGCTAATCCCAGTTATCCCTTGTATCTGCACACAAGAATTATAGGTGTGCTGCTTTTGGCAGGGGTAGTTAACTTCCTTCATAGTAGCTGGCACAGGGCTATGTTTGGATTTGTGGTGTTGATAACACAGGGATGTTTTTGTTACTGCTGAGCAGTGCTTCTGTAGAGTCAAGGTCTTTTCTGCTTCACACCCCAGCCCAAAAAGGAACTGAGGGTGCAGGCAGAGTTGTGAGGAGATACAGCTGAACAGCTGAGCAAAGGAATATTCCATACTATATGCTCACGATATAGAGTGGGAAGAAGGAGGAAGAGGGGATATTTGGAGTGATGGTGTTTGTCTTCCCAAGCCACCGTTGTGTGTGATAGGGCCCTGCTCTCCTGGGGATGGCTGAACCCCTGCCTGTCCATGGGTGGCAGTGAATTAATTCCTTTGTTTACTTTGCTTGTGTGAGCAGCTTTTGCTTTCCCTAATCAACAGCCTTTATCTCAGCCCACGAGTTCTCGCTTTTAACCTGTCCAATTCTCTTCCCAATCTCACTGGGTAGATTGAGTGGCTCTGTGGGGCTGAGTTCCAGCTGGATTTAGTTAAGCCACCACAACAGGAAAAGCCAAGTTGCACTGGCTGTTCACCAGCTCTCTGCAAGTTGAGATATATAGCTTTACCATGTAAAGCTGAAAGCAAGAAAGCTTTTTCTGTACAGGGAGAGGCAGATTTGATCTCCCAAGGATCCTCCAGTTTAGCCTAGAGCTGGCTCAGGTGGCCCTGTCAGCCTTAGCAGTCCTTGCTGCATTGTTTCTTTCCACAGCTTGAGATCTATAAATTTCACAGCATCTCATATCAGCATAGCACTATCACTGATCATACAACACTTGGGACAGAAATTGCTTTTCAGCTGCCTGAAAGTCAGTCTGATCACTCTGCTGTTCTAATATGTGGCACAAGCAGTACCTATACAGAAAATTTAGGTGGTTGCTTATGTGTCTTTCAATTCAGTCACTATAATTTCTTCTAAAAACATCAAGTCTGCCTCTGTCAAGTACCAGTTAGTAAATAAATGTAGAGCAATGTCAAGTTCTGCAGTAGTGTGACCCCTCTCTGCACATACATGTGTTCTCCATGCCATACTCTTGCACCAACAGAAAAAGCAGCACAGTATTTTACACATATCCCCCACACCCCTTGGAACTTTAGGCTCCCCAGCTTGCCTCAGCCCCATTATGCTCTGATTTCTCCAATAGTGCACCTTGCCACATCAGCAAGGAGACCTCAAATTCCACCACTACTGATACCTCAGGTTAGTGGCCTTTTCCCCTTGTGGTGCCTATCCTTGTGTGCCAATCCTCCAGGGCAGTTCCTGAGCCTTAGATGACAAAGCTGGGACCACTGACAACAGACCAGCCCTGCACACAGTCCCACTAGAGCATTCTCCCAACTTTACCCACTGTTCAGGTGACAGGGCACCAAACACACCTTCAGTCTTGCTTCTTCATCCTTTTCAGTAACTGGCTCTAGAAAATTGTTATTCCTTCCATGACTCTCAGAGAACACTAAAAAAGGGTGGATAAGGTTTTCCTAATGCTTCTTACCAGTACAAGATAAAAACTGCCACATAAAGCTACTCTACTCTCCATTTTCATCACTCACTGCAATTCTTCAGCATCTTTCTTTTAAAATGACTCAAGTGTACCCCACTCTGATCATGTATATTGCAGCAAAGCAAGGTATGGTCTAAACAGAAAACACATCAGTAACTGACCCATACTAACAGAGCATGAGAACACTCTTGGCTTAACCCAGTGATGACACCCGAGTTCTCTGAAAAAGCCTGAAAGGTTGCACAAGGCCATGCTTTGCTTTGGTACTGTAACACAGCAGAGTGCACAGGCTGCTGCTTCAGGGCAGAACCTCCACAACGTGGCTGCCTCTCAGGGAGCACACAAGTCACCGGAAAAGGCTCAACAGTACATCAGTGAGCAACACGGAAGTATTAGCAGCTTACCCTCTTGACAATCATTGTGGCAAAACACAACTGGTGAAGGAGTAGCTTCAAGCATAGCTCTAGAATAAAATAACAGAACATCTTTTAAGTAACAAATCACCAAGTTCAGTTCCACTTCCAGGTAATTTTGTAAGAATGCAAAACACTATTCCCTCCCAGCAGCAGCAGCCTATTTTCTTAATTAGGAACAAAACATCAACACAATGAAGTTTGACTGCGTGATCAGTATGTCAGATCAGCAATTTCATCATAGAATTTTGTATTTATATGAGACTCAGGTTGGTCACAGAACCAAAAACAATCCCCAGCTAAGTAAAATGAATATAAAGTGCTATACTATATAACATGTCTGAACAAGTATACAAAAATCCATCCAGAAACCACGGAGATTAGAAGATAGTGGTAGACAAAATAAGTCTACCTTAGATTTTTCATTTCCTGGGGGAGATTGTAACTGAGAAGTTTGTTCAGTTTTCTGGTTTGGCATTCTCTGGTAAATTTAATTCTCAGCACTTGATTTAGATACCTGTTAAAAAAGAGACAATAATACAGAATTTATAACAATGAATATATTATTCTTCCCATACTATGATACCATTTAAACTAAAATTGAAGGAGTTTGAAAGAGTTACTGAAGAAAACATTACTGTTCTTCAAGTTAACTGAAGTCCTTCATGTGATAGTTTCTGGGTACAGTTTGTGTTCTCAGGCATTCAGGAAGAAAGATCTGCTTATCAAAATTACAACTGATCACCTTTTTTCCCCTCCATAAAGTATGGCAAACTTACTTTTCCATTGTTCCAAAAAGCCACTTGGGTTCCTTATTAAATGGCATTTTCATGCCATGAAATCTGGCCATCTTCTCAGCTATTTCAGCAGATATGTCAGGTAAGCTTAGTTCTTCAGTGCTCAGTTTCCTGCTCTGTAATAAAATAGAGTATTCTTAAAATACAGTTAATTGATGAGTTACAGGACTGGGATTAACTATAAACACTAGCATTAGGCTCTATGCAGTACAGTATGAAATACTAGCCTAACACTCAAGCAATACTCTTTTTTGCTCACAGATGAACTTACAAAGTTGCTGCCTTTGGAAAAGCTGTTAGCCAGCCCTACTTACAACTTCATCAATTCACTTCTAGATTCAAGACCTGGGGAGTATCACATCTCACACTAAGAATATCTTCAAAGCAGATCAAATATAAATATTTAAGAACATCAGAAGCATCTGCTCTTGTTGCTGTTAAAGGGAAGTGTTACTCTGCAGCTTCCCCATGCTATGTTTGGTATCTAACAGGCTTTTTATCTTCATTTATTAGCCTCTGCTAGAGTTGAAGAGATTTTAGATATCTCCCCCTGGCAAGAGCTACAGTGGGGCTCTCCAACACCCACTCTAACTGTATCAAATTACAGCCAGCTATGACTACAGGCAGCCAAGTATTTTATTCCCACATCCCTGCTTTTCTGGGCAGTCCAGAGACTTTCCTGTGATGATCAATTAAGGCAGCTTCCAGCAGCCCACGAACTAACGATGAGCAGGACTTACGGGAATGAATTCCTCCAGTCGCCCCTGTGGGAAGATTCCGTACAGCTTGGGGCCAAGCGCTCTCTCTGCAAGGATGGCAAACATAACACTTTCCAGAACCATGGCTTCTGCCCCCTACCAAAAGAATTAAAGTATTAGTTGGTGTTTGCATGGAAATTAACTTGGGTGTGCACAGTAGCTAAACTGTTACCAAGTGAGAAATTTTAGGGTTAGCTTTGAAAAGACTTGACATTTTACTCAAAGTTTCTTGACTAATAACTTTTAGTCAACACGGGAGCAATACAATATTTTGCTTTCAAATTTAAAGCTGGAGAGGAAAATCTGTATTACTACAACTACTGTTGGTGGGCCAGGTCAAAGGAAAACTCCAAAAACCAAAACACCCTCTTCTCTCTAACCTGTGGGAAGTTCTGCAAATTCATTTCCTGGAGGAGTTCATCCCACTGAAACACAACACAGGACCAACAGATATTATCCTCTGTCAGCTATGTTAATGCTCTTCAGAACACTGCCTCTCGAAAGGACATTTTAGCTACACAAATGAATGAACAAACAATAGTAAAGTTTTTTTTATTTGAATAAAACTTTTCATTTAGAAGCATGACTTATGTTTTCCTCCCATTAAGCACATTTTAAGTATTCCCTTTTTCATTTTTTAAAGTCAGGAAGTAATTTAAGCTCCTGCTAAGGAACATGTGTGTGTGAATAAATGTTCTTCCCTTTCCACCACTAAACACACCTCAAGTTTCAATAACTTTTCTTTAAGGTTGTCTTACATCAATAGGCTTGGCTCATAACAAGACAAGCAGACAGATTTTTAATACAAATGCTTAAAAATTAATAGAAATATGAAATATTAAGTCTCAAAAACACAGTTAAAAATCACTGAAGTGTAGCTTTTTGGATGGGTAAGATTATCTGTAAGTAAGAACAGAGGTCACATTATAAATCTATACTTCTAGCAATTATGTTCACCAGAATCCAGCTCCTCAAATCCTAAAGATTTGCCAAGCCTCTCCCTACTTTTGAGCAGCTCATCTCAACGTCAGACCCACAACACCCTAAAGCATAAGAATGAAGAGCACAACATTAAGAAAGCTCTCAGGTATTTCTGACCACAGATCCTTTTGCATTATTGCAGTCAAGACAGCATCAGACAGTATATAACTCTATACAAGTTCCACTCTTGACTACAGTACGGGCAGCACTGTTGATAAATTATTTTTATTATTGTCCTACACCTTATTATTCCGAGATCTTCAATAAATTCTAGTGTTTCATGTTAAGTGTAGTAAAGACCCCTGAAGCACTGGGACTTTAGGACAACTCGCATATGAATGTATTGCATCTGTGTTCTCCACCATTTTTTCATCCCAGTTCCTCAAAGCACCAAATGCTTCATCCACTAACACACCAAAAATATGTTTTTAATCAGTTCACATGCCTCACCATCACAGGTCTGAATTTCTTCCATTCAGTTCTAAAACCTAATGCCAGGCATCAAAAAGGAAATTAGTTGCAAGCTACTGAATGCCCACTATTATTTACCAACACTGACTTTGCACCTGGTACAACACCAGGCATTTTTAAGTGTATTCCCATTAAAGGTGTCAGTGCCTTGTTTCCATATCTTACTGAAAAGCAGCTCACTATTCTTAGATAACCAGAAGTACCAAAAAACCCTGTTATTCATGAAGACATCTCTTCATGCAGGAGAAGTGCAAGAACTAGAAAAACTTCCTTTACTGAAACCAAATGGTTATTTGAGCACAAGTCCAATGAGAGTTTTGGAGTAACACCATCCATGTAATCTCAGGTACAAAGGCTTCTCCTTCATAATACCCAAGTCTCCACTCCATACACTACTGTCAAACACAGGAGAGGTTTGGAAATAAACTACTAAAGGACATTAAAAAAATTCTGTAACATAGTTCATATGGATGTGGAACAAATCTAGGTATCTGATTTTCAGATTTATGTTCACCTGATGACTGCAAAGGAAGAAGCACTGTAACCAAGGAATTGATGTATCTCAGTGCCTTCAAACACTTTGCAATATGCTCATGCTGCCAAGACAACAACCTGTTATTTTAAGATCTAAAGCTCTCCTTCATCCATAAGCACTTGGATTTAGATTTCTGGAGAATATTGGATGACTCATGTTTTTAAATGAATACTTGAAGACCAATGTTTTGTTTCAAACCTAACAATTATACACCCTTTTACAAGACTTTCCCAGGATGCAACTCCCATACAGGCAAGAAGAGATCAGAAGCCTTTCTACACTTGGAACTGAAGCTTCTGCCTTTCTCCTGCCCTAACAAAAAAATCACTATAAAACACATGAAGAAGTCATATTCCAAGGAAGATTACTGCAAATTATAGCAAAACCAAAGTAAAACAAATAAATTCCTGTTAAAAGGCCTTATGAGCTGACAAGACTATCCAATGTTTAGACAATTGTCACACACCAGGCAGCTCAGAAGCTACAATGCTTTTGCTAGTGAACCCAGAGAATTTTATTCTCTAAAGGATATCATCTCCTCTCATAACCTAGACGCAAGCAAATTAACAAATCCATCCTAACAGTAACTCTTGAGAACACTGATTCAACAGTGAAGTTCCAGTACTATGAGATTAATAGCAGAAAACAACCTATCAGCAGAGAATCAGTATTTTCAAGCAACAAATACCACAAATGAAGTTCTGAAGTTCAAAACCTTGTTTCCTATACTGCGAAACTTCTGTGACCTTCTGTCACCAGGGTGGCGCCCACTGAACTTTCATTTTCTTTTACAACTTTAGCTTTTTTTTTTAACAGGATTGTGATTGAGGAGAAATCAAGCCATCTCCATTTTTCATCTTTGAAAAAAACTGAGGTATCAAACCAGTATATTTTTCTGTTCAATCTGTTCAATTCTGTTCACCTGACTGAAGCTGTTCCAGTAAGCTAAACAAAGTTCAACAAAACTTCAAAAGCAATCATTCAACAACAAAAAACTTAAAACAGTTTCAACTCACTAGGAAAAAAAAAAAACCCAAAACCAAACAAATGCTTGAAAATGTTTCAGATGGCATTCCCAGAAGGCAAAAATTACAAGGAGAGAAAAGGAGCACTAATCAATTGAATAAAATGTACTGTACTTTTCCCTAGTCACTGCCAAAATCATTACAGAGCTGAAAACAGAGTACACAACAACCAAGGCATCTGGCTAGCATGCTGCAATGTTATCCCTTACTGAAAAAATAATGCCACAGTAGAAATCTAAATCACTGAATCCCATTCAGATGACTTTATGAAAAGTTATACTCAGCTAAACATTATGCTGCAGGAGAAGAAATTATTCCAAATGCAAGAACTTTAAAGTTTGCAGAGCAGAGATGACCCAAGCAAAGTGCTAATCAGGAGCACTTCATGTTCAAGAGCAAGTTCTCTCCATCTCCATGTACTTTCCTCAGAGGAGTTCATCAATGTATTAAAAAATTAGGGATTAGGTAAACAGAACTGATGTTCATCTACTTAAGAAGAGTCTAATACTAGAAACTGCAGTACTGATACCAATATTCAAAATGGTAAGAAACCATTTAGGGTAGAATTGGGAGGCTGTTTCTTCATAATGTGGGATGCTTGAATCTTTCCAAACTATGTCCAGACATTCACATAATGTTGCTTCTGTGAGCAAATAAATTTATTTTCATTACTTTTTACATTTTCTAGACACAGTCCAGGTGGAATAACTACTGGTTTAAAACAAGCAGGATTCACCACATTTCCCTATAATCTATAACATTCTGTGAAACAAGCAAATTTAATTACTCACTTGCAAGTCATTTTCCTTCTGAGACTGTACAGACTCTCCCTTATTACAGGACCTCTATGAATGAGAAAAAGCAAACACAATGAGAAGATGAAATTCAAAGTTATTAACCTGCAACCACCAGAACAAAGGGAGTAGAAGTACCAGCTACAGTTAACTAAAAGTCTCAACACTGTCTTGGATCTGTGACAGCTACAGCACTAGTATCCATCTGACCTCTGACCACCACACTTTCAACAATTCCAAAATCTTTCAAAAGGATGTGCCACTGAGACCAAACCACTCATGTAAATACCTGATTTTCACTTATATTTTTATTGTTTGCCTGTCTTTCAAAACAAGATTTGAATGCACCATAAGCTCAGAGGAACGTTTTTAATTAAAAGAAAATTAAGTCCCTCTGCAGGACATCTGGGATGAGATTCTTCCAGCCAAAGCACTTGAGACGCATTACAGAGATTACATAAAAGCCTTAGAAGGACTGTTGGAAGAGGCATGTTATGAAGGTCACAAAGCACTGCTTTTGCTTATTACCTTTTTTTCCAAATTTCTTGTGGCCAGAATTTCCTTATTTAGAGTGTGCTCTCTTGGCTATATGTCCAATGTACCACTGGCTGTGCAAATCCAAGATTTTTCTTAGAATGAATTGCCCATGTAAGCTAAAGGTGCCTCAGTAGGAACCACAATATATTAGCAAAACTTTATCAAGTTCCATGCACAATGTATTGTGCTAGGGTTGTTAAGAGTCATTTTAAAGCAGTTTCAGAATATTAAACCATACCCTCAGCAACTGAACCCTCAATGGCACATGCTTTTAATAGAGCTCCACATTTAAAAATTCAAGATGTATTAAAAACCTTGTCCTTTAAAGGGCTTGAAGGTAAGAAGAGAAAGCAAATATCTGCTTAGAATTAGTGACAGTTTGTGGCTGCTATTTATGTTGCAATTCCACCATTGACTGTTTAAACCAGACTAGCTTTAGAGGCCCATAAAGGCAGCCTGCATCTCCACCTTCCGAACGCAAACATTGCATTCACAGACCCATGTGCACACCTTCCTGTTCCAAAGCTCTAACATGTCCATAACAAGGGTGGAAATATGAACTTAATGGAATACAGTTAAGCAACACCAGCTGCCTTAAGTACAATACAAGAAGCTAATGATTTACACAGCTCTGCAGTTACAGTATTTCAGAAGCTATAGAAGAAGGATAGTTAACAACAATCGATGGTCTTTCAGCAAGTACTTCCCATAACACTACTATATAAGTTTAAAACAAGACAATATGGAAACTACTATTACTTTATATTACTTTCAAGGAAAATTAATAAGAGTCCAAACATATTCACTACAGCTAAATGTGTAACTACTCAATAGCATTAAAATCATTTACGGAGGGCTTCTCTGAACAAGCATGTTCTACATCAATACCACTCAGATTTTTCTTGAACAGTCAGAAAGTTACTCACCATCCAGGAGTCTTTCCTGATAAATGGTGCTCTCAGAATGGTTCAGTTCAATCAGAAGGTAAGCACATTAGAGTTTTCCCTAGAACCTGAACTGGCATCTGCTTTCCAGAGGTCATACTGTATAAAAAGCTAGCCAGTTCCAAGAGTCCACCTCGAATTAGTGTTGGTGACAGCCTAATGGCAGCTACTGTGCCATTAGAAAGGGACAGTTAGGGCTTTACAGAAGAGTCATCACAAGGAGACTTCTGCAGCATCCCTTCCCTCTTTTCTGTTCCCTCAGCACGAAGCATTAGTTTCCAGAAGAAAATGAATACAAATATGTAAATAACTTGCAAATATGAATGGGAGCTTGGAGAGGATCAGTCTTCACAAGTGGCCATGTACTCAGCCTAGGATTAGGAAATTCTTCACTAGACATGGGCAAGGAGAACAAAGTAAGCAGGATGCAATATTATGTACCAGAAGTTTAAGAGTTTAACATTAAAGAAGTGGAATTTGATTATTTCCTGATTCCACAGTCACCTCTGAGAACGGTGGTCCAACAATAAGGCATCTCATATAATTTGATCAACCTATTTAGCTCACTTGTTTTTGGCTAAATGAATCAATTTCAGTTTTTCCAGAACTCTAATAGCCCACTCCAACTAACGTCCAATTCTCGGAGCTATTCACATCAACAGAAATGAGGCAATTTTAATTACCTGAAAAGAAGTATAACTGAGTAACTGCTAGAGCCTTTTAATCACTCTCCTTACATGGAAACTAACTAGAAATGGACATGTGTTCTACAGCTTCAAGATTTCTTCCATGTTTGTTCAGAAGTTCTTCTATTGTGGGAAGATTCATTCTCAAAGCCCTGAGAATGTTCACTGCAGTTTTGGTAAGGGAGGACAACTATATTCAATAGAAGTTGTTTAGAGTCTAATTTGTGATCATGTAAATTGATTTTAATGCAGGATACAGGATAAATGGGAAACAGTACACATTGATCTGTGCTCAGATGACCAGACAGTGATTATACATCTGGCAATTTGACACAGAAAATTGAGTTCAACATTTTCTTCCTAATGCCCCCAATTTATTTCTTTTTCAGCTGAAAGATGAAGTCTCTTATCAAAAAATCCAAATGATGCTTGGCTAGAGAATTCTGTACAGAGAAGGAACGTCTCTTTTTTTTTTTTATAAGTAACTTTGAGCTCTGCTCACAAATTTAAATATAATTCAGTTTTTCTGAGCTTACTCAGCTTTAGTTTTCAATACTTCAAAATACTGCAAAACCTTGAATGAGATAAATCCCTAGGAATTCAAATCTTAAGTCACAACATTATAAGGAATTGCCTCAGAGCTCAGAGGTGACCTGTGCAGGGGAAACTCTTCTAGAAGCTGTTGGCACACATCAGCTTGAACTTGAGTGTATGGAACAAAACCAGCTTTGGATTCAGTAATAACAATTCCTGCTTCTAAGGATCTGCCATTGATCTCTTATCCCTATCAGACCTGAAGGAACTGATACTGATTTGATGAAGTCCTAAAAATGTAGCATGTGAAGAACTCCCAAATCAAGCTCTACAAAAGCCACAAATCCAATCCTCTACATTTCAAGTCACCATTCTGTTATGAGGGAGCAGAGAAAAGGAAGGGACAGTTTTCTCATATTCTGTTATTGCTGTAAACATTCAGATGCACAGACAGTAGCTGGTGCTACTTAAGGCTTACTTTTAAACAATGAAATCCAGTACTAAAGAAAATGAAAGCTGTAGAGAATGCTCCACTTCAGAGATCTCATACTATACCGTGAATCGTGTCTGTCACCTGGAAACCAGAGTGCTCTAGGCACGATCGCATGGGCAAGCCTGCAGCAGAGAACACATGCATATACAACTAAAGTGGTACATTACCCCCAGAACACCCTTAATGCCACCCAACACAAATATATCCCCGTAAGAGGTGCTTGGTTTCTTTCAAGCCTTCTGCCAGTGCCAGGGATTTGTAGTTACTCCATGCTACAGACAGACATGGACACCAACAACCACAGAAGACGTTGATAATTACAGTTACACAGCAGTCTGCATTTTATTTAGTTACACAAAATAAAAGGCAGCAAGGCAGGTATGGAAAAAGATGTACCACAGAACTGTGGCAACCGTTTATACTCATTTTGCATCTGCTCACATAGAAATTGAGAGACCAGAAAGGAACATTAGGTATACTGGTTTGTTTTTCCTCATTTGTATACAAGATTTTGTTTTGGCTGTTGTAAAGTAACAGAGTCCCAGTGAGTCAGAGTTCAAAGTTCTTTTGACACTTGTAAAAGAATGGGGATCAATCCCTGAGTTACCTTTTGATGGGTGAACTTAAATTTCACCTTAATTTGAGCTTATTTTTTGTTAATGCCACCTTATGTTGAAATCCTATTAGCATTTTCAAGATGCTATTTCGAATTTAAGTAGAAACATTATAGCGGTATGAATATAAAATCCAATTATAAAGTCTGGACATTAAATGGCATATTGTTGGATAACCTTTTGTTTCAGCTGTTAACACTAATACAACCAACAGTTAGAGACATTTAGTCACAAGTTTTACTTTCAATGCTCCCCTTTAAATTTAGCAATAAGCTGGAGCAAGAATAAGTGAAGCAGAGTAAGACGTTTCCCTTTTTTCAGTGTAGGACATATCTGCATTGTGCCTCAAACATTGAAGTTTTAATGTGGTTAGTACTTTAACCTGTCACAAGTACAATACTTGTCTTAAAAAAAAAAGTTCTGCTCAAGGATATACTCAAGAGAAGTCCTTGATTTATAAACATCCATGCCAGTGCGACCATTCATAATAATGGCCGAGCCAGCACAGTTCATCTCCACCCAGCTCCCCCCAAAACAGTCATGCACACAAAAAATTGGCTTAAACATATCAGCTATGACAGAGGAAGGCATAAAGCCTTCCCTGTGTGGCAGCTTTAGCCAGCTGGCATGGTTTGTATTGGATGAGTTTCATGTACTGACATTTGTGTCTTCCAAGAGTCATAATAAGCAAACTGGAGCTATTTTCAAACTGCAAAAAAGGTTCCTTTAAAAGGTGGCTCAAAGAATTATGGTGCCAGTATCATTCATTTTCAAGTTAGTAATCAGGGATCCATTTTTCACTCGTATTCAAAATTTTAACTTAAACTTGTCTTCTGTATGTACAACAATTTGGTGCAGGTTGCTATAGATACACAGTATTTACAGTAAAGGGATAAAGAACTGATATCACTGGTTTGTGCTCCAATTTCAACAGAAGGTAAAATGGACAAGAGTTAAAACATGCTACAAAGGTTCAAACAAACAAGTGGTAACTACTAATACCCAGTGGCAGTTACAGTTAAGTCACTGAAAATTAAGTTGTGATTTTAGCATAATGTCTCAAAACTCAACTTACTTAAGCAGTGTTCCTTAATTTCTACAGGGTTTTTAACTTAAACAAATCTACTAAAAATGTCAAATTACTCCCACTTAACACACTTGTCATAACATTCTGCTTATGCCACCCAGAAGCTGATAGGAATCCTACGTAAAGTTTTCAAAATACCCAATAAAACAGTTTGCTTATATTTTAACTTGCATTTAAGGTAAAGGAGCTGGAAGAGACAAATGTTTGTTGACAAAAATTGTGAACCTCAATGCAATCAAAGTTTTACCTTGGGACCTTCTCTGCTTACTTAACCATTAGTGAACTGCACCAACAAGAGCAGTCATTTCACTGCCACTATGGAAATAAAGGAAGTTAGACATCTCAAAAGATCCTTCAACACCAAGAGCAGAAAGGTTAGAAAGTTATGAACACACTTTCAATTTTCAAACCAAATTAGTTCTGATTTTAGAGCCCAAAAATTTATTTTGATTTCTTCAGTGGATAGGGGCAGAGAAGAAGCAATTTAAAAAATACCCTGAGGGAAGAAGAGGGCGGCCAAATTCTAGAGCCTACTTTATTTTTCCTTTGAAAAATAAGGGAAAGGCCATATTTCTTTACAGCTCTTGGGAAACAGAAGCTACCACTACAATAGTTTTACAGCCCATGTTCCTACTCAAGCTTTCTACACATTAACTCAGCATTACATTGAGACTATTAAATAATTCTTAAAAAGAACCCCAACTTAGGATCAGTCCTAGGAGAATTTTTAAAACGAAGTTTCACACCACCTTTTTTTTTTCACTGTGCTTTTACTTTCCCTTTAAAACTAAAGACTATTTAAGCTTGAATTACTGAACTTCTACACACTTTCCTTGTTTAAGAGCTTAACTTTCCCAACACACATATGGTGCTGTAGCCAAGCAACTCATGCTATTCCAAACCACTGGAATATTTTACATATTTCTGGTGAAGTTTGTTACCACGGGAAAGTTAACAATTCACATAATATAATAAAGGAACACTTCAAGGTCAGTAAAGCAACAGTATCTAATGAGACTTTCAATAGTAAGCTTGATCAAGACAGCAGAAGCAGGAAGAATGGGCTGAAATTTCAGGAACAGAAAATCTTCTGCAGATATTGGATCAGTTGTTCAAAGCAAGTGACTGAGTACTGGAAAATATAAAATTAATGGATAATAAAACCAGACCCTCTAAGTCAAATAGAAACAATTGCCAACATACAGATGTAATGTTATGAAACTGCAATTTTTCATAAGGTTAAACACGTTATGATTGCTTATTTACAATATAATCAAATGCGTAGCAGAGATGGATAAGAGCAGATCTGCTGTACGGTCCTAGAGTAACAGCGTGTCAGCTTTAGAAGAGACCACATTTACAAAACAGTCTTGCTTTTAAATGTTACTATTTGAAACAGATTTGCCAATCACTTCACTTAAGGTGTGACAAATTTCAATACTCTTTACATTTTCCTAACCAAATAGAAGTATCATTAAAAGAGTTCAACAACACATCTGGTTAAGCTTCTATGCCAGCTGCAAGGCATTTCACGCATTCAGGAAAGCATGTTTTGGAATGAGATGACTGTACAGTATTGATGTTCATGCTTCATTCTTATTCTAAAACTATAGATCAAATTTTCTAGCAGCACAATTACCCACAATATTTAATAAAATACTTGAGCAGTGTACAAGCTTGGCAAGGCCTTCAACTAATCTCCAAGATTCATAAGTGCTACAAGATTAAAATTAAGCAGTTTAGTCTCTTGCAATCTAGCTAGTTATGTCAAAGTCCTACATTCTGTACAGAAGCAAAGTTTTCTGAAACACCACAGTCCAAACTTAAGACCATAAACAAAACATTAGTGCCCAAACAATCAGCCAATGAGCCTTCAGCTAATTCACGCCAGTCGGGATCTGTGCAGAAAGGAATGTAAGTTCTAGACAATAACAAACCATAAAGAAAACTGCTTTCAGCTTGCCATCTACCCCCAGCACAGAAACATTCCCTAAAGGATAAAGCTGCATAGTGTCACAAATGAAGATCTCCAAACATATTACAGTGAAGCTACAGAAACCCGCCCACTCCCAAAGCACCGTCTGTACTCACCATCTGCAGGATCGCACCGTACAAACGCAGGAGAACTGTCCGTGGTTCATCTGCAACTGTCTCAATGGTATCAGGTAGTGAGCATTGAAACAACATGTTGCTGAGGCCACCTCTGGAGACAGAAATACATTGATGAGCTAACTTGGATAAGCACGCGTTTTGTTTTCAACAGATTAGAGGTGCACTAAATATCCTTCTGGTGTGATTAATTGGTCTACCCTAACAAGAAAGTTTTCCAACGGTACCAATAACTCATAACACACAAGGCTTCAATAAAACAATGGCAGCTTCATGCTTCTTAATGCACAGTTCACCACTCAGAGCTATTGACCCAAATTACAGCTCAAGCTATTAACAAATAGATGTAAAATGCAACAAACAACTATGTTGATCTAAGTAAATTATTTTCAGTGATGCTGGAGTCTTGTCAGATATACTTGGCTGCACAAGCAAAACAATGGCAGAGTAAGTTTAAAACCATGCAGTGAATATAAAAGTCTGTTTGAATTAAGAGCTGCTATCACTGAGATTGGCAGCTACAAAATTCAGCTATAAAGATTTAACCTAAATACCTGTGCTACAGCATTGCTGATGAAAGTCTTACTTCTGCTGGCTTTCTTAGGGACGCATTTTTAATTTTGAAATTTACAATTAGAACTGCTTTTATTTGAAATAAGTTGTTAATTTATTTGTCAAAGCCAGAATCGTACTCAGTTTCTCTGATCCACTATCTATTTAGATTGATAAAGCTGAGGACAACAAATGCTGTCACTTTTTCCTGTGTTTTTCCTTCCAAATACTGTTGTTAAACAGTAATTACACAAAAAACCAGCACGCTTTGTCCATCATGTGAATGACTGAAGCGTAGATTTCCCTAGTTTGTGTCTATCTTGATGAGATTCTAAGTTTCCTGATGTTCTAAGTTTCTTATAGCTCTTAAGAAGACCCATCTACTCAACCCACATTTTCAATGCACTGCCTTTCTGCATTCTTTTCATTATCATTATGTTCATGAATTAATTTTTTTAATTTTCCTTCTGCAAGTGATTTTCCCTATAACATAAAATACATTGCAGTGACCTTGGATTACAAGAATCCACAGCAGATCCAAACTGTAGTGGCTAAAATGCAGTTCTCAGTCCTAACCTGACATTCCTTTCAATGTTTTTCCAAATATTCTTCTGGGCTCTCTTTCAACACAGTGGGGAAGCAGAAAAGACTTTCTGGAAAAAAAGGCTACCAAGAAGGAGACAGGGGCTGGCCTACATTTCCAAAGTCAACAACTGAGAAGAAAAAAAGAAATCTCAACAAAACAGGGTAAAACAGCAGCTGCACAATATGCTTAAGAAAGGAGACAGAAAAGAACCAGGTGGCTTGGCAGGCATCCAAAAAAGGAAGTTTAGAGACAAGATATGAAGTAACTTTGAACCATGAAGGTGAACAGGTTGGAAAAAAACCCAAGAGAAAGATGGAAATGATATCAAAGGAAGAGCAGAGCCAGCTATTCAAAGGCAATCCAAACACTGCTTAGTTATACTAACTACAGTTCTGGCTTTATCTGAATTGTGCTAGACAGACTTTTGGGAAAAAAACATTTGCCATTTTTCTAAGCCCCCGACGAAATCTTTGGTGAAAATATCAATAATTAAATAGAAGAACTAAGCACACTGAAAAATACCTTACAAGAAATACTAGACTAAAGCTCAAGAATCTGTATAGTTACATAACTTAAACAAATGCTCAGCCTGCACAGTGAGCAAAAGCCCAGAAATTCTTCTTTTTTTATACCGGACAAGCCAAAGTGGAGTGTCTTAGTGATTGCTGAACTCCATTGAACAGAAGTTTCACTATAGTTTAAATTCACTACAGCATTTAAGACTTCAAAAGTTACCTGGAAAAGTTATCAAGGAAATCCATACAGGAGCATAATAAAAGGCACTGTTCTTCTGAAAGGTCAGTAGACTTGGCAGCTTGTTTAAAGGTCAAAAGGGCACATCCCACTCATACAGATCAAGCTACCAGTAATTTAACTGACAGCTGTTAAAGAATAGGATTTTGCAATACTAATGGACACATTGGAGAATGCACACTGACTGAAACCAGAATCAGCAAACCAATATGATGCATCTTGCAGAGATGAAAGTGGTGAGAAGACTTTCACCAAAAACAAATCCCAACTACCAATCAGTAGGGCTTTATACATTCCTAAGTTTCAGCTCATCTTTCCTTCTGCCAAATTTGGAAACCACCAAGCCATTTTGAAGTGGTGTCTCACATGAGAGGTTTCCAAGAAATGCAAAGATAACTGTGCTAAAATGTAAGACTTTAGAGAGTAAGTACCAAAGTCAGCAGTACACACTAATACAGATGAAAACTTAATTAAGTGACTCAAACTAGATGTAGCAGACTAGTCAACTGTTTAGGAACTGTATTGGTTTTGTAAAAATTTTCTCCCTTTATTAACTCCTTATGATCATGTCAAGTGAGGAGAAACAATCTAGAAAAGCAAATACCACCTGCACAGGGTCTCAGTGAGTTGCTCATTTTTTAATAAGGCTTTTAAAATAAATTTAGAAATGAGCAGGATGTGTTTTAATCATACTTTTATACACCAGAGCTTTGTCAACTGTGTATGCTCCCCTAGGTACCTAGGCTAAATATATGCAGGTTTTGTGTAGGGACAAAAGTAGAAATATTGGGAAAGCAATCTGACAACAGTATCCTTTGAAACTGTCCCTGACTGTATGTTTGATCAGGTAGAATGATCAGTCTGGAGGATGTGAGACAAGCGGTGCGTAAAGGGGAAACTCTGAACTAACATGGGTTTAGTTAAAGCAAAACAAAGATGCTATTTAATTCTGTAAAGAAGGCAAAGATCTCCAACACATTACATCATATGGCTCACAGAACGTCCCCAATTTACATATTTCTGCTGCCAGCGTGCTGAGTCACAAGCACTCGTTACTGTGCGCTGTAGAAGATGACTCACATCACCGGTACAGCGCGTTTACCTGATGACTTCTCAGCGCGGAGCAGCCAGGGCCAGCCCAGCAGGGCCCTTTTCCCCGGCAGGGAGCTCGGGGCGCGGTGCAGCGGTTTCTGCCGGCTCCATCCCTCTCCCGGCCGGGCGCGGGGCCCCTCCCCCGGCGCGGGGCCGAGTCGGGGCCGTCGCGATGCAGCCGCCGCCGCCCCCCCGCACCACCACCCGCTCAGGGCCCCCGGCACCGCCCCCGCCGCCCACTAAACCGAATTCGGGAGGGATTTAAAAGCATAAAATGAAATTGAAGACGGAGCCCCTCGCCTCCCCCGCCGGGATCGGCTCGGACCCGCGGCGCGCCCCCGTCCCCGCCCCCTGGCTGGGCCACCTCCCCCTCCGCGCTGACCTGATGGGGCTGATGCGCAGCTGCTCCTCCCGCAGCCCCCGCCAGGCCCCCGGCAGGAACTCTTTACACCACAGATACGCCCGGCGCCGCGTCCGGGGGTCGAGCGGTGGCGACTCCTCCTCGAGCGGCGTGGGCAGCGCCGGGGGCAGGGTCGCGACGCCACCGCTTCTGCCCGCCACGGTGGGGTCCTTCCCCTCGGGGTCGGGGTGAGCCAGCGGTGAGGGCGGCTGCCCGGCCGCGGCGGACCCGCGGCCAAGGAGGAGCCCGAGCGGGGACGGGTCGGCGTCGCCGTTGCAGAACTTGGTTTTCATGGCGCGGTGCGGGGGGGGCGCGGTTGCCGTTGGGGCGGCGGGCGGGGGCGACAGCTCGCGTGCGTCCCTCCGCCGTCAGCGCCGGCGGCGAGTGAGCCCCGCGCTCGCCCCCGGCCGCCCTTTTATACGGCGTCTCGGCACGCGGGCCCGCTCGCGCCTCACGCTTCACGCCCGTTTGCCTGTGATTGGCTGGAGGCGGCTCTCGGTTCCGCCCTTGGAGCGGGGGTGGGTAGGGAAAGGGAGGAGAGGGCGCGCGCACCCGGCTCGCGGCCCCTCCAGTCGTCTGTGATTGGTGCGCGCGCGTGAGGGGAGCACGAGGCGCTCGCCCGCGGGGCGGGGGCTGAGCCGGAGGGGAGCGCTGAGGGAAGGTGAGAGGGAGGGAGAGAGGGAGGGAACGAAAAACAGCAGGGAAGGAGGAAGGGAAAGAGGGGACACCTCGCGGTGCGCTGTGCCGTGGAGCTGCCAGTGCTGGGTCCGCGGTGATGCACTGCTGGATGGAGCCGGCACCCCCTCAGGCAGGGCTGAGCAACGCGCCGGTATTCACTCCGTGAAGTGACACCGAAATATGTGGGAAATCTTCGCACGGTGCGATGTGGGTTGCGGCAACCAACAAGAAGCTTATTTAAAGTCCTCTCTTTACTGAAAGTGACCGAGTTACTTAGTTACCGTGTGAGGGCCGGCTCACGCCCGCACGGTAAACTCTTTTCTCGTGGTTCGGGAGGGGATCGTGTCTGAACAGAAGGGTAATGTTACGGGAGCAAGAATAATGTCTACACACAGTGCTTTCGAGCTGAGTTTCTTATAGTTTTGGCATTGGAAATACGTTTTCCTGCTCCGGGTAAGGCCAGTACCTGCCTTACGGTCATTCCCCCGCAGCACCCGAGGGTGGGAGCGGTGATGTCACAACCCGCTGGAGGAGTCGCGGCTTTCCCGCCCCTCCAGCGGGGTGACTGGGATTGTCGCTAATATCTTATATCACCTCGTCATAAATGAGCAGTAAAGCAATAAATCCCTTCAAGCCTTGAACTACCTCTGCACTTCCCTGATTTTTTTTTCTTCCCCTCCTTAGGTCGTTCACCTTTGATGGTCTTTTTCTGTATAGGAGATACTTGCAGTCTCTTGTACTAAAAGTTGCCATTATTGTGGTGATCATTGTTAAAGCTGGAGATTGCTGGGTTGTGAGGGAGTTCCTGATAGGCTCCTTCCCTCATCCTTCCCCAAACTATTTCACTGCATGGGCTGCTCTCTCATTTTGTTGCATTCTTCACTTCGGCACTCTAGTGCTGGAAAACCCACAAGGAGCCTACGGATTTTCTGGGAAGTGGCAAGAAAGCTCCAGAACTGGCTTTGGAACGAGCTTTCTGCTGGCAAAGCAGCTTCAGCACAACCAAAGCTGTTTTGGCTGAGGCATACCAGACCCTAGTTAAGTGGAAGAGTGATGTATGAGTTAGGGATACCAAACTGGGGTAGGAGAGACTGAGATTTTATTTTCTCTTTATACCTCAGCTTTTCATTTATGAAATAAAATCCTTTAAATTGGGCACAGATTAGGATGCTGGTGAGGAGACATGCAGTTACTGCTGGAAATAGTTACTCAGGAGTGCAGAGGAGTCCTTTCCTTTTCAGGACTCTGTTCAAGTACTTGACAACATCACTGATGTTGAATAGCTAAACAGAAAAAACGTGGGGAGAAGTTACAAAAAAGAAAAAAAATTTGCCTTACACACAGGCCCTTCTGTTTCCTGGTGCTCAAGCTTCACACTGGTTTGTCATGATAGCATGAATAACAGGATTTGGGTTTTTTTCCTAATTACAGGTATTTGACTGTTTTTTTTTTCTAGATTGCTATCAGTGTAGAAAGAAAAGGTAGTACAATCAGAGAAAAGAAACATTTGTTTCTCCTGGACATAGAGAATTCTACCCACTTTCATTAGAGAAGAAAACCATCTCGTTGCTACTGGCCATTTCACTGAGAGTTGTCCAAGAGCTTTGCTTCAAAGCCTCCAATAATCTCTCCCAATGTATCAGAGAATTTAAAAGGAGATAAAAAAAATTATGAATTATTTTTTATAGCCTTTTTATTACAACACGCCCTTTGTCAGTGTAAGTTTAGCTCAGGTTTCAGCCCTTTAATGACTTCCGTTTCGATAAGTGGCCTGGATCCATGCGAAGGCCACATGCGTGTTACCTTTAGACGTTTTCTCTGCTCATGACACCCTTTATTGGCTTCATGTTTTCTTACCAGTGAGCAGCTCATGGCCATTCATTGCTGATTTTATGAAAAGGGTGTAACTCACTTGAAAAGAGTTCACCCTGTTTTCCAGTAAGCATGGTCTCTGTCCTGGGGAGCCACAGGAGTGGGCAGCACAATAAAGGCAAGAACAAAATACTCATAATGGAATTTGTGATATGCATAAGGTGAATAATCATAAGGGGCTGCAGGTTTAGTTGATATGAAGGCAAATAGATATGCTACTTGCCAAAAAGATTTTTATTTCACTATGCCTAAAAGTAAATATTTGTTATTGCTTAAGATGATGCTCGTGTTTACATTGTGGGTAGGAGTTCTTTTAGCCACAGCACCCTGCACTGTGCGTTTCAAGGGTGGTTGGCTGGAGTGGGCAGGAAGCAATGTGGCAGCAGTGGCACCAGCTTGCTCTGACTGAAACCCTAGGCAGCAGTGCTAGAGATATGAAGTGCATGGTCTGAAAGTGTGATTCAAAACTCAGTGGAGTATGTGGAAAGATAGGAAAATAAATCTATTCTTATCCAAGAAAATTTTCTGCTGTTATCCAAGAACTTCCCCGGTTTGGCTCAAAGCATTCAGGAGGAGCAGTGCATCAGAAATTCTTCTTCTCTTCTTCATGCAGTATGCACTAAACAGATAAACAGAGTGAGATATTCTCCTTAGAGAGCTACTAAGATGTAGTTGTAAGTTTTAAGTCCACATTCAAATAAAACACTTAGGAAAAAAAAACTCTCAAACCATTTCTTCTACTTATATCTTCAATATTTCTCTGCTCCAGAGGAGGAATCAATTACATTTAGGGAATGCTTGTAATCGAATTTAACAAAACTAAGGCTTTTGCTAACTTCAGAATATATTGAAACCTAAAAGGCATCAGAAAAAAAACCCCAAACCAAGCCAGAAAAACAACCTTAAAAAAGAGAATTAAGTACTGAATTAGTGTCTCAGAAGCTCCAAGACTGACTGACTAGTTAAAATACTGAACTTGGGTTTGTGAAGCCTGATTACATTCTCAGCAGCAACTGATGTCTGTTTCCATTTAGAAGCACCTTGTTGTTAGGACCAATGCAATATCCTATCCCATGGACTAGTCAATCAACCAGCCATCTTCTTCAGTAATGGCAAAAGGCAAACGTGTCTTCATGACCCTTGTGTTGAATTTTACACCATGGCAACCAAGCTGCATTAGCACACTTTTGTAGCAGATGTGGGTTCTGTATTTGTGTTCAATTTCTGCCTCAATCTAATAGGTTAATTTGATGTAGCATCTAATAAATGAGACCTATTAAGAGAATAGTTCCTCAGCTGCCTGTATCCCCTGGATAACCTGGCTTTAAAGCCCGTGAAGGAAGTAACTGAGATAAGGAAGGTTAAGCCAGCCACAGACAAACACACAGTGACTAATTCTGCTGTAAGCAAGGTACAAGCTGGACTGAGCTCCCCTCTTCTGGTGTAAGCAGAGCCTTGAGACTTGGAATGACCTCTGCTGACAGCATTGAGGGAGACATTTCTGCTCATCACAGAAATCTCCTTCCCCTCAGACTTCTTTTTATTTTCCTCTGTAATTTACTTTGCCTTCAACTCCATACCATGACCATGTAACCTGTTACTTCAGTGGCTGAACAGAATATAATCATCAGTGAGTCCACCACGTCCTTTGAGGTAATGGAGACACTTCCACAAGTCCTGATGGAAATTTCTGTTTTTTGTTGGCTTTGAATGCAGCCTTAACCATATATTCAATCAGGAAATAGTCAATCACGTCTCTTGTCAATGTCAGTATAATATGAACCTTTTGTTAATTTATTAATTCATGTAATTTAGTAAAGCTTATTGAAATTTTTTCCCCAGTTTTCTGTTAAACTGTATACCTTCAGCAAAGGGAATTGCAGTTGGATTGATGCAATTTTATGTGGATTTTATTCACACCAATTGCATTGTTACAGCAGATATTTCTTACTGCCCACAAAAAAGCTAAGCCTACAATTCTGACTCATAAAGCACTCAACTTTCTTTCACAAGTCTTTCTCTTTTATTCCAAGCGGTAGCAGATTTTACTGGCAAGATCAAATGCCATTTAAGGCCAGATCTGCCACAAGGCATAGAAAGAATGACAGGGTGCAGATACTTATTTCAGCTGAAAAGCTTGCAGAGATCATAATAGTAGTTGTTGATAAGTTGTTGATTCTTTATGGACCAGGAGCAGGTTGATACTGAGTTTGTGAATCCCCTTTCTGAAGCCGGGCTGGGCCGAAGACTTTGACCTGGGAACTGTGCAGTTGTTGCAGTGAGAGTTTGGGGCTGTCCTTGAGTCCCTCAGCCCTTTGGCTTCCCTCCTCAGTGGTGAAGTGCCATAGCAAAGTACTCCCGGCCTAGTCCTGCATTCAGGTTGCACGTGGAGCAGGGAGCCGGCTTTTGTTCCGATCCTTGCTTCTACAGCTGGTCAAACGCTTGCTGAATTTGAAACAAAAATGAAGGCTGCTGTTCTTTATTCCCTGCATCCACGGCCAGAAATATGTTACTTTGAAAGACAGGGACTCAGAAGGTTTGCAGGTTTGCAGTTGTATTAGACACCTGGGCAAGATGCAGCTGCAAGAGAGAGGCTGCACAGCTGTCCCCCTTTCCTCTTCCTCAGTGATAGGAAGGGTGGTGGGATCGTGGCAGACAACATTCTCCTAGATCTGTGTCTCCAGGAAGAATACTGTGTGCAAAAACGGACAATAAGCAGTCTAGGGAGAATAGGGAAGCATAATATTTCACCCAAAGCCCCCTTTGCTTCCTTCCCAAAAGAATTTGCATCTTCTGTGCTTTGACACTGTGAGACAAAATTTCAGGGCTGAATTTGAGACAATCATAGGTTGTTTTGTTTTCCTGCTGTGTTTTTTAGTTTCCAGCACCAAATACTAGCAAAAAACCGAGGTGCAACTTTGATCCTTGAAGTATACCTGCCAGAGCACACAGGGTTAAGGAGGTTAAAGGGGAGGGGAGGGGTTTACCATGGGCACTGCTTGGTATTTGTGTCTCCTGTGAATGCGAGGGGTGTGTTCTACCAGAAAGCAGCCCTAGTGAAAGGATAATATGCTTATTCATTTGCTATGTTGGTCTAAGGTAACCACAAAGACCCAGAGCTTGTACAGTGCCAGGTACTCCAAGTAGTACACTAAGATAACATTACCTGGCCCTAGTCCCAGAGAATGACTTTTCCCAGAGTCAAATTGACCAACCTTATTATATTACAAGATGCTTAATTTCTTACTCTGCACCAATTTGGGCTCATTTAAAAACCCAGTAGTAATAAGCGAAATATTCTCTTATGTCTTTTAGAAACTCTAGCCTTGAAACTCCTGGTTGTGGCATGTGCTGTGGTACAACATCAGCTTTGGATGTAGCTGCAACCCACAGAACAATACACCATGACGTGAGTATGACTTTGAAATACAGGCTCTTCAACATCTGCTTTACTTTTGGACGAGAGTCAAACTCTTCCACAACCCTATCCCAGCTTCCCCCGCCCCCGATCCCAGCGGAGTTCAAGAGTGCAGCCACGCAACCTTTGTCAGACGAGATTCTTGTAGCAGCCTCCCTCCCCAGCCTGGGGACTGCACAGAAATCCCCTTGCAAGGGAGTCCCTCCCAACCTATGCTCAAAGAAGAAAACAGTTGCTATAGTAACCGGTTCTCTACCTGCACGGAATTGGCTCTCTCTTCCCTCTTAATCTTCTCTGGTTTTATTAGTTCTGGGCGAGATGCAGCTCGTCAGGTCAGGGCTGTGCTTGGTTCTGCAGGCTGGAGGAATGCGTGCGAGGCACTGGAGGGGGCGGGGGTCCTCACCCATCAGGTGGTTGTTGCTTGTTAACTTTGCCTGCTGGAGAATGTCCTGTGTGAGGGTTGCTAGCACTGTTCTTTTGTCATAGAGCCACCCGAGCTGCAGAGGGACGGGCACTCTGCTTCCCCTTCCTGCCCCAGCTTGTGGTGGAACCCTACTGCTATCCTGTCCAAGAGCAGACCTGCCACTTGCCATCTGTAGCCTTCCTTGCACATCCTTTGCAGCCTCACTGGGATAGATTCCAGTAGAAAAAGAAACTGAATATAGTTTCTTTTCTTTGACAGCACGTTTTTACAACTCTTCCTAGGGTTAAAAATTACCACAAAACACTGAAAGCACTGAGAAAATTCTAAACTATGCTAAATTGTATCTTTTCCAATATATCTGCTGTGGCCGGGGCATTAGATTAATAGTTTTCTGCATTATGAATTCTATTGTGGAAGTGTATACCTGGGAGCCAAACAAACCTGCTGTAAGGAATAACATTCCAGACCCACCTCTAGTTCTGCCTGTGCAACACAGACAAACTGCCTGCACAAGGTGGGGCGTGTTCCCCTGACAGCAAGTGGACTCAGGAGGGTGTGATGTGCTGACTAGGGAGGGGGAGAAAGCCACAGAATTAATTGCTGTCGATGTAGTTATGGCCACATTATTATAGAAGGGTGCAGAGAATCATGTAGGACAGAGCAGGTCCTGTAACGCTGTGACAAGGCACCGGCCACTGTCACTGCTTGTGTTAAATGCTCAGAGTCTGTGTGCTGTGCAGGACTCAAAAGCATTGACTGGACGCTGGGATACTCTGGGCAGGAGGAAGCCAACTAGAAGAGTTCTTATGTTCATGTAGCTGCCATTACCACGATAGTAAATGCTCTATATTTAAATACAATGCAATAAAAAGATTCCAGAACACACCCACATCAATATGTTGCTTGGGCAACAGCCAGCAATAAAATAGAAATGTGCATACATTTCTAAAACATTTCAAAATATATTATTGATCAAAAAATGAGGTGGGCCACAGACTAATCTTGAAATGATTTTGACTTCTAAAATATCTTTTTTTCCACTCTGTTTTTGCTTGTTATGCAACAATTCACTATGCTAAGCATGCATAGCAATGGACTAATAGCAACCTGAAATAACTGATTTGTGATGGAACTTGCAACTCCAGTACTGCTGGTTATTCAAGCATGGTGCAGTTTCCCCCTATGTTAGGATGTAAAAAGGTGGATTCCAGATATGGATTCCAGTCACCATAGTTTTGACTCAGGTGCTGATTATGCTTAAGCAATTGGCATAGCTTTTATGGCATCCTGGCAGTTTTCCATTTAAACCATAGGATGGTTTCTAGTTAGTTATTTCCTCGTGGGCCATGAAACCTCTAGCAGTCAGCATGAGGAGGTGGCATAGGGAAGTTTTGGAATCTTTGGGGAGCCAAGCCTGCAGCAGTGGCAGCAGTGGAACTCTGTCTGGGGCAAGACACATGTTCTAGGCAAGAGCTTCACCTATTTACCTCACTCAGACCCATTTGTTCCTTGCCAGTGATAACAATTAGCAGTCTGAGGTTAAAGAAAGGTCATTGAGTTAGAAAATGATTCCAAATAGACACAGTGTGATTATTCGTGATGAACTGACTGCCAAAGACGTGGTCACTGGACTTGGAGCACACACGTGGAGGGCAGACAGGGTAAACACAGGAGAGTCACCAGAACAAAGAGGTCTGAGCATTTCAGGGGCTGGCCGTGTTCTTCCTCACACACAAGCACACACGTTGATTTTCTAGTGCTCTAGCCTGAAACCTAGAAAACTACAGTCTGTTTAATACAGACACTGACAATTTCTTAGCCTATCTGATGAGATTTAAGTCATATTGCTGTTTTCAGGAGGAAACACATCACTAAATTTTCTGTGCCCATTTATTTTATATATGTATATATAAATTCTCCCAAAAGATCAAATAGCATTTTTTTAAGTCAGACCTCTGACCTAGTATCTTTGACTAAGAATATCTTGTTATCATACAGGTGTTTAGACTTGCAATAATTATTTAATTGCCATATTGGCATAAAATGAGTGGAGTGGGTTTTTGTGTGAAACACTTAAAACCATCCAGGTAAACGGCCTTCCTTCAGAAACAGTCACTAATAATGCCTGGAGGTGAGGGTAATGTCTAAACTACCTAAACATAACAGCTGTAGACTGGATTTTGACCCCAGAATTAAGCTCACTGGTAATTGTTACCAAAATAGTGCTGTACACTACAGAGCTTTCTAATGTGAAATGTTGTAAGCAACTAATTTAATCCTAATTTGATTCCATTATGAAACACTCACGATAACAATTGCTCATGATAACTAGAAAATACTGGTCACCAAGATATTAATCTGGATTAGAAACCCTCTGAAAACAGAATGACACCTATTGCCTCTTTAAGCAGAGCAGGTAGTACTCAGTTACAGGTATTTAACAGATTTATGAATTTAATGCAACATGATAGAATTAATTTGCCCTTTCCATTCTGATGATAACACGTGCCGACTGAGTTTACAAATCTGGTTTGTTATGTATTAACCAGTCATCTGGGAATCTGATTGAGTAACACAGCAGTTGTTGCAATATCAAGACTCCCATATAAATCATGCCTGAGTCCTAAGTCAATATTGGTTCAAATATTGATTCCCATGAGAGATAGGGCTGCAGTTGAAGAGGTTACAGGTGCTGACTGAACCACTTCAGAGAGGACTGCTCCCTCCATGTGCATTTGAGATCGACATCAAAGTGCTCACTTCAGTTTGAATCCATGAGAACAGAGCGCTTGCCTTCACTTTTGATACTGACACTCTCTATCAGAACCTAGTTTTGATGTGCTAAAATCAAAGGTATCACATCATGATTTAAGTACTAAGTTATTCAGTTATTTACACTCCAGAGAGATGTAACATCTGGGAAGAGGAGAGTGAGACACGAGAAGTTATTCTTTATGGAGCACTAAAAGCAGGAGGGGAGGGGGACATGCAGGTATTTTTTCCTGCTTATAGGTGCTGTAACAACTGCTACACAAAAATAAATGAACAAGCAGAAAAAGGAATGTGAAGTTCCTAAGGAAACATTGAACATCAAAATGAAAAACTGTCTTCAACACTTTGGAAAAATAAGAGTCATCAGCTGGAGGAAGCTCAAGGGAAAAAGAGTGCCACATCCCATTTGTTTTTACTCTGACAAGAGGTATTGTGAGCCACCTCTGCACAGGCAACTGCTCTTCCATTACAATACAGTGATCTCCCTCACTTAGCCTTGAATCCCAGCTGTTCTTCTGAGTAGGACAAGCACAGATCCTTCTGGATGCATTTTGCAGTTAGATATCTAAACAAGAATGAGTTTCCCCAGTCTCCTGAGCACTGCTGTCTTGGCAAGTCCTTAGGCAGCAGTTAGAGAAAAGTGCATGTATAATCCATTCCAACCAATCTGAATCAGTGGACTGTGAATAACATAAGCCAGGGGCTCTAAATCTTCATGTGTTGTAGATACCCATTTTAAGACTGGCTCTGAAATTGCAATATTGACTAGACCAGTTGCTAAGAAAAGGGTTTATACCACGAAAATGAAGTTCCTGTTTTGAGCAATTTAAGGTAAGTACTTTCACAAAAAACCAGCTCAACCTGGCCTATTTTATCTCTTAGAATAGCTCATTGTTTCTATTATTTAAAGGCACAGAAAATAAATCTATTCATTATCTTGGCTTTCAGACTAACACTGTTTTCTTAATAATATTTGTAACAACTCTGCTGGAATCAATGCTTAGAGCATCACACCACATGAGACATGATATAAATCAGAACATTTGGAGGTAAATAATACCTAACTAGTCACTGAATTCAGACTAATTAAAATAATAGTATATTCTGAGCTGGAAGAGACCCATGAGAATCATCGAATCCAACTTCTGACTGCATGCAGAGCAACCTAAAAAAAGGTTAAATAATCCAAGCGTGTTGCACAAGTGCTTCATGAATAGTGACAGGCTTGGTGCCATGACCACTTCCCTGGGAAGACTGTTCCAGTGCTTGAGCATCCCTTCAGTGGAGAATTTTTTTCTAATATCTAACTAGCCCAACAAGACATTCTCTGGGTGGCATCTTTACTGTGATATACTTTCCACGATGCCATAGCACATAGCAGAAAATTGTTCCTTGAACTCTCCTTGCCATGGACACATCCCATGCATGCCAAACTGAATACTTTTGGCCTGCAGTATCTGCTGTGGTTGAGCCTCCCTATGCTTCATGGAATGAAGAACAGAGCAAATTCAGTTATCTCTCCATTCCTTCTAATTGCCAATAGCTGTAAGACCAAATCCCTACATGTATCATTCCTCAGCATGTTGTGCAATTGTAAACCCTTTCCTTACAAATGTAGTTAGCAGATTGCTCGGAATTGCACAATCAGTTCTTTTGTCCACTGGTCGACAAACTAGTGAAGTGTGAAGGATCATTTTTGCTATTGCAATCCAGCTGCTGCAGCTGAAACAAGCATGGTGGTTCTTAGCTCATTGTAGCCATTTTTTCCCCCTGTATCAGTCGCAGGAATTCAGTTTGCCAGTCCTCTCCGAAATGAGCTTCCTTTTTGGGACAGGATTTGCCCAGGTGGAGGTCTGCCTTAGCTTCTCTTCAGACTTTGACATGGGCCTGGCAAATCCACCACCTTGGAAGAGCAAAGGACCTCCAGCAGCAGCATATGGGGCCTTCCTGTCATGAATTCCAGTAGAACACCAGGGATCTCAGCTCATCATAACATGTCATGCCTCACAGCCAGACATCAGATGATGCCTGGAGTGATGCATTGCTGCATCTGGGCAGGAGGATGAGGGTGACCACGGCACTCATTCCTCTACATATCATGGTGGGATCTGTGCTCCAGCTGCCTGGGAAAGCTTATGTTGCTGTTTGGAGAAATGCCAGCAGCAGGTTCAGTGGCAGCTTGGAGGACCAAATCTATGCGGTACCCAGCGGAATCACAGCTACATTAGACATGCTGAAACAACTAATTTAGGAGCTAACTTCAGGAACTGCTGCTCTGGACCCGATGTGCACCTTTTCTGCTGAGAAAGACAAAAGATCTCCTTAGCCACTTTGCAGCTCTCAGCGCCACATGGGAGCAGAGAAACTATTGTAAGCAAGGTGTGATTGATTGTTATGTCATCCCTTCTTCACCTTTCTCTAGTGCTGGGTTCAAGGGGGAAATTTTGTACCAGTGACACAGCCATTAGTTTATGTAGAGGATTTTCTCTTGGCTTCTCAACAGTAGCATGTAAGAATAGTGTGCTTTCTGGGTATGAAAAAGTATCAAAATACCCTATCTCAGCAATTGGCTCTGTTATAAGAAATAATTCTTGTTCATCAACCATTTAAAGCAAAAATTATTGTAATTACAGGTTAGCACAAGAACAGGAAAAAATCCAACTTAATTTTGACTCCAAGCACAATATCTGTAAGATTCTTGTCATTTGGAGGTTTCAGAACTGTCTTACAGAGCATTCAAATAAGAATAAGCTCTTCCAAACACAAGTCCTTAGTTTGTTTTCTTATTTCTTATTTTCTTATTTCTTATTACCACACATTGTTTTGCAAGGCTCTTTGAAAGCTGCATTTAGGCTAAGTGAAAAACTAGTGGGTAAGATTTTTTTCCTTGTGGAATGATGAAAAAGCCAATTTAAACCTTTGTAAGAGGTTCCCTTCTTTCACATGTGCATGCTAAGGCTATGGCTGCCAAGGGTATTGCTAAGAAAGGTTTGAATCAGGGATGGATAACGTGCTTAGCACACTGACAGGGTATGCAGGACGTCAGTATGATGCTCCCCATGCAGAAAGTTTGAAGTGTGCAGCTATCCTCTCATCTTGTGACAAGAGAATTGTACAAGAGGAGAAGTCCCCTCCTCCTGGAGGTTCATTGCTGAGAACATGATGACAAAACCACAGCCACATAGTGTGTCAACACAAGAGCAGAACCAGGCCACCTCTTCCCTGTCATTAGCCTATTTGGCTTGGGACATCCTGTATTTGTCTTCAGAAGGACACCGGTGTCCCCTTACCTTGATGTTCCCTGGCACAGCCCCAGCAGTCCTGTTATCCCAAGGAGGTGAGAGGCAGAGCTCCAGCAGTGATGGCACCAGGCTGGGTCAGGTCACTCTGGCACTTGTGCATGACCAGTCTGTCAATGCAGCCCGAGGGATGCTGCCAATCCTGCCTCTTGCTGCCCTGCAAAATCGCTCCTCGTGGCTGCATGGCTGCATGCCACAGAAAGACACTGCTCAGTTAAAGTTCAAACTGAATTTGTAGCCAAAAAAAACAACTCCTGGTCCCTTCCTGTCCTGAATTAGAATGACTTCAAAACAAATAGGGTGACCTCAAAAAACAAAAATAGGAGTGCTATGCAGTCATCACCTGCCTTCCTAGAAAATCCAATTTCCGTCATTTGCACCTACTGGCAAGCCTCACAAGAGCTTTGGTTTTGTAAGGCTACACAGTCCAGCGAGCCAGCCCTGAAGTGGATGACTTGCTGCCTGCAATGTTTTGTCCCCCACACTGAACCCTACAGGGGTCTGTTACACCTATTTTTCCCTATTGAAAAACCATCCATCTTCATGTAAACTTGTTAGAGTCACAACCTGAAAAGGATTTTCTTGTTCTTAATAGGTTTTTCATTCACACTCTTATTGTGATCCACATCTTCCTTTCACAGCGTAGAATGACTTGGGTGTCAGGATCTCCCCTGGGATTTCATTACACCAAGGGTGGGATTTCACCACAGACGCCCTGTCTTGGCTCAGCCCAAACTCCTGTGCGCAGTCAACAGCACCAAGGCCGAGGTTCAATTACCGCTGAAAGTTCTTCAAACAACTGCTAGTTTCTTGCCTTTGGTTATTAAAGGAACCCAGAGTGGCTAGCTTGGTGTACACCTCTACTTTGCAGATATCTAGAATGATGATGTACATCATGAAAAGTGAATCTGAATTCTGTCTGAATAGGATTTACCCTCCTGATTATTTTCTCACTGTTCACACCAGTGAAGAGAAAGGTAAGCATGTCAGGAACACACTCTTTTTTCCAATAGGAGGGCCAGACTTCCTTTTGGTTTGTAACCTTTGCAGCAAGGTTTTTCTTTTAAAGCACAAATGTACGAGATTAGAGCCACCTAAATTCTGTATAGTCCTCAACACCTTGGGTGAGACAGTCTCTGTTATGTCCTTAAAGAGCATTTGCACTCCAGAGAGATGCAAAGTGCTCGCACAGGGATCAGTCAATACATTTTCCCAGTTCTGGCCCTTACAGGGGCTTTTTGGTCAGACACATCATTTGTCTTCCTTGATTTCAAACTTGGCAACTTCTTTGTGATAGGGCTCCCTTTAAATGACAGAAGGCTGCCATGCACACACAGAGGAAGAAGAGGTAGCAACTGCTAGAGGCAGCAACACCTAGCTGTGAAAAGTCTACCATGTCTTAATGGTGAAAGCAAGCTAGGACAGAAGGGAGCTGTTGCAGATTGTGCTGGGAGGGTGGGAATGTGTGTTGGCCTGCTGGGAAGAGGGCAGAGGGCCTGTTTTGAGATGATGGCCAGGATTAGGTAGACCAGGTTGTTTGGGGAAGGATGAAGGTGTCTGTGTCTCCTTGTCTCTTCAGAAAAGAACTAGAGAAGTATCAGCATCAGCACAAAGATTCAGCACACATGCTGCAAAGGCAGAAAGGATGGTATTTTCTGGTTTAGCCCGGTTGTTGCTTTTGGCTGATAACCAGTAAAAATAAAACTTTACTGTTATTATTACCACATTTGAGAGATCAGTGTGAAGGACAATCCTGCCAGAAGATAGAGAGTAACACAGGAGAGAATCTAATGGCTCCCTCCTATCCTTTTCTCTTAGACTGTGCTAAAATGATAACACTTCCTTATCTGCAAACTAACAATAGCTCTGCAGCAGCATAGGAAAGTTAAACAAGCCTTTAGTCAAGGGGATGTAAAGATTACCCCTAGGCACTGACTAAAGCTATAGACCATATATTCTTCTGGGGAAAAAAAATCAACCTGCAAAAGGAGAAAGTTTTGAGGTGTTACCACCTAAAACTGTAGTCCTGTGGCTCATCATGTTCCACCTTCAAATATCTTCCCCAGGTGCTGGTCACAGACTAGCAAGATCACAGACTTGAAGATTTTGCCTTTAGATCAGAATGTATCCTCTGTCAATAGCAGAAAATGCTCTAGCAGTGGATTTCATCCAGGCAACAACGAAAATAGGAAAGAAACCCTGACAATGAGCCAACCATCAATAGACAGGCATTGCATGGTGACTGAACTAATGTGCCCCCAGGAACTGTCCTGCTGCAGAGAGGTTTCCTCCACATGGCAGGGCAGGGAAGAAGTAAATTGGGAATTTTCTGCTCTTTTATTTATGTTCAGAGTCAGGTAGTTTGCAGTCTCAAGGCATTCTTAAAGGAAAGACAGAAATGTAGCTTGGAGCACGTAGTTTCCTTGCTAGAACTGCATTAACTCTGAATAACCCTGCTGTACTGCATCATGCTAAGCAGAATAGAATCCCTCTACTTCTTAGAAAGTTTTTGTGCTGCCAGTTACTGAAATCACAGACAATATCCTTTGCATTGTACTTCTTTCATTCTCCTCCCATGCTACATCAGCTTATTTAAAATATTACAGACTTCTGAGGAGGGCTTTGTTCCAAGGATGTACTTTTTAAACGTTCTTAGCTTTCCTCTCTGTAAGGTGGGTGATGTGTTCTTCCACACCCACCCTTTGGCCTTGAGAAGCCAGTCCCTTAACAAACCACGCCACGCTCTGTTTGTTTTAGTAATTCTTACCCAAGGTCTTTATCTTAGAATCCTGTTTGTGCAGCTTTGGACAAGATTCAGTCCTTGGAGGGGAGGGTGAGTGAGGTGGGAAGGATTTTTTACTGCCTTTAGTATTTAATATGTTATCTCACCTGTGACTATTAAGTAGATGATTTACAAGCTTGTTGACACTGAGATGGTGTGAGTCTCTGCCCCTTACAGTAGATGCAAACACAACTTGAAAGAGCAGCTATAGGAGGGGTAAGGGCTACAGAGAACTACAGTTTCCAGCCTGTGCACAAAGCACCCAGGAAATCTTTGGGGAAAACACTGTGGTGGGTAGCCCACTGCAAGCTCTTCACCTGCTGCTGGCAGGTCTGTTCACAACAGCAGCACACTAAAATCACATCCATCTTCTCTTGCAGCTGCAAATTCTTACAGTGCTACTCCACACAGCAAATTTGCTAATGAGACTTGTGTGTCAGTCCCTGACCAGGACACACTTGCTGAGGCCAGGCTGCTGCAGCCTGAGCAGCATGAGCTGCTGCTGTGGGAGCTTAGCAGCACAATGCAGGAATGCCTGGAATGTTTCAGTCAGCAGGTACTTCAGAGATCCTTCTCTAGGGAATGCTCGCACTTCTCATAGAAGTAATCCTCCCGCCCAATGCCCCTCTGAGACAGTAACAGTGGGCTCCTTCTTCCCCCCTCCAAACCTCACACAAGTCAGAATTTTCTCTCCAGCTGTAGTGTTAACCCTCCCCTTTGTGAGGCAAAATCGTCATGGGAAATGAAAGTTCCACAAATCAACAACATACCAGTGTCTTTCCAAATGTGCTGTGGGTCAAGATACAACCTTGGAAAGCAGGCTGCTTTTAGAGGATGATCCCCTCCATAGCTGTGGGGCCAAATGCTTGCAGCCCATCAATTCAGCAGCTTCAACAGAAAAAGAAGTTGCTCATCTGCCTGTTTCAGGCAAGAAAAGCTATCGCAGTTTTACAAACCATCTCTGCTTTTGTAGTAAACTTTCCTATGCTGTCTCCATCCTACCATACCTATCCAACACTGAAACATCTTGCAGACACTATGAGTTAAATTTTCTGATGAGCACTTCTCTGATTTCTCATATCTTTTAAACTTCCCACCTCTGCAAAACCAGTGCTTGGTAGAAGACCTTTGCCCCTACTGCACTAATCACTAGCCCAGCATATCAACAACCTGCTCTCCAGGGTCTAGGGCTGTTGTGGGAAAGGAAATACAGTATGAAGCCCTCTTTAATACATCCTAAAAACACTTCCTGAACTATTCTAACTGTGAAATACCTCTGTCCATTGGGTTAATTCTTACAATTTCTGGACAGATAAAATGACTGTCAAGAAACATAGTTTGCTCATTTAAAATTGGTTAAGAAACTTCCCTTCTAGAAGGGAAGAATGCAAATCGCTGTAGCTGGCACTTAAATTGACAGGAAGGGTAGAGGTGTCAATTTGAGGGGAAATGAAAGCAGGGCTAGTTGCCAATTTAGCAGTGTAAACCTCTGGAAAAGCACCAGTCAATAACATTTCCTTTCTTGTCTCCAAGTTCACTTGTATTACTTGAAACAAGATGCCATCAACCAAACACTTGAGGTTCTATATTACCATCTGCCCCATTAATGGGATTTGTGTTAGGAACACACAACCAGGGACAACTGAACCAAAATACATTTTAGCCACCCTGTGCAAATAGAGGTCTCCTAAGTAAGATGTAGGTACATATCTTGTACACAGGCAGGATATGCAGAGTTTTCTGAAAGAAAAATTAAAGCAAATGTGAATGTTTCATACATAGTGGCAGGCACAGTTAATTGACTTATTGAATATAAAATATTAACCTATAAATATGAGAGGAAGGAAGAAATCAATTCACTTAACTTTTTCTATGCTGGCAATCTACTAAAATCCAATAGTCTCAGTGGTCAAAGGAGAGATTCCTCCAGTGTTCAGGCTATTCATTGTCACTGTTGACCCATAGCACTGGCAGAGGGCAGCTCAATTCTTCCCAGGCATCTGGGGCAAGGAAAGGCTTGTTGGATAGGATGCCTCCGTTTCGTTATCATGAAACTCCTCCTGAGACAAGCTGCTGCTGCCTGGGGCTCAGCAGGAAAGGGGCTCTGCCAAAGCCATTGGATTGGTGATCCTCCAACGTGGCGCTGTTAGAGACAGACAGATCTGTCCTGAGCCTGGGTACCAAAGCTGCAGCCCTGGCACTGCTGAGAGGTGGGGTGTCACTTCCAGCTGGAATGTCCAGGACTGTAGTGTGCCAGGCAAGCTGCCTTGGCCAGGTTTCCCAAATGCTGTACCCAGAGACAGACTGTACAGAGAACATCACTGTTGTGCTGCAGCTATTCCTCTGGGACCCAATGTCACACAAATCCTGAGCAAGGGAGAAATTGATCTGCCAAGGACACATCCAGAGAAGCCCTGAACTGCAACAGGATAGGCAGTGCCCAGTCAGGTGCTTCCTGTTTGTTTTGTACTCCTGTAGGCAAGAGAATCCATCCTCAGCTTTTCCCTGAAGCAAAGCTGAGTACTGGGGCCCTGCCTAGATTGCTAAAGGGAAAGTAGGGCCTGTCCTCCATGTACTCTGCAATGAACTTGAGGAAAAAGGTAAGAAACAGCCACCTGAGCTCTTGCACACCACTTCTGGGCCCAAGAACGAGCTACATCAGGAAAATTAGGGCAGCTTCAAGGTTTTATTAACTCAACAGTGCACTGACATCCAGGCTTTGGTGAACCTGCCAAATGTGTGGTGGAGTTGGTAGGACAGATTTCACTTAGTCTCTCAATGGGTCTGGTCTGCCACCGACTAGAACTTCAAAGAAGATGAAAAATCTTACTTGCTCAGACTAGCTTGCATGGATGGTGCCACAAACTTTAAATGAGGAGTTAGACATGTCTTAACTTGTACAGAGAGAGGGATTTCCTTTAAATCATTATTGCTCTACCAGCCATAAAATCTCAGTTTTCTATTTGTGTATGACACTTCTTCAAAGGCATTATACTGTATGTATAGTTAAAATCCAGACCCTGGGGAACTGCAAAATTGACCATGTCTTCTTAAGAAGTAGCTTCTAGAAGAAAACTCAACTCTGGAGAAAGGTCAAAATTTTTCACAAAACTGGGACAAGAAACAGAAAAATCCCTCACTCATGTATTTCTGCTTTCTACCACATGGTGTGTATGTTTATGGCTTTCACTGCATGAGAGAATGGTTGCACAGTTGCCTGGAAATCTCAGTGCAAGGTCCCTCCACCTCAGCACAGTTTAGTCTTGTTAATCTTTCCAAGGTCTCCCCTTTCCACTGTCTGTTGCCCTTCCTTCTCCTGGGCCATTGCTGTCTGTTATTCTCTCCTGCCAAGGTCACTCTTACCTCTGTTCTTGTTCCATTCTTTCTACCTACCCCCTTCTCCTGTTACCATCTTTCTTGCAAATGCCACTCACTTTCTCTGTTGTCTCTTGCTAACTCATCCAGTCTTTACCCCTTTCCAAAACAGTTGAAAGGCAGGAAATTGGTAGAAATAGGAGAAACAACAGCTTTCAAACCTGGCTACAGGACCAATGTTTCTGCTATCCCTCATAGGTGGAAGTCTTTGCAAAGAGATTTTGCATTTCTGCTCTGGGTGAAGACATTGTGTTCTCACACAGTGTCTCAGTTTGTAACAAAAAGGTTTGTACACACTGACTGTAAGAGCAGAGGACAGACAGAGCAGGAAGGGCTGGGAGGCTGTGTTCAGTTTGAACTGCAGCAAATAGAACTTCCAACTGGGAATGAGGGCAGTCCGTGGTGTCAGCTGCTCTATTTCTGATTCACAGCTCAGGAGGCCTCTATTTTCCACAGCCCCAAGTTCAGCAGGTAGTGTGGCACATGCACTTCTGCAAATGCCAAAGCAGACAAATGATGCTCACTCACTGGCGGTGATCTGGCTATTGATATTCCAAAATTAGGGATTCAGCTCCCTCCCTGCACATTGAGTGCAGCAGCTCAAAGCACTGTCGCCATCCTTGCTGCATAGTTTGCTCTCAGTGCATGAGTGACATAGGGTGTCCTCTCACTGGCCCAGAAGCAGGACAATAGCACAGGATTTACAGAGCCTGAGGGAATGATTTGCTGGAGCATACAGTGTTGGCCTGGTGCCACTGCCATGGAGGTCAGGGTCGAATCGGCCATTTGCTCATGAAGCAGCTGGTACTATTGAAAAATGCCACCCTTGGGCTCTGTGAACTTGGGCTGCTTTCTCTATCCCACAGCACAATTGAAAACATCTTTCATCTGCAGCACTGTGGAGAGGATGGGCAGTAGAGAAGAGCTATCTAGACAAATGTCCTTTTCTTCCTAATAGCATTTGGAAATCTGCCCTTTAACCAGACTCCAACACAAACTGACAAAATCACAACCCTTTAAACAGGAACTTCTTCCCTACATAGATTTGTATGCAATAAAAGTGAGAGAGCCTGGCAGTTGTCAGAACCCATCTAAAGCCACATCCAAAACTTCAGCTGAACTTTTCTTGCAAGAAGCTATCCTGTTTGGTAGTTTTTCTCCATGTTTAAATAAATGGCCACACTCAAGCAAAAAGGGACACAATAAAAATCCTGGGAGACCCACTATGGATGACTGTCACAGTTAAAGCATTGCTGTTGTGCTTTTAGCCATAGACATATCCAGGCACTACAATGCCAGCAAGTAGAAGGAACATCTGAAAATAACTTTAAAACTTAAGACACACAATTGAAGTCATGAAACATGGAAGCAAAGAGCTAAGACGACACCAAAATGAAGCCTAAAGAGACTGGCCAACATCAACAGACAAAATCTGCGGCACACCCAGCCTTAACAGGAAGCAGGAATTCCCTGCCTGGGGATATCTTCTGAACAAAAAGATTATAAGACTGAGATTATAAACTATCTAAGAATCTTGTCTCTTGGGTGGTACCAGCCAACACATCTATGCTGAGATGGCAAAATGAAGTAATATATGCTGTTATCTCAGAGCACATGACAAGATTGAGGCGGGGATGGTATTTATATTGATGTTCAAGTCATGGTTTTTTCAATAAAAATGTAATTCACTGGCCCTATAGTGATTCTTCAGCTGTGGAGGTCCAGAGTCTAAGGTCAGGCCTTCATAAATGGAAATTTACTCATGCTCAGCTGACTCTGATGTTGCCCTTTGAATGGACACATCAATGATATGAGTTAAAATGCCTCACCCACTTCCACTTACCTCCTTCCTTTTTCATGCCATTTTGTCAATGCAACCTGGAAGCAGAGATGACAACTCAGACGTGCAAGAGTGAACTTTGGCTGCTATGTGAAATGTTTACACTGACCGCTGTGTAGTGTCACCCACCAGGCTGCAAAATCAATATGAACTACATGATCTGATGGTTCAGATAACACTCACCAACAGAGACAGAGCAAACTATCATACTCCAACTAGTGCCACGTGAATTGCAACACTGCTCAGGTGTAATGTACCCCTCCACCCAAAGAAAGGACACACCCAGCTTTACATCTCAAATCCCACTGTGCTCATGTACAGAAAACGGGATGTAAGCGTGGCCTACAGGATGTTAAATGGGAGTAGAGGGGGCTGCTCACAACACAAGCTTTTCAGAAGTGCTTCAGTATGGCTGCCTGTACTAACTTAAAAGAGGCTATGTTCTTAAAAGTTTACCCTGTTTCAGGCTATGGCTCTAGAACAGTAGTCTCCTAGGAGTGCTGTTAGCACTGATACCTTGCACTGTCCTCAATCTGTCCTTCAGAACTCTGCCTGACGCTGCCTGGAAAATTTCCCAGTGGTTCAGCTGACAGTAGCATTAAAAATCACAGCATGTGTCTGTAGTCTTTTTTGTATCAGACATTCAGAGATAGCACACTGCAGAGATGCAATTGTTGCAGCTGTGTGCTCTGAAAAGACTGCATCTGTCCCAGGGAATGTTTTTACCAGAGATGACCATCTCCAAGCAGACAGCTGCAGATCTCATCCAATGAAAACAGTTTATTCCCCTAACAGCTGTATAACTTCAAGTCTGCTTCAAAATTCCCTACTCAAGTTTTGCCCTTAATTTGAGGGTATTCCATGCACAAAACCTCTTTGATCTCTCCAGCGGCACACCAAAATAAAGAGTGATACTATTATTCATTCCAGTCACTGCTACAACAGCCTCCCTGGCACACTAGTTTCCCAGGAATGCTGTTGAACAGATACCTTGTGCTGTCCTCCTCATCTTGTCCTTGAGAATTCTGCCCATTATTCCTTGGAAATTTTCCCAGAGTGGTTCAGCTTACAGCAGTGCTAAGAATCACAGCACGCGTCAGTAGATGGTTTTATATCAGGTGCACTGGGATACAATGCAGCAGAGGCTTCAGTATCACAAAGTTAGCTCTCTTATATCCCCCCTTTGGTTATTTAAAAAATAAAGAAGAAAAGGAAGGAATAAATAGTGAAGTAAGTCAACAAGAAACCACAATCCATTCCTTAAGTGGTAACCAGGCTACTGTGCTTTGGAACTTTTCCTGATACAACAAAAGACACCATGAAGACAGGAACTTTGGCAGCAGTGGTTTTGAACTTCACAACCCCCAACTTTCCTCTGTTTTTCTATGCATATGTTACTGGAAATATAATCCTCTGTTTGGGAAGCAGTCAACCTCCAAATGGATACCTAAGCAGCAGCAAGCCTCTGGAAGTTACTATTGCTAGAATAAAAAGGAGATTTTCAGCAAAACAGCCCTAAATTCCTGAATTAACCAATGTCCTCCTTTGCCTGACCACTGTCACCATAGTGACCACAGGAGCTGCTGCCGAGCCACTGCCCTGTGGCTTGGACGGAGGCGAGCGGGACGCCGTGCTGGGAATGAAGTGACTGACTTAGGGCCCTGTGATGTGGATGTGGGCCGTGGGACCAGGCACTGGGAGCAGCCTTGGGCATACTGTGGTGGGAAATGTGGCTTACAGAGCAAAGAGGTGCAGTTCCTGCCCTGAATGCCAGCCTGGGAGGGCCAGCACTGCCGGAGCTGTTGCAAGGTTACCAGAGGAGTTAGAAGGTGAAGCAAAAAGCGTCAATGATGAGAAGCACGAGGAAAGAAGGCATTGACAGCCCTACAGCAAACACGGTTAAGCTGGAGCTGCAATAAGCAGATTCATTCCCCTTGACATCATTTGTGTGGACTGCTCCCTCTCCTGGGGAAAACTTGAAAAAAAAAAAAACACCCAACCCAGTCCTCAAGCAAACGATGAAACGATGCACCCCCAAAGTTCACAGGCAGACAGGCCCCCTGCTTCCAGGTTCAAGTTGGAGAGGGCAAGGTGCAATATTCCTGTGCTGCCCTTCCCAGACAGGCTGTGTCCTCGCTACAGGAGCCCCAGGTGGTGAAGCCAGCTGTGACCTCCGGACTTGTGCACAGCCAAGCGCTGCTCCAGCCTGTGCAGACAACAGCAACACTGTCTTCTCCCTTCTTGGTGCTGCTTCCAAGCACCACCCAGACCATCCTCCACTCTCAAACCACTGGAGTTATCCAGTGGTGCAACAGGCAAGGATCCAGGGAACAGTGCTTGCAAGCACTTTTCAGAGTGAATGCTGGAATACAATTTCCTCTTTGCTGGGAATTGGACAGAAATCACCAGTTCCAGTCTTTAGTGCGGGTAAGGACTGACAATTTTTAGCCACAGAAATAAATTTTAGAGTCTGAGTGAGGAAATGGGAGGACAACCTTGAAACATACTCTCATGGTGAGAAATATTCACCTCTTACTTAATCTTTGCTGTTTTAGGATTCCAAAGTCCAGTTAAAATCTTTGTAGTGAAGCTAGCTCAGAAGATCTTGCAATAAGATTAGAACCAGCTGGTAAAAAATGGCATGTTACTGCAGCCAGTAAATACCCACATGAACCAGCCCTAGAGAGATGAAAGGCTCTGCTGAGCTTAACAGCTCCTGAGCATATACCATACTGGCTGATACTGGTGTATGAGTAATGCCTCTTCCTTCTAAATCCTTTCCCATTTGATGATCTCTGGTGTGGAAAAGTGATGATTCAAATGCACACAATTGAAAATGGGAAAATAATTATTTTCATTTTACAGAGAGGGGGACAGGCTTGCTTGCAAACAGAAAACAGTGACAGGGTGTAAAACCCCCAAACAAACTAATACTTTCCTATCCCTGGAGTTTGGCCAAAGTCATCCACCTTGTCTACTCGCACGTGCTATGACAGCTTTGTGGAACCTTTCATCCTGGTGATGCAAGGATGTAAAAAAGCCTTGCTTGATTCTTAATGGCCTCTGAGAGTTATCATATGATACCACGTCAGGCAATCGCGCAATCAGCAAAGGTCACAAGACACACAGCCATTCCTCTTGGCTTTACAGCTGCTTTCCACAGCCAAGACTCCTCCTTCTTACACCATTTTGAAGTCAAGGGTAGCAGCACTCCTGCTTTCAAAGCACTCGGAAGCCCTGCCATAAGTCAGGCCCTGTAAGGGGCACATAATTTTTTTGTGTCTACAGGTGCCAACAACCATGATGGATTTGCAACATCTAATTAGTCTAAATGGAATCTTACTGGCTGCAACTGCATCTGCTTGGCAACATAAAAGAGGTGCAAGTCTCACTTGTACAGATAGAGTAGATTGGGGCAGGGGTGAAAGCTTTTCCAAAAGATAAAAAGAAATGTAGGAAAGTCATTGTTGATCTGTATCTTCTACCTATCTGAAAGAAAGAAGAGGTGTTCTAATAATTTTACTGTTCTACTTATGTGAGATACAAGTACCTAATTCAAGGCTCATACTACATACATAAAAATTTGCATAACTAGGAAAAGTCCTTGTCCTGAGGAACTTATAACTTTATTGGACTTAGAGGCTTTATTAGGTGATAGGCAGGATCATCTCCATTTTGCTGACAGGTCACAGGTCAGGATCCAGACTTCAAATGCTTTGGATGTGATGTGATGTGTATGGCAAGTCTAGTGAGGCGAGTCTGAAGGAAGCACAAGAACAGAAGTAATAAATATAAGGTAGAAAAGTTCAGGACTATACAAAAGAATAGATTTTGTAAATAATAGATTTTGTAGAAGATTCCATCTCAATCTTCCCTGAGCAATGCAGCCAAGAAGTCTTGATTCCTAGGCACCTGGACAAACTGCTCCTTTCCTCCAGAGACTGCCGCTCTGCTGCTAGGACTGCAGCATGGAGTGGCAGCATGGGATGGCTCAGGCTCCACAGTGCACAGCGCTGTGCTTGTCACCAACCCACCTCAACCACAGATCATGTGTGCAGACTGGGAGGGCTGTGGTGGGGGAGCAGATCCCCTTCTGCCTCCCCAGCCTGCTACTTCTGGCCAAGGCATTTCTCCGAAAGTTGTGGGAAAGCTCAGTTCTCAGGGCCCTTAACCCACTGATAACTATGACTACTCAGTCACTGATTAAAAGCATCTGAATATGCTGGTTTGGTAGATTTGGCAGATTTTATAGATTTGGTAGAGCCTCCTATCTCCTCACCTTCCTTTCTGTGGGCCAATTTGACTTTCTGGAGCATCCAACCTAAGCCAGACTTTCAGAGCAGATCAGCATTTGGGTATTGTTCTGCTTTTTCTAAACAAGTAGAATTTGGATTCTGGGACCTGGTTCAAAGGCACACAAGCAGCCTATAATAGCCAACCAAGATTTCCTGTGCCCCTGACCATTGTCACCCCGACTGGATGTCCCAGTTGGTCAGGGAATTCTTAAACTCTACAGAAGGTCTTTTCTCTACACTTTAATCGGTGTTTAGGAGATCAGTGCTATTTCAGAGCGTGTCACTGCTCTGTTCCCTTAGGGAACTAACTGCTAACTGTAACTCTGGTCTCCTTCAAGACCATTGGGATATGTGATAGACTGTTGCTGCATTGTTCTGGGTAATTCTTGATCTAAAATAAAGGCATGGGCAAAAGTAAGAGTCTGTAGATTAAACCCCATGGTTTCTCTGAGAGCAGCAAGGCAGGGCTGCAGAACAAAGAAAAACAGCCACATAGCCTGAGTTGAAGGAAAGTCAGGTAGTGTTCAGCTACATCTTTCATTTTTTATATTCATCCATAATTTTTATTAAGACTTCATAGAAATTATTCTACCAGGTCTGCTCAGATAATAAATACCTCAGTGTGTGTGGGAGAATAGCAACTACCAAACATGAGTTCAGTATTCTAGAAAGAGATCCTGCCTAGATGGCCAGGATCTTCCTACTGCTGATAGCACATAGCATGGAGGTGCAACCTCATAGCAAATACTAATTTAAAAGTACTGTACAGCAACAGGACAGGCAGCAGCCAACTTGCTCTCACTTGATTTTGGGAGCTGTAAGACCAGCCAACAACCCTTCCCCCTCAAGAACCCATATGGCATTCCTGAAGCAAGTGTTAATACTGGATCTCGACCAAGAAAGAATTCCTATGGACTCATGGGACAAGGGGAGGATGATACACTGCTTGCTTTTTTCCACTCTTTTCCCCTCATGCCCCACTGCTCCTGTACTTGTAGTGCCCCTTGCACAAGGACCTTTAACACAGTGGCAAGTGGCTCCCAGCAGGATGCAAGGCACAGCAGCACATGCGGCCTGCCTGCCCTTGGCAGGAGTTGTTCTGACTAATGGAAACAGCAGAAACTCGAGAGACAGGTCTGCAGAAGGCTGGAAAGTGCTGAAGGGGGAAACTCCTGGTGGAATGCAAAAGGATTAAAAGCAGCAGGAGCACAGCAGCATTCAGCACCAAGTTATTCCCAAACTGTCTTTGCCGAGCATGGCTGGTTGTTTCCTTCCCCCATGTAAAAGCACTCCCACAATACCTCACAGTACAAAACAATAAATGGACAAACAACTTGTAACTAACACACACTAGTCTCTTAACTGGGAGCTGGGCTGCAGGGCTGAGAAGTCCCTCTCTTGGAATCTTAGTGCCACCTTGTGCTGGGAGCCGTAACAGTCAATGGATAAAAGGGTGTCCAGAACAGCAAAGGAAAGAAAGGGGAGGAGACGCTGTCACTGGAGCAAAGCTGCATTAAGTGTTTTGGAATTTGGAGATCTTTCCTCTTGGTACAAACCAGCATCGTTCCCAATATCCCGCTGTAGCATAGAGTCCTTTTATGAAAGGACAGGTGGGCTACAGCGAGCAACTTTTGTAGATTTGCCCTGACCCCAGACAGTGGCTCCGAGTCACACCTCAGATGTAACTGTGCACAGATAGCTGCAGCTGGCAGATGCCAGCTCTGTCCTTGGCACAGGCAATTCCAGGGAGAAACACAGTATCACCTCAGACAGCAAAATTTTGCTGAGTATTACTGATATCCCCTCGGGAGCCTGGTTTGCAACAGGTAAACCCTTAAGTAGTACAGGTGTGGAAGATGAACCAGTAAAATCCAACAAGCATTTTACAGAGCAATTTCCAGATGCAAAAACTGCTATCCTAAACCACTGTGCAGGTGAGAGAAGCCAGCTGGCTTCCTTGGGGGATATAAAAGCAAGGTGTGATTTTCTTATTTGTTTCTTTTAAAATTATTTTGAGACGTTAATGATGGGTTAAATTCCATCTGGTCAAATTTGAACTTCTGAAAGTGCCTGCTTCTCTACACTGAGTTCTAGGGGAGCTTTAGCATAGACCACCTCATGATTTGATTTGTTAGTTTGTTCAAAAATGGTTATTACTTTGTGAAAAATTGTATTTCAAAGTCAGTTGCAAAGATTTTGCACTGCTGTTGAGCAGTTAAGTTTTATCTTTTTACCACTTGGAACATTTTTGAAAGCTGGCTATGGAATTGCAGAATGTATTGCCTTGAGTTTTATTCACTTCAGGGTTTCTTTACAAACTCAAAGGAGGAAAACAAAAGCGTTTTGAAGAATATTTCTGTAGCAAGGTAGGAATTCTCTTGGAAAGAAACAGGGTGGGAGTATCCTGCCGAGGGTGCCAGGATGAATGAACACATGAGTATACTGACAGGGATGGGGCATCCACAACTTCTCTGGGCAACCTGATCCAGTGTCTCACAACCCTCACAGTAAAGACTTTCTCCCTAACATCTAATCTGAATCTCCTGTCTTGCAGCTTATAGCCACTGCCCCTTGTCCTATCACTTGTGAAAAGTCCCTCTCGAGCCTCCCTGCAGGCCCTGTCAGTGCTGGAAGGTGCTCCAAGGTCTCCATGGGCCCTTCCCCAAGCTGAACAACCCCAGCTCTCTCAACCTGTCCTCTTAGTCTCTTCCCAGTCTCCAGCCTCATGGAGCCTCCCCAGCCCTAGGACCATCTCTGTGCCCCTCCTCTGGACCCATGTCTTTCCTGTGCTGAGCATTCCAGATCTCGACACAACACTCCAGGTGGGATCTTAAGTCAGCACGGTAGAGGATGGGAATCACTCCTTTGACCTGCTGCCCACATTTTATTTGATCTACCAGTTTACCACTTACCAATTCCGGTACTGTGTGGCCAAACATGGGAATTACACAGAATCACAGAATATTCTGAATTGGAAGGGATGCACAAGGATCATTGAGTCAAACTCTTAAATGAATGGGGACTAAGCAAAAAAAGAGACTAAAAATCTAATTATGAAATAGAATTGCTAATGAACATCATAAAGCACCAGTGGAAATACCTATGGTTTGCTGGATCCATCAATAGCTCCACACTTGACTGAAACTCACTACTGAGTACACAAATCTCTGCTTGTTCAGCTAAAGCCATTCCCAAGTAATGGAGTTTCACTGGCCCAGTATGTTTCAGCATTGAGATACCTGCACATGCAACAAGGAGTCCTCCAACACCACCACTTGACCACCTAAGCACCTGTGTCTGTGGCAGGAAGTCTTCTGATCAAATTTCTTGCAAGGATGAATCCAAGTAAAATTACAGTTAAATCAAATGTAGATGCCTGGGAAGAAGTAATGGATTTCCTTTGTGGGGAGGAGTAACACTGAAACAAACTGTATACCTTGCAATAATAAAAATAATTTAAAAATATTTGTAAACAAGGTGTGTGAACTCAAGCACAACTGCCACAGAACTTCCCTTGGTTGGCAAAAAGCGGGAGCTATAGCAGGCAAAAAAGAGCAAACAAAGGTTATTGTTGCTGCCATGAAGTGATGCTAAAGAACAGCAACCCACCATAATCTCCTTACTTTGTGAAATCAGGAGTTTAGGAAGGGGCAACAGAGATTATGCAAGGCCATAGGCTTACTTAAGACCCAGCCCAAACAGGAGAATACTCATGAGGGAGGGGGATTTAGGAAAAGGCACGATACTAGAAGATACAAGGCAAACTTAGCTGACTTTCAGTAGGTCTCCTTCTGCACAGCTCCTCTTCTAAAAAGGGCAACCAACTATACAAATACAGGGAGGAAAGAAATCCTGCTTTTGAGCTGATTTTAAAGAAGGTAAACTGGCAATATTAGGCAAAATGCAGAAAAAGAAATCAGAAAAAAAAACCCAAACAGCCAAAAGGAGACATGAACAGACTCTGGCCATGTAAGGGGTTGGCAGCATAACTGCATGAGACAGGATGCTCCCGTATCTGCAGCCAGCCTGCCATTTTCATAGTGGTTGGGGTGTTTCTTTTATAGCCGAATGACCTGTTACACAGAACACACAACGAGCTGGCAAAGCCTGTCTATAATACACTTCCTCCAGTCCTTCAACCTCCCGAAAGGTGCTCTGGTCACCCCAAACCTACTCAGCTGTGGCATCTTTTCTTACCAGTATCCTGGGCAATGAGACATCAAGGCTCCCTGACACTCAAACCACTACGAGCTCCACAGTGCTTTGCAATTTGGGCAGGAAACATGGCCAAGTTATCAGGTTCTCATACAGGTGACAAACATAAGCCTTCCCCTGCTACTAAGGTTATGGAAACATTGAGATCCACCAATTCACATACAGATGATGAAAGAAAAATGCCCACTTCCTGCATCAGGGGAAGGGGGCATGACTGGGGTTGTGGAAGCCCTACCTGCCTGACCCACTTGGGGGAACACATTTAACTGTTTTCAAGGTGTCTGTAACACGAACATCTGTATAGCAGGACATGGCCATGGAAATGACTAGGAGCTTTTGTTCCAGATTCTCTAAGACAAGAAGGTTGATCAGTGAACACGACCATCCCAGAGATTCTGATGCACAGGATTACTTGTACTTACCTTCACACTAAAGGAAAAGGAAAGCAGCTCTCATTAAGGGGCTGGCTGAACTATGAGTTAAGAGGATCATCCACTCCAGGAAAACAGCTTCTCCCTGAATCTAAGGGCAGGATTCACTTACAATTTCTTCCCTGTTTTGTCATCTGCTCTCATTGCTTGATGCTGGTTTAGCAAGCCCTAACCTTGTTCTTGAGCGCACTGGTCATAAATACCTACAATGGCGGGCAATGTTTAGCTGCTGCATTGACCCTTTTCCCCCACACGTCCAGGTGAGCGACATTTCTGCAAACCAACACCACCCCCCCCCAATCCACCGAGGCTGCCAGAGGAGCACCGAGTATGAACCTGCAAGCAGGAGCAGCAGGGCACAGCAGGGCTGCAGGTGAAAGGGTGCAGAGACCATGTTCAGCTTTCGCTGGTACAGCCAGAAATGCTCGTAGAGCACAGCATGCAGTGACAATGACTGTGAATTCTGGAGGAAAGAGCTATATTAACGTCATTTGTCAGCAGCTGTTTCCTGGACACTTCTGACTTTAAGGCAAGCCCTTAATAACCCATCTCTCTCTCCTTTAACCCATGTTATGGTTACAGTACAGTTAAAGATCCCATAAGACAAGTCACCACAGCTGTGAGCATACCCACCCAAGCATTTGTGTAGCCTTCCCTGAACTGAAAGCCAAGGTATGACATTATGAGCCATGGACTGCACAGACAGATCCACCCACATTCTAAAAACATGCACACCCTGGCATGACACAAGGCCTCTAGCAGACACTGACACAGTTACAAGTATTAGGTCCAATTCTACACTTAATGCTCTCCACTAGTGCTTTCACCACTGGCTAACACAGTGGCCATGTAACTCAAGCTCTTGATCTTTAGGGCAGAGAGAGTTGGACTTGACATGAAAATCCTGAGCAGCCAACAGTGGATTCAGCCGACCCAACAGCACCTGTTTTAGGATGAAACTTGTGTTTCTACAGCCCTAGATACAAAACCTCGAAACCTTAATCCACAGTCGAGTAGAAACACAAATACCACAGATCAAAGCAATACACAGTTATGTCGACACTGACACTGCACACCTGTTGAAAGGAATGGATTAGAAAGCTGATTTATACATACAAACAATCCATTGTGCCCAGAAGTTTCCTAACATTCTTTTATTAAAAACCAAAGAGCCAAAGATTGCCCTGATGCTCTTCATTGTTATAAAGCAGACTCTGAAGTATTAAGTGAACTATGTATGAGCAAAGAACTCCAACTGATGCAGAGTTTAAAACTAGGTTTACAGTTTCCTATTTTATTGGCATGGATGTATTTCTAAACTTAAAAACCCTTCTGGCAAGTTATCTCAATTTCTTATGACAAAATTTCTCACAACACACAAATATTTACAACATATACATATTTTTTTCAGTCTTTTACAACTGGTTCTTAAAAGACAAACAAATCATAGGTTACCACAGAACAAAAGCTGTGACTTAGTTGTTTTTAATTTGATAAAACTATCATAAGTTAAAGTGAATAGATTTTTCTTTAAATTCCTTGTAGCATTTTACAAGTGCAACAGAAAAATATGAAGAACCAATTTAGGATAGCTGCAGTTCATTGGATAAATGTTGCCCGTCGTAATCACATTATTTCACAGCAAATTCTTGAAAAAATAAGCACCAATCATTCTTGCAAAGAACAATTTTATCTAAAAGTATTGAAAAGTGTTAAATACAAGGTGTTTAATTTACGTAACAAGCAATAAATACACCATATCCAAACTTTATTCTGCATACTGCTACCCTTGTACATATAATGTACTAAAAAGTCAGCAAATTGTCAACACCTTTTAATATTTTTTTCTCTTTTTTTTAAAGAAATCAATTTGACTTCCAACCAACGGTTTGCTACTATAACAAAGGCCACAAACAGTACGTCTGGGACAGCATACAGTGTTAAAACTGACAAACTCCAAGGGGGAAAAACCATCTAGCAAATAAATCGGAAAGCTGTAGATCATTGCTGGTGATATTAACATATACTAGAAAACCTTAATATGCTGCTACTATGATTTTGTAAATTGTTTAGTCAAATGCTGTAAGAGCAAACTAACGCTCCTACCAATCAAAAATAATTCTGTAGCCACACTGTATTCTCATTGTCCTGCATGGAAAGATCTGATGCAATTTCGTAACTTTGCTTGAGCCTTTATTTTACAACAGAGCATTACCTCTAACTCGGAATTGCACATAAGAAGGCTATTAAAAAGTACAATAAAAATCTGCACAAATCAGACTTAAGAAGAGTCAGTATGCTGTACACTTTCTACAATATTACGCTGATAGGTGAATAAAGAAGTGCTGCCACTAAGTTTTTCAGAAAGTTCTTTAGTTGAGGAATAATCAAATGGAATTTTTGTTGGGTTTTTTAAATTATTATTTTTTTTAAATTCTTTTTTATCTTTTTTTTAGAAATGACATACAGGTCAGTTTAAGACCTATAAGCTTATGCATTGAGCCTTAAAGACTGATCTTCTCTCCTCCTGGAAGAAATATCAATATCTATTGAATCCTTGCCAACAATAAGCCTTAATCTCTTCGCTGGAGGAAGAGGAATAAAGTCATCAAATTCATCATCATAGTCATCTTCCTCTTCATCGTCCTCTTCTGATGAAGATTCATCTGCTGTTTCCTCTTCATAGTGACCATAATCATCTACTTCCATTCTCGACTCCAAAAGGGAGAGAGTTTCACTACAACACACACCATTTTCATGAAGGTCCTCTGGGTATGTCCCTCTGTTTTCGTCCTCTCGTTTTAGCTGTATTTTTAACTTTGTTGAGCTATTGCCTGATCCTGAGTTAAACCCATTATTTAGCTTTGCTACATATAAATTATTATCTTTTTCATGGTCTTTACTTAATTTTATGCTTATTTTCGAAGAACTCATTCCATCACTCTCTTGATCATTTGCCTTGCTACTGCTATCGTGGCGCCTACGGAGAGTCAGTTTAGGGATCCCAGAGCTATTTTCAAGAATAAGTTGTGCATCATACCTCGTGATTCGCCTTTTCTTTTTACTTTTTGCAGTTCTAAAGCTGTCTTTTGCTTTAAAATTGTCAGTTGTTACAGAGCAGCCACCAGATCCAGGGATACAGTCTTTAAAGCCAACAGGTGCATCCGCCACGTTATTCCTCTCTTCGAGTTCTGAATGAGAACTAATCAAATCTGGTACTTCATCCTTCACGGGCGTGTTGTGCATAGTATCAGTTTCCTCTGTTTTTGAAGATGGTTTCACGAGCTTTCCTTGTCGAGATTTCTTCCTTGATGTGCCTGCGTCACTTTTCTGGCACCGACCCTCCCCTTTATGCGATGGTCCATGAGCCACGTCATTGCTGTTTAACGCACGAGACTGCTGCTCCGCAATGTCCGATTGTGTTCCAGTCAAGTTACTCTTATAGCTATCCAATGTATTTGGTTCAAGCTTTGTGTCAGAGGTCTCCTTCAAACTCATCCTTGTTCTCATCGACCTCCTCGTGATGTACGTGCAGGGTGCAATGTCACCATGCTCATAAGCACCTTTCACAGAATTCAGTTTATGTTCTCTCGCTGCGTGCCTCGTTAAGCATCCGCTAGAGACCGCAACTTTGACTGGTCCCTCCAATTCTTTATCCTTTTTAATGGGCAAGTTTTTATACAAAACTACTTTAGGCTCTTTGAGAACTAAATTTCCCATTTCAAGCTTTCGAGAAGCATTCTTTTGCTCTGGCCTTTTGCACTGATTTCTCAACTTTATCTTTGAAAGTAAAGGCTTTGCAGGCTTTTTCAGTCTCTTTGGTACCCTGGAATTATTTATATGAGTTAGTTTAGATGAGGTAGAATTTGATGATGCTGGAATTCTTGATATAGACTGTCTGGTTAACGTTCTATTTTTGCCGTTCTTTTTTACGCCAATTGAAGATTTTCTGTTAGCTGAAAAAGAAAAAAGCAGTTTTGTTACTGCTATATCCTGAATTTCCCACTCCCAAATACTGCAGTTATTTCATTTATTTGGGGGACTTCAAAAAAAATCCATGAGAAAGGATATATAGTGTGTAATAAGAAATGAGACTGCTTAACTTGCAACTCAACACAAGAAAGGAAATGCCAAACAGGCCACATGTACATCAACACTTCCAGGTACACTTCCCCTCACTACCCCCCAGTATACCAAGCTGTGTTTTTACAGAATTTCTTCTATCAATTAAAAAGAAAAATCTATTTGACATTATCCACAGCTTTTTCTGAGTATTATTCCAGAAAAATCTGAGGATCAGCGTGATCTAATATTATCTCCAGGATTTTTTTCATAGAGAAGGAGAAAAATACCCCGAACACCTTTATCTAATGTAATGGTTTCAGTTTCAGGTGAAACAACTGCCTGTTGTGGCAAGCAAAGGAGTTCTGTCTGCTCAACAGAGGTGCAACTCTAAATACTGGTAATTAGAGACCATAAAAAGACTTGGGGACATTTTTAAAGGGTCTTTTTTTTATTGGTTGGTTGGGTTTTTATATTTTGTTTTTTTAGTATCACAGCAGCAAGCAGGAGACAAATGGAACTGCAGTGTTTTACACAGCTCCAAAGCTGTTTACCAGTTAAATCAAAGTTTAAATTATTTGTATTTTGCCCACACTGAGGGTGGTGGAGATGCGGAAGCGGGGAAAAGCAAATAAATCATACTCACTACTCCATGGAGAGTAAAACTTGCAGGAAAACTACAAACAAAAATCCTTTCCAATTTCTTCTGAAATTACTAACTGTGCACTTTCATTGCACAAGAGGTGTCTGAACTATAAGTTCTGGATGTGGAAAGGGAAGAGCTGCCCAATTTAAAAGACCACTAAAGGAAACAACTATTTGTTTAATAATATCTACTAAGAGTATTTATTTAAAATTTATTTTCCTAAGAATTCAAACTATGTAAGTTTTCTTTCCTAAACCATACTACTGCCTGTAGTAGTTTACTGTATTTTGAAATATAGAAATTATTGGCAGGACTTAAACTGACATGTTTATAAATAGTTGCTTTTGATGTTAAAAAAAAAGGAAACAAAAGAAGAACATACCACCTGTTGTTCTTCAAACACTTGTGGAAAACCATGAATTTGCTGTTTAAATTGCCTTCAGATTCCTGAATAAATTACTTTTAACGACCAGTATGTGAGAAACATCTCAACACTAAGAGAGGAATTCCATCGCTGTGAAACTTTTCCATGTTTTGTGAAGCCTTTAATGACTCCAAGCTCCTCCCCTTACTTACTTGCATTACCTTTTTCCTGAGTGGTATCTGCATCAGTGTTGGAGCTGACAGACTGGCTGTCTGAATTCTTGCTGCTGTCACCCAATTTTTTAAGTCTGTTCAATCGTTTGTCTGTTTCTCTCAGTCCGTATTTACTGTTAATCACAGGAGTAGGTGCTGGCAATCCCACCCTTGATTTAAAAGCACCAGTTCCACGTCTACAAATAAAAAGATGACACAAGGTATTAATAAATCTTCATGTCAACTTAGAGCTTTGTTTCTTATAGAGATGTTTGGATCTCAGGTGTATCTGGATCGATGATACCAATAGCCAGAGAAGGGTTAGCAGGTTGTGGGCTGTTTTGTCTTCCACCTGTCCTTGTGGGTGCCTAAATGTCTCAGCTGGCCAGCAAGAACAGCGGGATCACCTAGGAAGAGTACACCGACATACGTAGAGCGATGCAAATCTTCCTGGTGATGACTTTGGGAGGCTTGAAAGAAACTGTACTGTGCCACATCTCCCACTGCTCCAAACATCCACAGATCCTCAGATCCCAGCATTTTAACACTGCAAATTAACACTCTTAGAGCATAGTTAAAATTGAGACACTTAAATATGAATTTTTTTGTGGTGTACAAAGTGACTGTTGTCTCATCAATCTTGAAACAAGCAAAAAATGAGTGCTTACTAACTCCCCCTGCAATGAAGTCTTATATATTTGATTGACTCTACCACAGCTTTTTAACTGAAAAGGAGATTCCTGAAGTTAGAACTACCCAAACATTAGCATTGACAAAAATAACATTTTCATGTACTTAAAATACAAAAACAACAAATTAATGAAACTGTTCAGACACATAAAGCTAGTTTGTCCTGAAAATAGAAGTATGTTCATATTACACTGAAATCAATGACCGAAAGAACTTGAGGAAAACTCCACATCGCTCCACATAACAATGGAAGAACAATTCTGGTGCCTATTTATTCAACACTTTACAGTCTCCAGGACTGTAGTACATCTTTATCAGCAGCCCTCGAGATTCAGCCTGAGATTGCGCCCTTCACTTGGAATGACCTACCAACATCACATGAGCTTGGAGGTTGGTCCATACCAGAGCATTTTCCCTTTAATTTCAAGATTTGTTAGTGACCAAATTAGCCGATAAAAATGAAAGTAGGATTATTAAACTATTTATATGCAGGTGCAGTAAGCTATTTCTCAGTATGAGCAATATTTTGTCCTTTATAGTTAGATGAGACGTAACAGTGAGTTCTCCTCTTGGAACTGAGTGAAGCTCACTCAGATGGTGCTGAGCCTCCCTGCTCACAATGAACAGAAGTTTCAACATGGCAAAAAACAACTACGGAATTCTTTCAATTGACTTTGTGAAGAACCAGGTTGGGACAGCACATGTGAAAAACGAATACTGAGTGATGGACAGAGAGAAGCAAATACTGTCCAAACCAGTAGATACTTAGAAACACACAAACCCCCAAGTTTTAACACTACTGGGTGAAAAACTACTTTGCCCATTCCCAGCAGAAGAGAACTTCAGGTTCACAAATAAAACATTAATGGAATTTGCTTTATCAGGTGCAAAGAAGAGCAAATGTTGGAGATCAGTTCACGATGGTCTTGTAGAAGCTGTAACTGCTTTTCCTTCCAATTCTACTTTATTCAGTACAAATATTTTTAAGAATCTACACCCCTGTTTTGTTCTGTCTCATTTTGGGCTAATCTCCAGACTGGATAATCAAAAGATTAAGAAAACACAGAGTTCTCAGGAATCATCACCATTCTGTAACAACACAGAAGAATCCTTACAGCAAAGAGGTAGGAAGCAATTATTTTGTGTCCAAAAATCTGAGTACTCATAATCAAACTTTCAGTTTCACAAAATAGATCATGAATTTGCCCAATTCCATTTGAAAGGTATTTACATCAACACATACCTTTCACAGGTGTAGCATTCGCAGTATTCATTATTTTCTCCAAAAAACCCATCTCCGTAGTAACAAGAAATTTCTTCTCCAGGTTCAATATCTCTTAGAGCTTTTACACATGCTGTATCTCTGCCCGTTGATACAAACTGGAGAAGGAGATGACAGGAAGGGGAAAAAAAAGTTAATCATTAAGGCTGCACAGCATCTGAGTAAGAAATAAAACAGTTGGGGAAGAAAAGTCAGAAGGACAAAAAATAAAAAGTGGGGTACTTTATTTATAATTTCTTGCTTACCTTACAGTTAGGTCTGCAATCTGAAAAAGGTCCAAAAGATAAAATCAATTAACTGTGGATAAGACCTGAAACATGAATAGTTGTAGATATCTAAAGTAAGGATTCACTTTGACTTCAATGACTGCAGAATCTCAACTAAATACTGGGAGTTAGTACTGCACAAAGCCAAACATCAAAAGATTCCTGCTTTGGTATAACTGCATTTCTGAGCTCTTCCCTATGCTATCACAAACATCCCCTCTAGGGTAAACAGCTTCATCTTAAATCCTACCTGCTCTTCCTTTGGCAGACAAATGCAACACAATCAGCTAAGCTTCTGGGCAAAAGGTTAAACAGCCATAAGAAGTTCACCTAATAAAGATGTTACTGTTGACTGAGTTCACAAAGAATTCAAGGTAACCCACAATACACTCCACTAATTTAGATGCCAGATCCAAAGTCTCTTTCAAGGAAGAAGGCATCACTTCCTCGAGCCTTCTCTGAGTTTCACAGCTGATCAGATCTGCCTGGCAAAATCCCAATATGATTTTGTCTTACAGTAACACAGTATGCCAGATTCAAACATTCTTCTCCAAGTTCCTGTGCTGTTTGGCTCACATACAACACTTCTGAATTCCTTATGCCCTTCAACATGCTTCCTGTACTTACTACTCACCATGATTGATAAATGCAGCAGGACCAAGCCACAGTTGTGCACAGTTTTTTCGTGTGGAATACATGACGCTGAAGTCATTTTCTCCATGTCTCAGCAGCATGTTTTCTTCCATTTCTGATAGTTCAGCAATACAGCCCACAAGTAATTCTATTTTATCATTTCGTTTCCTTTAATGTAAAAAGAGTATCAGAAATAAGACTACATGTGCCAAAATTACAAAATAATTTAACAGAAAGAAAAGTTGTTATAGAATCATTTACATCAAATCTGACGTCAGAAACAATTACCACCATTGTTTCTACAATTTCCTGACACTGCAGGCAAGAAATTGCAAGAGTTGATTACTTCAGCTTCTGCAATTGTTAAAACCAAAAGCAAGATCTTTTCATTTGTGTACACTCCCTCCCATCACCACTTGAGAAATTTTGACTTCCTCCAGCTGCTCTTGCTTGTGTTTCCTAAACTTCTTCCTGCGGCCAGGAAAACCCAGCATAATGAAAATTCTTAAAGCTCCATGGCTTTTTAAATGAGACCCAGTAGTGACTCAAACAAAGGCTGGAATTCAAGCAAGACTCTCTCATGAGTAGTTCTTCACCATGAAGCTGGTCTTTGAAATAGAGTGAGGAGAGGGAATGGCACCTACAAAAATCAACAAAACCACGAAGCCTTTGTGTGTGGACAGCCAGTGAACCACTGTGACTAGAGCAGTGCAGAGGCGCTGAATGCTCAGCCCAGGAGGAACACAGAGTTTCCATTTTCCCACATGGGTGTTGTTTCCATGGCTCTTCAGAGTGGCCATTCCATATTTTGGCCAAATTACTCTGACACAGGTGAACAACAAGGTACTAAAGGTACATGAAGGACACAAACTAGAAGTGAAGCCTTTTAAGTGCAAATTTCTCCTTTGACAGAGAGCACCAAGAACTCTAATCAGCTTTAAGTCTCAGGTTTTCAGGTATCAGCAGGGTTAAGATGTAGCCCTCCTGTCTTGCTCACTTCTCAGGGCTACTCAAGATTTTGACCATGAAAAGTTATTTTATTTTCAAAACACTTACATACAAAGCTTCTACCCCAAAGAATCAGCCAAGGGCTGAATTCAAACAACAACAAAACAAAAGCAAAACAAAACAAACCCCCAAGAACCAAAAAACCAGACCAAACCAAAAAATGCCACCAAACAAAAAATGAAAACAACCCCAACCAACCAAAAAAAACCCCAACCAACCAAAAGCCCCCCAAAAAACCTAAAACAAACACACAAAAAATCTAAGAAAAAACCGCCAGTCAGTATTTTTTGGGTTGTATTATGCTTGTAGAACTTTCAGCTCTGGTCACGAAGAGCTGGAAACTGGCCCCAGCCTGTTAAAAGCTTCCTCTACAACACGTGAAGGTTGTGTTGTCCCCAGCAGGGTGTCCAGCCACCCAACCCCAGTGTGAACATAACCCCATCTCCTCACCTCAGGTGTGCTGGTACAAATGGGCACTGCCACAAAGCAAAGCTCATACACTTGGTGTCTATATCTGAAGTGATTTTAAAATCTGAATTAAGCCAGAATCTGCTGGTGCTGCCACAGACAGGCTCATAATGAAACTCAGATGTGCCAAAATGAGATGGGGAAATACACTGGGGTTCCAGCCTTGTGTTTCCAGGAGAGATTTATCTTGAACATTCAAAATATGCAAGTAACACCCGTTTAAAAAAAGGCAAAATAGTGATTTCCCCCACAATTATTTGCTGTCTAACAAATCTGCCATAATGTCATGTTTCTCATGGAAGAACAACTCCTAAGCAGAGAAAAACAATTATCTGTCTGAAAACAAGATTTTAAAAAAAAAAGTATAATGAACACTATATGCATAAACCCAAATATACAAAGGAGTATCTTCCAGAGGCACGGATCCTCTATTAAGCACTTAGCAAAAACAGAGTGAAAATTCAATTTGCAAGTAACAACACAAAACTATTTCACTGGTTGCAGTTTTAATTCTAAATCACACTTTTTAATTTGTTTTCATAGATTCTTTCAAATAATTGACAGAAACAGAACACAACAGTAAACTGTATTTACCATTCTTTTGTTGCAACAATTTTGGCTCCATTTTGCTCCGAAGAATACCGGTTACAAGGCAGTATCTCAAACCCACTGTCAGTTGCAAACATTCGTAAATAAATAAATACCTGCAATGAAAAAAACCAGTACTTGTCTGTTACATGCAAAACAAAAGCAGTGAGGAACTTCTTATACAAATAATGAAAGTGAACTGTACAAAAGCACACACAAAATGGATACTGGAGTGGGATACTGTCTGCTGAAATGCATTTCTACATGTTTTATAGTATTTCCATATGTTTAAACTATACATATTATGTTGATCTTATTTCTTCACAGTGACTTGCAGGAATCCTCACACAGGTAATGTGATTATCCAAAGAGTTTAAGAAAGTTAAAGATACCTGGAGTGGTACAAAATTAGTCCAACTAATGAAAATGGATAATTTTTTTCTTAAAATCACTGAATAGTTGCATTCAAGAAATCTTCTAATATCATTAAGAACCACTGAGACCTAAAAATCTATGGGAATCCATTTTATTATTTGAAGTTCTGTAAAAAAATACTACTTCCACAACAAACCTAAATGCTGAATTCAGGGACTGTTGAACCTTTTTTTTAAGTTGAGGTGTGATTGTGTTACTCCAAAAACCACATTAACAAAGCAGAATGTTTTCTGCTCACTCTTTTCTTTCACTACTAGATTTGGTGCATTTTAATATAGGCCAAATTCCTTTTGGTTGTACCTGGAAACAATAGACTCATTCCTGAAGAAGCTTTTTTTTTTCGTTAAGTAAACAATACTATGATTTTTTTTGCTTTGAACTTTGAGAATCAAAAACCTTTATGCTACTTAGAAAATAGATTTGGGGTGTGGGAAGTGGAGGAGGAATAACACTCCCACAGAAAGCCCCTATACCCATAATAACTGGGGTATTTTGAGGTAACAAGACTACTCCCTTTTCCTTTTATCTTACTTTGTCACCCAACTACATTTACAACAGCTCCAAGTAAAAAAAAACCTAAAACAAACCCCAAGGCTCCCCCAAAACCAAAAACCCCAACCAAATCACAATGCAAAGAAACAATGAAGGGGAAAAACACCCCTTCCTTTCTACACCCTATTAATAAAAGGCAATGCAAGTTACCAAAAAACAAACAAAAAACCAAAACAAAAACAAAGGGTGTGTCTCATTAGGCTTTAAAAAACAAAGGAAGCTTCTCTTAAGAAACAATAAACATATAACAGACCACTTGATTGCTTTACTATTGCTACATTCTTAAGAAATCTTTACATTTTCTTTGCCTTTCAACCATCTGAAAAAGCACATTAATTACAAATACACCTACATGTTCCTTGAACAACCTTTCCTGCATTTTGTTCTTGTTAAGAAAATAGTGCCGGGCCCAGTCACCTGACGTCAAGGACTTGAAGGCTTTTTCTAAGTGCTCATCTTTCTTAAAACGTTCAATCACCTCTTTGAGTTCTTCTTGCCTTCCTTTAATAGGTCGAAATCTGAAATAAAAAAAATAAAGCTATTCCAGTCCACCATCAGTCATTCTCAATTCTTCCTCAGTTACTCACAGCACACAGTTCTTTTGCTACCCATATAAATGTGTAACTCCCTGCATAAAGACAGTGACCAACTTCTACCAAGCTCAAAGCCTTTTTATCTTGATAAATTCACTACATGGGTTTATGTGGATTGCAAACTTAACATGTGCATCCATATAAAATACAGCTCTTAATGACAATACAAGCGTTATCTACAAATACTAACACACAGCAGATGCTACATCTGTGGAAGATTAAGGTTCCACAACTTAGTGCAATTCTAAGAATTTGTCCCCCAAACAGGAAATCTTGGGCATGTAAATATGAAAACAAACACCTGCATATTAGCAGAGAATTCTGCCTTCTTCGCAAAGCCTGAGATTTAAGAAAAGCTATCCCTCCTATCTTCAGTGGGAAAAGGCAACAGAAAAAACCTGGAAGTGGAAGCTCCATTTTTGAGCTGCAAAACGACCAAGGGAAAGCAGCACTTAGAGATTTTGCCAAATCCCTATAAATTGCCTTTGACTGAGCACATACCCATATATGCTCTGCTTTGGGGCAGAAGTGGGGTGTGGATATTCTTAAATGTGTGCCACATCCCAGAGGACTCTTCACAAAAAAAAAAAAATTCCCAGGATCATGAGAAACAGTTTTCTGCAGCTCTTTTTACAACTCAGATGTTTTGCTTGCAGAGCCTACGACAAAAGTGCTAAACAAACTAAGAGCTTTTGAGCAAATGTGTAAGAGTAAGTGCCGTTACTTGTTGCTGGAAGTGCATTACCATGCTGATTTTATTTCCTCTCACTTGCCAAATGAAATCTTTATTTCATGACAAAAGTAAACAAGGGGGGAAAAAATTCTTGAAGTTGATGGAAGGAAACCTCAATTAACTACCTCACTCATAGCCTGTTTTTTAAATTGCCGTATGAACTGGCTTATTGTCACCTTAGAATGCTGAATTTGCTGAAGTTGCTAAACTTCTTTTAAATGACCACATAAGATTTGCTTCTTCCATGCAACTTGTATAAAGGAAACAAAAAAGTGTTACCTCCTGATTTTGTTTCACTTTGAAAAATACTAAGAGTCTAAGCAGAAACAAGTAACAAGGATGAGGATTCGATTTCCTTCCTTAGAAGGAAGGTGCAGTATTTATGCTCCTGATACAATGAAGACAGATCTAAGAGCAGATTCACTTTCTGCAGGTTATCAGCATTCCATGCTACTGCTTTTATAAGTCTCTCAAATCTCCATCTGAAAGACCCCCTTGTGACATAATAACTAAGCACCCTTTTAGACCTTTTTGAATCCAGCAAAATTTATCAGCATAAACCTGTGGACTTTCAGAGGGCATGGCACAGTAAGGAGTTCTGAGCAGACACCAGGTTCAGTTCTCTTGTGGGCTGAGATACCACATCGAACAAGACAGCAGGAGTCAGTCAAGAAACAGATGCCTGCTTACAACTGTAGCACACACCATGCCACAAAGTTTCAAATCAAGGCTTTTATTAAAGAATATACTTGTATCATCATCCCAAAAAGTAACCACCTAACAAGCTGATGAGGCCTACCATGCAAGAAAACTCCTCTCAGACTAGAGATGACACAATCATTATTTTTGTTTCACAGCACACCGAAGTCTTCCTCAACTTGCCAGTCACACATAGAAATATCTCTGCTCTCTCCAAACCAGAAAGACTTTACCCAGATTTGACAGTCATAACTCACAGAACTTCCTCGTATATGAAGGGAATTTAAAATCATGCAGCCTGAACTGAACCTGACTGGTTTCAGAACATGACTCGCACTCACTTTCAGTTTCAAGCAGAAACAACTTTTCCAGCAAGGAGCCAAGTGCACTTACACCAGGAGAAGTAAAGAGCTCATCAATGTGCACAAATGTGAAAGGGTAATACCTCTCTTATACCCTTATCTGCAAACATTACAAGAGGGAAACACCCACAGGATTTACAGATAAAACTGGTCTTCAGCTATGTCTTTTCTTGCTGGGCTACATGAGTGACTGCCCTCTCCCTTACACTCTATTTTACATGCTGAAATAATTTTTTAGCTAAGTGACCTGCAGAAGCAAAGATGGATGGAAAGCCATCACATTTGAAATTGCATTAGCACCTGAGACAGGCAATGTATGTACTGACAGACATCATCACACTTATTTATCACCAAGAAGCTTGGTCTAGGCTACTAGCTAAAGTAAGCAATACCACAACTGAATCACCAGTGTGGAAAAGAAATACAGAAAGAAAAGGAGGGCAGATGCTAAGCTTAACAGTGGCTCTCAAGACCTACAGAAAAAGAATCAACACCCTGCATTTTCTAGCAATTCAAAGCACATCTTACTGCCCCAAGTGCTCATATTTTAGGTCTTTCACAACACATTATTCTCAGACTCGGTGCCCACCTAACCAACTACCTTAGCCCCAGCCCTTGGAAGTCATTGGCACACCTCCATGGATCACATTAAGCAGGTGTCTCTATGGATTCTTGTCTCAGGCACCACACTGCTGGTGGAATTCATTTAAGTGATCAGCAGAAACTTCTGTAACATCATTCCTAGGAAAGTAAAATAGTCAGTGTATGCCCAAGCCCTGGAAGGGCCAAAAAGATGGCTGGAAACAAGAAAGGGCTGAAGAGATTGTAGAACCCCCAAGACGTTACAAGGTCAGACGAGTGCTGGACTGCATGGCAGGCATTTCAAATAGGAACTGGATTTTTCAAAGAACATGACTCTCTGCACCCAGGGGCTCAAAAAGTAATACCAAGGACTCTCTGCAGCACCCCTATCAAAATGTTGTTCTTACATAGTGAAAAGACAGAGGTCATGAGAAAAGATAAACAGGAATCCAAATAAGCAAGAAGTATCCACAAGTGCATGGAAAGATGCTGGAAACCAACATTATGTTCAACATTTCACTCCAAGGGCTCCCAAACAGATGAAATAGAATGACACTGTGCACACTGAGCCTGAGTTAGAGGGCTGTTCACAGTTCAACAGCACATGTGAATTGCACTGCGAGCATATGAGGTTTGTAAGCAAATTCAGAACACTACAGTCCAGACTCCTCATGAAAGCTTTAGTCTTTCACAGATGTATCTCCATATATACCTTAAAAGGTGCCTTCTCATTTGAGACACTGAAGAAGCCAAGAAAGCCAAGAAGTCCAGTGTTCCTCAAGAATTTGGATCTGCTGATAGATGCTGATAGATTCACTTCTCCCAGGAGTAGAGTTAGTTTATTTATTCATTAGTTTTTTGCAACCAAAAAGCCATTTGAGAAACAACCTTATACTACCATTTTGGTGTTACAGGGCTTCCACATTTACACATGACATTAAAAAAAAACAAACCCAAACCTACACATCTGCTAGAAGAGTCTACAGAACTGTTTCTGAGCTCCACCATGAAGAGAGCCTGAAAGGGCCCCACAGCTAAATGTATACATATAAAATGAGCCAAAGAAACTGACTTCTAAGTATCAGTAAAACAAGAGACTACTTCAAAGTGAGATAGAAAAAGCACAAGGAAACCAACAGAACAAACCAGCCAACCCAGTCTCTGAACAAAGAGGCAATTAAAATCAGGACTGTTTATCCAGACTTCTGGTTTCCTCCTCTGAACAGTACCTTTATAAAATTCCATCATGAAAACTGAACAAGACACATGGCTGTTTGAATCTGCTCACAGGCACAGACTCCTTGAGCCACCCTATGAGCAGCTTCACAGGTCACATCTCATGGGACATGAAGTCTGCTGCAAGACAGTCAGGTGTCAGATGTGAACAAAGAATGAAAACCTCAGCTATGACAGTGTCTTCAGAAATATCATCAGCCCTTCCTCCTGACAACCTGCAGAAAAGAAACTTTTCACTCTTCCCTAGAAAATACTTATTCTTTCCTAGTCAACAAGAGCTGATAAAGCTGTGGCTACTGCAGTTTCAAAGGCAGATAGAAGGTGATCTCATCCCAGTTAAGGGCAAACTGACATGGTCTCAACAAGGAAGACGTAGGAAAATGGCTTGGGGAAGCAAAGCTCTTTCTCTCTCAAGTTTCTCTTACCTCAGGAGTACTTAAAGACTCTTGGAACTCCAAGGTATAAAGCCAAAGGTCAGTGAGATGCTCGCCTATAAAGGAAGTTAAAGTAGAGTTTCTGGTAAGTTCAGAGCACAGTACCTTGCTCAGTCTCAGTCACTGAGAGCAGTGAGTTTGAACAAAAAGGACCAAAACTGATCCTGCCAGAGATCCAGTATGGAACTCCATACAGCATACCAGTGCAGGACAAAGAGTTTTACTTCCAGACTTTGTTTCTTAACTTCTGACTAGGGAACATCAAGAAGAGTGAATTTATCAAAACTGCACCAACCTATTAGCCTTTTAACAACAGGCACCTTGTCTAGATGGTATTTCTATTTAAATAGCTCTGGGAAACAGCAAGTTTATGTTTGCCTAGGACCAGAGATTGAGCACAAAAGGTAAAACTGCAAGCCTGTCAAGCATTCAAGACAACAGAACAAGAGTTGAAAATCACCTATTTAAAACAAGCATAAACAACTTACTCAATTAACATACATTTTGGCTTCCTCCCTGCCCAATCCTGTAGTGTATTTTTTTCCTCAAAGCTAGTTATACAAGTTATGATCAACTTGTTCTGCTTTTAGTGCCAGTGTTTTCATACAGAAAAAGACCTCGTGTTCTTCAAAGGCCAAATTTTAAAGCAGCACTTTCAATGAAGAAAGTAATCCACATTACTTAAATTTCTTGAACTGATACTAAATACACACCAGTGTGGTCAAAACTCCAATATAGCCAAGAACAGAAATAAAGAATTTTCTAGGACACACAATTTCATTCTCCTTAATATGGTTAACAAAGAAGTACTTTCATAAAATAAATATGGGGGACACAAGAAACCCCCCAAACCAACAACATAATACTGTTCTCTAATCCTATTCTGACACCCCACATGATAAATTTAATGTAGCAGTTAACGTGACCACTGGATGCAACCCACTCCATGTTTTGAAGATGCAACAACACTTCTTGTTGAAGCTAAAAGTACACCTAAGAAAAGTGTAAAAGTAAGGTGGTGGGTGTTGGGTTGAGGGGCAGGGCATGGTTGTTAAGGGTGGTTTTTTGATTGTGATTTTTTTTAAATCAAAAACATTTTGGAACAGCAAAACGGTTCCAATGTAATCACTGTGTGATTTATATACAGTGAAGGAAGACATCCAAGAGCAAGGTAAAGAACTTTATTCAATTAAGCTATCAGTAAAAACAATCTAGAAAAAAATGGAAAAATCAGATTTTATGCCAAAGTCAAACAAAACAATTTTGTAAAGTACACAGACACTGAGGTCTGAAGAATGTAAAAGCTTCACTTTGAAATCACTATGTAAGAGTTATCACTATGTTATCACTATGTAAGAGTTGTGTACCTCTAATCCAGTATCTCCATAGCACCACCACACTGAAGCTGAACTGTATGGCCACATAACCTTATTTAGCAAAACCCACACCACTTTTTCAGCCTCCAGACCTCACTCATGATGAATACTGAACTCTTTAACTATTATATTGAAATGAGCTCAAGAATGCAGAGGAGATTGAGCACAGGCTCATAAATGCAATGATATGGAACTGATTTGTGCTTTTTGTCTCTACTGCCTGGTGGTGACTCTAAGGGATGAAGAGTGAAGTACCCTGTCAAGTTCAGTCTTTTAAGTCAGTTAGTGCTGTTGGGGCAGTGTTGAGAAAAGCAGCTTCCTATACATCATCCCCAAACACTTAATCTTTCCAATGGAAAACATGGAAATTCTTAAAGCTTGGTCCTTTAGTCCCATGTAATCAGACAAAACCACCCACATCACACACCTGTTTGAAACTTCACTAAAAGCAGCAAACAGACCACGACATATGTGACTTCCTAAACCACTTGCAAATTTAGAGACACATTGGAAGTGCTCTCAGCATGATGCTGGTGCTTTAGGGAACCAGGAACCAGCACTGACCGGTAACAGCAGCAATAGGATCAGGAGTCTGGCTTAAGGTTTAAACAGTAACACCTTTGTATGTGAGACAGTATAAAGAGCACATTAGCCACTAAGGCATGTGGCTTCCAGATTCAGCGCTGAGCCTAGGGAAAAGCACCCAAAAATAAGACATGGTAAGATGGCAAGATTTGATGGCAAGACGGTAAGGCAAGAATTCACTTGGCATTTTACAAGTGTCTGTTTTAATCTCTAGTGTTTGTCAACCTTCAACCCGGGAAGTGTAGCTTGCAAAATGACTTTTGTTTTTACCACAACAAACAAACAAAGGCTGATATAACAGGATTTGTACTAGAAGCAACGAAACATCTTAGAACATCGATGCTTGACAAGAACATACTTTCTAAGACATGGGGTTTCTTTTATTAACTGCTAAGCTGCTATTCTGTTGAGATAAGAGCTACAGATTTGATGAAAGAATGACAACTGTGTCTTTAAAGAGGGTTGGAAGCTCTGAAAACAACCTGCTTTCTCTTGGAAATCCAAGAGGATGAAACAAAATACTTTTGGGTAAAGCCACTGAGGACATTTCCAGAGCTACACGTGATATATACTGTCCTTCAAATCCCTAGTGACAAGAAAACATTTCAGAGGAACACTGGACAAACACATTAGGGGATTCAGTTGTAAGCTTTTAAGAAACAGTCTTCAGCTCTTTCAGACGTTCCTGACTTGACAGTTTATAGAACCAACAGCTCTATTCCCAAGATAGTAGGCGTTCACAAACTGCAGGACTTGATTTTTACACACCCAGAAAAATCCTCCAAATCAAAACAGAAAAACCCAGCAAGTAAAGTAACAGTCATGCTCTTGTCACCACCCTACTGCAAGATCATTAACTCAATATAAAGAAGATGGAAAACAAGGACATTTCAACATCAGTCTAGATACTTTACTATGAGGGTTTCTTTTTTCTTCTATCAATATACTCTGGACAAATCAAATTTACAAACTCTTCAACTGGAAGAATTAAGTAGAAGAAGTGCTTAAAGAGAAGACACTCAAGCATACAAAAATACAAACCTGGCTTCCAGAGGTAAGAGGAAGTAGAACTTCAGTAAGTGATCATCAACTTACAATGGGCTGCAAAAATACAAACCTCTCACATGTTCACAATACAGCAGAGCAGAACAGTGGCACAGGCCATCTTCATACAAATCAGAGCAAGGGAACAGGAAATCTTTGCTTGCCACCATAACTCATTGTTTTATTTTAAGCATACCTCCATATATGAACTATATAATTTATATGACTCCATGGCATGGAAGCAGAGGATGCCCAAACATAAGCAAATCTTCATTTCTACTGCATCACAATACTGGGGTACAGGCACCTGGCATTTCAGAAGTAAATAGTTTTTTCACACCTGCTTGCCCCCCACCCTCCCTCAAAGCCACTAAAACAACAGTAAGGAGCTCTAGAGCTCTCAGGAGCTCTAGAAAGACTGAAATTTACTAGATGGAAAGAAGATTATCTAAGCATCACAACCACAGTAACAAGCAGGTGTCATCACTGTACCAAAAAGATAAACAAGAACTATGCTGATGCTCAGACTTTAATTATTACAACATTAGAAACTTTCTCAATAGGACAATATGACAGAGGCAGAAGGTGTGCATCTGGTAGGAGTTGTAAGCCTCACCTAAGTATTTCCCATAGTGCTCCAAGTTTATTAACTACTGTCCTTGAAGACTGCCTGTAACTGCTCTCCAAGTCTGAGAAAGGAAGAAATACATGATGATGGCCTTTGTGTAGCCTTTTGTTTCAAAATAGTAATTAAAGAAGTATTTCATTTGACAACCTATCGATATAAAACACGATTTATGAAAGTAGCTTCTCCAACTATTAAACAATGACTACATAATTTCCACAGCAAAAAGTGTAAGAACAAACAACCTGTGCATAACCTGCAGACTATCATTCATGCAACAAACCAAAAAGTTCCTTTCAGCATATATTCTTAGCTTGATTAACTGATGAAAATACAAAGACACTTCAAAATGAACTGTAAGAATATCTACTTGGACAATTTGCTGCTGTAACCAATTGCAGGGAGGGAAGAGGAAAAAGTCCAAACACCCTTCTTAGAGGTGCATGTTGCACTCTCCAGCAAAAAGGAAAGATCTCTTTGGGCTAAGTCTTTACAGTTATTAGGACCACACTGCTGCAATTTCATGTGAAGCCGATGCTGTCAGGCTACACCAGCACCTATTTATGTAATATGATAACAACATTTCATCTAGCAGTCATTTTTGAATCAATCAGTTCATTGCATACATACAATTTGCTTAACTCATACTGTGTGTATGTGACTGTGCTGCACAGGTGAACTGTCCTTTAAAAATAGTCACAGCAACAATTTGAAGGGCTGAGGGTCTGTTTCCCATGATGTGCTGCGTGGAAACTCCAGCTCTTATTATTGCACAGCAGTAAGCACACAATTCCTGTCCTTAGAAACTTATAGTTTATCTATAGTTTCCCCCTTGAGCTATCAACACAGATCTTGTATGCAAACCAGCTTAAGAGAGATCTATAGAGCAGTTCTCATCAGTGGTACATCTGTAACAGAGGGAGAAGCACAAACAGCTAAACCCTGAGACCACACAGAATTCACAGCCAAAGCATTCAGACAGATGTGTAACAGTGCAAAAGCAGGTGCAACTCTGCTAAGCAAGTTTCCAGCTAGCACATCCATTTATCTTATCCATACAGACATGTCTGAGGAGCAATTCCTTCAGCAAGGGTCTGCAAGAACTTCAGATCAAGTAGCACCAACACTGAACTGCTCAGAACCTACATCTTTCTCCTGATGTTTGAGAGTAAGGAAGGAAAAAAAAAGCATCCAGGCACATGGAACAAACAGAAAACTTACCAAACACTGGCTTCTGCCTTTGAAATATTTGAAATGACTACTGGTTTCAAACTTACAATTAGTTAAAGAGCTAGAAAATGGTGCCTATTACCAACCTGCTCTACAGCACAACTACATGAGACTAATGGAAAGACCTGTGATGGAGCACTGCGAGAGGTTGCATTTGCAGTGCTGAGTTCCAGACTCACATGCAACATCATTCTAAAGGCAGAAGCTACTCACAAATTTGCATTCTTTCACTTTCCTAAAACATGCACAAAATTCCGTGGTTTTGCTGATTTACATCAACTAAGATGAATTCTTTTCTAGAAAAATAAAGACAAGTTACCTAGTATTCATTTTGTGTGTCTGAAAACCTAAATAGGGATCAAGAACCAAACTAGTTGCTAGGTCATCATTTTCACAGAGTTCCTTGGCAGACATTCCAGAGGAAGGCACATAACGACTCTGACCCTCAAATCCTGAAGCACCACTACCTGCAAATAAGAGAATACAAATTAGATATCAATTAAGAGACATTACAGAGTCCAGTTACATTTGGGGACAGACAGACACACAGGCTGGAAGCAAAAAATACAGAACAGTTGAAGAAGATGATGAAATACCTGGAGAAGCAGAAAAAAGGACCTGAAAGGACATCTGAATACAGGACTTTAATTTGCATTTAATCCTTCATCCCAGACCAATAGCAAAAATAAGAATCCATATTCGTTAAAACCACTGCAGAATGGCTATCGATGTGACTTGACTGAAAAATGAGGTTTACTTCGACAAGTGTATTCACTGAAAGTTGGGCAAGTACTCCAAATTACGTTATCCACTTCTAGTAATACTATTTGTCACTTAGTGCCAATCATGCATTTTATAATCACAATAGTTCAAAATTAATGTGCACCCAGTTATTCTTACTTGACTTTTAAACTGATCTGAAGAGATCTGTATTCCTAAAGGGAGTTAAGACATTCAGAAAATACATCCATAACTAATATTTCTGATGTTAGCTGCATGCTGACTGCAGACCTCCCTCATGAATTAGGCTAAGAGAGAAGCCTGGCTTGCAAACTAGGAAGTGAATCATAGCACTAAGCAGCAGAAACGTGTACATACATCTGCTTGATCTTCTCTCAACTCCATTTTTGCCTGTCTTTGGATTCTCCTTTCCCGTGTGCTGCAATTTGGTCTGCGCGTGGTCATTAGATTTGCTTCCACTTCTCCGGCCATTCACTACCATGTTCTTGGATTCTCCCAGCCACTTCATACCCACAGACAATCTGACTCAGTTGCATTTAGTCACTTTTCAAAAGGCTTGGAGAAGTGGATGAATAAATTCAGTTCCAATTCCTACAGAAAGTAAAACATAAACATGATTAGAACTTAGCGGGAAACTGTTTTCAAGACACAGAGTTTAACAAATAATAATAATAATAATACCCCACCAATAATAATAGTAGAAGAAAGCTGAAACACACCTCCACCTGTTCCCCCCCACAAAGAAAAAGTGGGGAAAGGTGGGAGGAAAGACAGCAGTTTGCATTTGCATTAGGAGAAAGAAAAGCCGTTCATTAGCACCAGCACACGGAACTGTGAACAGGTGAAGCATTGTCCCACAACTTACAATGGCATCTGGCAGCAAGGACAGAATTCTAAGGCTGATAAATTGCTAATGACAGCTCATTTTTAAGAGCTGGACTATACCCATGGATATACCTGTACAAGCATACATACGCATGGATAAACATGCCCACAGCTGTGTGACTCTAGACCCAGAATATTTTCAAATACATATTCCATTGAGAGTCTATCTCCTAATACGTAAACCCCGTAACCTATTGGAAACTCTACAGCAAAGACCCTTTTACAAGTGTCTTCCAAGAACTGAAGATGAGCAGAGTTAGAAAAATAAAGGAAAAAACCCAACTAGAAAATGGAATGGAGTTAGGGGAAAGATGTTAAATCTTTATTCAAAAACCAGAGTTCAAGAAACCCACAATGATGACCTAGAGGACGCAGGCTACTATTGTCACTGTTCCTTATTACAAAACAAACCAGCCACAACACACCTGGTTCAACATGCCAATATTACGTGGGATCACAAGCAGAGTTGAAATTTTACAGTACATAAGTGTCTATCAAAGCACATGCTAGTTTTTGTCTGCAGTCTCAATGTCTTTTGCATAAATAATAATAAGAAAGCTAATAATGTTTTTGTACACAGTACAAAACCTGTATAACTTGCAGGAAAAGATCTGATTTACACAATTATTTTACAATTGCATTTACGCATTAGTAATTCATTCACTTGATTTTAATTCACCCTCCTCCCTACTGCTTCCTCACAAAGAAATAAATTGTGCCTTTTCACTTTACTGTAATTATTAAAAAAAAAAATCAATGCTCTGCTCACAGCTGGTAACAGGCCATTGTAACACACATTTCAGTCTGGTGGAAGAAAGTCACAACAAACTAACAGATGTTTGAAATACTGTCTTTTGTGGAAATTCTGTTTTTTAACAGGTAAGAGTAGTAAATGAGTAGATTTCTGTAAGACACCTATGTGATCCAGATACCTAAAGACATGTTTATGGCCAGATGATTTGTAATTTAGTTATGTACAAAGATACGGAAGATTGAGGTAATTCGGGAAACACAGTAAAGAAAGAGTATTGTATATGAACAGATGCGTTGGCTCAAACACCTCACTAGAACAGATCGCCCAGAAACTGACAGGTTTTAGGACCTTTTACAAATTGTTACGGAAGGGCAGCAAAGACTATCAACAAAGTGTAACAGAATCACACTGAGCAAATCTGGCTCAGTTACTGCATCAATATCAAGAAAAAGAATTGAGATCTTTTCAGTGGACAAAGAATTTTCTTGCTGCCAGTAACGGAAGGGATTTTCTTTAACCCCAAGATTAACTCTATTCATTCAACTATAGGCAGACTCAGCCCTTTTTACAAAGTACCTCCAAAACACCCTTGGACAGACTTTTTTAATTCACAGAGCTTGCCTGATAACATACACATGTAAGTTTACAATAACATACATCTAAAAGAAAAAAATATAAAACAAACCCAACAAAACCTCAAAAATAATCTTAAACTTGCTTGTTAAGCATCCCACCTGAACTTCTGTCAGAAGACCAACTCTGTGAAGATCTACCACTGATTGACTCTGATGTAAACACTTAATGACAAATCCCCTGTCAAACTTCACTTTTCTTACTTCTCAATCTATTCATTTTTCCAGGTCTACGTACTCTAATTAACCCTCCTTCCTCCATGTTTTTGCAACATTGGTAATGAAAGCATTAAAGCAGAAACTACATTAAAGACTTGCATGAAATTCAGCCCTGGTGTCCTTGTTTGTACACCAGCGCTGAACTCCATGCTGCACAGCTCGAGAGCAGTGCAGGTGAATGAAATTCCCATGAAGTCAGACTGCAGATGAGTCCTGTATTGTATCCAGCAGTCTGGGAAAATGCTCACTGTGGTGCTTCCTGACAACCACCAGGCGCAGTAACCACAGTGGGCTGAAGGAAAGGTGTTCTCCCATCTCTGACAAGAGGCTGGGCAGGGTGAGTGAGAACTGTCTGTGCTCACACACTTCTGCTTAACCAGTAACAGCGATGACAAGGAAGGTATCAATGCAAAGGTAAGAAGCAACGTGGCCACGAAAGGATACTCAAACTATACAAAACATCAGGAAAAATTTTCTGTTCTGTTCCGAAATAGATTGATATAGACAGCAACATGAATCCTCCTCAAGCAAAATCAGGTAATTTAGCGATGCATAGCAGAATTCTGGCGAAAAATCATTATTTGTTTGGGCTCATCAGCCTAATGAGCAAGAAAACTTTTGTCTCCATCTACTGCTGCCTGTATTTTCTAGTATCAGCCAAATGACAAACTTGAAGACTGCAAATGTGCTTCTGCAGCCTCTGTTCAACAGGACAAGAGGCAACAGGCACAAACAGATGCACAAAAGTTCCACCTGAACACAAGGAAAACCACTTCACTGTGTGGGTGAAGGAGCACTGGAACAGATTGCCCAGAGAGGATGTGGAGTGTCCCTCATTGGAGATATTCAGGATCTATCTGGACACAATCCTGTGCCCTGTGCTCTGGGATGGCCCTGCTTGAGCAGGGAGGTTGGGCCAGAGGACCCACTGAGGTCCCTTCCAACCTGACCCATCCTGGGACTCCTTCTCCCAGTACCCAAAAATTGCTTTCCAGACATGATATCAAAAGCCAGAAACAACAGCCAGGATTCCTTTCCCCATGAATATCACAGCTGCCAATGCCAACAGAAAACCTGAAAGGGAGGGAGCAAGAGATGCAGCACTATCCACCACCATGTGCTATTGAATGTATCTTCCCATGTGATTTGTTCTCACTGCTTTCTACATCAGATTCATACTGACAAGTCCTTTAGGAACTGAGGGAGGAAAGGCAGAGATGAAAACTACCTTCCCAATCAAGGAAACACTGAAATATACTTACACCACCACTTACTTTGAAACTCTTGCTCCAGAGCTCTGCCATCAAAATCTAACACAACACCTGGACCACCTACGACTTCCGGTTTACCTATAACTGTGAATTTTACCAGCACAAGTAGAGCTTCCAAGGGGCCTTTTGTATTTCAATATAAATGACCACACTGCTATTTTAACCCTTTATTAATAACACCACTACTCTTTAAATTACACTGCCTTTAACAATTCTATTATGGTAGTTGGACAGGCACATTTCCTCAAATGCCAAAACAGAGCTCAATTGCATTTCGTACCTCTCATTGAGGCATCCTGCATTTCATTGCAATTGTACTCTTAAAAATGAAAACTCGATTTTCATTTACTTGGTTCTAAATTTATTAAACCTATTAACACTTTCTGAGCATTATTTGCATGTCAGTCACATTCAGAAGCACCATTCAACAACTGAAGCACAAACACAATTAGTACAGACAGGCAACAGACCTCCTTTAAAATACAGTTTATGGATTTTTTAGAATTATTTTTAAGAACCCAAACACCTACATTTTGCCTTGCCTTTTTTTTAATTAACAATACCTGCAAGAAAGTTTTCCTCAATAAGACAGTGATCTAAAGCAAACATAAGACACACATACACACACACAAAAAAAATCCAACAACAAAAAAAAACCCCACCCAAAATACCCCAAAAAACCCAGCCTCAGCTCTTCTGGACAAATCAGAGGTATCAAGAGAAAAGACATAGGTTTCATCATTGATAGCCCTACAAAGAGTAACAGACCTTTGAATTTGGGAAGCAAAGCAAAACTGTCCAACTAGTTTTCCTATGGGATCACCAGAATAAAAATGACTGATGGAAATCAAAGCTGAAGAAAAACCTGTACAGCTGTAAGGAGCTATTCAAAACAGTCTCAGGTCTTATTTTGGTTACTGTGTTTGGTTCAGGAAACTGGATCCCCAGTTTGAGTTTTTGAGTGTTTCTTTTCAGCTAGTTGGTGCTGAGAGTAAGCTCAGTGCAGAACTGGACACAGATTAACAGTGGCATTGGGAGGCTGGAGGACTGTGTCAAAACTGCCTCAGGGCAGTGCAGACTGCTGCAGAACTGCAGCCCCAGGATGCAGGTTTGGGACAGCACACCTGGATCCAAAACTGACCCAAAGCCAGGCTCCAGACTCTCACCAATAGCTCGGCCTGCTCATTCCCCTTTCCTCTCGTGCAGCCACGTGATTTTTGTGTCAATTTGGGTACTAATCCAAGCATAGTACAGGCACAGAGTCAAGCCAGTTCCAGCACAAAATGCGTGTCAGAGAGTGAATTACACTTCAGCAGCTCCTGCCCCTTCTCTGCCCCACCATGTCCTCTACCGGGAGCTCTCTCAGGGTGAGGCTGAGCGCAGCACCCCAAAGCCTGTGTGATTCCCCCAAGTCACTGCAACAACTCCAGCATCCAGCAGGCACAAAGACAATATAAAAGCTCGCTGCTTCCAGGACAGGGAGAACCTCCTTCCTCCCACTTGCCAATTCACACAAACATTTCCACCAATTCCAGTGCTCTGTGGACCTCCCCACAACCCAAATTAACTCTGCGTGTGTGCAGCTATGTGACTTAAACAGGTCCAGTTCAGGGCAGCCCCAGTATGGCTGGATCAAACAGTTTAATCAAGACTCCAAATCAGTGTAACTCCAAAAGTGATGCTGCTGCCTCGCCACCTGCTTGTGCTCACTTCCACACCATCCTCCCTCTGTGCCAGTGAAACAAACACAGAGCCAACGAATCAGGGGAGTCACCAGACAAATCTGAACCTGGCTGGCTTCAACCACGAGTGGATGTTCTGGGGCAGGGAAAACACACAAGTGGTCAGGAGTACTCAAGCTGAGACTTCTTTGCATCCTCAAACCACAGCTCTGGTTTGGCACAGGAGTATCACACCTTACAATTACCGGGGCTGATTTGAGCAACCGTCTGTTGCCTTAAAGCATGTGCTGCTTGCAGTGAAGGGATGCTGGGAAGTGTAGTCCTGGAACAGGACAGTGCTCACAGAGCCAAAAAAGCATTCAGGAGCCCTAATCAGTCCTGTTACTGAGTATACCAGAATACATCATCCCACTCGTTCATTTTATATGCAATACATTAAGCAATTGCTTTAAATAAGTCTGAATTTCCAGTTTGCGAGCTCCAGTGGATATAAAGCAGAGATGTCTGTGTCTATCTGGTCCTAATAAGAAAACAGCCTCATAAAGAAACAAGAACATCCAACTTTTCAACCAAGTAAGCCTTGATTTCCTCCCACATTGTTACTCGCAAGGAAGAAAGCAAAGAACTGAAAAGTTCAGTATTAATGAAAATTGAAGCAGCTGCATCCATAGTTATAGTGGTCAAACTATGGAAACAGGGCATGGCTCCATGAGAACTTATCCTACAATACATTTTAACCTCACTGATAAAAACCTGCCAGTATGTATTTATAGTTACACTATTAAACACTGATCAGGTTGCCATCTCACATCACAGAATCAATTAGGTTGGGAAAGACCTCTGAGATCATCAAGTCCAATCTGTGACTGAACACCACCCTTTCAACCAGACTGTGGCATTAATTGCCACGTCCAGTCTTTCCTTAAACACCTCCAGGGACGATGACTCCACCACCTCCCTGGGCAGCTCATTCCAATGTCTAATCATCCCTTCTGTGAAGAAATTCTTCTTGATGTCCAACCTAAACCTCCCCTGGCACAAATTAAGACTGTCGTCTTGTCCTGAGACACGTTCCTCTGCACTGAATTTAACGCACCAGAAAAGTCCACAAAGTTCTACACTTAAGGTTCTCGCAGTGCCTGTGACACACCCTGACAAAACACCACGCACTCTCCCTCTCACTCACCGGTATTCGCGTTTCCGAGAGTAACGTCTTAAAGGTAAGTTCACTCTAAAGTTTCAGATACAGATGTTGGACAGTGACGTGCCTTTCACCCCTTCCCTAATGGAATGCATCCTCCAATGAAAAATCACAAAAACCCCCCCCCAACCAAAAACCAAAACAACAACAAAAAAACCTAACCAGAAACACCGAAAAAACCCCCAAGGCAACCAGTCCGGCCACTCCATCAAACCGAGGCAAGATCGAGAGGGTCACTAAAACCACCAGCCCCGAGGTAGAACTACTGGAAGGGGCCGCGGCTCCCGGCCCAGACGCAGGGCCGTGCCGGCGGAAGGGGAGCGGTACCGGCTCCGGGCCGGGCGGCGCCGCCCCCGCGCGCGCTGCTGCCCCCTGGCGTTCTCCGCGCGCCGGCGCCGCCGCACGCCCCGGCCCCGCGCGGCCCCCACCGCCCCCGGCCCCGGGCCCCGGCCCCGCCCGCGGCCGCCCCTCCGCCCGCGGGTCCCCGCTGCGCCCGCCGCTGTCAGCGCCCCGACGGCCGCCCCCGCCCTGCCCGCGGCGGCCCCGCACTCTGCCGGACCCCGGGCGCGGTTCCTTACGGGCCCCCCGCGCTCTGGGGCGCAGCCCCCTCACAGCCCTGGCGCCTCCCCCGCCCCACAGAACACACACAGACCCTTCCCAGAGACCCAAACTCACCGCCCCGCGCTGGGGTCCCCCGCCGCCGGCGCTGCCCCCGCTGCCACTGGGGGAAAATGAATCATCAAAGGCAAGGGTGCGGGGGGGGAGGGGAGGGGGAGGGGAGGAAGCTGAAGGGGGGAAAGTGAAGACCGAGCCAGGGAGGGGCGGAGTGGGGAGGAAAAGTAAGGAAGGGGGGAGAAAAAAAAAAAGCGGCGATAGTGATAAAAAATAATTCCGAGTGGGGGGAGGAAAAAAAATGGCGGATTAAAATCCAAGATGGCGGCGCCGAGGGGCGAGCGGCGCAGGGGGGAGGCGGCGGGGAGAGCCGCCTGGAGATCCCTCCGCCGCGCCCCGCGAGAAAGAGTCCCCCGGGCTCCCCGGCAGAGACCCCGCGGGGTGGCGGCGCGGACCGGCCGCCGCTTCCTCCTCCTTCTCCTCCTTTCCTGCGGGGAGCCCTCGTTCCGCCGCCCTGCCGAGCCAGGCGAGCGCCGAGCTGGCCGCCGCGCTCCGAAGTTTCTTCTTGTTCCTCCCGGCGGAGCCCGCGACCTCCTCGCCCCGTCCGGGGAGACGCCGAGTGCCCCTGCGCTCCCGGCGGCGGAGGAACACCGCGGACACCCGCCGCCGCGCACTCCTGCCGCCGCGGAAGGATACACCACTCGCGGAGAAGCGCAGCCCGCCCCCGGACGCGCCGCTCCCCGCCGCCGCTACCGCCTCCTCCCGCCTCCGCTTCACCGCGGGCGGCGCGGGGGCAACCGGGGCAGCGCGTCCGGCCGCAGAGCGGGGACGGCGGCGGCCGCGGGGCCCATGACCGCCCGGCGCGGCGGAGGGATCCTGCCGAGGAAGGGGAACGAGGCCCGGGTCGCCCCGCACGGCGGTGTGTGCGGGCAAGAAGTCCCGCTCCGGGATCCCTCCGCGCGGTGCTGCCCTTTAAACGCGGGGGACTCCCCGCCGCGGGGCGCGCACCGGGATGGAGTTGGGATGCGTCCCGTTGTGCCGCCTCGCGGTTCCTCTGTCGTGCCCGTCTCGGGGGTCCCTGAGGCGACAGCTCGCCCTGCCCCGCCTGAGAGGGGAGTGCGACCGCAAACTCAGCTCTTCCGGCACCTGCTGCCCCCCCGCGCCGCTGCCTGACAGAGGCATTTAAAAATGGCCCCCGCTGGAGGGGCTGGGACAGCACCTCCCTCTCTCCCTTCCCGTCCCCGGGGCAGGGCCGGAGGCGCCGGCGGCGGGGCCGGCAGCGGGCGGTGGCCGCGGCCTGCACGGAGCGGCGGCGGCAGGAGCGCCCCCTGGTGGCGGGGCACAGCCGCACCCCCCGCGCCCGAACAAAGGTGGCGGCGCCCGTGTCGCGCCCTGTCGCGATAGCGGGGCGGGACGCCACGCCTGTGATACCGCCCGAGGGCAGGAACGGGCAGAATTACACGCGTTTGTGAGAGCAAAAAAGCTTGCTAGTCTGGTAGCTGTTGAGCGCCCCGCGCTACATTGGCGAAGCTCAGACGCCAACGTTTTCTTACTGGAAGTGCAGGAATTCTGTGATGTGCGTGATATTTCACGTTGCATATTCTGTATTTTGTTGTACAATAAGCTTGTGGCAGTACAAACTATCCTCAAATAGGAGCTTTATTTTGATAAGTTTGCCAAAGCTTTTGGATTGTTTGCGCTCGTTCTAAGGCGACCAGAAACGTCTCTGGAAGAGGGAAAGCTTTTCTGTGTAACACCTTATCCTGTCAACAGCTACTCACCCAGAAGACCAAATCCTCAGCTTTATGCATAGTAGGATGCTAAAGGTTTTCAATTGAACATAATTTTGCATGTGACTTTGTTTAATTTTGCTTTAATAACACCAGTGAGGCCATATTTGGAAATGCCATGTGTCTCAACAAGCCAAATTGCTAGGCAAATTGATTTTACTCTAATTTGATAACAAGAAATTGCCTCTGAAGCTGAGATTTTGCCTGCCCAGTTGCTAAACCAGGTTAACATAGACTTTTACAGGTGAATTATAAACGTCTAAAAGATTTAATTGAAACCATAATGGACTGTGCAGCATTGCAAGCAGTGGCACTATGATATTAGTAACAACATGTGTATATTGCTTTATTGTACACCAGGTTGCTCTGTAGGTTTATGGGACTGGCCACAGTTCTCTTGGAAGGTTGGATATTGGAAAATGCTGGCTTCAGTCTTTATGGCAGCAAGAGTTTTCCATGGTTCTGGCAATGCCTGGTAAATCCTTAGTGTGGTTGAAAGCAGCACAAAGAAAAACCCCTGTTTACATTCTTTCCCTAGACTCCAGCAGGTGACCTGGTGACAAAGCCCTGGCTACATCTGAAAGGACAATTTTTATTTTTTGTTCCAAAATTCATTTATCTGGGACTTTTTTCATCTGTTATTCTGGTAACAATTACAAAAGTTTAATGAAAAAATAATCACTATTTCCACTTCAGTTATAGTTGGGTTTGTTATTTCTTCTGCATTGTAGGCCTTTGATTCAATAGAACAAAATACTGTCTTTGAAAATAAGAAAGCTGAGTGATCAAACCACGGTCAAATCATGATAGGATGCTTCAAGAACAAGTTTACTATCTTGCATGTGCCTTTTGTTTGTTTTGCTTTGTTCTGGGTGNTACATGGCAACTATCCCCCACTAAATGTAAGTTGGGTAATTTATTATATTTTGTATACTATGTTCAGGCTTCAGTTTAGAAACTGTTTAGGTTAGTTTCAACAGTGGTTTTACTTTCTAAGTTAATGCTATCACATCAGGCTATAACTTCACCAGAACATGAAACATCTCAGGTAGTAAACCTCTGTTGTTTTCTACTTAGTTACCAAAGGATGGGAATGATGGAATCATTTGTTAAAGGTGTAAAAATTTCAGTCAGTCATATGTTACTCAAGATATCTGTGTTGATTTTGTGACTTCTGGAGATTTTTTTTTTCCTGGTACTATTAGACCAAAAGATTTTCAGCATGCACCAAGCCCTAGACAAGTTTCAGTGTGCGTTGACAAGAATCAGTAGTTTTAAATTCCCAAAGCAGTCTTCCCAAATTGTTACGGTTCTAAAAAATATTTGCTTTTGGCAGATTTTATAGATATTCCCACTTTGGGAATAGTTCTTATATTTTCAGCATCCCATGTATGCTATGACAGCACAGCTCTAATATTGTAAACATTTTTGGTCATCCAGTTTTTACTGAAAATTTGTGGTTACTAAAATATTCATGTGATGAGTGGTTTTGTGCAAGCTGTATCTTTTAAGCAGCAAAAGGTGAAGTTTAGACTTGAGTTGCTTGTAGAAGCTGCTGCACTGTGATCTCTGGGGCTTTGTGTGGGCCCACACCTCTGCCCATGGCTGCAGGGTCGGAATCCAGCCCTGAGCCTCCCTCTTCCAAACCATCCCTGCAACAAAACCTTGCCATTGAAATGCAGCCAAATCCAGCTTAAGCTGAAAAAGATACAGCTCTAGCTGAGCAAATGGTGTTCTGTGCCTGTGTGCCCCCCCGACTTTATTTGCAAATCTGATTTACAGGCCGTGGCAGTGGGTAATTTGGAGAACTGCAAACATACCACCACGATTGAAAGGTCCATCATCTGCTTGACAGTTCTACTCTGCCACGCAGGCGTTGGGGTTTTATTTCTGACTTGCATTCTGCAGTGCTTTTCCAGAGCCCCAGCATCAGCAGCTGTGACACAGACATCTGGGAGTGTTCCTGTGCCAGTGTCAAGGCTGAGCTGTCATGTATGTTCTGGCTCTTCAGCACGCCTGCCAGGCTCTAAGGCACCCTCATGCCATAGAAGTTTTAAAGCACACCGTGACGTGCTGTCTTATGTAGAACTTGTGTTGGAATTCCAAACTGGAAATACTGTGCCCAAATCCTTACCATCAGTTCTGACAGTCTTAGGAGCCCAGCAGTGTCTTCACTGAGTGGAGGTGAAGTATGAGGAAGCAGGACAAGGAAGAGCCAAAGGAAATCATCAGGTGTAATGAGCCTGATCTTTCATTTATGGTGGTGTTTTATATTCTGTGCAGGGCAAGGAGATGCTCTGTAGCCATCACTTTCACTACTGGGAAGAAATGATGTGCAAAGAGGTAACAGGTTTCACGCTGCACACAACAACACTCTTCTGTTGGTGTGGTCACATGAGAATTTGTTTCCTCTGTGTGCTGGGTGAATAGATACCTTCCTGTGGTACCTGTGAGGGGATCAGTCCCTTCCCTCTGTGCAGGAGCAGGATATTAAGCATCTGTATTAAGTACTGTGCCTTGCCTGAGGTGCTGGCAGGTGGGCCAAGGCCATCAAGGTGTGACCGTCTCTGGCTGATGTCACAAGTTGGTTTTGACTGACAGTCACAAACCCAAAGCCGGATATCCCAAATGACTATACTTAGGAAGAAAATAAAAGATGTTTCCTGCCAAAGTCTTATTAATTTATCAAAAATGTACATATTCTTAGTAGCAGATGGTCAATAATAGATGATAGATGGCCTCCTCTGTGTAAATTAATGGCTGTAATTCACTTGAGGGGATCTGCTGATGTCATAAGCTGCCAGAGTGCAGCTTGAGTGATTTATTAACAGCTGCAGAAATCCTAGACTGAATTACATCCTCGTATTCACTTAGGGTCTGCAGATTTTTATTTATAAAATACGTAGGTTTGAATTTCTTGATGATTATAGGGATCTCTTCTGTGACTCTAATACAGGGGCACATTGGAGAAATGCTGGCTATAAAAGCTCAGATGCCTGCCCGTGATTAAAGGCAGATTTTCTCCACTGCTGCATATCAACATCATCCCTTTTCTTTAGTTTTGAAATCAGCTGATCAATATCTGTAGAGGTTTCTGTAAGTCTTGGTTTGGGTTTTGTTCCCCCCCCCCCCCCCNAATATAAACGATGTCATTAGTTGCAGGTCCAGGAACCTCTGTCACTCAGTGTTGCAGTGACAGCCTCTGCACACATTGGGCTGTGTCCAGCACAAAAAGCTGTGAGAGGGTTGAGAGCTAAACAGAGTTTAGCTGTAAGTGCTATCTCTAATAATAACTGGATTTTGCTGTTTAAAAAGAGGGCAACAGGCACAGAAGGCTAGAAAAGGTGCCTGGAAACCAAAAGTCTTTGTGTACAGGGAGGAGACTCTCCCTGTTCAGGGAGAAAACCTTCCTTTCTTCTATAAAATTCTTGAATGGTGAAAATAAAGATTTTCTGAATATGGATCCTAGGTTTATCACACTCTTCTAACATGTGAACATATGCAAGCAAATGAAACAATATTAATTTCAATTCCTTTTTCCCCCTCCCCCCAAAACTGGAGCTGATTAGGATGATATTAAATCCTGTTTCTCAAAAAAGGGATGCATTTCCAAAATGTAATTCGAGTTGTAGAGGAAGAGGAAAAGGGAGATGAGAATAAATTATGAAGAATTGTATGGCAGGAAGGAACAGCCAGAATTCATTTGCAAATAACTATGCACATGACATTTGCTAAAGATGCAGAATTTCTTGAGAGAACTCACAGCAAATGTTTGGATGCCTGTTAGAACCCAGTGAGAACCCTTCCAGTTTTCTCTCTTTTCTCTCTTCTCTGAGATTAGTTTTGTTTGTTGATAATTTCACCAGTCCTTGGAATAGCGCTGCAGTTATTGTCCTCAGCAAGGAATGCTGGTTTGGTATTGAGCAAATATTGCTTTGCTCCTGCTTTCCTTCACCAATGTCTGTCTGACCTGTCTCTATGTTAGAGGTATGAATAGAAGGAAGGTGGTGTTTGTACAGAAAACAAAAGTTAGAATTTGAAGAAAAACAGGCTCCAGGTATTGTTCACAGCCTTGAGGCAAAGCCCTTTCAATTCATTCTGGGTTTACTAATTTCAGTGAGGCTGTTACTGCTCTTACAGTGTCATGGACAAAGCCCAATCACATCAGGGACCCACAATGTTAGATATTATACAAATACACAGAAAGGTATCATAAAGGTATTTTAAAAAAAGATGTGGTGTTTTGTTTTGGTTTGGGGTTTTTTGGTTGGTTGGTTGGTTGGTTTTTTTCCTGGAATGAAATGCTTCTGGATCCTTTTAAAATTGCTTATGGTTTTGTAGTAGCACATCTCTGGAAGCTTGACTCTCCTGGCTCACCTTTGACTTCACAGGAACTGTACATACAGCAGGTGACCAGCTGGATCACCACTGGCCCATGATTTGCAACTTCCAGGGCAGTTGGGAGAGCATCCTCCATTTCCTCTTGAATTGTACCTGAATCCATCCCTTTCCTTTTCAAACTCAGCTTAGGTTAGTTGGGGTTGCTTTACCTTGTCTCTGTGTGTCTTTGCTTTGCTTGCTTACTTTGGATGCAGTTTGTATGAAGGCTGCTATGCAAAAACATTGAGAGCTTGGCAAGTATCTCCCTTGAGCTGTATTGATCCTTCCATGCTTTGGAGGGAGGAATTGTTACTGTCTTCCCAAAGCTCCATTGTTATTCAGAAATTCATTATATTGGCATGAGTTTTTCATTTTCTTTTGCCATACCAACAAGGAAGGCTGCTAATTCTGTATTTTTATTTTCTTTTTTATAACCGGCCTTTTCCTCCCTGCACAGACAGGCAAATCAGTGCAAGACTACAGAGTCTCAAGGAGTTACGATACAGAGTGTTTCTCCCCATTCCTCATTATTCTGCAAGTTCTGAGACAATTTGTTCCACAAACAACAGCAAGATGCCTGGTGCTCTCAGTCCCCCAAGTCTTCTAAAAGATAAAGCAGAGGTAGCTGACCTAATCCTGAGTGGCCACCAGAAGAAACAATGGACTGCTTGCTATCTCTCATGGTAAATAGCAGTGATGCAGACTCTTTGGGCTGCCTGGACCATACCTGTTAGAAGGGAGGAAGGAATGTCATTCATCCATGACAAATTGCTGAATCCAAAGAGATGGAATCTGCAGTTCTGTTCCTGAACAGTCTCCAGCCATGTCAACAGCAGTGGGAACCTGTGTGTCAAGTGATAGAGCAAAACCATGGATTTCACCTTGCAAGCTTTGTCCTTGTAAAAAGTTTTGGTGGGAGTTAGTATCCCTTTTCTTGGAGGGAGTTATTTTGAGGGGAGTTCTTTTGTTTGTTTCATTTATCTTTAAACATACGAGATCATAGAATATTTCTGATGGATACTGATCTGATTCCACCTGAGTATGCTGATCAAAGTGTTATTTGTCCCATCTGTATTTATCTATGTTACTTGTACTAGTACACACCTGGAAAAAGTAGTGTCTGTTTCTAAAATGATCCAAAGAGCAGAAAAAGGGCAAAAAGGATCCAGAAATGTGCTTGTTTTATATTCTTGACGCAGATTTTCGTGCACTGACACTGTTCTGCCATTATCTAATTATGGAATCTAACAGTAATTTCTTCTCATCACTGCTTTTGGATTTGTTGGAAAGATATGTGGGTATTCATCTTCCTCCCTCTCCTACCAGAGCCTGTGAGGCCTTTGGCTTTTTCTGATGGAGGATAGTTCTCAAGTGATTTGTTGGTTGGGTTTTGTTTTGTTGTTTTGCTTTTTTTTAATTTATGGAATGCTCAGTCCTTTTATGCTCCATCAGCACTGAAGAGTTACCTCACAGTGAGCACTGAATGCACATGCAAAGCATGTATCCCTTCTGACATAAACCACACAGGCTCTTTGCCAAGAGTAAATCCCATGAGAAGGGCAGTAAATCAAGCACAATATTCTCTTTTCCCTGTGGATACCTCAAGCCCCAGCTATTGTTTCCAGAGAGGCTGCCTTACCCAGTAATGGTGCAGTAACATGGATAATTTGTGCACCTGTGGTTTTGACTTCATATCCCAGGGCTGGCACAAGAATTTTTCCTCTCCTTGGGGAAAAAAAAAAAAAAAAGAAGAAGAAGAAAAAGGGGGGGAAAAGGAAAAAATAGAGAATTTCTGCAAAGTGGCAAAAAATAAGTTGAGTGCATCTCTGCAGTATTTCCATCAAGCAAAATGGAGTTTGCTTGTTCACTACTTGCTCAGAAAGAGGAATAATGTCTTCTACCATGTGATGACACATTTTGGAAGAATGCAAGAGGTTAATTTAGGGGAGGGAAGGATGAGGAGTTTAAAAAAATTCTGTTCATTTTTGCTTCATTTATGTGTTTTGGGTAAGAATAAAAAACCTGAGCTGGAGTGAGTTTGGACCAGATGATCCATCAACACCTGCAGCAGTGGAAAATGTCTCAGGATTTAATATATGCAACTACTGAGCATCTTTTTTTCTTGCATGTCTGTTACATTGGAGGCTTGCATCTTATGGAGGTAGCTTTGAGAACAGTTTGGAAGGAAGCCAGAAAAAAATCTCTTTCAAAGCCAGCCAATTTTTGTTAGACATTTGGATACAGTACCAGCTATCAGTTATGTGGGAAAAACCACTTTGGTTTTATTTGATGTTGAAAGACGTACAGGAGTCTTGGTGTTCCTCTGGTGATTCAACTCCAGAGTGCGACGTCTCTGCTTTGCTGTATCGCCCTTACAATTCTGCAGATGGGAGTGTCACACCATTTTACATGATGTTGGCCATGAAACTACTTGATCAGCTTCAGGAGGGGTTCATAAAGATCCAAGGCAATTTCACTCTGTAGAGATGGGATTTTCAGTGACTTTCCCTTTGGTTTTTCAAAGTCATTATCCATTTAAGGTACCAAGCTTGGGCTGATTGAAAGAGATTGTTGCTCTGCTCTTTTGGCAATCAGAGATCACTGTGAAATGTCACAAAGTGGGCACTCTCTCTGCTTTTCAAAATTTTGGTCACAATGCCCAGTTGCCTACTTTGTTCATGTAATGGTGAGTTCTGATAAAGTCTCTGATAAATAATTTGTTGACTCAGAGTGAAATCAAAATAGATCATTTTTCTGTGCTTACTTTTGAGGCTTTCCATCGGTGTGCTTGTGATAAGTATGTGTATCTCAGTGCAATGGAATTACAGCTTTGATAAGATGTCTTCCCTGAATATGACAGAAAGTCTTGCTGGACTCCAAAGAGCAATGCAGTAAATCTGCCTCAGTTGTTATCACTTCAGGAACTGTCATAATTGACCTGCTTCCTTGTGGCTATAAAGCACATTGAAATATGTTACTGTAAAAAGCCTTTTTCACTCTCCTCTCAGCTCTGTCTGGGACTGAAGCATGGAAAAAAATTTGGTTTTTGCAATGAGTGTACATGGAGGAGGCTTGATGCCTCTATTCTAAGGTATGGAAAGACTGTGTTATTCCTGGAGGCAGAATGAAAGGCAAGAGATGGAAATTTTATCCATACTCATTTTTTCATACAGGCAAGTGAGAAATTACCAACACATCTGGACTGGGCTTTGCCTTGGCAGCAAGGGGTTTTTTTAGCTTGACAGGGTTTGGTTTGGTTGTTTTTTGGATTTTTTGGTTTTTTTCTCCTTTACAGACTCCATCCTGATGGCTTTGGCATTTGTGTGAAACCACAAAGTGGTAGATGCAAGAGGCAGGATTGCAAGCTCTGAAGTTGGTGAGTGGGCTGATACTTTTAAATGACAGAAGGATAGAATCAGAAAAGAGGGGATGTAATGTGTTCTAGACATGCCTGCCTATTCTTCTGACTTTGTTTCTCTGCAGACAGCAGCTTCCTCTTGGTCAGTCTCAGAAGCTGTCTATCTGCTTTTCTTCTTAGTTGTAACACTTCACTAGCAGTTTACAGAGGGAGCATAATGAAAACACAAAATCCTTCACTGGAAATGGTGCCATTAGAGGATAGGGAAAGGCTGGGATGACAGATTCCTCAATGCAATTCTAGTTTTGCATGTGAAACATTTCACTAATCTCCTGTCTTCCTCTGTTATTTCATTGTCTTTCTAATCTTTTTTTATACCCTGTCAGTAAGTTAATGAAGTCTACCCCAAACGTTTGCTATGTCATTTAAGAGTGTTTAAAAAGTGCATTGCAGTGAAGTAAAAGATCGTCCTCAAATTCAGCCTTTCATGTTTTTCTCCTTTCCCTTTATTTAGAAGAAGAAAGAATTTGTATCCAGCTTTCTAGATGAACTAGGAAAAAAACTTTATTTTTGATTTGCTGTAACTTTCTGACATATCTTCTCAGCCTTCTGACAGAAGTAACCATGGTCATGGCAGTGCAGTGATAGACCTTGCAAGATGAAGGCTGATTGGAAGTTTTGGCTTTCTTGAAATTTCTGTGGGTTTTGAAGATCTGCATCAGCTTTCTAGGAGGGTATAGTTTCACCAGCAGGAGCAAGGAGGGCCCAGTGTACAGATACTGCTTTAATAAAGCCTTGACAAAGAAGCAGCCTGTGCTCCAAGACCGAGGGCAGGTCTGGCTCACATGGTTCAGGGTGCTGAGTCTGTAGCTGAAGGCCAGACACTTAAATGCCAAAGCCTTTTTTTTTCTTTGAAGAACTCCAAGATGCCTCTGAGGGGAGGTGGAGACAAACAGGGAAACTTGGTCAGTGACACACCAGGATAAACAAGGAGTTTCTCTGTTCAGCGTTAGTGAGAACATAGATGGAGTGATCAGAGTAGATGCTTGCACACATCTACATAAAGCAAATAAGTTTTGCTTCTCCTGCTTTGCTGTCCTTTCTCATTCCCATTACCTGAATGCAAAGGAACATCTGATGATAGGGGAAATTTTTCTTGATTTTGTCAGTGTTTTTTCACAGAAAGAAGAACATGATGTGCCATCATGTCAGAAAGCTGCCTCCAACATGAGAGGTCCTCTCTGCCTGACCTGCCATGAGCAGAGTGAGGCTGCTCTCTCTTTCTCAGGGGCTCAGAGCCCAGCTTATCAATACAGCCTTCTTCACATCCCAGTTGCTCTGGAAAAACAGCTACTTGCTGGCAGCTAATAAATGATGAGTCCCAAGAAAAGGCTGGTAGGTTCAAATCTGTGGGTGACATGGCAGGGAGAAGGCAGGGAACAGCTGTCTAGGTGGCTGCAGAATGCAGTGATTTTTCAGGGAAAGCTGAAGTCAGTGGGAAGGCCCGGGTTTCATTGAGGAACCTTGAGGGTAAGAGCAATGTCCTATTAAATGTCTAAGTAGTCTGATAGATTCTGTCTTATGAACAGAATTCCAGGCTTGAGATCAGGCATTAAGGACTGCCTTGTGTTCCTGTGCATAAAGGGCACTGTGTGTAAGGCCCAGCTGCCAAAGATGTTGCTGCATGTGCAGTGTTGTGCTGAATGCAGAGATTACTGCACCTTCACAGCAAACCCTGAAGGTTTTCCTCAGCTGCCTCAAGAAATACAGCGACTTTATTCTTTGCTTTGAAACAGCTTCTGTGCTGAAACTGAGAAGTACAGAAGAATAACCTTCCTTTTCCAGCCCAGCTTTGCTTTTGGTAGTGTGTTCCTCTCCTCAAGAAAGCCTTAGACCTGGTATGGGAGAGCTATGTCTTTAAAGGACTCCACAACTGAAATCAGAACTTGTTCTTTATTGTAGCTCCCTCACAGGTCTTGTTTTTCTTTTCATTATGGTTAAGTAATATAAATTCACTTAAACTTTTTCATTGTAACACATAACATCTGATAAAAGTATGCCCTTGGTTTCTGCTGTCCTTTTTTGTCCAGAAACTGTAGATACACAGAACAGATCAATGCTTTCAATTGCATGTTTTGTTGGTTTTGTTGGTTTTTTTTAATATTAAAATAAACTCCAGGATTCTAGCTTATGAGATCCTACCCTGCCTCAGCTTCTTTGTGAGACTACAGTCTGTGTATGATCCCCAGTCTGCCAGTCCTATTACACCCCAGAAAAACCATTAGCCTGTTCTCTAGGCTTTTATCCTTTTCATCCAGTATCCATCCATTAGGTGTAGCAGGCAGAGTGTGTAGGACAGGGTTGGCCAGTCTCAGCCTCCTTGCCCCAAAGAGGCCACTGCCCTGCCAATCCCCTGCCCCCAGGCATTGTGTCAGAGCTACTCTGACCATCTGGCCATGCTCGGGTTGGGCACGGGACACCCCTTGTGGGGCTGCTGCATCTTTGAACCTGGGCTCTGTGTGTGGATTTGAGGCCACACCTTCTGCAATCACACAGAAATGCAGACACTACTTTTGCATTCTTCTTCCAATTGCTTGGTGTTGGGGATGGAGTTTTAGATTACAAATTTGACAAACAAGCAGCAGTGGTCTGGTTACAGTCCCTGTTAAGCTTTTAAAAGCCAAATGGCCCCTCCTAAGTGAGAAGCCATCAGTGTAGAAGCCAGCTATTTGTTACTTGAGCTAGACATAAAAAATGAAAAAGAAAAATCAAAACCTCTCTTAGCTGTTCATTTTTCCCTCATATGCTTGTTTACTCAAGGCAGAAAAATGTGTTTGGTTAAAATACTAGTAAGTGGAATTTCCAGGAAGGGCTCTACTTTTGGTGTAGTTTTCATCAGCATTTTGGAGCTAATGCCAAAGTGCTGTGCTGCTGAGTTGTTCTCCTAGAGCATGTCCTAGCCCATATTCCTCTCTGCTCCATAAAGCAATGGAAACTCCACCGGTCATAAGCCAGTAATCTATTGATTCATGAGCAGGCATTTTGCAAAATCCTGCTGCCTTAGTCTAGCCGTTCATCTGTCTATTTCTTGTTGTGGAAAGTTTTCTCATATCTCATGGGTCAGATGTTCTGATTTTTTATGTGAATTTCCAGTTTCTTTTGAAGTAAAAAGTTTTCTGAAGTGGAATTTTGCTGAGGAAATCTGTTAATGCACTGTGTCTCTGTAATCTCTTGTGGTGGGACGGTAGGTATAGACAGGACAGACTGACAAGGCCATTTCTGTGGGGGCAAGGACAGCACAGAGTAAAGCTTGCTTTCAAACAAGGGATTACTGGATCCTTGTTTGCTCTCCTGCTGTTTGCAGTCTTATTTATGAGTCTGGTCTCAGTCCTCCTATTTTAGGAGAGAATGGTGAAAAAGGTGATTCATCCGTCATGATGCCTTATGCCCTCTGACTCTCTGGAGCTTGGATAGTTTGTGTACCTTATACAAACTTGGGTGACTGCATTAGTTTTGCTGCTTCCTGTGGTCAACATTTGATCCTTTTGGGTCATCTCTCTGATTCCCTTGACCGTGAAAATACTGACGTGCTTAGACGTTGTGGCAGGGACATACATGTTCTCTAAAGGCCTTGGCAAAAGGCACTAGTAAGCTTGGCTTACCTGTCTTGACTCTTCATCTCAAAGTGAATTGAGAATTGTCAGTTTCTCTGTCAGCCTCTCCTCAGTGCTAGACCATTTCAAGGTAACAGTGAGATCACGCAGGCCGTGCCATCTGCAAGGTGTTGAATTTCTTGTTTGGGTTTGTTTAGTCAGCTATGCATTCACCTGCTGGCAGGACACGGGGCTGGACACAGATGAAGTCACCACAGCTGTCAGGAATGAATTTAGGTTAGGAATTGGGAGAAAACAGCAGTCCATGCTTGTGCCACCTGAAGGATTTCACACAAACTCTGTGCTCTTCACACTGCTTGTGCCTCAGGATTAGCCATGAACTTCAAGAGTCAGTGGGCAGAGTGTTTTCTTCAGAAAACAACTATTTGTGCTGTGCAATTTTTTGCTTTCTTCTGGATTGCCAGATGAAATGTGATACATGGTGTCCTAAATGGATTGATTCCTGGTTACCTGGGGAAGAGGAACTGGTACTGCTGGTTACAAGACTGTCTGAGGTATCTGTGCTAATAAACTCTTCAGTCACAAGACAGGTGCCAGACAAGGATCTAGGGGTCTCCTTGAAAATGAATTTCTGATGAAATGTTTTTCCCCCATCAGGCCAGTACCCTAATTTATTGACTTTCAGTTCATATTTTGTGTCTATACTTGTTTTCCTGGAGTCCTTAAAAATGCAGATGCCTGTGTGTATGCATTTGTCCAAAGTTTCCTAATGCTCTGAACAGTGGGGACTTGGACATACTGCCTTCTGTGGAAAGCTGGTAATAAGTGCAGAAATAAGTTCAGAAATTGTATTCTGTAACTGCTTAACATTCTCCAGTATTTAATAGGAAGATCCTGTTACCTGTTACAGGCTATGAACTTAGAAAACTGAGAACTAAATAGAGACCAGGGATTGTCCCAGCACTGACCTTCTGACTACCCATTTCTTGTTCACTGCCCCAAATTACTTCTTTTCTATAGCAGAACAATGTGATGATCTTACTTGCTCTCTATGTTCCCGTAAGGGCAAAAAAATTACCAGGATATTTTAAATTAGCTCTTAATAAAGCCTTTCTGATTTATTGCACTCTCCTCTGGAAACTTAAGCCTCCCATAAAATCCTGTAGCAGTGATTTGGAAATTTAATTATGTTTTTGCTTCAGAGATTATGAAAAAAAAATTCTTCGTGAGGGAGGGGAAGGAAGCTGAACTTTTAAAATCAGTCTCTTGTACTGAAGAAGGCCAGCTAGAGCTAGGTTCATGAATAAAACTTGTTTTTATGGAGCAAAGTTTCTAAGCAAAGGAAAAGGCAAACCATAACTGAGAGCTAGCTTTCAAGGAAGCTCTTGAGGCCAACATCAGCAAAACTTTTGGTTTATTACCACACCCCAGGCACAGTTATACTGATGTGAAGTAACAGAGCCAAAAGAATATTACCATTTACCTCTGTTATGAATGCTTGGTGTTAGTGCACACGATTGCCCATTCGGGGTGGTGGTGAGGATGAGGATGCACAGGCAGGACATTACCACCATCTCTATCCAAACCCATGAAAATCCCTCACCACACAGTATTCACATGGAGGAGTTGCTGATGCTGCTTTCAGAAGGAAGAATAAGTGTCGGGGCCTTGATCTGTCAGCTTTAGGACCAGACCTTTGCCCTTTTCACCCCTTCTATGCCATATAGCTAGTGCCTTTTAAAGGCCTTATTTGAGCCTTATATATTTACCTACAGCCACACGTCAAAATCAATACCTTCTCTTTAGAATTCATTTGATGCATTACAGTACTGGAGAGAATTTCCAGTGGGAACATTGGGAAGTTGGAGATTAGTTACCAAGTAAATATCTGAGGTCTGGTGCCAGAAGGCTGTTCTGGTTTTGTAGGCACAATTTAATAATTTTTTGCCTTTGTGTATGTCAAAATCATTACTGAATGATTCTTGCTTGTGATTCTAAAGAATTTTGACTGAGATCCTTTTCTCTTTTTTCTCTCAGTGGCAGCTTCTGGAGTCTTTCCACTCTGGTTGTGGAAAAACCTGATCTAATGAGGCTGCACAAGACCAAATGCATCCCCCATCTTCGTCCCCTGGGTCATCAGAGCTCTTCTTTGCTTTGTTCCTCCTGATGCTTAATCCAACCTGCTGTGCAAAGGAGGCTGCTCTAATTGTGTTTGCTCCCTACACAAATTTTTGTGGTCAGCAAAGGTTTTACCATACTTCTCATTATGCTAGAAATCTTAACAAAACACTTCCCAAACTACTGAATTTTTCTCCCCCAACAATTTGAGTCCAGCTGTTCATTTAGCAAATAACGGTGTTGCTCTTTTCTTTTAGCACCCTCTAATAAGCCAGGAGTAAATTGCTGACTGACCTACTTACTGGGATTGTTTAAATAATCCTCAATATGACAGTATAATTTGATGCCTTAAAATACAGGGCATACAAGTTGCAATTTAAAAGAAGAAATATTGGATGTTAACACAAGTGGGTAACATAATAGCCTGAGGAATATTATGTTTCATATCTAAGGTTCCCCTCCCTTTTTTTATTCTCTTCAGCAACAGCATTTTGTTCTCCCCTCTTGTACATGAACTAATTCCTGAATTTCTGAATGAATATTTCATCCATCTCTGAATGGTCTGGAGCTAAAGTAAGAGATGTGTTTTCTATCTTTAATAGGTAGTACGTTTTAAAGGGAGAACAAAGCGCGTGCTTGCATTACACCGTTTCTCGCTTTGTGCATTCCTTGTGCATCTCTGAGTGTTTATCAGTGATGGTTCACTTAAAGAAGAAAAGTATTTCAGGAGTAGGGGGAATCATTAGGATACTAAATTTTCTTTCTTAAAAAGGTGATGGAAATGTTTCAAAGTCAACAGTCAGGCAGTTATCTTCCTGATTTAGCAAAGCATTGTACTTAATTCTACTTAAAAAGCATTTTGTGTTACAGATTCATGCTTTAGCACTGAATCTCAATTTCTTTAGATCCATACTGTCGTATGTCTATAACCACATTGTCTGATTGGGACCATTTCATAGAATCACAGAATGGGTCAGGTTGGAAGAGACTGCGGTGATCTGATTCAACTTCCCTGCTCAAGCAGGGCCATCCCAGAGCACACGGCACTGGATTGTGTCCAGATAGATCCTGAATATCTCCAGTGAGGGACACTCCACACTGTCTCTGAGCAATCCACCTTGTGATCACCCACACAGTAAAGAGGTTCTTCCTTGTGTTCAGATTGAACTTCTGTGCATCAGTTTCTGCTCATTGCCTCTTGTCCTATTGCTTGGCTCTCTCCTCTTGGCACCCTCAGTTCAGATACTTATTAACATTGAGGAGCTCTCCTCTCAGTCTTCTCTTCTTGAGGCTGAAGGTCCAATTCCTTCAGCATTTCCTCGTAAGTGCGATGTTCCAGTCCCTTGACCCTCTTTTTTGCCCTCCACTGAATTTTTTCCAGGAGCTCCAAGTCTCTCTTGTCTTGAGGAACCCAGAACTGGACACAGCACTCCAGATGTGCTTCACCAGGGCTGAGTAGAGGGGCAGGATCACCTTCCCTTGACCTGCTGGCAATGCTCTTCTAATGCACCCCAGGGTACCACTGGCCTTCTTGGCTACAAGGGCACTGATGGCTCAGGGACAGCTGCTTGTCCACCAGGATCCCCAGGTCCTTCTCCACAGAGCTGCTTCCCAGCATATCAGCCCCCAGCCTGTGCTGTTGCATTTCTTTCAGTAATGAGTAAGATATGAGAAAAGGTACTATCCCCTCAAAATTCTCTGCTGAATTTTCTTCTTAGTTGTTACCTTCTTCCTATTATGTTGATTCCAGTCCCCATATTATAAAATTTTAACACACTACTGCTTGCCTACAGAAATAATTATCAACTAACTTTAAGTTTCATATATGGCAGAGTTCCAGTTCAAATCTTGACAAGGATGGATCTACTTTTGATTATTGCTGCGCAGGTGTGGCAAGCTCCCAGTGGTCTCTAAGAGATCTTCAAGGCAGTTGTATTCATCATGATTCACCCTGTTTTACAATAGAGTTTGCCCGAGGTTCCTGAGCGTGGCTGCATTTCAGAGTTGCTGAATGTGTGTGGTGGTCATCACTTTGAATAAGTTATTTTGTTGCAAACTCATGAGTAACAGGGTTTCTAATTTCCACTTTGTTGCTTAAGCAACCTCTTAGGATTTGGGCCTTTGTGTGGATGTCACTGGAGACTTCCAACAAATGTGTGGTAACCAGCAAACTAAAAAATGTTGCAACTTCAGCTGTGTGGAAGCCTCTGCTCCTACATACAACCTTGGGTTAAACAAGGACCATTTATTACAGAATTAGGAATCGTCTCTATATGGGTTTATTTGATTTCTGTTCTAGCAAGGACAACTGCCAGACATTAAAAAATAATGTCTGATCCAACATACTTTATTCTGCCAGAGGAAGGGCTTTATTGAATGAGAAAGATCTCCACAATAAGCTAAGAAAAAATAGAACAACTTGGAGTGGTTAGAAAAATGTGTCAAACCTACCTTAGCAACTTTCAATGAAGAACTGGGAATATCTGGATTAAAATGAAATGCTTGGTCACTTCAGTGTGTGTGGAACGAGATTTAAAATTACCTAGTGATAATACTCAGTTATTGGTTGTAACCAGGCATTGTATTTCCATTCAAACAAGAACAATGAGGGGAAAAAAGGACTCAAGGAAGAAGAACTTGGCTGTACTACAGAGATTTGATAACTATCTGGTGGTAGTTGAAATACGTGAAGAGAGAAGTTGTGGATCCAGGTTTGTTTACCAGATGTCTTACAGAGGAACTAGAACACAGCTTCTCTTGCCTAATTTTCAGACCTATGTGCTACTGTCATGTTGTCTAGGAGACTGATGAATTACCTCATGACGAAAATGATGAAAGCATTGTTTTGACATGTGTAAGACTGGACTGATAAAGCAGTAGACCATATTACAGAAGCAATTGGATATTGACCCTGTAGGGGTAAGGACTCAGTACATGAGCAATCTTTATTTCAAAAGGGGAGACTAGGATAGAAGAAGAAAGGAGAAATTAATAAAATGCATGTGATGCCACTCAGCTGCATTTCTCCATCTGCTCAGCATCACAAGTGTTTAGTCAGCATTATTGGCAGAGGCTTATTCTAACACCTAATTCTTGTTCAGTGAGAGGCACTACAACAGTTGCTAAATAAAAGTGCCAAAACTGTGCAAAAATTGGAGAGAAGAATGAAGTTCAGTAGATTCTTTCATTTAACAAACACTTATTGCCTGCTCTTTCCAATCAATTTATTCTGCTATATGATCACAGAGGGATGGATCATTGTTAGTTGTCCTTATAGTAAACGCTCCAAAGTATGTTAAATTTTTGGCATTCTCTCTCTCTGTGTTTGCCTTCAGGAAAACTCCATGGAGGTACTCAGACTAACCACAGAGTAGCAGGTGTAAATTAGCCTGTATGAATCTTTCTGCTGCATATGCTTTAGGGTTTTCAGGGTCTGGGCTAGCTCTTTTCATACTCCGTGCTATGATGACATTGGAAGCCCACCAGTTTTCAATCTCCATATTGCTGTAAGTGAGGTGTCCTCTGTGGCATGACCAGTTTCAGCTGGGTTGTGCTCACCTGTTTGGTGTTCCATGGTGAATGTCTGGTACTTGTTTTAGTACCGTGAGATGCTGGAAAGAGACTGCAGAATCCATCATTGCATCAACCTGTCTTAGGCAGCAGGTTGTCTCTAACAGACATGTCAAATGAAAAGTGTTCCTTCAATTTGGAAAGAAGGGTTAAAAGAAAAGTAGATTTTCTCAGCAGTATTAGGAGCAGGATTTCTCACAACACTTGCATGGTCTACTGAGACACATTCCTTCTTAATTTCCATTTCAGAGGTCAACAGGTGGAAGATCACGTCTCTCAGTGGGAAAACCTGCTCTGAGACACTCCCTCCGAAGGGTTTGAAAGGGTGTGGTTGTATGTGCAAGCCCCAGCAAGTGCCAGCTGTACTTCTTTACCTGGCTGGAAACCCTCTTGAAGCCTTCAGTAGTAAGGCAGTGCTCTGCCTGATAGGGAGCAGGCAAGAGCACAGTATTCAGAGTATTTAGATGTTTTTCAGGTTTGTGGACAAGATAAATTAATGCACTGGGAACTAGAGAAGAAATGCAAGGGGAAAAGAAACACAAATTAAATAGTCAAGAGACTATAGTTGTCTGAAAACTTGTCAGGATGTCCTGTGCATTCATTATGGCTCCAGTGGTGTTTCCCATTATATCACACTACAGTCTAATTGAATAGAGTGTATATAATTCTAATCCTGTGCTTTTTCTGTCTATTTTTTTTTCTTTTGGGCAGGCTTTGTGAATAATTTGTGAGAAGAGATGTTTCCTTCTGAGCCACTTGTTTTGCACTAGCAAGAGAAGGTAGCCTCCTTTTATTGCTCAACAAAGGGCAGCCCTGCAGTGAAGTGTGTGTCTTGACAAATCAAAAGTATGCCCTGGCAAGGAATTGCTCCAATGAGATGGGTGTAGGGAAGACATTCCCATTGCCACATGGACCTAGGTGCATAATGGCAGTTGGACTCAATGGCTACATTAGGCAAGATGTTTGAAAGAGCAACATCTCCAGGATGAGCATAAGAAGAAAGCTTGGACTATGCAAGTCATTTCGTCCCACAGATGAAGCCCTAAAATATTATTGGAGCAAAAGGGGCTTTTTCTAACCCATAGTTGTCTTCCTGAAGTATCCAGTCTGAAACCTTGTGCACATGGCTCCTAAAAGCCCTGGAATCTTAGTGCCTGCTAGTTTGTAGAGATGAAACAGCATTAATTTGGTAGCCTTTAAGAGTCTGGCATGGTGTCAAGGATGGTCTTCAGTGTGTTAGGAGGGAAAATTTGTGTTTGTTGTGATCTAATCTCTTTTGTTCAACAGTCCAGTGATGTCATTTAAGAGATAAGAGGAAATGAAGAGTGATTTTGTTGGGGTAAAGTTAATTTTCTTCTCAATAGGTAGTGTGGGTCTGTGTTTTGTATTTGTTCTGGAAACAGCTCTGAAAATTCAGGGTTGTTTCAGTTATTGTTGAGCTGTTCTTACACAGAATCAAGGCCTTTTTTTGCTTCTCACACCACTCCACCAGCAAGGAGCCTGGGGGTGCACAAGGAGTTAGGAACGCACACAGTCGGAACAGCTGACTCCATCTGACCAAAGGGATATTCCAGACTGCATTGTGCTCAACACATAAAGCCTGGGGGAAGAAGAAGGAAGGGTTGGATCACGTTTGCCTTCCCAAGTCACCATTACACATGATGGAGTCCTCCTTTCCTGGGGAAGGCTGAACTCCTGCCCATTGGAAGTGAATTAATTACTTGGGTTTTTTTGCTTGTATGCACATGGCTTTTGCTTTCCCTATTAAACTGTCTTTATTTCAACCCACAAGTTTTCTAACTTTTACCCCTCTGACTTGTACCCCCATCCCACTCTGGGGGATTGTGCGAGTGACTCTGTCTGGCTGAGTTGCCAGCTGGTGTTGAACCATGACAGTCTCAGATCCAAAAAGATATTTAATTCAAGAACTGGGAGGACAAGCCACAGGGTCCAAAAACCTTATGTATGGGTTTTGTATATTCCAGTTTTCAGAAGAATATAATTTTACCTCTTGACAGTTTGAGATTTTTAATCTCCCCCAAAAATCCTTGCTTCAGTATTGTATCTATTTGTACTTTTTGAATAGTCCCTGTTGATGTTTCACATCAGTAGAAAACTGGTCTTTGGAGAAAGTAGAAGCATCTGGATATGGAACACTATTAAATATACAGTACAGCAGAAGCTGGGTGCACTTTGCTTATCTTCAGTGCTGCTCCATTTCATTTGAGACCATGTACTTAGCTGAGTCTGAAAATCTGTTTGCTGGGAGCTGCCCAAGCACAAGTCTCCTGACTGGCTGCTAGACTGCAATCTTTCTGTCTAAACAAAAAGTTGGAGATAAACAGGGAGGGAAAGGACCAGTTTCAGAGACGTGCAGAGCCGGGCAAGTCTGATCCTCACTTTGCCAACTTGACCATGCTCCTTCCTCAAACTATCCAGGGAGCAGGGCAGGTATCAGCCTCTGCCAGGCTACATACACTGCAGCTGCACACAGAAGTGCAACAGTCAGGCAGTAGGCAGGACACGGGGAGGAAACAGCAGTGCTTAATTTGAACTGACAGCATTTGATGCAACACATCAGGAGCTGTAAAGGGACAGGAGGCATTTCTCTTTAGCCAGACTGCTGATGTCAACTTGGATAGCAGATGCTCCAGCTAGATTACAGAGGCAGCATAGAAAAGGTTTTCTCACAGGATCTACCTGCTAATTCTACTGTTTTCCTCTGGCCTTCTCAGCTTTCTCTTACATTGAGACCTCTGTGATTTTCATATGGAAAAAGTGAAAATGTGCAGTCCTAGTTCTGCATCACTTCCTACAGAGGGGCAGAATTGGCAATAAATGGTGATTAAATATTTGCACTTTCTCACTATCTATTTATTTCAGGAATCATCCCACACCTGCACACATGCAGACGTTGAAAGCTGGAGCTGAATGTGCAGTAGTCAAGTTTTATACCTTCCTTTAATTTTGTCTCAGTGGTATGATGCAGAAGCATTCTGTGGGGAACACAGCAGTGGCAATCCCATCAAATCATTGGCAAGAATGCATAATCTGCAGCCCTGCATTAACCCTGGCTCCCACAGGAATCTAAATCTGACCTGTACATCATCAGGAATTGCTACAGTTGAGAAACTGAAGCAACTGGAGAAGGCTCAAGTGCTGACCTCCCTCTCTTTTAGACCCCTGCTGCCCCAGCTCAAGGAATTCTATCCTGAGCCTGGCAGTTGATACATATTCATACTGCTTGTTGAAAGAGACAATGCCCTGGCTATTAAATCTCATACTTGCTGATGGGCTTGATGTTGTTGCTGCGGCTGTTCAGCAGAATGTGTAATTTTTACTTTCTTTTTACTTTGTTCTCTAGGAAGTTGTTTTAGCATGTTCGAGGTGCTTTTGGTATCATGGGTTGACTAATCTCTGTACATTACTATTATTTCAGTACAGCCTGGAGAAAAACTTGGGTGCCAAGTAGAAGGCACTGTATGTGCATATTATCAGCTTGTCTGCAGTGCTTTGTTCTTGCAAACTTGCTCTTACAAAACACAACACAGAGAATGACAGGAGAAAGTGAGACCGAGAATTCAAAGCTGTGGAAATTACCAGTTAGCTGAGGGTTTGTTCCAGTTCTTGATGTCTTGGATGGCTATTGGTTTGGTTTTTTGTTTTAATCAACCCATGAAGACTGTAGTAAATGAGTAAGAGGCAGTTCCTTTGTTTCTGCTCTGTTTGCATCAGTGTGCAGCTATTGGTACGAAATGCTGCCATTCCCCGAGCATCCCGGCTAAACAAAAACCTTTGGAACAAAGTGCTTAGAAAGTGGGCTTGGGGTGGGGATGAGTGTGTGAACACTGGTGTTTAATTACCCTGACATTTCTTCGCCCATCTAGAAAAGAGTTAAACGGCAGAATCACCCGATCGGCTTTACACCTCCCGAGGTTGTTCTTTAGGATGAGAAATACTTTCCTGTCCGCTTTTGAAAGAAACAACTTCAAAGCCTTTGTGCCTGGGATGCCATCATGCTCTGCACAGCCCGGGTTCAGCTGGACCAAGATGCAGCCACCATCAGCAAGACAAAGGCAGAGATAATGAAAACGGGAACTAACCCAAAGAGTTAAGGGGACCGAGCAACATCTGATGAGAGCTGAAAGGAAAACCCGGCTGCTGTTTCCGAGCTCTGTATGGTCATCTCCACTGCAAGTGACCGGCTTCATCGCAGGATGCCAGGAGGTGAGGGCGGGACCAGCAGGTCCCTCCGCAGAAGGTCCCATGTCAGTCACAGCATAGTGTGCTTCTGGCCAAATACAGGAGGGGAAGCGACATAAATGGAGTTTTCTCTTCCCCCTCCGGCTGAATTTTGCAGAGAGATTGGAAGTGGAGGGAAGGAGTTAATATCTGTGCAGTCAGTCTGTGCCTCCTCCCCGCTATTTTCTCAACTCCTCTGTTGTTGCTGCACTGTAGTGCTCGGGCTGAGCTGCCCATGGAGCAGCTCCCTGATTATACTGCCCAGGCACGAACATCACCTGCTCCAAAACTCAGGCAATTTACTTTTTAAATTACAACACCTCCCCCAAAAAAACCAACGAAAAGCCAAAAAACCCCCACCAACCCCCCTCCTCAAAAAACCAACCAACCAAAAAAACACCAAAACACCAAACCTAAAAAAACAACTAACCAACCAACCAAAAAAACTCAAACCAAGAAACGCTCAAAAAAACCCCAAAAAAACAAACACCAAAACAAAAACCACCCCCCCAAAAAACCCAAAAAAATAAAAAAAACACCAAACCTAATAACGAAAGGACTTATTCAGTGTATGCTAGCAGTTTGCTTTCCTTTTCCCTTAGGATTCAGCTTTTTAAGTCTCTGTGGCAAAGCCTCGGCCATTGCTGTCTTGAAAGCACTCCCAGACACTGTAATTCTGCTGCTTCTGTGCATTCCTAAGCAACAGCCGCCACCACTGTCAGCTCTGCCATGAGGATCATCCTGCCTTCCCACTACTTCTTTTATAAACTCTGCTGCTTTCAGAGATCTGTGTGATTGCTCCCATGGGGCTACTGCAGAAAGGCACAGTTGCAAAATTAAATCAGAAAGGATCACTATTATTGCCTAGCTCCACCCTTCCCATCTAACAGAGGCCACAAAGCTTCTTGCTGGAAGTCTTGAGTTGGATCTTGTAACTTTTGGCTGAAGAATAGAATTGCCTAGATACCTGTTTCCACCAAGAGAGGATAGCAGAGCAAATTCTGGTGATTTTGATCAGATCAGCAGTTTGTTTTCCCTAGAATAATATTTTCTTAGGTGCTAAAGTAATTAACACTTCAAAGGCAAATGATATTACATTTTACTTGCAAAACTGTAGATAGGGTGTTGATCATAATACTTTTGGATTTTGACATGAGCTATTTCCTGACAAGGAACAGAAATGGTACTGCATAAAGTAAGATCTCAGTATAGAGATTTGGAAGTTGCTGAAGTCCAGCATGCCAGTGTACACATGATTATCTAGCCTTACTTTGTGCAGACTTACCCACAACATCTGACCTAAGCAGTAACCCCTCAGTCCCTTGAAAAGTGCAGGTAGGATGCTTTTGTCCATTTTCACATCTAGGACATGCTGCACCTGGAACTCCCTGTTTTGCAGTATGACCGTGGGTGCACACAGCAGCCTGCACTGTGCTTTTCATGTAACAAAGTCACCTCCTCACCACTTGGTCCTGTGTTGATTACAAGGTCTGAGTTTTTGTTTTAATATTTAAACTGGAAAAACATTATGATTTCAAGAATCTCTGAACATCAGCAATTCTAAACTCTACTTAGGATTTTTTATGACATTTCTTGATTGCAATGTAGTCTTTTGGAGTTTATTTCAGAGGTGTGCACAAGTTCAAAATCTTACCCAGTACGAGCATGTGCAGTCTCACTTGGCATGAGGGATATCTGCTGTGCCTGCGGGGCAAATTACTGAACTGAATTTGACCCACAGGCACAGACCAGCCTTCTGCTTCCCTTGCACAATATCAGCAATATAATCACATAGCCCTGTTCCTAAAACACTACTAGACAGCACAAGCTCTGCCAATAGGATCCCAGTTTTAACTGAACTGTGAAACCAAAGAGCTGTTGACTGACACAGGGTGGTGATAGTACCAGAACCTTGTAGAAGAGTTATTGACTTTTCTCTGCATCATTTTATTTTCAATTACAGAATCAATCTAATCTGGAAAACCATTGTAGGGAAATAGTCTATTCATTGACAAAATCAAAGCATTGACTAACATGATTTTAGTTTTAGGACTAGCAATAAACTTCTCTATTTAACACTGGGTTTAGTTTTATCCTCTGAAAATCAGCCATGCTGGCCTCTTGCTTTTCACAATGAGCTCAACTTGCCATGACCCAAAGCTTCAGTCTTCCTTATGGAAGAAAAATAAACACTTTTCTTCAAGAGGAGAAAGAAGAGTATTTTTTGTGATGCTTGAAGTCATATTCCATCATCTTGCAAAGCATGATGGAAAAAGGAAGTGTGACTCACTCCCTTTTTCAGGGCCCTCAGACACAAAATATTCATCTGTATGTGCATTTGCCCTTTGCAAAGAGGTGTTCCTCATTAAGAAGCTGATAAAGTGAAGCTGATAATGTAAATTCCCCTTACCTGCGGGAATGCGACGGTTTGTGCCAAACCTCAGTAAGTTCAGTGACCCTTGGAGTCAATTGGGAAGTGTGTGCTTACTTCTGCACTCGTTGGAGCTCAGCCCATCCCTGTACCTTCAAGGAGTCATAGAAGACTGGGTCTCTGGAAAGTGAGCTACCCATGGACAGGCAGCATAAATGTCATCAGGCACGAGCTCAGCCACCACACAGTAGCAGTGATCCTCCCTGAGCTGACAAGTTGTTGGGTTTCCATGGCAGTTTAAGGCATGCTCAGATTTCCACTCGAGCCTTAAAACCTTGCCTTGAAAATCTCAGAATCTGAATCCATGGATTGGCTCTGTCACATCTCATCATTAACAGGAAGACAGAAGAATCACAGACTCATTTTCCCTAGCCCAAAAAGCTTCCAAAAATGTTTCTCAGGGAACAGGGGACAACCTGAATAATAGCTTTTGTTGGCCACAGAGAACTTCCAGCAGACAAGTGGGAAGCCAAGGTGGAAAAGCAGATTGACATAGTTTGATCCCTTATTGGTCTCAAGTGCAGACTGTGCAAAAATTAATGTGTGCTTTGGGCTCTATTTTACACCAATGGTCTCCACAGTAACATAAACCTTAACATTAGCTATGGGTATCTTATTGTACCTCCTTCCTGCTTGTTGAGTCTTCCTTGGTTAATGTAGCTTTTACATTTTTGAAATGTTGTCTCCAAAATTTGAATTCCATCCAGAGGGTCTACAGAAGATTTGGTTCTGTGGTAGCCTCATAGTACTTTTATGACTGTCCCAATGGCTGGGGAAAGAAGGTGGAGGACTGGGTGATTTGCACTCGTTTCTGCAGAGCTGTTAAATTTCTTAACAACATTCTTAAACTAAGACCTAATTCAGTTTGCACGTGGTATCCAAGGGAAAGGCATTTGGAGCATTTCCAAATAGTAAGGTTGTAAATTTTATCACTGAGCACAGTTAGATGGGAGGAAGGGAGAGAAGGATGGTGGGGCTGCTGCTCTGTTGCTTTTGTTGATATCTTCATGTGGACACAAGGACCAGAATGCTGCTGATCCTTTGCTTTGAGCTGTGAATGAGGAGGGTATTTGTGTATTTTTCTGCCTGGCAGCACATGCCAGTTTAGAGGCAAGGAAACTGTGGCAGTGGGGTGCAAAATAACTTAAGCCACAGAGCTGGTCAGTGCAGAAGTCCAGCTGTTTAGTTTTCTGAAGCCAAAGAGGTTAAGAATGCTGCCTGGTGAAAATCTCCTGCCCTGAAGGATAGCCATGGGGGGATCTCATGGATCACAGTACAATCTGGTGTCCAGAAACACCCTGCTACTAGCACAGCTCCAGAGTCTAATCATCATGGATATCCCACATGAGGTCCTGACTCGTGTTTTCTCACACAGGTTTCAGACAGCACTGACTCTGAACGTGTGGCTGCTGGATGGGACTGTCCATTGCCCGAAATGCAGGCAAGGGAGTGTATACTTGCCCCTTGTTCACAGACAAACATTTCAGCTTCAGTTACAGGTAAAGGGGACTTTGAACTGAGACATGAGTCCATGAACTGCAGCACCTGGCAGCTTCTCCCATTCTGCCAGTTGGCCTGCAAGGTGTGCTCCTGCTGCAGCAGGGCTAGCAGAAACCTAAGGGTGGTGGTAGAGTAGGCTGCTCCAGGAAGAATTAATGAATTTTGCTTACCTGAGTCCATAAGCTTGCCTCTATAAAATTGCTACAGTGATTTCAATAGTTCCGTTTCAATCAATATTTACAAATTAGGCTGAGGAGACTTATTCTTGTAGATAAAGCTCACACCTCTGTGTTCTGCAGCATATTAGAAAGGGAAGATGCCTCTTTATCCTAACTCAGAAGGATGTTTTTATTATTGTGAGACAGTCTGAAGATGAGAGTAGTTACATAAATGAGAGGATATGGATCTTGCATTCATGTATGTGCATGTACGTACATCACGGAATCACAGAATATATCAAGGAAGGGACCCCAAGGATCACTGAGTCCAACTCCTGGCCCTGCGCAGGACACCCAAGGAATCCCATCACGGGCCTCGAGAGCATTGTCCAAACGCTTCTTGAACTCTGTCAGGCTGGTGCTGTGACCCCTTCCCTTGGGGGCCTGTTCCAGCGCCCAGCCACCCTCTGGGTGAAGAACCTTTTTCTAATATCCAACCTAAACCTGCCCTCATTCGACTTCAGGCCATTTCCTCAAGTCCTGTCACTGTTACAAAAGAGAAGAGATCAGTGTCTGCCCCTCCTTTTACCCTCATGAGGAAGTTGTAACTGCAGTGAGGTCTCCCCTCAGTGCTTTGCAGCATCTCATTCCCCAGTCTGTCTGTGCATCCAGGATTGCCCATTAACATATGTGTGTATATATAAGCAGCATTAAATGTAGATCTTATTTGCCACAGACTCATCTAGAAGCACTTTGGAAATTGGAAGTGCTCCACCCCCCTTCCTCCTACACACGTATTTACATATGCCCTGGCATATGTAAATATGGTTCTTTGGACCCTCAGTGTTATACACGGGTTTGTAAATTGGGAACTGAAGATGCCAGAGCAGAAGAGACAGTAGGAAACAGAAGCCAGCATCTAGGGGGAGTCTAATCAGAGCCCATAGACACCCCTCTCCACTGGTACGGATGGCATGAGATCTCTAGTAACCCCACAGTTCAGCATGACAAAAAGATTGCCCTCATTATTACTTGGTGTCATTTGTGTTGAAGCCAAATGGAGACTGAAGTTCACAGGGAATGGAAACATAGGCTGAGCCCAAAAAAACCCCTGTTGCCACAAAACCCTTCTGGTCCCCCAGCAGTTGAGTTTTATGTAAGTTAGCACCCCTGCTGCCCCTCCTGAGGACACAAAATTCTGTGTGACCAGAGCACAGCCAGCAGTAGCATGGATGCAGGCCAGGAGTGAGGGGAGGAAGCCTAGTTGTTCAGCTCTGAGCTTTGTGACATTGGCTTGTATTTTACCAAGATGACATTGGCTTGTATTTTACCAAGATTGGTGTTTGGACACTAATATGCTAAAGGAGAGGCAGAGATGGTTTGACAGATCCACACTTGTGTAACAATGAAATTCCTGAAGCAGTGAAAATTTTCAGCCATGCAGAAATCTTTTGATGTTGCAAACTGTGTTCAGAATGGCAGCACTTCTTCCCAGAGCCCTTAGCCATGAGCATGTACATATTGATTTTAAACACAGACAGGATGGCACTGGGTGAAGGTTTTATTCATGGAACACTCTGACACACAGACCTATTTGATACAGCAAAGGTAGGAAAAAGTCTCAAAGCTGTAAGATTTTTTTTTTCTCTCTTCTGTATGAGAGGTGCACAGTCAGTGGATGTGTCACTGAGGGAAATCAGATTTGTATCAACAAGATGAACTGGCTGAGCACAATATTGCAAGGGCCAGTCCTGACAGTCGATCTGAAAAGGTAGAATTGCAGTCATTTCATAGTAACAGTTTCTTCAAGAGTGAACTATCAGTTCAGAATTTCATTATCAAATACTGCTGAAAAATATATATGTTTATATTTGGTTATACAGCAATCTGCAGCTACATGAGGAGAGCAGAATTACAGTGACATATACATGATGAAACTTCAAGTGTTATGCCATTACTGGAAATCTCTAATGTCACATGAGTTCAGATTATTGTGCTTTATCTTAAACCCTTTAAGATTCAGCTTAGAATTGAGCTTTTGAGGTCAAATTGGGGTGAATACAAGCAAAACTTTCAAATTTTTCAAACCTTCCACCTGAAGTTGCCACTCCAGTCAAGCCAAAAGCTTCTGAAAGTCAGCAGGTTTCAGATAATCCAGTGAAACTGTGTGTTTGCACCGAAACCTGAAACTTAATGAGATGCACATGTTTGATAAGTTCTGCAGAGATCCAGCTGTGGCATATGGGTAGGTTTCAAGTGTGTCTCTCAGCACACCAGGATGCTAAATGTCAAACAAAAGAGGACAGGGACAGAGCGTGGTGACAACCTACATTAAGGAAAGAGCAGATATATATATATATAAAAATCATCTTATTCCATTTGCTGTTTTCATTTGTCATGAAGGATTTATCGTGAAACCTGTCTTGCTCATCAAGAAAACAGCAGTACAAAATGTGAGAGACTGGGAAAGAAAGGTAATATTGAAAGGTGCTCTAGAGCCTGAGCAGCCTTGGGAATCATGGGACACACAAACGATGTGTGGTTGTAGAAAATAGAAATTAAAAGTTCGTGGGACAATGATCTGGAGGAGCAGGAAAGACTGCTCCACAGTGCAGACCCAGATGTGTGACATAAGACTGTCACACTGCGTGATGGAGTGTGGGAGTAAGGCAGGACATTTTGTGAAAAGTCTGGAAGTGCTAAAGTATTCTTGCCAAAAGAAAAAAGAAAGTCATTTACCATGGAAAGGCTCGAGGTGACAGCAAAGGGAAAACAATACAATGAGTTGTTCAGGACTCAGAGTTTATTTCTATCATTAAGGGATATTAAAACGTTTACTGACCGGATAGATGCTGGATGCTCTGTCTTTCCTAAAGATAAAGGTGCTGAAAAGATCACTTGGTGCTCATAGCTGCCTGTATTAGGAAAAAGTTAACAGAATGAAACATGATGGAGGGCAGAAATATGAGAAGCAGAAAACAATATCAGTGGTGTGGCAATCAGTGCAAATGATGCAAGAAATATGTAGAACTTGTAACAGACCCAGGTCACTGTTAAAACATTTACAAAATGCAGGAAAACTGTGCATAGAGAGCAAGGAAAGAGATTCCTACATCATGAGAGATGTTCTTAGGATTGTAATACAGTGCAGCAAATTGGAAAAGGATTTTTCAATTAAGAGTCGCAAACATGCCATTACTGACAATATCACAGTCAGCGTGAGGTGTATGTCAAGATGGAAAGGTTACAAACGAAGCTGCAATGAACTGCTGTTTGAATGAACCATGCCTGACCTGGCAGAGCATGCCCTGAGAAAGGGAAAAGGTTAGAAAATTAAGATGTAAGTCATTTAGTGTGGTGATGTAAGTCACCTAACTGTGCGTGACAGTACATGCCCCATCTGTCAATACACAATCATATTGTCTGTATCAGACATTTTACACCCAGATAAGGCCACTGGATCTGTTTCTCTGGCCATAGGGATCTCAAGTGTGAATCAGGCAGAAAAAAAAGGCTGCAGCCTTGATACAGGTTAAGGAAGGAGACAAAGCTTCAACCCTTAATTTTTCATTTTTTCTACTGTAAAAATGAGGTCTTACTGAGAGGCAGGTGCACAAACCTTCAAGGAAGGCCAGGGGGCACTGACCCTGCTTTCCTCATTCCTGTTCAGAGATTGTTCCTAGGCCTAATTGTTGGGATAGAGCACAACACTAAACTGGCAGCCAAAATATCCTGTGATAGCCCTGATTGCTCTGGTCATGTGGCGATAAATTACTGGACTGAACAGCGGAAGAGCAATGACTATATCCAGAAGAAAGAGGCAGAGAAGTTCTGTTTTGGACATAGATAAATGAAGGCACAACACAAATGCAAGAAAAGCACTCAAGCATGGACCAACCCAGAAGAGCAGAGATTGTCAGGAGAAAGGACTGAGATTGCTCAGTGAACAATTCTCAGTTTCAGGGAGAAAGATAGAATTTTGTGAGTTTGTGCCCAGCCTGTGGCTGTATCTTGTGAGAGACCATGGGATGGGACTGGGGTGGATGACACTTGACTGATGGAAGAGGAGATGTTGAGACAGATAGCAGCAGGTCAGCCAGGAGTGTGTAAGAACCTATCTCCCTGAGACAACATATGTGCCCAGCCTATCCCTGGCTGACACATCCAGTATTGGAAGTGATAGACACTGTCAACAGACATATGGATATCAGCTGGCTCATGTGGCCCCTTGCATTTTGCTCAGTCATAAAAAAAAGATGAAAAAATGAACTCTACAGAATGTGAGTGCATGCCCAGGACAAGGAAATTGAGATCAGATTCAGAGGTTGGAAATTATTCACTGAATTATTTCCTTGTTAGTTCCAAAGCTGAACAATCTGTTGCTAGTATGGATTTATCTAAAAGAAGTTACGTAACAGCAGATTAGTAAGATTGACTGAAATTCCAGAAAGTGCCATACTTACCATGATTTTCGAGCAAACTGAAGGCTTATGGTATTTTGTCTTTTACAGGTTGCTATCTTTACAGGTTTTTAAGTAAGAAAGGAAATTTCAAATGGCTTTTAAGAAGTAGTATGGTTTGATATAGAACAGTAGTTTTTAATCTGCTGTCTATGAGACATCAGGAGGTAGGCTGCAAGGCATTATCAGTTTATTTTCTTTAAAACCCACGCAACATATTCCCACGTATTCTGACTGGGAAAATCACCTCAAATTTAGAAACATCCTACAATATATCTCAAGAACACATTCATTTTAGAAGAAAGCACTGTGCCTATAATAGCCCATTCAACTATTTTTGTAACAATTGCACCCACTGTACTTAAAATTGCTTTGTTTTCATATGACCTGGCACAATGACAAAAACCAATGACACATGAGCACAATGGCAAGTGCTTGTCCCAAGAACCTCAAGGATTGTATTATACACTTAGGGGATGGGTGGGGAATCTGATTTGAGGGGGGAAGTTTTGCATGCTGACAGGACAGTGTGGGATTGAAAAACCAGTAAAACCTGGTTGCTGGCAAGGGAAGACTGGGGAGGTACAGAACACATTTCAAGTTTTAAGTACAAAATTGGTGGAAGTTTTTGTTAGTTTATTTTGTATGTAATTTCCACTTTTAGTTAAAGGTTCATCTGAGATCAGTCTTGTCTGTTAAGCAAACACCACTTGTGATATTTCAACATCACAGTGTTGGGGTCTGTGCACCATGAAATACAGTGCTGATGACTTTAAAAGAGCCTGGCAGGACTCACTTGGCTCTCTGTGGTGAAATTCTCTGCATTTTTATGTGCTCTGCTTGGTACACTGGCCCACTGAGCAGTTGCATGATGTCAGATTTCCTGTCTAGGACTTTACCTTTCTAAAGCTTCATGTTGTTACGGTGCGACACACCAAGCTGCAGAAAAAGAATGCTTCTCATCCAAGGAGCTGAATTAAGGGTCCTTGAACTTGAGCAGCTGAATGATTTTTGGTTATATCTTTATACCTTGTGAACAGCAGAGTGGAAGTTAACAGGATGAAGTTAATATGCTTTCTGGTTCTCAGGGGAGCCAGGGTGTGAGGCACACTTCACTACTGCTGGTAAAACTTGCACAAATTTTTTCATAAAAAGAATTGCAGAAGCAATAGCAACAGGGCCATTATCCACATAAGAAACATTTACATTTTGTTCAGAAAAAACCAGGGGGCTTTTGTAGGAAATAAGAGAACCTAATTATCATGTACCAGAGTAAATATTAGAAGATAAAGACTTGATCATATAAATGGGGTATGTGAGTGTGTGTGTGTGTTTGAATTTCTGTGAAGATTTCTGGAAGAAAATTATTGTACATCCCTAAGTTAGGATCCTGTAGGTCTATATCATCTCAGATCCGTGAGCCATAAGCCTGCTGAACAGTGTGTCTTCCTCTGTCTGCTCTGTGCATCCCTGTATGCCTCTGAGACAAAAAGATCTGGCTCTTTTTGGCCAAAGCTTGGAGCTCCTTTTAATTAGCATCACAGACATGGGTCACTTCTCCATCTAAGGGCAGGAGGAGTTACAAGGGGGAGTTAAGAGAGATTTAGGGGGCAGGAATCCACACTGGACAAAAGAAGCATCTTGTTTAGTGCTTTGTTACAGGAAAAATGCTGGCATGAGAGATCCATGGGTGGAGTTGCAAGCCCTTCCTCTGCTGGAAACAGCATCTAGTTGTATCTGCAACACACCCTTCCTCCTGCCCTTGGTGCCTGGCAGTGTGGGAACATGAGGGGGCTGCCACTGCAGGAGAGAACAGTCCTCTGTGTGGTGCTCCTGCAGGGAGCAGGAGCTCAAAGGAGAGCCCATGCTTGTCTTTGCTGGGTGTTTCAGGGACTTCTTTGTGTGGACTAAGCAAACATCAGCATGTGGTTTAGTTCTGCCAGGACAGGCAGAGTTGCTCAGGACTGTGTTAGGAAGATGAATTGTCTACTAACAGGGGGTCCTGCAGCTTTCCCTGGAACCTCTGGGCCTGGCCTTGGTGGTGAGGAGACTATGGCCAGCCAGATCAGGGGTAGATGTGGTGCTACACACTTGGCTGAGTTGCTCTTGAGTTGACAGTTCCTACTTCTCCTGTTTCAACAAGCATACTTTAGAAATTGCAGTGCTGTTACCTGGCCTGCGCATCACCTAAAAGGCAAGCAGGCTTGACAGCAAATGGGACCAAGCAATAAACACACTTGTACAGTGTGACTTCATGTGGTGGCCAGTGACAGGACCAAAGGGAATGGCCTGAAGTGTCAGGGCAGGTTTAGGTGGATATTAGAAAAAGGTTCTTCAACCAGTGGGTGGCTGGGCACTGGAACAGGCTCTCCAGGGAAGTGGTCACAGCAACAGCTTGACAGAGCTCAAGAAGCATTTGGACAATGCTCTCAGGCACATGGTGTGACTGGGGAATAGTGCTGTGCAGGAGTTAGACTTGAGGACCCTTGTGGGTCCCTTCCAACTCTGTATATCCTGTGATTCTGTAATTCATAGGTCAACAGGGCAGGGAAAGTAGAGGAGGCGGAGGAGAAAAAAGCCACAGCAACTCACTGTGCTTCATTTCAGACCTCTTTCTCTGCTTCAGTGATACAGGTTTCTGCTTAAATCAGGACCCTCCCATTTTTCATTCTGAATGATTTACTGCAATTCTGAAACAGAAACAATAAAGTAAGGTCTGTTTATGCCACCCAAATCATTATGACAGCACACCTGTGGCTAATGATTGCCAGTGGTGTTTGCCTTTTGTCCAACCAGGAATCTTTACCTGCCTCTGTAGGAAATGGCGTGACTTGCTTTTTTTCCTCAGATGGGAACATTCCAGTCCTTAGCGAAAGGTGAGGAGAGTGATTCTTGATCCCTGGGTAGTCATTTCTAAGGATGCAGGAAGCAAGGAAATATACACTGTTCTGTGAAGGCACAGCCCCCCCACTCCACTCTCTCTTCCAAGAAGGATTAATTCAGGCTGTAATGAGTATGCACAAGAAAAGGTTACTGAGATGATCAAGGACTGAAGATCCTATCTTGTGTGAATAAATCAGAATGACTGTGGCTGTTCAGCCAGGTAATCAGGAATGGAGGAGGAGAGATGATTCCTGTCTGTAAATCCTGCATCTATGTACATATTAGCTGAGAAGAGAGAAAATAATGACACGTGTTGGTACAAAACCTAGTGCATTTATTTGGGATATACAGGAGTATGTTTAAATTTAAGCATGAAGTTAGAAGGCTTTTAGCTGTTTTAGGAATGTCTCAGCTGCTGGGCAGCTTTAGAATAAAAGCCTTTGCTTTTCTTTCCAGAATCTACAACAAAGGCATTATTTGTCTTTCCCTGAGAAGTGAGAGCACATGTCCTAAAACATTTCCAGCAAAGATATGCACTGGAGCAATTTGTGTTCCCTAACTTCTGTTTCTACAAGGTTTCATCTTAGACTGATGCAACAATTTCTTAAATGAAAAAAATGGGTTTTAATCTAGTTTGTTTTCTTCTTGCCTTTTTCTCCCCAAGACTCTCAATGTCTATACAAGTGTTACAGGTCTCTCTTGAGCTCGCAGGGGTGGAGAGTAATTTCTGCCCTTGCTAAATTGCTGTGGCATCAAACAAAGCAGAGGGAAGGAGACCAGAGGAGCTTTTCTGCAGCATCTCTATCATAACTGCGCAGTCATATCGCAGACAATGTGGTTTTATGGACTACAGAAACATCCTTTGTGAGTGTAGCATTTCTCCCTGCTTTTGCCTATTTTAAATGAAGCCTAAAATAAGTATGGATGGGTGTGATGGATTTGTCTGTGAAACTGGGGACAGGGCTTGCAAGCCCAAGCGGTGTTTTCTGTTCTTATGTCCCTTTTCATTCAGTGCTGAACAAACTGGTGTCTGAAGAAAGTGCTGTCCTGCTTTTTGGGACGCAGAACATGAGTAAAGACTCTGTGGTGGCTGAAGTGTTAGAGCTGTGCTGGGAGGGCACTCATTACTACTGGCTGATATCAATAGCCTGGGGGTACTTTAATGAGGGATGAAAATGCTGCTGGCATTAGGCTTTGTGGAGGCAAATCTTTCGTTTGGTTTCTGGAATAGGAATACAATAGGAGCCCAAATGAAGCCACACATGGGGAAAGGCGCATCTGCCCAGGAGCCAAAGCTCCTCTGAAAAATGTTTTACCCTGAAAGCCACAATCATGACATAGATTTCAAAAGCATCAAGAATCATCTCTGAAGCCTGGGTTGACCCGCTGTACTGCCCACCTGCCCTGCCAGAGCAGTGCACCAGAGACCTCCTGCATGCTTCCAGCTGTTGTCATGGACAGATCTCAGCAGGGAGCAGACTCCTGGGCACAGAAATGGCTCTGGTGGACCTGTCCATTCTGCCTGTGATGTGTCTCAGTGTCCCAACAAATTTGGTGAGCAGCTGGTTTGTGGTGAAGTCCTTCTCTCATAGGGACAATGTTTCTGTATCCATCTGCTTCAGAGAGATGACAACAATGTCAGATGAATTTTGCTCAGGTTATCATTCCTCATTTTTCAACAGCTGAGAGGCAGAAAAATTCAGCTATTGTTTTTTTAAAAAAGTTGAGTTAGAAAAAGGAGGGTTGAAAAGGGAAATACATTTTTTTTTAACCACGTCTAAAAGTATTAATGATGATGATGATGATGACCTGCTGACATCCCAGCTGTAAACAACAGCTACAGTATTTGTTAGCAAAGTCAAATCTTATGAGGAGCAGCTGAGGGAGCTGAAGTTCTTTAGCCTGGAGAAAAGGAGGCTGGGGGGAAGCTCATCACTCTTTGCAAGCGTCTGAAAGGAGGGTGTATCTGCATGGGGGTCAGTCTCTTCTCCCTGGTAACAAGTGATAACACAGGAGTAAATCCTGTCTCAAGCTGTGCCAGGGTGGTTCAGATTGGATATTGGGAGAAAATACTTCACTGGAAGGGTTATCAAGCATTGGAACAGGCTGCCAAGAGAAGTTGTGGAGTCACCATTCCTGGTGGTATTTAAAAGACATGTACTTTTGGCACTCTGGGACATGGTTTAGTGGTGGATTTGGCAGCATTAGTTTCGAACTTGATGATCTTAAGGGTCTTTTCCAACTACATGATTCTGTGTTTACTGAGATTTAAAATTAACTAGGAGACATTTCTCACAAGGTTGTTAAAGCCTATGACAACTTTCTAGAAACAGAGAAGTTCCATTTGTAGCATTTCCTCTTTCTAAAATTTACTTTCTTTTTTTGGGAGCTTTATTCTTTACTGCCAGGGTGGTACTGGTTTGAGTACTCTACTTTCCCCATAGTCCTAACTCTGACCCCTCCCTCCCAACCTCAGCATCATGGCATTCTGTTGTATTGTGATGTCCCCTTATCCACTTCTGGTGTCACATTCTGTCACATGAATGGGCTGTTGTGCCACTGCCAAAAATAAATGCTGTGCTGGCTTTTCCTAAATATGTACAGACTCAGCTGGGTCTCCAGGACTTTTTATAGCCCTCCAGCACAGTCCTATCTTTGGTAGCATCAGCATTTCCATGGCAACTAACTGTGATGTCAAAGCAACTTGGGTTTTTTTGGTGAGAACAGGCAGGAAGCAAGGAACTCTTCATAAGCAAAGATCCAATTTTAATTCAAGTGTCTCTCATAGTGTCTGCCACCACTGCTGTTTATGGTTCTAATCCTAATTATCTCACTGTTACCTTGCTGTCCCCCATCTGTCACACCCACCTGCTGCATGTCCTTTGGTTAGGTCCTGCAGTGTGCCCTTCCTTACAGGAATGTGTGTATATTGTTAAGGAGAAAGGTGTGCTCCATTCAAAGCAAGGAGAAGCACTAACAAGAATGGGAGAGATATAGCAGTAGCATTTATATACAAGTTTTTGGGTTTTTTTCCTAAACCAAAACTAACATAACTGGTCAACACCAGCCTTCTCCAACCTTTTCCAGTGGTGGACATATTTCCAGTGAAATGGGTAGGTTGTAGTGATGTGAACTGACCCTTCTGACTACATTTTCCAGGGCCTCTTACAGTCAGGTTCTCCAGGAGGAAGAATCATGGATTGGTGTGTTACACTGACAGTTTATAAGGGAAAAAAGGGCACAAGCTTCTGAGTCCCAAATGCTGCTTGCTCACCCTATCTTAAATGAACCCTCAACACCAGAGATTCTGCCTCAGCCTTGTCCACTTGCAGTACTGCCACTTTGCATGTCCTCTACCCAGAGCACAGCAGGGAACAGTAGGGGATTTAACTTTTAATAGGATCTCTCTGTCTTTATCTGCAGTACTGCATATTCCTTGGACCAAAGATTCACGTGATGGAGACTGCCTTGTGGTATTAAGGATTAAGCCTGTAAGAATTTTGATTTGTAGGGCAGACTTCCCCCCCTGCTGAGGGTGGGAGAAACAACACATTGTGACTTAATGCTGCAAAGAGTAGAATTTATCTTCTCAGAGATTTCCTAGATGTCATCTGTTTTGTGGGACAGGTTATGTTTTTATAGTTTAAGTGAAGATATAAGAGTGATATTTCTATCCACAGGAGTGACTGAGGTTTACCCAATTCTACTTTGGGCACAGAAGAGTCAATCTACTTCTCCCTGCCCAACCTGAATCAACACATAAATGAGTTTACCTCCTCTTTAATTACAGGTAAGTCACTGGCTTATTGGCAGCAGAAAATGCATTGTGGTTTCTCCTGCTTTTAATTCTCGAACATCATTAAACAAATACATACATATAAAAAAGAGCTGAGAGAGAAAATTGTACTACTGACTCCCTGGCCCTGCACAGGAGACAAGTTCACACAAAACCTCATCTGCCTTTATGACATGGGAAGACCTAGGCAGGGCTCTTACTCATCTATCAATTGCCTTGCAGGCTTACTTCTCCTCCATCTCAGGGGCACTGGCTGGTGCCCTGCATCCTCTGGGATCATGTTGTGACCACGGGAGCGCTGGACCTGGGGCTCCTTGGCCCAGGTGGGGCAGCTCTGCACAGAAAAGGAACGTCTCATCTCTCAGTGTGCCTAGGGCAGAAGTGTCCCCTGCCATCACAGACCATCTGCAGCTCCCACCTCATCCCTGTCTGCTGTACAGCTGAGCTGTTTGCTGTGCTGAGCTGGCTGCTGGCTCCAGCAGCAGCCAGGGCATCTGCACAGTCCCATTCCTCACACCTCCAGCCTCATTCCCCTTGGTGCAGCCATTAATCCCAAAACCAAATGATGGCCACAAACCTGGCAGGTAATCAATTAATAATTCAAAAATAAATGCATACAAGCTCAGTATCATGATAGTTCCTCCCATAATATAGCCATCACTGTTTGCAAAATGCTATGGTTACAGTTACTCATTACACACTTACTGCAATTTACTTCAGTTTTGTTACCATTTTTCAAAAATTCTATCTGTGGTAAAGCTTTTCAACCAGTATGATAACAATAATGATTATTTTAGAGAAAATCAAGCAAGTCAAATCAACAAATACATACTGATACATGTTTTATGACAAAAAAATCCTAGCAGAATATAGAAAATACATTGTGGCTTTAAAAGTTGCGCTGATAGGGTCTTCTCTTGAGACCCTGCTGCCCATCCACTTCCATGCCAACAGAGCTGGATAAGCATTTACCGTCTCTCAAAATAACACCCAAATATATTCATCAGACCAACATGACTTTTGCTTTTCCTTTTTTTTCTCCTTGTCTGTAATGCTTCCTAGAATCTGAACTGTAAAGGTCAATCAGGTCAGATAACCAGTGTCTCCTCAGGGAAGAGAGCCAGGTAGCTCCTCAAAGGGATTTAGAAAAAGAAACACCTGTTGGCACTCAAACAGCCCTTATTAAACTCTACCCAGCTCTCACCCACTGTGCTGATCTTCTTCACTTGTGAAACTGCCAATAAGAAGAGGTAAATCAAGAAACCTTTATTTCCTCCTTTCTCTAAGTTTGGCATTTCAATGCTAGAAGGAATATAATTGGGAAGTTGGGGTTTCTTTCTATCATCACACTGTGATTTCATGCACTCACCAGCACACTCAGGTTTATGAGCTTTGTGCAGAACCTGGTCTTTAGTAGCCCCTCCGTATTTTGTTCTTTCAGTTAAAAACTTTGAATTAAATATTAACAGTCTTAAGCAATGAGGAAGAGTTAAAAGCTACAGAAATAATCCAGACCTAAGCAAAATCACCTGATCCTGCTTTTTAGATTACAGTGTGATTTTTGCAACTGCTCTGCAAATAATTTTTCTGCATAGATTTTTTTTAGCAACAGTGTTAACAATTGGCCCAGGTCTAGACCCTAACATTAACTCATGTTTTGGTTCATATGCAGTGCCAAAAAAAGGGGGGGAAAGAATCTGCTTATTGGCAAACCAAGAAAAAAGAACGTTGCAATTTAAAATGCCTAAACTTTATAATTCTTCCTCTAGAATCAGCTGAACCTGACCAATGCCACCTAGTAAACAGGCTCCTGTTTTTGTCATGGTATGAGTATAATATGGGATTGTAGCATGACCTGCATCTGGCCAATAAGTAGCTGGTTGCTTTGTGACAGACCACAAATAATCCTGACCCCATATATTTGTAGAGATACTAGAATTTAATCAGTTTACTCAGGAAATTTTTATTCACTTGTTCAGTTTGCAAAATTATTACAGTCAGGATTTGGTGGCTGTACTAGGTAAAGGCTCCAAGTTTCAGTCCCAAATGTTTGGAAACCTGCAGAGAAAAAGGGGGAAAACATAAATTTGAAAAATTATCCTTCCTTTGAGACCTTCTCCATGTCAAAAGGAAGGCCATGATTATTTCTACAGGCAGAAAAAAGGCAAGTTGCAAAGGTAATATAGGTAAAAGAAGAGAGCTTGTGGTGCCCTGGAGGCTATTACAAAGGAGGTATCTATGGCTGCTACACTTGTTATATAAAGCTGACTGAGAAAAAGAGGGGGTTAGAACAAATGTCTCCAACAGCTTCAGGTATGTGCCATTTGGTGTTACTGGTATCAGCCCTTTTCTCAGCTTGTGCCTGAATGCCTATTCAACACAGGACCCAGACACCGCTTTTCTATCCTTTCCCTTGGAAATGCTCAGTGCTGCACAGAGAAGCAATGTAACAAGCACATCTCCCTCTGCATACCCTACAGCGGGAGGGAAAGCAAGCCGGGCTCTGTGCAGGAGGTGTCTGACACCTGGTTCCTGTGTGGTGTCGATGCTGTGTCCACATTTCCCCTCTGCGAGCTCACTAACACAAGGTGTGTGGGTATACAGCTGTAGTCATGCTTCTGTGTCTTGCCTGAGCTGTGGGAAACAAAGACGGTGAGCTGGCAGTGGCCTTGCTCTTTGCCTTTCAGTTTGCTCTTCCTGAGGGGGCAGGAAGAACACCCTCCTGAGGTGATGCACAGGAAAACAAACAGGGCACATGGAGGAGCTGAGCTTCCACATGTAAGGTGAAGGGGAAAGGTGTGCGTCTCCTCTTGTTCCTAATCCCTGAGGGTCTTGTCTTGATAGCACTGCCTGTTCTGGGGGAGGTGAGGCCCTTTAAGAATCCTCTTCTGAGAATTGCTCTGCCCATCTGTGAGGGGACAGCTTCTGCCTTGCAGTGAGGAACAAGGTACCTCAGTCACAGGGAGCTTACGTGTGACCCCAGTGTGTTTATATGCTCCTCATTAAGCAAGGAAGGTTTATGTGCTTTTGGAGCTGCTTTGTTACATTTAGATTTTTAGTTAAGCTTCCATAAAATAAGAGGCAGCAGGGGAGGACACACTGTCCTCTGCCTGCAACCCTTTTCCAGATGCCAGGGTGCCCCAAGAGGCTTAGACACACAGGAGAACAGGTTCTTCCAGCAAGCTGGGAGAAAAGCATCTTCCTAGTGATTCCAAATGCTTAGCATTCAGAAACTGGTCCTGATCTCCCTGCAAGCTCTTTGTGCATGTGCTGTGGGGAGGGCATTCCCTGCTCCCTTCCAGCTTTATAATCCTCTTGGCCTGTTAATAAAAAGAAGCCACAAGAGAAGGAGCCGTTGCAGTGAAACACAGCAAAAAACTTCCCCAAAAGACAGTATTTATCTAAGGCAATAAGGAGGAGCTTCCTTATTTTGCAGAGCTATCAGTTTTGCACCTCTCCATCTTTTACCTTTATTCCCAGGCTGCACAAGCCAGTGTGACTTGTCATTGTTTGCTTAGAGGGATTGTTTTGCCTTCCAGCAAAATTTCCAGTTATTGCTAATTCTCTTTTACTGCTAAAGAGAGAACTCTGCCTGAGGGAAGCCTGATATTGAAGGCTGTGAGACTCTCCCATCTCTCTGAGGAGCTTCTTCCACACACCTGTATGGATATACCATCCTCCTCCTTCCCTGGCTTCCTTTCCACTGAGCCCAACCCAGAGTCTGTTTTCCATCCCAAAGAACAATGGGACGTCACCCATAGATAGGAAGTTAGCCTACAGATGGGAGGTCCTTATAAACCCCCTCCAGACCAGTCTTAGCCCAGGTTGTCCTGCTAAGGTGACTGTGCTCTTGCCCTGGCCTGTCTGAGTAGCACTGTGGCCGACAGGTTTTGGGGTGAGGTTTTTTCCACCACCTCTGAAATAATCCAGTGATCGTGTGCTGGAGAATGACAGCAGAATAGCAGTGATGGCAAGACTGATCATGCTGGGTTGGATAGACATGCAAGCTGACAGTCCAGCCACAGGATCAGGGCAGGAAGACATGATGGCTGTGGATGTGAGCACTTTGAAGGGTGTGAAAGGCATGAAAGGAAGTGGTTACTGATTAGAGACCAGCTAGAAGCTTTGAGTGAGGCCTCCACCTCTGTATTACCCATCTTTATAATGGAAGTGCCTGCAGAATTCAACCTTTTAGCCAAGTAAGAAATCCCACCATTCCTTCTGGAGCAGTTCAGGGGTGTCTCCTCAGCAACACATCCTAGGCCAATGATTACTCCAAGAAAGTTGGGACAAGCCCAAATTTCATCTCTTGTTTATGCCAAGGCTCCCTTAGGATAAAGAAGGTTGCTGCATTTTCTCACCCCCTGTGTATAGGGGAACAAGGGAGGGATCTGCCAGTCTGCATCCACAAGGCTGGGCAAAGAAAGACACAAAACCTTTTCTTGTGGTCCACTGGTTCGGAAGGAAAAACCCAGGGAAACTCTTCCAGCTGCTTTTGCTCACTCATGGCTTCTAAGCAGGACATTTTGTTCCTCAGGGCACAAGGGAGGTTGGGTATATTCTCCTCAGAGCCCAACCCCACAGGAAGCACAAGGAAGGTATTTCCCAGTACTGTCACCCTCTTCACAGTTGAATTCAAGGGCAGATCTCGGGCTTTTCTTCAGCCACGGAGGATGTGGCAAGGCTACCTGCCCAGTAAGACACAAGGTCTCAGGCTGGTTGCCCCTGCTCCAAGCCCTATGGATCTGCTGACATCCCTGCATTTCAGATTTTGCACTGAACAGCTCCAATCCACAGATTGTGAATGACTCAAATTCTCTTCATCAGCAGTTGTTGAATCCTTCCCTTTTACTTTCCAGGAAGGGCGAAGAGACTGATTTATTCACTTTGCTGGGGTGGCAAAGGACAGAAACAAACTCTAAAAAGGAACAGCATATTCCAACATTATTCAAATCCTGAGGTTTACTGCATGCAATCTGCCCTTCCAGGATTTCAGCCCTCTCATGAGTGGTATCTTAATTTGCATCCAATTATGAATAAAGCGTGCACTATTTAACTTTCTAAGGGAACTCTCACAAACTGGCATGTGAGATGTTCCTCACAGCTTAATGATAAACTAGTTGCAGAAAGCTACTGCAACTCTGTGTGTGTGGTTGTATCACTGCTTTTCAGAGAGCTCAGACTGCTCATCTTTGTCACATGTTCCATGCTGCAAACTTCTCAGGGAGATTTTCTTTTTATTGGAGAGTAAAAAAAGGGGAAAGGAGAAAGTGAGAAGTCAATTTTTTTTAAAGGAATGTCATGCAAACCCCCCTCACTGTGGTGCTGAAGTCCTGAGCAAAGTTTTATTACTAATATTTCCTTTTACTACAGTGATGATTAGACGTATCAACAATTTTACTGGGCATGGTGCAAACATTATAAATTGCCTCTCCCAGCCTCTCAAATTACCAATAATCTAACAGTCTGATGTCAGCAAATTTGAAACCATCAAGTGGCTGGGAATTTATCACCCCAGAGAGAAAGAGATCACTGATCACCTCCCCCACATGCTCAAGCCTTTCACTCAGTCCCCTATGCAGTGTTTTCCTTTTCCTTTAAGAAAACAGAGCAAACCAAAGGTCTGTGCCATGACCTAGGATTCTGTAGGTCCTGAGACTCCAGAGACTGTTGGTAGGGAGCTGAGCCTAGTCTGTGGAAGGTTTGCAGCAAGTGGCATTTTGCAGCCAGGCAGCCTTCATTTCAGGGTGGGTTCATCCGTCCAGAGATGTGCATCCTGCCAGCCCAGCCTTTTAAAAGCCTTTATTAAACAAATTCCAAAGGGATGCTGCCAGGACACCACAATCAGCATTGCTAAGATTTTTTAAAAATCACTTCACTGCCATTGTTTGAAGGGTATTTTCTGTTTCTGCTATTCTTTTTTTGCTGAGAGATGGTGACAGCCATGGAGAGATGCATTTGTAAACATGCATAATTCTCTCCTGGCGAAGGCCAAGACAATAGCCTTTCCTTATCTCAGACAGCAGTTGAATTAATGGTGATGTCAGTCAATGGACTCTTGATTTTGTTGATTCCTCTCCAGCTCAGTCACCAGCCTCCAAGGAGGATATGGGGTTCAAACCAGTCATGTGGCCAATAGTTTTTACAAAATTTTCATGTGTCGTGCTGATACGACTGACTTTTGCAAACAGCCAATTTCCCAGTTCTCCTGTAAAAAACCCCACAAGTCTCAGCTCTTTCTCTGCCTTAGATAATCCATTTTTTAGCCTCTGGAGAGCTGGTAGGCCCAAATTCTGAAGCAAATGCTAATTAGACAGCTGTATTTCAGCCCCACAGGACTGGTAACAAAAGGCAACAGCTGTGTGAAAATTTTTCCCCCTTCTGTGCTGAAGTTGGTGAGCTGAGCAAAACTTATTGCATCCCTCCTTCCCTCCTTTGTGCAGGTGGTTTGCACAGTGCAGAGCACCATGTGGGCCTTGGGTTCTGACCGTGTTGGAGCACAACAAGCAAGGGGGACTGAAGCTGCCCTTCTGACAAGCAAGAAAAGGTGCATCAACCTCAAACAACTCTATCCTCCTCCTGAGAGGTCAGCTCCCCATGGAAAAAGGGGATGTGCCATTTTGGGTCATGGGGAAGGCTTAAATCAGTTGAAAAAAGAGGCCTGAAATCTTGTCCTTTTTTTTTTGGGGGGGGGGCGGGGAACAAGGAATGAAATATTTTTGCCTCAGCTTTCTCTTTTTTCATTATAAATAAAGCCAAGTACCCCCTGGCTTTTCCTCTGAAGTGATGCAGAAATGGGTGAGTTAATACCATTGTAACATGACAGATGCCAAGAGAATTCATTTGAAGGGTACTGATGAGAAAAAAAGACACAACCATATTTTCTTTTGTAAACACTTAATCAATTCGTATTTTCAACAAACAGCTGGGAGAATAGACTCTGAAAAGAAGTCACAAGCCATCCAGAACCATGGGGGATCTCCCACCACTCTTGCTGTGTCTGTGACTCCATGTGCCTTGGTTATTGGTCATTTTATTTGAGTGCTGCAGCTGGAACATTTCACAGAAGTCTGAGGCTGTCAGCCTCAAGGATGCCCTAGTGAAGCTAGAGCAATCAGTTCCAACACCCCTTGGCATTTCCAGCAGCCTACTTGAGTACAGCAGATAACTTTTAGCAAGATTAGAGGCTCTGAGGTCAGTCTAAAACATGCAGGGACCTTCTAACAAAATAACATCTGTAGATGCAGCTGACACCTCAAAACAAAACAGTTTTTAGCTTCTGGTAAACACCATCCCGATAGGAGAAAGGCAATTTCATCCTCCTGCCTGGCTGAATGACCTAACTAAAGCAATCCAGCTCTTGTGAAGTGTCCCTTACCAACACAGAAGCAGTGTGGGCCCCCAGTGCCCATTCCTTCTCCCACAGTGTCTCATTTCTGACTGACAGACAAATCTTGCTGTAGTTTCAGCTGCAGGGCTCTCCTCCTCCTCAGGGGTCTGCCCTCATAAACTCCCCTGGCTTTGCTCTTGTGTCCTTTTGTTGCTGCTTACAGCGCCAGTTTGACACTCACTGGTTGCTTTACAGCCTTCTGCCTACTCCTGCAATGTATATCAGGACAGGACTGAAGGGCCAAGGATGGCTGTAAATGGGGCTCCTGGGTCCACGGGCAGAGGTGGTGTCTGGGGGTTGGTTGGATCAATTAAGATCTATACATGTCACTCCACACCTACCTGAAAGGAGGTTGTAGGGAGCTAGGGGTCAGTCTCTTCTCCCTGGTAACTAGTGACAGGATGAGAGGAAATGGCCTCAAGTTGTAGAGGGGAGGTTTAAATTAGGTACTAGGAAAAATTTCTTCACTGAGAGGGTGGTCAGGTGTTGAAAGAGACTGCCCAGGGAAGACTTGGAATCATTATCCCTGGAGGTGTTCAAAAGGCATGTGGATGTGGCAACTGGGGATATGGTTTTGTGGAGAACATGGCAGGTGCTGGGTGAATGGTTGGACTTTACAGTCTTAGATGTCTTCTCCAACCTTGATAATTCTGTGTCTTCCAGGCCCTGACACAGCTGCAAATGAGCACTTGTGAAAGTTGTGGGTGAGTCTGGGGTACAGTGAGAGCCTCCAAGTCACTTGTGCCTGGCAGTGGGCAATTGCAGACACATGAAGAAGAGCCCAAGAACAGATCAAGCCCAGAGTGTGAGGATTTCACAGCCTTCACCAATGTACGGTTTCTGTATTATATGGCACCTTTGTCTGCCCTGAATCTGTCCATCCTTTCCGGTCCCGAATCCAACACATCCTCCTGTGGGCAGTTCTGCAGTATCACTGCACATCATGGGAAAAGCTCCTGTTCCCCCTGGACATTGTAAATCTGTTGTCTCTTGCCTTTGTTTGAGTTCCATGAGCTTTTTTATCAGAGGAGGCAGAGGTTAGCTACCTTTGCTAACTTCTTCAACACCATCTGAATTACCGATTTCATGAGTTCGATGGGCACAGAACGGCTGAAGGCTGAAAACTCTGTGTGCTTTAACATGTCAGCAAACATGCAGTGGATTGTTAGTAGACTGTCTTCTCTCTGCCTTTGAATTAGTTGATTTTAGTAACTAGATGGCATTGAGGGAAAGGGATGGTGGTACCCAGGCAGATGCTACTCTCTAGTATTGCAACTACGAGACTCTTTCAGACAAGAGAGCTAACAGCACTGTGAAATCATGGCCCCTCTTGCCTTATCCCAGCCTGGCTGCTTGCCAGGCCAGCTAGGCAGAAGAAATCCCACTGCATCTCATTGCTTGCTATGACCTGATGCTGAAAAATGCACTTTTTCAGTCCATGTTTTTGTGTGCCACCCATCTGCTGAGCCATGAAAATTCAGTTTGAGACAGGGCGTGACATTCAGCTATGCTCTTATCTCCTCCACAAACACGAGTATTTCTTTATATGTTTGCTTTTTTAAAAAAAAAGTCAGGGCCTCAGGAAAACAATCTCTCCTGTCCCTAAAATACTGGGATATACAAACACTGAGAACTTGGCCTCAGTGTTAAAGGTCACTGGAATAAGCTGCACCTCTCTGCTCTCTCTCCAACTGCTTATTCTTTCAATTCTACCCTTCAACTCTGAATGTGTCCCTGGATATTATTCCTTCAGACAGCCAGTCCCCAGCAGCTTAGAGGATATTCCTGCTTGCACAAGAGCAGCTGGATCTCCTCTGCATGCCTGCAAGGCTAAAACCCGCTGATTATTTCATGGGAAAAGATGGGAGGGAGAGACCCGGATAGCCAGAGCAGAATAGCTTAACCCCTACGTTGCTGGATCTCCTACCCCACTGTTGTGCTGGTGACCTGGGGTGTGTGCAGCTTGGGACACAGCCAGGTGCTGCCTGGATGCCCTCACTTTTGAAAGAAAGGTTGGTAGAAGGGAAAGAAGTGAGGTGGTACCAAGCAGCAGGGAAAGAAATGCAGCTTGAAAATAACACAGCACCTGCAGGTTTTGAGGAGAGACAGCATGCTGGGAGATGCTGCTGCATTTCTTGACAAGGGGAAAAACACCAGGGCTGGATATCCTTTCTGAAACGGTCATGTCATAGTCACACTGGGCTTTTTCTCACCTGGGATAATTTTCTACTTTCAGAGGAAACAACATCGTTGCTCTTAAAGGGTCAGACTGGTATTGAGAGTGAGCCAAAGAGGCTGTTCTTTGAGGAGGGCCCCTGGGTGCCCTGCAGATGGTGAGGACAACCAGTAGCCTGCAGTGGGTGAGGAGAAGTGGGCAGGTGGTGGCACAGTTCCTTAGAAGAAAAGCCCCTCTGTTCTCTCCCTCAAAGCCTCCTGCAGTAGCTGGAACCTTCACTCCTCTCCAGAACTCTGCCTGATCCAGAGGCCTTTGCCAGGCCTTCTGCCTTGCTCTGGTGAGCAGGAAAATCCCTCGGGGAGAATTTGCTCTTTTACTCCTTTAGCTTGGCTGTCTGCTGGGCTTTGCTCCATCCTCAGCCCCAGTCACCATGCAGCTCCAAGTTGGACCCCATTCCTTCCTTCCCCACACCCTCCCCTTGCAGCGCTGCCCTCCAGCCGTGCCTTTGCCCGAGTGCCAGCGCAGGCTCTCAAAAACGGCCCTGGCGCTTTGCAGGGACACTCGGGGATTATTTGCAGTGCCCTCCCTGTCCAGATCACTCCAGTTCTTGCTCCCAAATATTCCCGTTTGCTTCTGCTCAGCACCTCTTGGGTGCAGCGAGTGTGTGGGGCGGCGTGTGAGCTCTTTGGTGTACCCCAAGCAGGGAAAAGCAGTCCTACATCCTATTTGCAAATGAGGACTCTCCACCCCCCCCTGCGCTTCTCTCCCTCCCCAGCGACAGCCCTACTGCTCCTCCCATACGCGGAGGGAAGGCTGCCTTGCTGGGCAGACACGTCCCTGCGGGACAGGGGAGGATGAACTGCAGATCCCTCGGCAGTGTTCCCTCCTCCTCTGCCAGCAGCATCAGCCTGACGGAACTTTGAGCCGAGCTGTCACAATGTGAGTGGGAAGTGGCAGCACAAAGGGACTCGCAGCCCGTATGGATCTGCCCACCATCCTGCCTCCTCGCTCCCTTCATGCCCAGGCTGTGGCTTGCTTCCTGCAGCCATTGGCAGGAGGAAGACGGAGAGAGAGGGATGCAGAGGCGACAGTCCCCACAGTGTGTGTTGAGGGACCCCCACACCCAAGAGCCTCAGAGCCGCAGCTGCTCCGTGCTGCATCGACCACGAGCATGTTTTATGCGTGGCTCTGGGTTGAAGCCAGCTCGGTATTGGGGTGTGCGTGAGGAGAAATGTGTCCTTGGGATAACATCACACAACGGATGTTATAACGCTACTTGCCCCTCCTAGAGAAGTTTCAGTATGTCTCACTCAGATCTCTCTGCCGTCCACTTCATCCCGAGCTCGCTGCACTTGGTGGAAGCAGTTCAGTCAGTTTTGGATTGCATCTGTGTCAGCAGAGAACAGCAAAGGCTGCCAGCTGAGGTGGGAGATGCCAGCAAACCAGTGGCGCCCTCTCCTGCCTTATCCTTCCTTTTCGGTTTGCAGCCGAGTCCTCGCTGTCTTTACAGGGTTTTGTGGGATAAACCACCCGCTGTCTCCACCCCACCCCGGGAAAGCAAAATTTAGCGCATCCCGCTGGAGACCTCTTCTTTCACAGCAGTTTGTAAGCCACCACTCTTACATACAGTTTGGCATCTTTTCCCCCCTTGCCTCTCATTTCCATCTAACAGTCTTTAAAATCGTGCAGACTCAATTATTTCCTTTGTCGCGTGTTACTGACGGGAGATTTCCCGACTCCTAGTTTGGAGTGAGGTTTGAGCAGATCCTGCGCCCACCCATCCTGCCCCAGCAGTCCTGATGGTGGCAGCTGGGCTCTTTCTACCTGCAGCACACCCTGGGCTTTGCGGCTGGCTGGTACGTGGAGCTGTATAAATCCACGCTGGTGTGCAGTGGAAAGGGAGAGGTCGGATTCCTTTGGTACAGGGCTTGCAATTCCAGCAGTGGGGTCCTGCAGCAATGAATCAGTCTCAGAGTGACACAAATGGACCCCTGCCTTATAAACGCGGGTGTAAGAAGTGAATTTGCAAGGGGATTTTTAATCTGTATAAACACTATTTGAGATACTATTAATTATTTCACAGCAAGTGATCAGATTTAAAGGGGGGAGAAGACATTTTGTCATTGACTGTAGTAGTTATAAAACGAGAATATGGTGCAGGTTGGGAGGCTGAGATTGTTTTATTTCCCCCCAGATCTCGTGTGTGAATACAGAACACTCTGCAGTGAAAAAAAACATGCACGTTACTCTGCATATGATTCCCCTGTGAGGTACCTCTCTGTTTAGGTAGAGTTTTTCAGCAGTCAGTTGTCCTTCATAGCCTGAGCAGCTAATGCTGCAAACCAAGATGCCCAGAAAGTTGTCTATTACTGTGGCTATTGCCATTAGAGAAAACTTCCAGGTTCAGAGGGAGTGGCAATAGCTATAACATGGTACTAAAGGCAGTGGTTCCAGTAGCAAATGATGAAGCCTAAGAAAACTGCAGGCTTGAGATCATGGGAAATACAGGAATCTCTGACCTTGCATCATCTGCACACTTTTTTTCCCCTGCCAGCTGATGCTATATCTACATTTGCTTTGAACAGCAGAGAGGGAAGAGGTTGGCTGGCAAAGGGTGAAGTCAGGATGTCCACTGATCTGTGTCCTTGCTCTGAAGTTTGACAGTGCTGTTGGAGACCTTCAAGCCATTCTGTTTTCCTTTGGCAGCCTCTGCAGTCCAGCCCTGAGGGAGGACCTTGCTAGCTGATTTGGAATGTGGTTTCATTGCACTGATGCTGACTCAGATGGTTTACAAGGGTAAATTCTGAACCTCATCTACCTGCTACTGTTTCCTTAGATGTCTGGGGAGTCAGAGCATGGGAGCAGACCATCTGTCATCCCCAAATCAAAAGAAATATTTGAAAATTCACTTGGAAACAGAAATGTTCATCGGCTAGGGGTCAAATCTGGGACACTCTTACACTTGAATAACCCCATATGGAATAGTATTGGCAGGAGCCAGCACCCTCTAGGGCATACAGACATCCGGCATTACACATCTGAAATGCATGGCCGTGCATAAAGACTGCCAGAGTCAGGAAGAAACAGCTGCAAAAGAAGCACCAGATTTTGATGTAATGTGTACTGCCTTCCACTGGATCAGAAACAAAACCCGTGGGGAAGAGGAAGAGCTGTCCATTCAGGCAACCTAGCTTTCGGTGGTAAAATGGTCACTCCTGCCAGCCTTCAGAAAGGGATTAGGTCCCCTCCGTAAAATGACACCCCACAACCTACACCTCAGGAACACAAGCTGCAAAGACAGAGTAAAATTTGTAAATCCCTGTTGGATTTGGGGCTTTCAGCCCTGCTATGTCACTGTGAGCCCAGGAATTGCCAAGAAGTGCCAATATTTTCTAATATAAGTTGTGGATGACCAAGAGGGGGTTAATTACATATCAATTCACTCTGTTCTGCTTGACTATTGAAAGTTGTTGGATACAGATAGAGCAATAAAAGGCTGAGCTCAGCTGTCACTCGGTGGTGAAGCAGAGCTGGTGCCTTTTGGCAGTGGTAGTGGAACAAATAGGTTGGGAGGGGGTGTTCCACCTGCCCAGTGGGAATCTGGCTGGAGATTCAGGAAGTGGCTTTAAGGTTCAGAGTAAAGCTGGGGGATGGAGAGAGTGACCATAATCATAATATGCACTAGTTCAATGTTAAACATTTTGAAATGCTATGGGTTTGTTTTTTCCTAAAAAAACAGCAACTCTGCTGGTTACTGTAGGCTACAAAGGTACACTTGCTCTTAGGCTTTTTTCTCTGATCCTAAGAATTACAGATCTCTCTTATTGCTAGTGGGTAAAAGCTCAGATATCTAAATCACTATTATGAAACTGGAAATACACCATCTGAAAGCCCTATTTCAAGACTGTAAAACAGCCTGAGTTGACAATGCTGCAGATAACTCAGGTCCAAAGCATCTGAGTTAATTTCCAAAGGTTCCTCTCCTGCATTTTCTCCTCCTAAAGGCTCCTGACTGCTCTGATGCGGGTGATCTTGATTAATAATGCAGAGATGTGTGAGAAGGCAAAAGCAGCATCAATCCCTAGAGGCAGTTCAATAAAGTAACAAATGGTTTTCTCCTGAGGTGTATATTTATCCTGATGGTGCCGTGATGAGACAGATAAAAAGCTAAGTGGCAGGGCTGGTTCTGGTGATTCCTGGAGCAACGGGCATCTTGTATGGCTCCCTTCTGCCTCATGACAGATTATAGGCTTTGCATCTCCTCAGCAGAAACACTGACGAGATCCTGGCTCCTTACAGTCTCAGCTCCTCAGAACTCAGCAACAGAGAACACAAACATCCCGTCCCATGGGCCCCAGCTGCTCTGGAGAGTACAACTTTAAACTTCACTTCAAGGGAGACCCAGAGCAGCAAATATGTAGTCGAGCATTAAAGTGATTGGAATGAGAACCTCTTTTGTGTCAGTTCTGTGGCTGCTTTACCAGAGTGGCACCACGTGCATGGAGAGGCCTGGGATTAGCAGACAGTCTAAATGCCCTTGCTATGGTCATTTATATAAGAGGCATGATATCTTCTTGGATGAAACGATGCCCTGATTAGCTCACTCCCCTGTTTTCTATTCACATTGCTTAGATGTGTTTCAGGGCTGGTAGAGGTAGCAGTGCAATAATACAGGTCCTCAGTGTGGATAAAATGGCATTGCTCTGTTCCCTTCAGAAAATCAGCCCATCTTCTCATACATAGGTCTAGACTAGGATTTCCTATTCCCTCCTGTCCTGAACAAACCCTGGAACCCCTGCCAATGTAACTATGCTCTGTCTTCCTGCATCTTCTGGTAGGAGCTGGTCCAACCAGCAAGCACTCAACACCCTCCTGACACGCTTGTGCAGACAGTGCTGCTGCTCTCTGCTCCTCAATGCCATGCTGGGAGCCCATTATTCCAAGACCTTTTTGACTCTGGCCTCTACCACCAGCTTTGAGATTGCAGCACCTCCTGGACTGGGAATAAATGGGCTGTGTATGTGTTTGTGCATGCAGGCAAAATGGAAATACGTGAGAAGCAACATTAGCAGAATGTCCAGAGGGACAGACTCTGATGGCATACATGCACCTCCACACCCAGACAAGTACTCTCAGTGCATGCAGTGATAACCAGCTCACATGAAACTTAACATGAACCAAAAGGAAAAAAGCAGCTTGACAACTCAAACCCTTGGGAAAATGAAACCAATGTGAAAGCACATCTGCAAAAAATATGGCAAATTAACAAACTTATTCATTAACAAATTCTCTTGCGATGAGTAATGTCTCCTGGCACCTAGCAAGCAGTCAACCTCAAGCTAGCAGAAGTCAGGAAGGGTGTTGAATAATCCTGTTTTTTGCATCAGGTGATCATTCTGGAGGCATGTGTCTTCCTTGGCTCTTTTAGAGGCTCTAGCCCTTTCAAAGGGAAGGCTGCAAGCCAAGGTTGCAATCTATGAATATGATCCCTGAAATGTTATTTCTCTCAAGGGTGCTGGCCCTCTTTTGCAGGAACTCTAGTTTTCACTTCCCCTTCTGCTCTTCAACCTATTAAACCAGAGATAATATGTTACTGTAGGTAAGTTAGAGACTACTAAAAGTGGTTTGTCATCTGCTAAAAACTTGGGAAGTTTTTTTCTGCCCTTTTGGGTAACTGTGTGAACTGCCCAAAGTATTGCCTAACCTGCTTGGACTGCTGAAGGCTTGTTGTGGCTTTAGGATGTAAGGAAAAACAGTGGCTGTGTGCAGCCATTGAGAAATGGAGGGTCACAGGCCTCACTCACTGAGCTCAGGGGCCAGCACTGGTAGATTTTTTCACTGTGTTATGTTGTTGCTCAATGACTTGTGCAACCACTCAGGGTTTAGAAGGACTGCACCCATTAGGTTATTAATTCAAATAGCATGCTGCCAGGCTCAGATAAAGGGGAACTAACAACCTCCTGCAGTGTCAGGGGTTTGTTTGCATTGTTTTTTATGCCAACAATTGTGAACATTTTCCCTGGAGTGAAGAAACTTCCTCTAGTTGGGTTCTTTCTGATGACCAGATGAGCAGAGGAGTGGCATGTGGCCATATTGCTTCATACTGATAGACAAAAAAAGGCCTGTAAGGATATTTGTTTGCTCAAGGGTTTTATCTTTTCTGATGTGATTACGCTTTTTTTTTTCCCTATGCTTTTGCAATATCAGGGATGTTGAGCCCTCTCTCTCTCTCTTTCGATGGAATACTTGTAAACTACCAAGGAGGTGCCTAACACAGAGATATGACTCATGGCTTTACATCTGATTGCCAGTTGCCAGCCCCGAATAATTCCCAGGTTCCTTTTCCTGAGCTCCTCCTATAAACAGCTCTCCAGGGTACACAGATCTTTGAGACAAGCTCCCAAGCCACCTGCTCTCTTCTCACCTGCTGTTCCTTTTTCTCTTGGCATGAAATGTCTGGCTAAGGTTTCTGTCCCGAGGGACCTAACAGCTGCTGAACTGGGTTATTATCCACAGAGAAAGGAGCTAGGGAAACAGAGAGACCAGTAACCTAGCTCTTATTTTTTCCTCTCCAAGAGGGGAACATTCATGAGACTAAAAGACAAAAAAAAAGAAGCTTTGTTCGAATTTTCAGCTTTGCATTGTGTCTCCCCTTCCTTCCCTCAAGAGTGATCAATATACATATGTCAATATCAATATAGATACATGGCTTCTGCCAGCCCCAAACTAATTCTTAGTTCCCAAAAAACCCAGTTTTTGCCCCTGCACCAACAGAGGGCTCCTGTTAACTCACCCTAAAGTTATTAGGGTGTATTAGCTGGTTTTGCTAAGTCTTTTGCAAGGCACCATACATCTGTATTCAGCTTGTGTTTCATCACATTCACCATGTCCCTATCCAAGATGCAGCCTGTACTTTTTTGTCCTCTCCACCACCACTTGTCAGCTTAGGATGAAACCCTTACTTCTTGGAGTTTGTCCTTCCACATTATTACACTAAAAAGTACTCAGACTGAATGGGCCTATGGCCAAGTAAACCAGCCCATTCCATATGACTGATGGTGGAAGATAATTCTCTGGAGCCAGCAAGGAGTTGTGCAGAGTTAAACCACCTGGAAGTATTGTGCTGCCCTTAGGCACAGCTGTCAGATGGTACAGTATAATAACTTCTGTTATTTATATCCTTTTCTTCCCTCTCTACCCTCTTTCTTTTTACAAGAACACCAGATTTAGTCTGAGCACCACTATGCACCCGTTGCAATGAGACCTGGTGGAATTCGGTGTAAGACTGTTTCTCAGGGAGCCATTCAAAAGCTCCTGCTTAAACTCTCTTTTTCTATATCCTTCCATAATAGAACACCCTCACTTCTCCTTGTAGTGGATTGCACCTCTTATCTAGCAAATACCCTTTGAGCCAATTTGCATTGCTGGAGAGCAAACCTGAACCAAAGGAGTTTCCACACTTCTGATCTGGGAAATAGAGATTACAGAAGGGGTCAGCCCAGAGCAACAAGCAGGAAAGTTTAGCTATTGACTAGATCAGTGGTTTCCAAAGTGGGGCGTGTGCACATCATGGGGTGCACAAGATTATTCAAAAAAAATTTTTTTCCCTGATAGTGGTATGCAAGATCAAAAAAGTTTGGAGACCATGGATCTACATTTACCACAACACACCTCCCCTTCCATGCTGTTCGGTCTGGAGGGTCTTAGCTCTACATTTATGTCCAAGGAGCCAACAGGATTAGCCATTGCAAGGACAGTTTAAAATTGGTTATGAACAGAAAGACCTCAGAGGCAGGATGGCCACATGAATAAGAGATGACCAGGGAGACGTCTCTGATGACTGGGTTTCTGCATATACACAAAACAGAGGCAATTATTTGCCCTGTGGACAAGCAGATCTCCAAGGGCTGGCATGAGTCAGTGTTTGCCAAGTGGTTGTTTTCTGTTTTCAAGGTGATTCTCTGAAGGCCTGAACAGGAATGCTGACAGATGGTGATCTCTGGTATAGTGAATGTGAGTGTTTTTAGTGTAACAACACACATTTAGTACCATTTATAAAGCGACACTTATGCCTATAAAGGGCAACAGGTATCTTGCCCCATTAATACAGACATTTTTGCATATTTGTAGTTGGCTGTTGTGTTAGGCAGTACAACATTCTGCATTCACATCAAGTCTGTCATCTTCGTGAAAGTGAGAGATGTGAAGCCAAGGAAGACATATATTTGTCCACTGATGATTTAGCAACATGGATGTACTTTAGTGTGTGTGTTTTTTGGAAACATTTCTACTTTTTCTGCCGTTATCTGGGTGTGTGGTTTCAGGGTAAGAAAATGGGCGCCACCTCTAAACAACTGATATTTTGAAGTGATTACCACTAGGTTTCAGGGTTAAATGACCTAGTTGTAAGGATGGAGGCAGTGCAGATTCTGTCAGTTTGAGAGAGGCAGAAGAGACACTGCTATGACCAGAGATTGTAGTGTAGCTGTAAGATCAAGCACTTGGAAGTCCATTGAAAAACCCTTTGCTAGTTCTGAGGGTATCACTATGGAAGAAAGGCGCAGAAGGACACAGCAAACTGAAGTAAAGGTAACAGAAGCAGTATCTGGTGACAGTGTATCCTTGTGCACTGTTTGTATGAAGTGGTCTTTGGGAGTGTAGGTGTCAATGGAGGCCCATTTTCTCTGTCTCCAGCAGCCTGGGGAACCTCGCAAGCAGCACAGGGAGCAATCCGAAACTCAGATTGTTTTGGAACTGTGTTGCAGAGGGGTGGTGGGACAGGCACAAACCACCCCATCTTGCCTCAGAAATGTGCAACAGTTGGTGGGGCACTGAGCAAGGCTCCCCTGCCAGCCTGCTCCCACATTACACTGGCCCCTGGGACAGCCTCCAAGTACTAATTAGCAGCTGCTCTGTTGAGATGTGCAGGAGATCTGGTGCAGCACGAAGAGATGGTCTGTCACCAAAGTGGCATGAGGGTGGGCTTATATCAAAGACATTAATTTTGGCTGACAGGATGGCAATAGGTTAATCAAGCAGAAAAAGCAGTAAGCAGAAGATCCTTTAACCCTTTCTGCTTCCTTGCAGGCTCTGGAAAGTGGAATCAGTCCTTAAGCCACCCTCAGACGTGTGCGTGCACCTCCTTGTCTAGCCTGCTTTCCAGGCTTTCAGTCCAATTCCCCACTGGTGTTCAGGCTATCTCTGCTATCTTCTTCCACCACCCCACTCCTTCTTTAAGGCTCTTTGTCAGTCCTGGGTCACGGCTGGGAAAGCCACAGTGTCCTGGGCAGGCTGGGGAGGAAACCCTCATATGGCACCATTAGTGGTCAGCTCTCAGCTCACTAAAGAGATGATTATTTAGGAAATGAAGCACCAGAAAGTATGCTAATTGTTAACTGCTCTCTCTTGCCCTGTCTGTACCTGATCTCAGGAGGAGACTGGCACCATGCTTTGGTATCCTCCACCCCTGTGGACACTCCATGGACCCCTGTTTAAAAAATGTGGGTGTATCATGCATGTGCTCTATCATTAGAGCAGCTACCCCATTCTTCCATCAGAATTTCTATTATTTAGACTGTTGCGTGTGGTTTGTTTGGGCTGATTTTTCTTTTCTTAGCAAAATCTACAGGTACAGACTGTGATGGCTTGGTAACAATACAGTCTCTCTTTCTGTGCAGAGATGCCTCAGAATTTGTCTGAATCCAGTCAAAAGGCTTTATCTTAAAATAACCAGATTTTTTCTTTTGTAGCACAACAAACCAAAACCACATCTGCTCCACACTGAGTAAATTTGTGCAGGCTCCTGATCACCTCATTTTAATATTGTAGCTATAAACCCTGGAGTAGAAAGGTAGTGGTCAGAATGGTGACTTGCAGAAATGTCACCAGACACAAGGTTGACATGCAACATTGTGAGGCATTGCTTTAATTATCTTTGTTTCTTTGAGTTATGCAAAGAGCTACACCCTTTTCCTTCTGTGCCTGTCTAAGGTCAGAAGGCTGGTGGCTCAATAGAGGCTGCTGTTAAGGTGGTGAGTAGAGAGAAAATGATGGAGAATTCGTTGGCAAATCCACAGCTTGCACACACAGAGGCTGAAAATAAAGCAAAACCCCACCACCAGCAACATTTACAGAGCATTCAGCCAGTTCTGGCTTCACCTGTACATAATCCTCAGATGTTCTTGGCATTGGATCAAGATCCTGGTTTGTGGTGTGAGGAGGGAGGGAGGAGGAGGACTGAAGGAGGAAGTCCTGTGTTTGACTTGAACACGTTGCACTTCAAATCAGGTGTGGTGCAGTCTGCCATCTATTTGATTGGGAAAGTAGCTTTTGAGCTGGACTCCTTATTATTGATGATCTTTTCAAGCAAGAAAACCCCTGCTTTCAGCATAAAGAATATAGGCTCAAGTTCCAAGTTACTATTTTTATGCACTCCTAATCCCTCAGGTTAAAAATCCCCCTGGCATAGCTCTAGGCAAAGATGGGATTTGCTAACTACTGTCTACTGTCATTATTACTTTTTTTTTTTGTCTTTTCATAATGGCGGTTCCCTGTTCTCTGCCACTCCACCAAAACCCCCACTTTTCCCACTGTATAGATTCTTGCTTGTGTTGCTTTTCCAGCATTACTTTCTGAAAGGGTTACCTCTTGTTCCCAAATACATTTTTTCCACCAGCTTGGGCTGTTCTGCAAAATAAAGGCAGCAGCCAGCGCAAAGCATTCTAGCATGAATCAGAAATCCTTATGGATGAGCTAAACAGAGCGGAGCAGAAACCAGGTCAACAGCAGCTCTCATGAGAATTTAGCTATATCCTGGAGTGGCCATTGTGATCTGTCCTCCCAGCCCTTCTACTTCCCTGTGTGCTCACACCTATGCCAGGAGGGGCGTGCACAAAATCTTTGTGTGGACAAGGCAGGTTGTACTGACCAGTGACAGTGCGTTTCACTTTTCCTTGGGAAAAATTCATCAATTAACTCACTGGAAGTGTTTTCTACTCCCACTGGTGAAGCAAAGCCTGTCCGTTCCCCTTTCAGAACGGTGTTTTGCATATGAGGAGCAGCTCTTCTGTTCGTCTACAATAAGCATCGGACAAGTGCCACATCTCTCTCAACACGAACATTTACAAAGCAGAAGCAGAAAACACCACATTCTCCCCCTTGTGGTGATGTTGGAGTCTCTGCGTCACGAGAAATCCAAATTCAGGACAGCCAACAATGTGGATTTGGATACTTGGGAATTGGAATGAATTCATCTGGCAAGCTCCAGTTCTGGTTTATTATATAGCCCTACAGGATGTATAGGTATATATAGGATGTATAGGTACAGGACAGCAGCATTGCCTGCTGAAGTGTGTACCAGGCCACATTAAGGGAGCACAGCTGCCATGTGCAGCCCAGAGGTGAGCTACAACAGCACTCCCATCCAGACTTCACATCTTCCACGGATGCACTGGCTAAGGGATCTTCATGGCTGCAGTGTGTTGGCAGGGCAAAACAGTGGGGCTGTGGTTAAAAACTTCCCAAGAGCTGCACTCTGCCTTGTGCCATGACCCCAAAGCAATTTTAACAGTTTTCTGATCCCCCCCTTTCTGCCCTACCTCTTGCACAGTTTGTGGCTCTCTTTGGTCCCAGATTCTGTCTGTTTTCAGCCAGACTTAGTTAAAAAATGGAAGAGATAGAAAGACAGCTAAGTAAAGATAGATGAGTGCAGGACTTTGCAACACGTTGCTCCATGATGTCAGGTACAACACACATCTGACAAGGCACTGCTAGAAATATCTTTCAGGCTGCTTGTGTGAGGAGGTAATGTATATTCAACTCATGCTTCAGAGATTCCCATGGCTTCCAAGAGGAAGGATTTCTGGCAGAGTGTGATATGCATTTTTCATGGCAAAGCTGCTGTAACATGATGCCAGTGGCACAGCTCTAGGAGTTTGGACATAAACAGGAGCATCCTGATGGGTCCCAAGTAATGTTATATCCGTGGTTGTAATGTCGTAATTATCTGTGAGAAGATAATTCATAGCTGTTTGCATGCATTTAGTGCTTTACAGTAATTAAAAATCCAGTCAATCTGATGGTCTCTCCTTGTGACCGATTCTTTAATTTGATGTATATTGTTAAAATTAAATTACATCAGAGTCTTGGCTTTAAAATAAGTTTAAAAAGAGCATTTGGGATTTAATTATGCAATCTTTTAAGTGACTGCTATCAGTGGATGGGAACCCCTCTGCTCAAATATGAGGAGTTAATCTCAGTGAAATTTAGATAAGTTTATCCACATTATCACTTTTAAGGGCACTTGCTTCACATTTCCATATGTTTTCTCACATATACTAAAACCAATTTAGAATGATATTCAAGATTTGTATGCAGTATCTTGCTTGAGGAAGCTTGAATGCTCTGAAAAGGTTCAAGAATTAGAAGAGTTGGCCAGACTCATGATTTGGTGGGACTGAATTCAGGGCTGGGAAAGATGTAGAATCAAAAAGAAATCTAATTCCCTTCAAGAATGCCATACCAAAGCAAGCCATTGTACATTTGTCTGCTGGAGAACAAGTACTCTCTTTCCCCAGCTAAAATGTTTCTTCTGTCAGCCTCGGAAAACCAGTGCTCCTGCAGTCTGTGCTGCCTCAGTTGCACAGAGCAATAGTGCCTATTCCAGCATTGGTATTTTGCAGAGAATGTAATTCCCAAGGAATGTATTTCCTTAGCACACCACTGTCTTTAAAAATAAAAGCTCCAAAAATCGCCATGGAATTTATTTTCACAATGTGATTTTTCATTAGTAATTTACTCAGTCTAGCAGATGCCAGCCTGCATACTATGCAAAGAACAAATCTCTTCCTCCAAGTGTAAATATTTATAGATCATATTAAATAGTATTTAGTACTGTGCAAACATATTGTCAACAGTTCCAGCCAGATTCTTCCCTAATCGCAGCCTGGGAGTTGGCACAGGCACGTCCTCCATGCGAAGATGGTTATCAGAAAAAATAATAGCAGGCTAAATAGGTTCTTGGCTTAATTAAGACTGGAGTTTACACCAGAGGTGAATCTGGCCTACACCAAGTTAAAACTCTGTTATAGCAGCTTGTATGTACCACACACAGAGCTGGAAAGATGAGGCTTCCCTGGGGGGACAGCTTTCCCAAGCAGGCTGGGAGCCTCTCTTGGCACTGGACAAAATGGGCCATTACAATGCAGGGCAGGGAGTTTCAACCTTTTTATGTTTTAATGTAGTTCCACATTTTCTCAGACATAATAGGAGATGAACGAGTATAATTTGCATTAACTGGCTACATTTATTTGAATAATCCAGAAGAGCAAATATTCCCCATTCAAATCACCATCTGTTCTCAAAACAGAAGTGTGTTATTTCTTAAACACAGATCTGCCTTTTGGTCTCCAGCTCAGCCAGTGCAAAGTCCCTGAATGGGTTAATGCCAGGGACATAGCTTGGCTATACTGAAGCCATTTGTGTTTAAACTAATATCCCAAAATCTCCTTTCCTGCTCCTCCAGCCCCAAAACCTTTGATAGCATTTTGTTATATCCCATAATCTCTACTCTCCTGACAATCTGGAATAAATGCAAACCAACTGAAAGCTCATTTATATTCTATTGCAAGCATGTCAGCACCCTGGCTTTTCACACGAGGCATGTAAAGTTGCAAAGGTCTCCAAACACTTCAGGACTGTCCTCTGGGTGTCTCAGACAAAACAGCCCAACTGACCTTCTCCATGCATGGTAGGGAGACAGGTGAATGAGGGCACGTTCATGACATCCGACTCTCTTTGGCTGCATGATCACAGCTTTTTTTCAGTGCCGGTAGTTTCCCCATTGCACATCTGGACTTCTCTATGGGCTTTTTTTTTTTTTCTCCTGGGACTGTTTTTCTACTTGTTTGTGGTTTGTTTTCCACAGTGCTTGTTTTCCACTACACCAGCCCTAAGGGCCACATGCCCTTGTGCTTTGCTCAACAGCCTCACAATATTTCCTCCACCATTGTGCTTGGTCCTGCCAGATAATCTGTTCCACAGCAGACGGTCCCCCTCCCCCCTTCAACTGTCTCTTCTAATTCTCTTACATTGCAGAGCTTCTTTCTCCCTTCCTCCTCCTCTGGAAAGGAGGGGAGGGAATATTTCAGTAAATGCTGATACCCTATATGAATGATGGAATGATAGATCTATACAATGTATACAGACAGACAGGCTTTAAATTGACTGCTTAATGCAGTGTGCTGGCCAGCTTTGCATTATGTCTATTTTTAATTAACTGATGGACCAGGGTTTCAGATCCTCTGCCTCCTCCTCCTCACTGCTCATTTTGAAAAGCAAATTTTTGTGTTCTAAAATTACATTGGGATGTGTGAATGATTTTGGTGTCACTTTCATCTACGACCAGATTAGCAGTAGCAGACAAATCCATACATGACTTGAAGGAACAAGGATTTGTTCCTTGTCCTTAACAGTTACTATGTGAAGCATCTCACCGTCTGGACTGTGTCTGTGTGTGCACAAGGCTGGTTTCTGCCTTTTTTTTTTTTAATGACTTTTTTCATAGCATTACAGAATGGTTTCAGTTGGAAGAGATCTTAAGGATCATGCAGTTCCAAGCCCCCTGCCATGGACAGGGACACCTTTCACTAGACCAGGCTGCTCAGTGCTCCATCCAGCCTGGCCTTGAACACTGCCAGGGATGGGGCATCCACAGCTTCTCTGGGAGAACTGATCCAGTGACACCACCCCCACAGTAAGGACGTTCTTCCAGTGTCTAATGCCTCTCTTTGGGCAATCTGGAAATAACCCAAAGGAGCTGAATTCAGGAGACAGTGTGCTTGCTCAGAAATGGGCACCCATGGTTTCTTGAAGTCCTGCACCTGATGCCATTTCATGGAGCCAGCTCTACACTTCAGAGTGCAGCTCAGACATTTGTATCATGTATGGGTCTGTATATACATGAGCAGTATGTGGTATATAAAATATTCAAGGCTCTGTTGCTGGTAAGGTTTGCCCTAAGCAGCTGGGGGCTGCCGATGTGCCAACCTTTGCCATAGACACCAACACTAAAAACAACAAAACAATCGTTGAAGAGCTGATTTCTGGTCTTTGATTTAGTATTTATTTCAGCAGCATTCTCTGTTAAAGCAATGCTGTGGGCAGTGGACCGGCATGTCCATTAAAGCAGACTTGCACAGTGTAGGGGTTGTATCAGAACAGTTATGTCTGGATTATGGTAGGACGTGTGCTTTTCATACTCCGGGACAGCAAGACGCTATTAGCCAGCACACTTATCTATTTTTTTTTTTCTTCTTCTCTTCCTGCTGGGTAGTGATAATGAACCATAGAATGGTTTGGGTTGGAAGGGACTTCAAAGCTCATCCAGCTCCAGACCGCGGCCACGGGCAGGGACACCTCCCACTAGAGCAGGCTGCTCAGAGCCGTATCCAGCCCCGCGTCGGACACACGAGCAAATGGGGTCGGCATGGACGGGAGCTTTGCCGAGGCCACTCCTGCTGCAGTGCCACGGCCCGCAGCCGGTGACGCCGGAGTTCACGGTGCGGAAAACCCAGGAGGAGAAGGAAAACAGCCTCGTGTGAGCACAGCCTGTCCCTGCTGTGCCCTAGACGGAACTGCAGAGACACCCCAGCCGCCTTAACCCGCGGCAATTCAAATAACTCGCACACGCCGCCCCGGGGTCCCGGGGCCGCGGTCCCCCGTCACTTCCGCGGGCAGCGCCCGCCCTCTGCCCCGGGCCCTTCCCAGGGCCTTTCCGGGGCGACCGCGGGGGCGGGGCCGGGGCGGGGCCCGCGGGGAGGGGCGGGCCCGGGGAGGCGGACCAATGGGGAGCGGGCCGGGCGGGGCTCGGCCGTGGCATGTGGCGGGGCCGCGGGGCTCCGGCGTTTCTTCCCTTCCCGGGGCTCTTCCCTGCCTTTCCCTGCCCGCGGGGGCCGCTCCGGCGCCGGCCGAACGCCTCTCCCGCCTCGGAGCCGCGTCCTCCGTCTCCGCCACGTCGTGAGTTGCGGGCGGGCGGCGACTCGTCCTGGGCCTGAGGGAGCGCGGGCGGGAGGGACGCGGTGCCGGGCGAGCGGCCGTGCCGGGGTCTCGGGGGGCGCGGAGCCCGGGCGAGTGCGGCGGGCGAGGAGCCGCGGCCCGCGAGGGGGGAGCGGCGGCTGGGCAGCCGTTCCCGTGAACTGCCACATAAGTTGCGAGTACATTTGTGGCAGGAGTTGTGAATAAATTTTGCAGTAAGTTGCAGCCTTGCCCCCGCAGCGGCGGAGGGAGCGGTGGCTCTGCTCCCCTGCGGTCTGTGAACGCTCGTAGATGGTTTTGTTCGTGGGGAGGCGGCAGCGGGGAGAACTGGGTCTCATTGCGGGGAGGAGGTGATTGACTCAGCAAGTAGCTTACCGCCGGAGTGTTACATTTTTAGGCCCTATGGACCTTCTCAAAGATGCGGTGTCTGTAGGAGTCGCCACCCTTAGGCACGGCATCACCGATATGTAGATATATCGTGTGTCCGAATAAATAATGTTGTGTGTGTGCGAGTGAGGTTACGCTGGTAAGTGGCATCCTCTGGCATCCCACTGAAATCTTTTTCAGTTTATCATGCCTTAAGTGAAGGTATCTCAGGAGGTTTAACTGTACCCAGGGCGATGTTAGGAAGGTGTCAGCTGGCGTCCAGGAAATGTCAGGAAGAGTAAACACCGTTCTTTGACCAAGCTCTCAAATACGGCATTCTGTGGGGATATCCTATTGCAGTGAATCTTCATCTGGTGGATTCAGCAAATTCTTTAACTTTCCCCTCTGTCTCCCAAACTTTGCTTTCTAGGATTGGCAAAGAAAACTCCTGTCGCAGGATTGTGTCAAGTAATGTGCCTTGATGTCCTACATGTTTGCTGACTGAATCCCTGCCCGACTTGGTCATGCAACACCACTGCTGTTCCCTGATAAAGTGAGTTATCTGACTGCTTACTGAAGGGACAAACCCAAGAAATCCTCCCCACCTTAAGGTAGATTTCAATGCAGTTTTGATGAGGATTGTAAACTTGGTGATAGTGAATATTTGGTGCCCTTTAGTCCTCAGAGGGTTTGTGACTGAACAAAGTAGCTTTGGAAACTGGGCTGTAGGATGCAGGTTGATGCAGTTTCTGTCTCAAAAGTGCATGTGTTTTTGTATTATTCTAATCTATCTACCATAATCATCCATTACTATGTATGTCATTGCAGTCCGTTATGTGGCAGTGGATAGTTTAGAAGGAATCCATCAATTTTTATTAGCTTTTATTTATTAGCTTTCATGTCTGTAGTAGATTTATGTATGTTTTGTGTGTGTTTGCTGCTTGGTTTTGACTTTTATGTATATATAGTGCATGTATACACACATGTTTTATTTTAGTACTTTTTTGGGAGAAATTCCAGGCTATGTGCCTCTTAACATGTTGATGAGGACATCTTTATTTTTTGTTTTTAATTGCAAATTCCCTGCTGGATTTATAAACCTATCTGCCAGGAAACAGACTATGCATCTGGATATCTATTATTGAAATTCTTATTGGCACATCCACACAATCTGAAGCCTCTGCCTTCTCAGGGAAGTCTCCTGGCACAGGCTTTTTGAAGGCTATGGGAGTAATTTGCAAGCAAAATTTCAAGCTTCGGTGATGAAAAACTTCAATGCTGAAGACCTGGTGATGTATTTAAAATGTCTGCATGCATACCCTAGACTACAGGAAAGGTCCTAGCAGACTTTTCACTTGTATGTTACTGGCTAAATTTTCAAGGGAAAATGTTGCAGGGACATTAAGGAGTGGAGATACTTGTGCATGGGAAAGCTGGAGGGAAAAGCAGCCAATTCACCAGGTCTTGCAGGTAGTTCCTCAGCTGCTGTGCATTGCAGAGCACTGACAGCCCACAGCAGCTGGACATTTGTCCTTGTTTCAGTTGGGATGGGATGCTTTTCTGAAGGAGGTGTCTGTACCTATGTACGCAGCTGGTTCAAAGTCCATTTGTGAGATACCTGAGACACCCTTCCCACCCCTGTCCAGCACAGTAATTGTTGGATGAAACTCCATGTATTGTGCTGAACCAGCAGCCAGACAAGATGATCTCTATGACTTTTTTTTTCTTCCTACCCTTAAAAGGACCGGGAGGGCAGTATCCCTGCTGTGTGTGCTGTTGCTGGATGCCATCTGGCACTGTGTGCTCTGGCTCAGCAAGGTTGGTTCCCTTCCCAGCTTTCAGCCTGTTCTGCAGGTGTAATCCTTTGTCATACCCCACATGTCAATGCCCAGTCTGTCTGGGTGTAGAAAAGGCTCCCAGAGGGCTGTTGGCTTTGTTGATAGCCTAGAAGTCCTGTGAAAAAAACTGCTGTTGAACCCTCTCTTTCTTGATGGTAGCAAGCATTTGATGTGTTCATTCTTCATTCCTCCAGTCATTTCTGGTTCTCTTCCTACAGCTTAGACTGGGGGTGTTAGTGAAGGAGTTGTGAATTGGCATCTGGAGTCTAAGGATGCTTCTGGCACTGCAGGGACAGTGACAATGCTGAAAATTAGTGCAGGCAGGACATGGTTGTGCATTTTGGGTTCACAGCTCCTCCAGCTTTTGACTGCTGGCAATCCAAGAGAGTCCCCATGCAGGTAAGCTGCTCAGAGTGCTGGTGGTGCAGCAATTCTTTCAGGAAAGGAGAGCTTATCTCTGCCATGGTATGGAGACCCCCTTCTTGAAGGAATGTCTGCATGGACATTTCTGCACATTCCTGTGAACAACTTAGCCAGTGAAAGTAAGTAGCAAGAACTGCAGAAGTGGGCTCTGATGCCCAGTGGAACCACATGATTGTCTTGCTGGTGTGTAAAGTAGCACTTGGCTGCTTGCTGTTTTGCAGTCTGGCTTGCTCATTGCTTTGGTTCTGTAGGTGAAAACCTTGCATTTAGCTGAGGGCTCTGCTTTGCTGCTCTTGTGATTTCACTGGAGTGAGGTTTCCTCAGGGCAGTTTTGAATGTCCGTCACCATGGGTGCCAAAACAGTCTGACAGTCTTCCATTTCCTTTGCTGGCTTTATTTTTCTTTGCTGTTCTGGGCACAGCCTCCTCAAGGCTCAGATCTTGGGTTTTAGTGCTGAGAGGTAGGTGTGCTGCTGCAAGGTGGTGCTGTATAGTGCTGTCAAACTGGATGGGACTGAAACCCTGTCTCCAGTGGTGGCATTGCCATGGTGGGAAGGCTGGTCTTTAAACACCCTCTGCAGAATGGGAGGTCTCTGGAATGACAGTGTGTGGATCTGGATTCTTCATCACGTCCTTTCCTCCTGTTTCACGTAACTTGACAACCATTTGGAAAGCACACTGGGTGCTTGTTTGATGGGTTGTTTTCTTGCAGGATGATGTGCTGTGAAGAAAGGAACAGAAGGCAGAGAGCCAGGGATATGGGTACTTGTTTATTTGCAGCCAGCTGGATTGTCCCCCAGGGTGGCAGGACCCACAGTCCGTTTGTACATCTTGCACCTGTTTGAGGAACCAGCTGGTCCCCCATTTGAGCAGGAAATTTAGCCTGTGCTGGCAGTGTGGGTTGCAGGGATGTGCCTGGATTATCTCTGTGCATCACCACAGCTCCTGGCTCCTTTGCTTGGGGAGACTCAGCTGGGCTGTGTCCCCTGAAGGACAACTAAACTGTGTTCTGCAGAGGTGGCCGTGGGGTGTCCAAGCCCCCATCCCTACCTGTGTTATTCCCCAAGTACACGGAAAGGGAGGGAGAGGCAGTCTGTGTACAAGAGCCTTTTTATTAACTTACTGAGATACTCAGCAAGTCCCCTTCACTGCTTCTGCTAACAATGACTGTCCAGGAGGGCATTGGGATTGCCTTCCCTGGCTCCACCTGACTCTGACTTGGTGCCAAGCCCAGAGAACTACTTATGCAATAGTCCAGCAAAACATGTCAGTCTGTATTTCTCATGTGTCCCGGTGTCCCAGTTACAGATTAGTTAAACAAAAAAAAAAAAAAAAAAAGGGGGGAAGGAGAGTGGCTGATAAAATTTGTTGAATTTTACATGTATGTTTGTGTTGGATTTATATTTGTTTGACTTGAGGAGACTTTGCAGCACTTTAACTAAATCTGTTTTAAATCCATTTAAGTTAAACTCCTACTACTAGTGTGTGGAGACCAGGATGAAATCTCATTAATTTTAATAGGATTAAGCATGTTCTTTTGCTGAGTCTTCTTTTTTTCTTTTTTTTTTCTTTTTCATTTTTTTGTTTGGCTTCTCTGTATAGAAATCAGGATAAACCTTTCCACTCTTCCACCTCTTTGTGAAAATGCTTTGACAGTCTCACAGAAATGTCTCTCTGGTTGCATACAATAACATTTTACACATTTTTTTTCCTATGCTTTCAGCTGTAGTCCTACTGTATCCAGACTTTTATTGGCTTTTGCTTTCCCTAAAAGCACAATAATTCCTGACAGCAAGAAAACAGTTACAAGTGTTTGCATGGTAAGTTTCTACACTCAAAATCATTATTTTTGCTTTTAGTTTGTCTGGATAGATTTGGAACAGCTGTGAAACAAGCCAATTAGTAGAGAGAAACTCTGCAGAAGTCAGCAGGAACTGAGCATGTGCAGATAGGTGAAGGCAAAATTTATCTCTGTTCACCAACCAGGAATAAACTGGAGAACAGGAAATAAAGGCAGAAGTGATCTGAATGCAAACTGGTTGAAGTTTATTACAAACATTACAGCCATTAACTGGAGAGGAGCTGCTTCATGCATTTGTGTTACCTCTTTACTTCCACATTTCTCAGCATACGTCATGCCCTGAATATCAATATTGATACAGGAATTTGATTTGTTTGTGATTTGTGTTACAGGAACACTCCTCTTCCCTTTCTCCATTTGAAAAGACAAATCCCACAACAAGTATTTCTGGATGTTCCTGAGAGGCTCCTAATGACACGCTTACTATGTGTGTTTTTCATAGGAAAAGCTGACTGTCTTGTAGCTGTGTACCAAGCTGGATTTCAAGAGACTTGATTTTTATTTTCACTCCCAGCTCTGACCAGCTCCTCCTATAGCTATACACGAATGACTCAGTCTTTTCACACCCCTTTTCCCACCCTGTGAGATAAGGGAGGGTTGATCTATCTTCCCTCTGCTCTGCTCCTTTGAACCGATGCCCTGTTGTGCTATGGACTAACCCATATTACAAAGGTTGGGCTGGTGTTTTTGTGTCAGCAAATCTCCTCTGTACCATCAATCCTTTTGATGAAACTTTGCATCATCAGTGTGTTGTCTTGCTGGCAGTAGCATCTAGATTGAAATTCCTGTATCTAATTAAAAAAGGAGAATGTGATGGGGAAGAAAGCTTTCTGTTTTGGTTTTTTTTTTTCATTAGCTAAACAGAGATTGGCTTATTAAGGGGGCTTAGGATGGGGAATTCTGAGGTGAGAAATGCCCAGTGATATCTTGAAATTCTCTATGTGTAAGCAAAAAGCATTTATTCCCATCATAAAAGGGTTAGGTTTGGAAGGGACCTTAAATATCTTTGTGTTTCCAACCCCCCTGCCATGGGCAGAGATGATGAGGTTGCTCAGGGCTCCTTCCAACCTGGCCTTGAATACTTTCAGGGAAGGGGTATCTGCAACTTCTCTGAGCAATCTGTGCCAGTGCCTCGCCCTCGCCACCCTCACAGTGAAGAACTTATTCCAAGCATCTGATCTAAATCTCTCCTTGTCTTGTCACTGTCTTCCCCTGTAGAATGTCCATCTCCCTCTTTCTTATATGCCCCCTTTAAGTACTGAATGACCACAAAGAGGTCTCCCCAGAATCTTTTCTTCTCCAGCCTGAACAACCCCAACTCCCTCAGCCTGTCTTCGTAGGAGAGATGCTGGACGCAGCACTCCAGGTGGGGTCTCACTAGAGCAGAGTAGAGAGGCAGAATTCCCTCCCCTGACCAACTGGCCACGCTGCTCTTGATGCAGCCCAGGCCTTCTGGGCTGCAAGCTTGCATTGCTAAGACATAAATTCTGTCTTCATCTATGACGATGTTTCTTTAAGGGATTGCCAGCAGTTTATATTTGCACTGTGGAAGTGGCAGGACCCGTTGTTCTGGCTGCAGTGACCATCTCTGAGGTGGCTGGAGTAGGCACGTGCTGTGGCTGAAATGCATTGCTGACAATGTCTGGGATATCCCTGACCCCAGTGGGCACATTTTGGGTGGTGAAGCCAGCAAGGGACTGCAATGTCATGAGCCTGTCAGTGGCTACACTCAATTTTGTCCCAGGTTCCACAGGTTCTGCTAGACTTGTGCTCACATATAAATTTAAACATGGGTTTTGTGTGTTTGAAGAATTACTGCCTAAGACAGATATGCTAATGTGGAAACAGCTGATAATGTTCTTCAGGGACACTTGCTTGAGTTTGAGAAGCATGTGGCCTGGTCTGAGCTCTAATGCAGATGGCTTTTGTTACCAGCTGACTTGGTAAGCAAAAGCAGAAAGTTGTGTTTATTTGCTGTTTAGCAAATAGTTTTTGAGTGAATCCCATGTATTTGTAGATTCCTGTTTGTTGCTTTTTTGTCCATTGCAAAGGGAGCAAGGATTTCTAGGCTTTGAAAATCTTCTAATGTATAGAAGGTGGATATATGTTGATGCAATGAAATATGAGAATTAACAGCTGTAGCAGAAGTGGGTTTCCAGTGCTGATGATCCATCCTCTTAAGGAATATCTGAATGAAAGAGGTTAAAAATAAAATAGAAACAGAAAATGCTGGTGAGTTGGGGGCTTTTGGTTGCCTTTTTTTTCCTGCAGGTTTTGGCAATATTAGCAAGCAGTTCTTTCTGGGTGGTGTGTTCTGCACTTGGTCTTTGACCCCTCTGAAAAGTGGAAACAGATGTAAAGCAAACTATGGAGTAGGCAACCTGTCCCCTGGGAGCTGACTGAAAACAAACCCCTCTACTGAATGAGCTCTTAAGTTATTGCATGTCTTGGGACAAATTTGTTTGCAGTAAATCAGTAAGATAACACCTGCAGAGGTCCCTCCTGGAGTTAAAATACATGCTCCAGGATTGTGAATAACAGCTGACTCAGGCATTCACATTTACAGTTACTTCTTGGCAAGATACAGTGACTGCCATCCAGTGAACATGGAGCTGTAACACAGGATTTCATACAGAGATTCATCTGCATAAAATATGTCTGAGGGAAGGAGAGAATTTGTAGATAAAATACGTGGACAAATTTATTTCAGTATTTTTCTCTCATCTCCAGGAATGTTACTGCTGGAGGGAAGTGTTTTAAAAAGCAAAGACTGAAATGGTGGGCATGCAGTTTAAGTGGTTAGATTGTTTGATTTTGTAGGCATCTGCATAGGTAGAGAGTTTTTTCTTGGCCTATTGGTGCTAGAGGGTTTGCTAAGCAAGAACCTCTTCAGATGGCTGTCAGAAAAAAAAAAGCATATAAACCCAAAACTAACCCCAAAATCCTCAACACATGATCCTCACTGCAGTGCAGTTTTTCTGCTCTGTTGTCAGCTTGGGCAGATTTACCTCATGATACAATTGCAGGCAATTGAAGTGAAAGTGCTCTTCTCCATTACATCCTGAGAAGATGCTGGTTCTAAACTGCCCAAAATAGAGAAGGAACCTGAATGAAAGACTTCTGGTCCTCTGATCCTTTGCTGTCTGAAATTTTCTCTGATCTCTTTTGAAAACTTTCAGATTTCTGGATGATTTTAAGAAGCAAACACACTTCTCAGTAGTTGACAGCTGTGATGCCAAAGGTGCATTGTGTCACTCTGAGATTCCTGACATTCCGTAGGGACGACTCTGCTGCTTATTGGGCAGCTCTTGGTTTAGTACAAACTGCAGCTTTTGAGGAAAGCAGCATTGGTGCCACTTCACCTTGTGTTCTGAGGAAGTTTCCTGGTGGGATGTAACACCTCTGCTTCATTACAGTTGAACAGGAGCAAGGGCAGCTGAGGGGGCAGGGGCAGGTTTGTGGGTCTGAGGTCCTTACAGCCTCAGATGGGACTCTTCAGCTTTCAAGTTTTACTTCTTAGTCCGGTCTCTAGTTCTGAGGGTCCTAAACTTTGTTTAAAGGATGAGGCTGAAGAACATCAGTGCTGTTGTACCTCAGTGCTGGCTGCCTGGGTTCTCACTTTTCTGCATTTATAGCCATTTCTCATTCCAGTCTTGCAGAGTGTCTAGCAGCAAGCAACTTGGAACAAAAGGTATTGTTTGATAGGTAGAAGTGCATGTTAATTCAAGTGTGAATTGTTTAATTCTTGGCACATCTTTTGTTTTGTATCTGATTTTGTTCAGTCACAGTCTGTTCCACCTGTTGATTCCTGACCTGTAATGGTGTTCTGCTGCTCTGATGATAGTGGACAGGTTTGTACTGGAGTCCACTGGAGCTGAAGTCTTCAGAACACCAGTGAGAAGCAGGCAGTAAGAGCTACTGCTTGTAGTGTGGTTGTAGTGTGGTTTTCACATACTTGTCCTTTCCTTTTTTTTTNTTTGTTCTCCCAGCTTGGACAGCCTCTCTCAGGGAAACTCTTGGCCTAGATAATTAGTATATGGTGAGCTCATCTTTGAACCAGGGTGTAAATAGGGTCTATCTTGTTATCTTGTTGGTAGTTTGGCTTTTCTAGTTCACTGTTCCTGTCATTACAGGATTGGAGCATCTTTGGCATAAAATCAGTAGCCAGAAGTTTCTAATAGGTTCAGTCTTCCTACTGCTTTTAGGTCACAGCTTCTGGAGGAGTAAGAATAACCTCTTGGTTTTGTTACAAATTCAGGTGTTAAAATTTGGGAGAGAGGTTTAAGATTTGGGGTTTTTTTCTGTTTATTGCTGTACTGCTGAGCAAAAATTAAAGACTGATATAAACACAGAGGCATCTGATATGGCTTCTGAAAATATCTGTATTTGTGACCCCATCTGTCCAGTCAAATACAGAACACTTTCCACATTCGTGTCTTTGGTACAAGTTAAACTGTGTTTGTGGTAGTTGTAATCTCTCTTGGTGAGCTGCTCTGCTGACTTTCTGTAGATGCCCATGACACTCAGGTGATCCCCTGGAATAGTTTTGGAATTCTTGTTAGCCACATCAGCAGCAGACAGACAGATTTTCTATATTGAGTTCAGAAGAACCTGCTGCTGCCTGTGTAGTCCCTCTTCCATGAATGAGGGGCTCTGTGGTACTGGAAGACCTTTGAGGAGCTCAAACCAAGCTTATTTTACTTTGATTTATTGGTCAGCTTTTTGAGTATCAAGACTCAAAGCTGTGATAAAGAGTTACTCTGAAATGGAAAAGAGGGAACCTAGAAGAAGGTAGGAGAGCACAGCTGCTGCCCTGTTGGTGTGGAGGAGATGAGACCCGAGAGCTGGGCTCAAGCACTGCTGCAGATGCTGCCTTGGCAATCCACGAGAGTAAGGAGAGGGAAGGATGTTTTTCCTCTAGGTTCTGATAACAGATAGATAGGTTTAAATTCTTGGTGTATGACCTGAAGACTTGCTGGCTAAGAAGAACCTGCCACAGGGAAGACCAGCAAGGATGAGAAGAGCTGCTACTGCATTTGATTCTTTCTTTGTTTGGAAAAAAATAGATTTGGCTAAGCTTTCCCCCCACCCTACCCTGTGATTTCCACACCTTTCAAGCTGTCAAAATCACAAAGCAGGGATGCATGTGCCAACAAACTTTATTTGGTATCACTATAAATGTATTCCTGGCTTGGAGACTTTAGGAAGAATCTCTTCTTTGTCCTAACATATGTATGGTGAAAACCTCCCCAAGTGTCATATTGCATTGAGATAAGCTGGAATGTCTTTTTTGCTGCATCTCACCTGGGAGATCTTCCATATGAAACAACCTTTGTTTTTTAATCTGAGCTGTTTGCTTAAATAGAGGAAATCTCCTATAATCTCGGAGCCTCTGGGTTGTTTTGCTTGTGAGGATAACTGGAGGTGGAACCACATATGTTTGGAATTTTAAAAAAATTTGTGTTTATTTTCCATGTTTCAGGATATGCACACAGATCTGACTTCCTTGAAGAAAGCAGAAATAGCCAAATATGTTTCCCTTTCTTCCAGTTGTTTCAGGGCTGAGCAGACATTCCTTTCCAGTCAGTTGCAGTGGGATCGTGTTATGGCTGTTTCCAGACTCTGAACTTTTCCTGAGCTTCTGAGCTCCCACAGTTTTGCCCGATGCTTTTATAACATAAGGTGACATTTATGGTATGTGTAACCCTGCTGAAAACCATGCACTGGCTTAAATTCTTGAGCAAAGTTGCAGAACCTTGTGTTCTGGATGGAGGTATGTTCTGTGTTTCCATGGACCTAAAACTAGTATTCCAGCTGCATGAACCTATAGAGGAGCGTAATGATTTCTCAGAAATATCTGGAGTGGAAGATAAAATTTCATTGAAACTTGCATTGGTCTGGATTGCCAGGAATTTGCTGAGTGTGGTAAAATTGTGCAGGGCAGGAGGTGGGTGAGTGACCAGGCTTTAGCACACTGGCACTTGCTCCAGAAGTAACACTTGGTTATTTGCAGTTTCAGGCTGAAACGCTGGTTGCTGAGTCTGTTAGCTCCACGCTTGTCAGTTTTGGATTCAATAGCACCTCAGGCACGGTTTATTTCTGTGCATGTGGAATGTGCTGCTTCTGGTTTCTAATGCCATGCCTCGGCAAGCAGGAAGCACCTGCAGTGCAGAGTACCTGCTTCTGCAGGCACTTAGAGAGACCAACATCGGGAGCTGGCCTTTTACCCTTCTTGATGAACTTTGCTCTGTGTTAGTTCACGGGCTGCAGAGTTCATGTGGGAGCCCACTGGGATGGCTCCTTTGAGGGTCTTGTTGAAAGCTGGTTAATTGGAAACACATGGTGTGAAATGCCCTGCATATGATCTCCAGCTCCCATGAGACAACAACACGCCCGAAAGCGTCTATCTGCTTCGAGTGCAGACCAGACTAGGGAAGGTTGAGCCATAGCACACATTTTTATTGCTTAAAGGTATTTTTGTTGACAGATTTATTGTTCAGTCACAGCTTTATGCAGTTAGCCTTTGGCAGCTTGCTTTTCTGTATATTAAAACTAGATTGTTTCAGATATTTCAAAACAAGGCACATTTTCATAAATCAAATAGCTGTCTGATCATTTTTCACAGAAAAATGTTTTGCTGAGTAGTACTTCTGAGCATCAGAACTGCAGCACATGGCACTAATATGGGTGAGAAAGGATGATGGATGGGTGATGCTGGTTTAGGAGTTTTAGGCTTTAACATTTATTTCTTCAGAGGCAAAGTGATATGGCCATGAAGCCTCAGAATGTCGATTCTCCTCAACTGTATAAGCTGTCTGCCTTGTGCCCTGAGAGAGGAACCAAGTGGGCAACCGAGGAACAGAGAGATGGAGATGGGTAAAGCTGGTAGAAACAGCTTTGCAGCTTGTCAATAACTTTCTTGAGGAGCCAAAGGAACTTAATGAATCTAAAGCTGCTGTTCAGAGAAACGTATAACTTCATCTGGTCATACTCAGCTGACATGGGGTCAGCCTCATGTGCCTTGGTGTTGCCCCTTCTAGCTCCAAACCTATCTATCTACCTGTGCATCTTCAGTCCTGGAGAGAAGATTGGGAAGTAAAATGCATCTGAGGATTGCAGTGCGAATTCCCTGTCTCCTGTATTCTTGTCTCGATGTACAAAGTGAGATGTGCTTGTCTTGCCTTAGCAAAATCTGGTTTAATTCTGTTTTTCTAAGGAGAGAAATGTTGCACTTGTTTAGAGAGTTGACAGCATGTCAAGTGTTTAGCAGCAAATGCAAGTGGAAAACAGGCCTTAGGCCTTCTCAGTTTGATGGGAGAGTAGCATTGTTGTTTGCAAAAGGTATTCCACCCATTTTCCCTGCTTTGTTGTTGTACTGAAGATAGCATATTTCTTTGCAACTCTGACCTTAATTTCATACCTAGTCTATGCACACTTGTGAGTATGAATTTTGAGGCAGTGTCTACTGGCTCTTCAGTGACAGCTCAAAGGAGCATGTGTTGCCCTAGATGTTTTGCTTTGCACACTTTGTACCTGTGATCTCTAACACCCACATTCCCTCTTTTGGTGTTTTTTTGGTCTAGTTCTGTCTGTCTCTTCACCCTGGTGCAGTCACTGCATACACCTTGCAGCTGCTTAACCAGGAACAGCTGAAGCTGCTGGGGGGGTGTGGAAGCAAGGGATTTATATTCCAAGAGTTTCTCTCTGCTCTTGCAACATCATCCCAATCATTGTTCTTTGAAATAATGATTTTTTTTTTATTTGTATAAATTCCTTGGCTTAAGCACTGTGAGATCAGCAAGAAGCAAGGAACTCTTCTGAAACCCAGCAGGCAGTACCCTCTGGTTATGTGTGTACATTGCAAAGTCATCAGTCATTCAGTTGTTGACTCAAAGTTATTCTGGTTTGCCAGCATGCTTGTTTCCCTGCTGAGTTACAGCCACAGATAACAAAAGTGAACTTTGTATTTTTCAGAGTGTATTCTTTTCCCAGATTTCATTTGTTGCTGTCTTCCGTGGTTTGGTTTTGCTTTGGTTTGGCTTTGCATTTCCTTGGGGATGTTCTGTAGGTGGAGAAGGTAGTGCTTGAGGAGTGAATTTTGCCCCTGTTTTTCAAAATTACTTCTGAGCAGTAGCATTCATCTCTTGCACTGTGTTGTCCCGACAGGGATCCCCATGGTTTGGACAAGAAGTTTTAGTTAGTGTTGTTCTGGGATGTAGGTGTGGGATGGGTGCTCACAGGGGTCTCTGGGTACAGTCTGTGGGACTGGCTAGAAGTGTGGCAGAAAGTCAGAAATACAGCTTATTTCTTGGGATAATAGAGGGCAGTTGTTAAGTTGGGAAAAGTGATCTGCAAGTAATTGTAACTCCTGTTATGGGTGAATGGAATTGGCTAAGTGGAAGAGGCCAACCAACCACACCTCTAGCTGGAGTTTCTGATATTTAATACAGAATCCCAAACTTCATCTGTACTGCATTAAGGTATGGCTGCAACTGGTTATCCTCTCACTGGTCTTGGAAAGGAGCTGTTTGCTTGTCTGATACCCTTACAGTCTCTGCATTTGTTTGTCTGCTTCACACACTCGCTCTGCAGTCTGCAAAGAGATTTTTTTAACTGGCTAAAGGTCATTGAAAAGTGTTTTAAGCTTGTAATCTTGTATTGTGTGCCTTAGGGGAGGTATTGCCAGGTGGCCCCTGGGGAGACCATGTTTAGTGAGAGGGAAAGGGGGGACAAATCTCCTGTGTGTGAGCTTGGTGTGTCCCCCTAAACTAATGCTGGCCTAATCCAGATAGGCTGCCAGGTACTTTGGAAGAGGTGAGAGTAATTTCCTGGGGTTTTATTTTGCTCTGCAGTTGTTGCAGTCAAGTGGAACCAAAGTCAGCTGTGATGGGAAGGGCTTTTAGTGAACTGATGTGGTTGGGGATACAAAAACATCTCTGTGCATAGGGGATGCATGTTAATGCAACAGCTTCTAGCTACTGGTGTGATCATTTGATCTTGCAAATATATGTAGTTCTTGGGTTGGTTGAGATTAATGTTAATATTTTATTTGTCCTAAAACTGCTATTTTAATGATGATAATAATGATAGTATTTATTTATAGCTGTAATGTTGTTATATCTGCAGTTTCAAAATGCAGCATGTTTATTCTTTGAGGGTAGTTATTATAATTGCAAAATTATTACTAAAGATGTGAAAAAACCTCCTACAATTAATGTTTAGTGTTTGTATTCATTTTTGTTATTCCTTACTAGTTTATTTAAAGTATTGTATGCATACATTATTACATGGATGATTCATTCTCAGGATCACTTCTTAGGTTGTAAAATAATGCTCTTTATAAACCTGGACCTTGAAAAAGGACATTATCTGCACTCTTTAAAATGTGAAATACAGTAATGATTTTTTTCTTTTTGTTTGTGGGTTAAGTACTGCTTTCTGAAACTCTGTCTATGACCTGTGAGCTTTCCAAAAAGTGCACTTAATTTGGCACCATGTGGTGGGAGTGCAGGTTGCCAAACAGTGCTCTGAGGTACCTGTAGTGTCTTTGAGGAAACCCAGTGCACTTGCTTTAAGTTGAAGGATTTGGGGTTCAAAGAAAGTCCTTGCTGTTTGCTCTAGGAAAATCTCTCATGGGCAGAATATCTAATGTTTTCCCTTGCTTTTCCCCTTGCTCCCAGTCTTGTCAACTGCAGCTTTCAATGGCTGATCTACAACATATGCGAAAAGTGACAGTAAGAGTGTGATAAAGGCTGAGACAAACTTGTAAAAGTGCCTTGCAATTTGGGACAGTGGGAAAAGTGGCTGAGCAACACAAATTAGTATTGCCAATTCCCTGATGAGAACGTGGGGCTGCTTTCCTGAGCAGCCGATGCTGGTGTAGCATGTTGCAAAGGCTGCGCTGGTATTGCACAGATCATCTCCTGTCCTGTCCTGATTCTTTCAACTTTGCTAAGGTGCCCTTGGAAGAAGAAGCGATAAGGAAAGAGCAAAGTCAGTCTGTGCTGTGGTGGCATAGTGTGTGATGGGAGAGAGGCCCCGGCAGCGCGGGTGCTGCCTGGGCACTGGGCGTAGTCGCTGGTACATAGGACTGGATGGGGATGCTGAGCTGCCTTTCCCTGCCAAGACTTCTGTTGTCAGGTCAGATTTGGAAATGTTTCCAGCTGCCAGGTGAGATGACGCAGACTTAAACTTTCGGCTGCACTGAGACACCTGGTCTCACAGAATGAGCGTGGTGCTGTGCACACTTGCTCCAGGGAAAAAGATGCAGAGGGGTGCATGAGCTGAGGTCAGCAGTGCAAGGGCCCTACAGTCGTTTTGGGCTTCCCATATCTCTGGGAGAGCAGAAGATCTAAAAATGCTCCATCTATTTTCAACAGGTAAAACAACTCTTTTTACTGGAATAAATAGGCAAGGAGGAAACTCTTGAGTTCCTCAGGGAAACTTGAAGGTTGACTAGGAAAACTGAATTTGAGGCACTGCATTTTAGTATCAAGTTTTGTCCCCATCTTTGGCTCTTTGACACTCCAGTGTGGACCTGCATTTTGTGTGTCCTCTGAGGAGCTTGGGGAGCTGTTTATATTTCACCCCTTTTCAGATAGGGTGGTTCGGAAGCAAAAATTCTGTTGCCCTGTTTGAGGCTTTAGGATACAGCAGAAGGAAAAATCAGAAACAAGAGTTTAATGGTACAAAGCATCAAAATATTGCAATCTGAGTCACAGCTAACAAACATTCTTGGGGCTTTTTTTTGAGGAGAAATACCTCTTAGATTCTTAAATTCACAAGCATGGTTGAAACTGAAGTTCTCCTGGTTGAAACTGAGACTTCTAGCCTGGATGGCTAAATTAGGGTCTTACGCACATCACTGAGGACTGTTAGATGTTCTTCACTGTGGTATTTATACCAGTCACACATGCTGCTCATTCTGTGTTGTGAAGTGCCTTTGCAGTCATCACATCCATCTCGGAGATTTCACACAAAGCTGAATCTCAGCACTCTTTGAAGGCTGTCACATTTCTCTTCATAACTTCAGGATGGTGACTAAAGCTTGCCTTAGTGATGAGGAAGAGGATTGCCCCTAAAAATTACTTAGGGAGGAGGTTTACAATAGGTCTGGTTCAGACTGAACTGTTTGGAAGCTCATACAAAGCTCCAAAAACCTCAAAATCAAGAGGGTAAATCTAGATAGAAGCTACTAATCTTCTCTGATGTCAGTGGGAGTCTGACAGAACTCAGTGTCTTCAGTGATGAAAGCCCCTCCATTGGGTCAAAGGCACACGTGTGCATTAATGATGAAGGAAAGACATGATCTGTTGTTTTATGTGGGGAAATGAAGGCTTACTGTGGGTGTGCATATTATTCAGTAACAGCTGTGTCTGTGTAATGAAGACCTGAAATAGTGGGTTTTGCTTGTTTTCAATCAAAATTTCTTTGAGCTTTTTATGTAATGAGCAGGAAAACCAAAGCAGAAATCAACCTTGGTTTTGACTGACTTGGTGTAGAGGCAGAGCCAGGACTATAGTTCTCCTTATTATCAGTGTGCTCAAACTGGTGAAAACCCTTCTGCTGAGCCTGGGCACAACTTTAAGGGTCCCAGAAGGAGTCTGAAGACATCATATCTGTGCTGCCACATGCTTCTGGGCTTTGAGATTGACTTTGTACACGTGGCTTTTGACTTAAGCTGTTCTCCACTGGGACATGAGGGAGGGAGAGCAAAGTACATTTTCCAAAGAAAAAGCCTCTCTGGGAAATTGGGAAAGGTCTTTACTCCTCCTGCCTCTGAGCCCTTGCTTATTTGTGATGTGTAATGATACTTGCCTGCCTTTTGTAAATTTTCATTTTCCATTCCTGCTCATGAGGATATAAATAGTTTTGTTTTTTGTTTTTTTTTTAAATAGGTATATTGCAGTGGATCTGAAGCTGATATAAGAGAGAATTTCTTCTGGGAAGAGAAACTTCCCTGTAAGGCCAACCCTGAAGATGTGGACGGCCATTGTGTTCTTCCTTCTGATTTCCATCTGTTTATGTGAACACCGTTTTTCTGTCCTGAAAGGGAGAGGAGTCCATGTGGTGCAAATAACCAGGCTTACAAGTGAAGAGCAATGCAGGCAGGCTTGTCAGAGCCCAGCTGCTTCAGGTGAGGTTCTTGTCCCTTGGATGGAATTCCAGCTGCATTTCCTGCTCCTTGAAGGTCTCTGCTGGCTCCTTTGACGGCTTTTTTTAATTCCAGTTGTTTACAGGCATTTGCAGTTATGGTTTCTCTGTGGTGCTGAATAACTTCTGACAGCTTTGGTTAAATTGAATCCAGGACAACTGCTTCCCAGGGCCCTTCTAGCTTCCATAAGAAACAGCATGTGCTGCTGGTGTGCACTGATAGCGTGCAAACAGTGTTAGGTCACTTGAATTGAAGAATGATTATTCCCTGCTGCCAGATGTTTGCAAGTGAGCTGTTGTAGACAGCTGCACTAGAATGAGTAATCTTTGCTCTCTGGTATTTGTGTATGTTTTCTGCATTTGGAGAAACCACTTTGTCCTGCAACCAAGCACAGGGTTAAATCTGTTGAGGTAAAAGCCTTCTCACCACCTCTGAGATGTCTTTAAAAAGAATTAAAATTCTAAGAGAGTCTTTGAGTTGTCCTTAGGAAGGCCCCAATCCTCTCTAGCCGGATGAGAAAGCTTGTAGCTCCTACAAAAAGCTGGTGATGCTGTGGTGAAGATGAGACCTTGGCTCAGGTGGATGAGTATCTGACATGCAGCTGGTTAGGAACCTAATAAAGATGCTGGTTTTAATGGCCATTAATGGTCATTTTCCTCATTAAGACATCTAGATGAATTTACATGGGTCCTAACTGCAGTGCACTTTGTTTGTCCCTTTCTGGGTGAGTGAATTGCTGTTGTCAGGAGATGCTGGTACCGGAAGACAAACAGGTGGGTAGGGCTGCGTTGGCAATACTGGTTTCATTGGCTTTCTTTGGTTATTTGCACTAAGGCTGAGTCAGAATCCTTTAAGAACAGACCTTCTAGATATTGTGTGGTTTGGGGGTTTGGGGGTTTTTTGGTTGTGGGGTTTTTTTTTTCCCTTCAATTCTTTAATTAGAGGCATGAAGCAATGTGTTTGATATCCTGTGTGCAGCAGTCTATTTTCTCTGCTGTTTCCAGGGAGCCATCACTGTAACTGGTCTGTGCCCTACCAGAATCACTGCCTCCTCCTGCAGTGTCACCAGCTGAGCGTGTGCCAGAATGGTGGAGAACAAGACATCAAAGACCTGCTTGCAGGTAAAGCCACATTTCAGGCTTCTGGGAAATCCAGGATCCTGATTCTTTTGCTTTAAATGCCTATGTTTAACCCTTGATAGGCTTTCAGCTGAGGAAGACGGGTTGTGAAATGCCTGCAGGGTGATTCTGTAGGTACAGTTCACTGAAATAACTGTTTCACTTTTTCCTAGGGACTCTGGCACTTGCACAAATGCATGATGTGTCTTTGAATAGCTTTTGTAACACTTAGTGAGAAACAGTTTGTCTCCATGTTGAAGACATCATTCATTCAATCCATTTGCACGCCACATGCTGTCCTAACGAAAATAAAGGCATAACAGATGTATTTATATCTTTTTTCAGAGAAAGGAAAATGTCCTGGCATTGTTTTTCTCTCAGATTGCCAGGATTTTGTTCCAGAGTCAACAGACTGCTTCTTTAATCAGAGCAGCAATTGCTCATGGTGACTTTGCAGTGCCAGGGTATTTAATTTTAATAAAGTGACACAATAACAAAATGGAGCTTATTTGTAATTGGGAAATCAATCTTCTAAAGTTTGTTTCAAGAGTTCACTGTACCCGAGTTTGAAAACATGAATTTTCTCATGGTTCTTTTGGGTTGGCAAAGGCTTCTCTGCAATGTAACAACTGGACTTGTGATAAGTAGATGGGATTTATGTCACTATAAATCTGGGTCACTTAGTTGTGAAGGAAATTATCCTGATGTATGAAGGTGTAAGTAGAAATTTCTGCTCAGTTTTGACAAGTGAAAATTACGAATCTAGGCACAAAGGCTTTGTCGATGATGTGTAACTTTGAAAACATGAGGCTTCTCAGGAACTGACATTTGTAAGGCTGCTCCTGTTGATACTGTGCTTCTGCACTGTAGCTCTCTACTTTATTACTCCCCTTTTGTGAAATTTGTGAAATTAGCTCCCTGGTTGGGCAAATACTAGAGGTCTGTGGCAGAAAAAACCAAACCAAAAAACCTCAAAGGGATTATGTGCAATAAAGGCAGGGGGGTCTTGAGTTTTCATGTTCTTACTGAATTCAGGGCTGATTTATTCCACTTGTGCTGCGTGTACTGCAGAATGTGTTCTGGTTTGCATGCTGGGGGGTTGAGGCTAGATTTGAGCTTGAGAGTTTTTTATTCTAACAAAAGTAATTTGCTTTGTCTTTTGCAAGAAATTGTCAGCGGCAAATGGGAAACAGCCCCATTTCACCACCAGAGACGTCCACAGAAAACAGAGAGGCTGCTGAATGCACGGATTGACCAACACAGTGTGGAAAACAAGTTTTCTCCAACTGCTCAGACTCATGGTATTCACTTAGGGCATTTGTCTGGGGTTGAGAAGAGAGATGTCTCAGCTAGAAAATCAAGAGATTCAATTGCGAGCAATGTTATCACCACTACTCCTGCCATAATAACAAACATTACAAATGCAACTTTCTCTACCACTTATGAAACACCTGCCAAAGCCTCAAACACCTCTGGAGGTTCTGATGCCACTACTAAAGCCATGTCATCCTCTGCCTTTTCTCTTCTTCATGGTATCATCTCTACTTCCACTTCCAGGCATGTCACCCAGGTGGTGACCACCAGCCAAAAATCAGGAAATAGTAGCTTTGTATCATCCTCCACTTCTGCTCCCCTCACGGTTGCTTCTGAAGCAGGTACCCAGGCACAGCAGCCTACGCCAGGTACCACCAACAGCAGTGCTCCTCACCCTGACAGTCCCACCACTGCTGGGGCTGGCCTGAGGGCGCTGAGCACCACGCTGAGCACCACGCTGAGCACCACGCTGAGCACCACGCTGAGCACCACACTGAGCACCCCCATCCCGCAGGATGCAGGAAAGTCTTCCAACGCTTCCATGGCACCCATCCCAACAGAGAGTTCTCACTCCATGAATCCAGTGAATGGTAGCACGTTGCCAGATCTAAAGCCAGAAGCAAATACAACCACGGCATCCTTGAATGAATCAACTTCTCTTCTGGGCTCTACAAGAGGTGCTGTGGTTTTAACTACAGCCTCTACAGTAAAAACTACGACTGAACATGGAGTAAAGTCAATATCTGATGTCTTTTCAACAGCTGTGGCTCCAACAGATGCAGCCAAAACAACATCTTCGGGCCTCACAGAAACTCAGGACACAGACAATGAGTATCTTCTCATTGCTGCCGAGCCCCTGACTCAGTACTTAGTGGATAAAAGTTCACTACTTGCAGTGCTTTTAGTTGGTACGTTCTTTTTCGTAACTGTTATAGTTCTTTTCCTCATGCAGGCCTATGAGAGCTACAAGAAGAAAGATTATACACAAGTGGATTACCTGATCAATGGAATGTATGTGGACTCAGAGATGTGAAGAGGTGGGGATAAATAGTGGGCAGGAGGTGGAAAGGAGATTCAAAGTCTGCCTGACTTGTTTTTCCATTCTGTCCGCCCATACCACAAACTGAAAGTGCTTCCAAATTTATTTCTAGTGCAATTGAGGAGAAATGCCATGTACTGTATTAAGAAAAAATAATAATTTTTTATTCAACTGTGCAACGGGTTGCTGTAAAACCACAAAAAAGGAATAATTTTTTAACATTTTCATAATGTACAGTAGCTTTGGCCATTATAATTCATTTATAAACAAATCTAACAAGGTGTAAGTTGCCATCCTCTGAAAATGCTGTAGCGCTTTTCAGCTGTTTACAGTGCAGGTTGTGTTTCATTTGTTTCACGTGTGCTCCTCTGAAAACAGAGCAAAGGATGCTGTCACCTTTTGTGAAGTGCTCCAAATAGTCAGATGAGAAGTGTGGAGTACTGTTGCAACAGGAGAATTTTAATCCAGCGTGTGTCATATTTCAGTGTGCTTCTTGCTTATGAAGAGGTCTGTTTACAAGGTATTGTAAACTCTGTTTACTGCTAACCCACCGTATCTTTTCACCACGGAGTGGATTACTGTGCCTCTGCACTTAAATGATCTTATTTTTATATTCAGTTAATAAACGGGGCCCTGGAAGGGCAGATCTTCTTGTGTTTCTTGTTTCATTGCTGTCTCTGCCAGTTCAGAAGCAAGCAAATGGGCTTTTGGAGCTTAAGTAAATTAGCTCCACTTCAGTATTCCAAGTGTGGGAGTTTTGAAGACCTGGCTGAAAGCATGGACATGTCACAGAAGCTACTGATCATCTTCCAGAGTACTGCTTCTATAATTTAAAACCATTATGCTGCCAGTCTCCCAGGTATGCAGACCCACTTACTCCTTATTATCTTTCATGCTTAGAGCATCAGCCTCTGTTTTGGTTTTTCTTTTAGTTTTAGGACCAGCACAGAGTTGTTAGTATTTTGGAAACTTAATTGCACATGCAGTTGCAACTTGCCTCGCAAGATCTGCAGCTGAGAGAATCCGTAAAAAACATTTGATTTTTAGGCAAGTATTCTTTGTGATTAATGCATCTTATTTGGATGACATATGCATACCAATAGCAAAGTGCTGGATTGAGGTGTGTTGGGGTTTTTTTAACCATATTGATAGGCTTGTCTCTCACTTTGAATTAGTTGGCTCTTCTTTAATCCAGCTTGCGTGTAATCTTGAGTGAGAGTGATAATAAGCAAACCTCAGAATTTGAGCTGCTGAGTTTGTTTGATTATTTATTCAAATTCTTGGGCTGTTTAGAATTTGGAGGGAGCCTTTACCCTGGAAGAGGGTACTCTGCAGACTTCATTGTCAGCTGAGAGTGCTGTGAAAACAGCTGCAGAGAGCACAAGCAGCAGCACAGCCAAGGGGTTGTTTGAACAAAATAGGCTGGAGAGACTTTCCTGAATCTTACCCAACACAAATTTTGAGGGCAAAACTTCAGCAAATGTGTTGAGTGTGTTGAGGAAAGAGATTGCTTTGGAAGTGAGATCACTTGGTTTTCAACATCAGGGTGCATTTAGCAGTACTTTTGCAAGGACCTCAGCTGCATGCCAGTAGGTAATAGGTTAGAGCATCTCTCAGGGTAAAGGGGTGGTGTGGTTTGGGGAGTCCACCTCCTTGAAAAGTTTGAAGTATAAGCCCCCAAATTTGCTCCATGTTTCCCGGGGTGGGGGGAGGGGGCAAAATTTTTGAGGGTCTCACTTTTATTGTATTTTAAGATAACTATTAATTGGTTTGCCCTGAGCAGAAGGGAACCGAATTCCACTTTCTCCATTGTCCAGGAGCCACCCCTGTAAAGCATGTGTGCAAACAAGGTGCTGGGAACATCCCCCAGCACAGCTGGAGACTTGCACCCTGTTGAGATCCCTGCTTGGGATTGTGTTGAGCAGTTAGCAGATGTCTGGCAGATGCTGCTCTACATGCACTAAGTCCAGAGATTTATCTTTACGTAGTGATTTCAGGTTTCACCTTAATTGCAGGTGAGTCACTAACCACAGACCTAAGCATGTGGTCTTGAGCTCTGCTCCAGATACTGAGATGAGAGCTGTCTGCTGGCTCCCTGCCATCGCCCAAGTAGGGAGATGAGCTTTGCCTCAGACTTAGCTCACTTCTTTTCTTCCTCGTTTCAGCAGCTAGGATAAATGCATTCTGATAGGACAAATCCAGGCAGCAGTGCTTCTCCTTCTCTGCCTATGTAGTGAATTCCTGCCTTTAGGAAGTGTCTTCCTACATAAAGGGTCAGTGTTGCAGCTCTTCTGCTGGTTCTCCCCAGTATTTTTGGGTTTTTATCTAAGTTGCCTGAGCCTTTCCACAAACACAAACTATGATCATCCCACTTGTAATTGCTTATCCTGGAAACAGGAAATTTTCTGATGAACTTTGCACTCACTGTGGCATTTTATCTTTTGGTCTCTGTGGATATATTCACAGAGCTGAAGTTGGACACCAGATTCTGTGGAGTGGAAATTTGTCTAGATGCATTGCTATTTATTTTCCTCTTTGAAGAGGTATTAGACTCTTGCATTGATTTCTTTGAGAGACAAGGAAGGGAAGGGAGAGGAAAGTGACATTACTCTAAAGAAACTTTTGAGTTTTTTCTAAAACTTGAAGATTGGTATATTAAAAACAAATAAAACCCTTCAGGGATAATTTACATGCGTATGATATAATTACAAGAGTTGGAATTGAGTTACAACTCTATTTACCAGAGACGTGGGGAGTTTCTCATGGACATAGTGAGAATATTACACCATGGCCAAATGAAACCACCACTATAAAAATCTTTGTGGCTTTTTAGCAGGTCCCTACAGGAAGGTGAGTACTCATCAGAATCTTGATGCAGTTCCCACAGCCCTGGTATGTTTACATCCAGGTCTCATCAGATACTGGCACAGCCTGTCTTTTTTGTTCTTATTTGAGTTACTGCATTTCCAGGTCTGAATTACCTTCTCAACAGAAACCAAGCCTTTTAGTGTAAGGCTGAGCACCAGAATGAGTCTTACCTCAGTGCATTCCTGCATACAAGGTGGAGATCTTTGTTTGCCATGGAATCATAGAATGGTTTGGGTTAGAAGGGATCTTTAAAGGTTATCTAGTTTTAACCCCCCTGCCATGGCAGGGACATCTGCTAGACCAGGTTGCTCAGAACCTCTTCTAACATGACCATGAAGGTTTCCAGGGATGGGGCAACCACCACCTCTCTGAGCAACCTATTCAAGTGTTTTGCCACCCTCATAATGAAAAATTTCTTCTTTATATCTAGTCTGGATCTACTGTTTTTATTTTAAAATCATTACTGTTTGTCCTATCTCAATGGTGCTCACATTGCAGTGCCAGCTGAAGTAGGTTTTCCTTTGCAGCCTAATGGTCTCACAATAGCTCAGTTTAGGCATTTAAAAACAAACAAAAAACCCCAAATCAAAAACCTGGGCTGGAGCCTTGGCTCTGAAAGTCCAGGTGTGTTTTCTGGCTTGTACCTTGAGACCCGGTTGTAAAGATTTGTCAACTTTGATGTGTTGTGTCTAGCTACTTGTAAGCCTTGAAGGAGAGCAGTGGGATTGTGAAATATGGGTTGCATGTGCAGTTTTCTAAAGGGCTCTTCTGTAGTGGTGACTTGATCTGCAAATCTAAAGCAATCAGGATTTCTTCCCTTCTGGCTCTTTGAGCTGGTGGTCACCAGCAGCAAACATCCACTTGGCTGTTTCTACCTCCACCCCGTGGTTCCTCTCTGGGCTAAAATCATCCTCCTGGAATGGCTTCCCTTGTTTTGCTTTTGAGGCTGCAAATGGTGGCCCATCTACTGCATTTCATGGTGTGGTGTTGAAATAGTTAACAGTATGTTAAGGGAGAAAATGCAACATCTTTGGAAGTTTGCTTGCAGAATTCCCAATATAGCAATAGATACGGTCCTACCAGGTTATCTAGAAGACATCTGCCTAGGAAGTGCCAAGAACAACATTCTGCTGGTGTGAAGCATATCTGATGCATGTTGGGATTCAACATGTTGTATGGCCTAAAACAGGAACATCCTGGAATTAAATTTAGATTAGATTAATTCTAAATGCCACCTCCCTTTTGTTTAATTACTTTTACTAGAAGAATGTTGCCCTAGACAAAAGAGAAGAAAGGAAATAATGGAATATTAAAACATTTAAAGGAATAGTAGGAAACAAGAACTTTGCAATTGCAAATATGAGTTTGCAATATGCCATGTAGTGTCCAGAGAATTAAAGAGCATATGCAAAACTCTTTAGCAGGACCTTTAAAGGAGCTATTGCATGTAGTTGGAAAATGCTCAGGAAGGTCTGGAAACGGAGGTATCATGAAGTTGGTTTCTCTGGATTTGTCTGGTGGCTGCTTATTTTTGGCATCCATAAAAGAAACCTGAGCCCTTCTCTGCTGAAGCATTTCTGAGGGCTTTTTCCACTGTGGGTTCTCTGGTATGCAGTAAAGGCAAGTGTCCTTAGTTCAGCTGGATGAGAGTTAATTTTCCTTTAATTAATTGATACAGTGCTGTGTTTTGGACTTAGTGTGACAAAAACATTGACAATACACTGATATTTTACTTGTTGTAGGCCAGGAGCTGCTTGGTACTCAGTTGCCAGCTGGGGTTAAGCTGTGACAGCAAGTTCAGATTGCAACATCTCCTCAACCACGGCAACTCCAGCTACCTCCTTTCCATGGCCTCTGAGTCTCATGAAACTTAATTTCCTTTGTTGTGCTTGGCTGAAGTTGGCCCGTGGGTTCAAAAGCAAATTTTTTCATCTTGCACAAAATGTGGGCTTTTAAGACTGTGCTTTTCTAGGAGAAACCAGGCTGAAGAACAGCAGAGCCTAGAGCTGTATTGATTCCTGTCTGCTGGAAGGACTAGGTAGTTCAGGGTTAGGGATTGCTTTGACTTTTTGGGCTTGCTGGGTAGCTGGTTATTTTGGGGAAAGCTGGTCTTTGCTCTACAGAGTTTGGGGTCGATGTTTCTGTAGTTTCACGTCCTTGGAGCTTGTCTTCCCGTGTTGCTGCTGGGCTGGGTGATGTGTTTAGAGCAGCCCTGCCTTGGCTGAGAAATGCCGGCAGGTTGTGCTGCGGGGCTCCACAAGAGCCTGTCTGTTCAGCCTCCCTCTGGCAGGGAAACCCCAGAGGATCTGGGAAAAAGTCTTCGCCTGATCCGGGGCTTCCTGGTTAGCCCTGGGTGATGTTCGACTTGTGCTTTGGCTGGAGTTGTGTTTGTATTACGGTGTTTGAAAGGAGAGATCCTTTGCAAGCACGCAGAACTTGTCCAGCATCCTGCTGGTCCGGATCAAAAGGGCTAAAGCTGTTTGGACTGGATTGTACAATCTGTTTGAAAAAGCAAACAAATAACTTCATGAAAAGTGGCTAAATAATTTTAACTCTTTCAAGCTGGGACAGGTGAAACCAATTACACTCTTTTTGAGGGTCAGGAACTTACGCAACTTGTTCCTTACTGCAGATGATGCAGCCAAAGCTTGTGAGTGTGAATACTGTTACGTCTTTCATATAACTCATAACATTGAGGAACAGAAAAGAAAGGAGGGGGGATTTATTCAGCTGGAAAAAGCTCACATTTAGAAATGACTATCGTGGCTAGTTAAAACAAAAAAAATCAAGATTTAAAAAACATTCTAAAGTTTAAATTAATCTCTGCTCTCAAATCTTGAGATTACAGTCACTGCTGCAGATTAAACAGTGGGAATTTTCAAAAGTACTTATGTTGTGATTTCTCACAAGTGCTGCACCCACTACAGGCATTTTCCTGAGAAACTTTGTTCATCCTTGGTCACTGCAGTTAAGCTGAAGTCAGCAGCTGACTAATGACCAACGTGGGCTGTAACATGGGGCAGAAGTTTCCCTGCTTTTGCAAAACTGAAACCTTTTACTGCAGTAGAGTGGGGATATGCACAGTGGCTGCCAGCTGGCCCTGCACCCTTGTGGCATCAGGTAGTGACAAGAATATCCTTAGTCTGGTGTGGTACCATGTGTGATCCAGGTGATCCAGGGAGCAGACGAGCCTGTAAAGTGCCAGAAAAGAGTTTGCTCAGGGAGGAAGCTTTGCTGATATTGGTGCACAGGGCAGTACTGTTAGGGAGCAGCTGAAATCCTTGCTGATGACTTTTACTGGAACTGGGTGAAGTTTGTTATGTAGGGAGGTGCTAATGTGGTTGTTCAAGGAACGGGGCCAGGGGGGTGAATGGAAGTGACTTTGGATGAACTCTGTACTTCTGACCAGCTCAGCTATGGGCACTTGCTGCTGGTAGAAGACAGCTCTAAACTGATTCCTCCTCCATGTATCCTGGTGAGTATTCCTAACAGCGAGAGAGCAGCAGCAGTGCTGTGTGTGCTACAGCCAGTGCCTACAAGTTCCAGGCAGAAAGCTGTCTGATCTGCAGGAAAAAAGCCAGCTGTCATAGCTCATTCTCCTGGTTGCTGGGTCAAAGTGTACTGCAGAGATGTTGTAAGAGCTCAAGGCAAATTGTTTTCAGCTTTTTTCCCCATTTATTGAGTTTTACATATACCTACATGTCTTCAGTATTTAGACTGAAGTAGTATTTGGCTAAAGATCTTCAGAACACCATGAGCTTCCCTGCTAATGGCACCCTGAAGTGGGTCAATTTTCAATGGAGCTTTCCTTAGCTGGGGTTTAAGTCTCCAGCATCTCTCATAGAGTCAGGCAGGTTCCTGTGGCCCAGAACTGCCTTGGGAATTTTTGTGGAAAGTTTGTATTTTTCATCCTACTTCAGTCTGGAAGGAGAAGCAGAGAGACTCTTCTGCAGGAAAGAGCAATCTCATACACCAGCAGTTGGTGACATGCAGTGAACATCATGAACATCATCCCATTTGGAAGGGCATGGTGAGCTTCATGAACACGGCCTTCTTGCCTCTCCTGAACCACACGCAGTCCTGGGGCCTGTTTATAGCCAAACATAAAACTTTTTCAGAAGATGATCTCACCTGTTGAAAATCACATCCATATGAATCAAAGCAGGAAGGGGAGCAGTGGTTGACAGGGATGGAGGGCTCCACGTGGGCAGCAGATGCACATGGCTTGCAGAGGGACAACCCATGTGGTTTTTTCCAGCTGTGAACCTTGGTTCTGCCATCAGTGTGTGAGAGGCTTGGTAGAGTGCACTTTTTGTTGAATGTTTGCAGTTTTGTTTGACAGCGGGAAATGCTGGAAAATGTTAGTGAGAGCTGTCAAACCCTGTAATGATTTCCCAAGGGAAGGACTAGTAATCCCTACAGAAGTTCAAATCCTTATAGAATTAATGTAGCACAGGAAGAGTCCTGGCAAGGAAAGGATGGCCTGAGAACTCTTCTGTGGAGAAGTAATGAATGATGTGAGCTGGAGAGATCTGTGTGCATACTAAAGGTAAAGAAAGATCAGGCATTTCCATGAAGAACAATCCTTCCACATCGGGGCTATTGCTCTTCATGCTTCTGGGTGTATGTGATTGCTGGCCAGGTAAAAGCAAAATATACCTTTGAATGCATTTGTGCAGAACTGTCTGCAGAGGGAATTAAAAGCCAGAACAGAAACATTCTTTGAGGTACGTGATATTTGTGCTCAAGTTAATTGTCTCCCCATTGAGTTGCTGGCTGAAAACACTGGGCTGAGCAGATCCATGTGGCAGTCACAGAGCCAATTTCTGGCCACAGGGCTGGGTAAAGGTTTGCTACATTACCATGTCCTTTCCTTAACTTAGCTTTAAAGCTATTCTGATGCCTGTCACTAAGGAGAGAGTGCTGCAGAGCGAGGTGAGGTGGCCTCATGTCCCCACTGTGGTGTGTGGATGCCCACTGTGGCTGTTCCTTCCCACCCTCAACGTGTGTGCTCATCTGGGCATGTCTTGGCCTAGGAATTGTGCCACAACAACTTTGAAGTCTATATTCCTCACCTATTGCCAACACAGATGTCACAGCTCTTTTAAAAGGAAAATGCAAGATATCTCCTGTTTAAAAACCAAACAAAAAAGAAGTCTGAGATGTCTCCTCCACATCCCTGAATCTGGCTCCAGACCTGAACTATGAAGTTTAATATTCCTTTATGTCTTGTTATTTTCTGCCAAAAATGGCCAGCAAAGTTCCAGAGGGAGGCTAATTCTTTTTCTGAGATTTGTTACTGTACAAATCCCCCTTTAGCACTGCTGATTAATTCTAAGCTCCACTTATCAAATGACCATGTACCTTTTTGCAGGACTGCCATGTGGTATGTGTTCGTTCTCTCTCCATGGTTTTCCTGGTCATTCCAGTGGGCTGAGGAGGCCATAATGTAGATGAGACTAATAATAAACCTGCACTAAAAGCAGCTGCATTATGGAGAAACTTTAAACCCCAAAGCAAAGCAGGCAGGGACAGTTTTAACCTCAATGTGCTCCTTAATTGAAACCTGTGCTGGAGCTGACCTGCCTGCCTTGTGATACTGTGTGGGCTGGGTGGGGATGCAGCCTGTGTTGTTAACCTACTGCTATAATATTTACACAGATAATTTTAGCCTCTGACATTGAGAAAATTATTTTCTGTACAACCTTTTGGCTTGGGCCACCTATGTACTCTGGGAGAGAGGAAATTGCATGAGTGCTGGTGTGAGTCCTTTTGCAAGTTTCCCATGCTCCTGACAGGCAAGCAGTCATTGGGTAGGAGACAGCAGAACCACTGGGGATGGTGCATTTTAAATCACTTTACCTTGTCTTTTGCTCATCTCCTAGCTAGAACAGCCTTGTTGAAGGCTTTTTTTTTCAGTGCTTTTTTTTTCACTCTTGTTGGGTGCTTATGTAGGCTTCACAAGAGACCTTTAGCATCTGGCTTTGAATTGCACTGGAGCTGAGCAAGGGTGTGGGACAGAGCAACCTGTGCTGCAAGTTGAGGTGGGGCTGAGGTGCCAGGGCAGGTCAGTGGACCCTTTTTTTTTTTTTTTGGCAAGGTTTCCAATGTGCCTGGCCAATACATTTTAGCTACAGCTGTCACTTACTGGGAAGTGCTGCAGCATCACTTTTTTGAGCCAGCAAAACTCAGGGAGAAAGGGGTGTCTTCTGAGAAAGGCCCCAGTAAGGTCTGTGAGCTGATTTGCTGAAACAGCTCAGGCAAATGAAGACTTTGGCTGCTGATTTCATTGGGACCTCCTGAGGTGCCTCCTCATTCATTGGATCTGGACCACAAGCTAAAGCAGAAGGTTTGTGGAGCACAGCTGCTGCTCAGCCCCCAGCAGGGGTGAGCAGTGGCTGCCCTACCCAAGCACAGCTGTTTTGTGTTACTGGGGCCTAGTAACAACTTCCTCTTCCCCGTGTGTGTGTGTTTGCTGGTGGCCTGGCACTTGTGGGGCCAGAGCTACTGGCTGTCCTTGGCACTGCTCTCTGAGTGAGCTGTGTGTGCAGATAGCAGCAGGGAGGTCACTAATAGTCTAACTTCATTGTCAAGGAAGACTTCCTCCTGTTGACTCAGAAGAGAAGGGGCTAGGAGAACTGAAAATAAGCTGAGGGGTGGCTGTTCTTGCTCTGTGGCTCATAGCTTTATTCACCAGAGTCAGGGAGGGCAGAAAAGGGAGTGTTCAGCAAACTGTGTGGAAGTAGGGAGCAGGAGGAAGAGTAGACAGGTCCTTGAAGTTTTGTGTCAAGCACCCTATCTGTTGAATTTTGGCTGCCTGCTCAGGAAGAGTGGTCCTTGCATGGCCAGGCTGATGAAAAGCTCCAGGTTCCCTTGCATGTGAGACTGGCTGGAGATGTGGGCCTGAACAGCTGGCAAAGCAGCAGCTGTGGGATGGGTGAGAGCATGGAGGGGCTCTCCATGGGTGAGAAATGGGTGACGAGTGAATTCCAGTGACAAGAGTCAGCCTTGCTGCTCATGCTCTGAAGCACCTTACTGGCGACGTCTGTCATCCATCCTGTGGCTGTCACACAAAGGCCAGAGGTATTTTACATCTGGGGGCAAAGGAGTAAGAGATGCTCCCTTAGTGTTGTATTTTCCAGATTAGCTGGCACAAAATTGTGCTACAAAGCATTTACCCTTCAAGTGCATAAAAAGAATAAAAGCTGACCAGCCCCTCCTTATACAATATGGGGTTTATTATTTGATGTTTAATATTTTAAATGTTTAAATATTCAATGTTCATTAATATGACGTTTAAAATATTTTAGCCATGCTCCCCATTACATTAGGCTGGAAGCATACATGTATTGAAATGCTGCCATGGCTTAAAGAGCTTGTGACCTGTACAGCGCCTGGACAGCTTTGGGGCACAACAGTGTGTGGAAAAGTGGCAACCAACTTAGAGAGGCAGAGGAGGAGAGTGGTGAAATCAAGAGAAGTGGCTGGGCCTCTCATTTCCAGTTTCCTGCTTCCCATCCCATTCCTGACAATACAGCTTCTCCTGTTTCGACACAAGAAGGATCTGGGGTAAGGGGGGAAGGAAACAGTAGCTGCCCCGCTCTAGAGGTAGTGTCAGTCCCTCATTGGAGCTTTCCACAAGGCACTGGCTCCCTGTCAGAGATGTCAACCCCAAACAAAGCTGTTCAGGATGTTTTCTCAGTGTGCTGTGCCACAGCACTCCACGTTGGCTATAAAGCTGAACAGACCACTCAGGGTGGCTTGGAAGAGAAACAAAGTGCCTGCCAGGAAACATACCTTTATTTATTGCCAGGAAAGGAGAAAATGTGTATGGGGCTGCAGTGCTTTTGCATGTAAGAAACGATGGATATTTCACATTGCAGGAGAGAAAACATGGTACCAAGGCTCAGTATGCCTTGAAAGGACAAGAGATGGTCTGCTGAGTACAAGGACCTAAAATTCATGGATTTTCATAAAGATCTGTTTCTAACCTTTTCTGGAGTGGGGGTAGCCATCACAAAAACAGGGGGCTTTTCACTGTCTGATACCCCCTCTCCTTCTGCTAGCTGGATAAGAGACTTGTGTTGAACCTATGGCTTCATGCTGCTGTTCTGTCAGCTATACAGGCCCTTTTTGAGGTGTCACCTCATCAGGTGTTTGTTCCCAGGGGTTGCTGCCTCCTCTGCAGTGCACTGATTCAGCTATTTCTGCTGCTCTACTCTGCACTGAATTAACAGCAGGACTTTTTGGGGGTAGGTGTTAATTGCTTTTCTACTTTTTGAAACCAAAATCAGGAACAATTTTTTTTTCCAGCATCATCTTCCCCTCTTTGGGAGCTCGATGCAGTATTTCCTTCAAATCACCTTCCTCTGACCTCAAGAACAGGCTCTGAAAAATGTCTTCTCTAGCATTCAAGGGCCATGACCTCTATCACCATTGCTGCTATTGAGTGGTTATTGCCTAAGACACTCATCTCTGGATTTGTTCCTGGATTTTAAGTAGCAGATTCTGGGTAGGTTAGCTTAGTAGGCATTCATGTGAGTCAGTTAATTTGAGATGTGTTTTCACTGGAAAACGAACAAGTGCATCTGTGAGCCAACTTTAAGGTTCCCTTTTCTTGGTGAAGTGAGGGATTGCTCAAGACAAGGTGACAGAATATTTATTTTAACTTTTAAATCATGGCAGCAGTTGTATTTTCCCTCTCCTAGTCACTGTCTTAAAACTAAAAAACAGCTGAACTAAATTTTCCAAAAAGTTTCCTGGTAAAAACCAGAAGGGCTAAATTCCACCTGAAAAGGTTAAAGTTGCTTACAACTGAAAAGAGCCACTTGGGGATAGAAGTGTGAGCTGTCCATATGTGCTTCCCTTCTAATATTAACAGTAATGAGAGTTCTAGATGGTCAAGGAGGGTTTTATAGGTACTTCAGGTACCTAAGAAGATGCCAAAAATCTGTCGTGTTGACAGGCCTTAACAGTGTAAGACAGCATTGCACAACAGCTCTTCAGAAGTGGAGAAAACAGGTTTCTGGTGAAAATTGAATTAAGTGAAGGGAATTGTAATTACTGCAGCTGGAATATGGCCTGGCCAGTAAGATTTTTAAAACCTTGCTTGCCATGAGCTCTGTCAAAAGTGGTCAGTTCTCTACTTTGTATCTTACACAGAAAAGAAGTCCCTGAGAGCAAAGTTTAGCTGGCACTGTGCAAAGGTACAGAGTTCAACCTGGGAAGCGAATCTTCAAGTAAAATTCAAATGCCACCTTTGGCAGCACAAGGTATTTTATTGGCAGCTGTTTATTCAAGTGTTGACTCAGCCTAGCTTTTGAGATCTAACAAGATTGGGAGCCCTAAGGGCTCATGGCCATGGGCATTAATAAAGCAATCTAATTAAGAGATAATTAAGTCACATTTATTAAATTCCTAATTAAGCAGCCAACTGTAAATTTGTTAAGTAAGGAATTCTCAGTTGGGATTATTTACTTGCCACACCCTCCTAGCAAAAGGCTAGAATGGGGGAAAAAGAACTCCAAAAAAATCCTCCCCCTTCTGAAATATGATTTATAGTTTAGGTGTGGTGCTTGTGGAGGAAGGAAAGACTAAACATGTCTGCTCTGCTGAAGTAGAGGGAGAGCAATTCCAGAAAGTTTACCTCCTCCTAGCAGTGATAGCACTGTGGGAATGGATGTATCTGCATAGGTGCTGCTCCTTCAGATGCAAATCTGAAGATGAGAAGGGATTTCTGTCTGCCTCCCTTGATGTTGGGTTAAGCTCAGCTTTACTGTGAACTCATGGCCTCAAGTCTTAAACAAAGACCACAACCTGAACTTCTCTAGGATATAGTATCTGACTAGAAAAACAGAAAAAAAAAATAGTAGAGAAATAAGAGATTTTTCTACTGCTGTTTCACCGATAAGGAAGAATAGGATGTAAGAACAACTGATGACATACCTAAGGTGACTTAGGGAGACCATAATTGAACACTCTACTGAAGCAACAGCTTCAGTAAACCTCCCTTCAACAGCAACCTCCCTTAAACAGCATGTGCTACCTCTGTACTGAGAGGCCTGGCTTATCCTCCATGTGACAGTTCTCTGCTCTAACTTTCCACTGGGTTCAGCTCTTCTTTGCAGGAATCCCAAACACGCAAGTTTTCCTCTGCCTTAATTCAACAACAACAAAAAAAGCCAGCTAAATTGATGTTTACAGACTTGGGAATCCAGAAGAAAAATGTGCCAGTATTATCTCAGGGCTTTTGTTTGCTGCTGTGGAGAGGAGGATGACGGGAGAGGGCTCCAGCAGTGCCCATGAACCTTGCACAGAGCTGGCGAGGGTGATTGCGCTGGGTTTGGCCACACCTTGGGGAGTGGAGGGGAGGCAGCAGCATTTGGCCTGGGGCTCTGGGGCAGACTTCTAGGTGGAGCCTCATAACCTTCCTTTCCTGCTCCTCCTAGCTACTGACAGCAGTCTTGGGAGCTGTTCTGGGCTACTAATTTGCCTCCTAAACTGAGCTTCTTTCCTGAAGCCTCTTTTGGACCACAGCACTAATATAAATGTCTTGTGACAAGGTTTAGCTTCCCTCTCTCTGGTTTATATTTGAAGGGGTGGACACACTTGTAGCTGTAGACAGCTGGTGTGTTTGGACTCATCATAGGCATCTCTGAGATTTAGTTTCTCTCGTTTGTCTGTCTGGTTCAAGCTCCTCAGTTTTCCAGAAGAAGATGACAAAAAGGCTGATGGAGTTACAGGAATGGTTAATAGTCTAGGGTACTGGCAGATGTCCAAGTTTACCAACTGCTAAACTGTGGCTCAGGGCAGTAAATTCCAGTTCCAAGCTATTTAAACACCTGGGCTGTCTGGGAGCTGTTTCTTTCAGCAGTCAGAGTCAGGAATATGAGATTTCCAGATCAAATGAGGATTATTTTCCTTTCTTGCACACACCATGGCTGGAGATCATATCCCAGACTAGCATAGATCAAAATAGTGACTGAATGATAAAAGTGTTATGCATGTATGCACACAGCAATAACCAGTTTATGAATAGTTTTGTTCCTTCTGCCTTTCCTGGTGCTTCTGTCTTTGCCTCCTACTGTGCTGTGGATTCCTCAGTCTATAACAGGACCTACAGCTTTAATGATATTTTCAGGCAGAGCTGAGTCTGCTTCTTGCTGTCCCGAGTCCAATAAACTATAGCCATCAAGTTTCAAGCTTTCTTTGGCTTGCCTAATTTTGAGAGGCCCCTTGCTTCTCACAGGCTGGGCTTTAGGGACAGCAGTAACCTCAAGGAGCTCCAAGGCTCTCCAGCTCTGAACAGCCCATAGCAGCGACCCAGTGCTGTGGATGGGCTTGTGTAAAGCAGGCTGAGCTCACAAACGTAGGGGTTTAGATAAAGTTTACAGTTGGTTTTATCATTTTTCAGTGTCTTTTGCCCTTCACCATTACAAAGTGTACGGGTCAAAGGGAACTGGCCATGCTGCTTTTTTTTCATCTTCCCCAGCTTGGGCAGTCTCACAGAAGGTTTAGGTCACAAGGTGAACTGTGAAGATGATGGTTGGACTCAATGATTGATGACTCTTGATGACTCAAAGGTCTTTTCCAAACTGAACAATTCTATCATTTAATGATTAAATCCCTGTGATGGAACAGAGCACTATGGTGTGGACAGTTTATGCATCTAGTCCAGCTCTGGATTCATCTTCAGACCTCCTCTAAGGAAAGCAGGTCTGGTCAGGTGGGCTGGGTGAGGGACAGAACATGGACGTAGGGACTGAGACTATGAGGTGGGTGAATGCAGACAGAGAGGATGTTTTCTTTTGTCCTGTCCTTTTCCTCTTTCAAGCAGCAGGACCATCCCTCAGAGCAGTATATTCTTGAGCAAAATGATCTGTCAGTCTTGCCTCCTCTGTTGAGCTAGGTCCATGGTTTTGTAGGAAGGGATGGTCTTGGGCAGCAGGCAGGGCTGTGTCTGAAACGCCAGGAATGCTATCCAACACTGAAGCCTCTTTTCATATGAACTTGAATTTGCTGATGTGAATTTGCACTTGCAGGAGGGATTCTTGTCACTTTTGTAGATTTATATTCACAAAAACATACTAAGAATGCATTCTGCTCCACCCTCCTTTTTGTTTTTTTCTTTCTGTTAGCTTTGTTTTCTCCATATGAATTCTGGTTTCTACTGATACCCTTTCTGGTTATTAAGACTCCTTTTCTCTACACTCTTCCTCATGCCTCTTTCGTAGCCTAAGCCAAAAATATTTGTCTGCCACAAGTGATCAATGCCAGATTTGTTGTGTGGGCAGGATTAACAGTGAGGGATAACAAAATAGAGGCAAATTGATGCTTCACTAAAAATAGACCTGCTGCAGAAGGTAGAAACTGTTTCCTTATGTTGAAGCTAAAGGGTAATTAATAGAGCAATTGGGATGAATTTGGGAAATGATTCTTGGTGAACCACATCCTTCCTGCACTCAGTAAAGGAGGCAGAGGATGATACAGATTTGCAGCAAGCACAGCAGTGGTGAGAGGGTTGGTGTTTGCAGCCATTAATAACTAAAGCTGCCTGTCATTTGGCTTTGTTGTAAGTGGCTAGAGCACCACTGCCCACAGCACTGCTGCCAATTTTTGACATCTTCCTTTCTGGATGAGCAGGAATCTATGTGGATCTCAGCCTCAAGTGGAGATGGCAGATTGTGCTGAGAGAGGGACCGTGACAAGGTTTCTTTTTGCTTGCGTGTCTGTTTGACATTCTGGACCAAGCCCTGAGACTTAATCCAGCTATTTAATTGCACATAATTTAATCTGTTGTCCTGTAAATCATGTCCTCTCCTGTAAACTGTCTGACCAAAATGATGTTTTCATCCTTTTAATACAACAGATTATAGCAGCCAATTCCCAAGGCAGCACATGTTGTTTAATTATAGCTAATAGATAATTACCCATAAGCACCACTGTTGCCAACATGGGGAAGAAACCTGTGCCAGAAATGAGACATTTCTGATGTTGGGAAACTGGAGGTGGCTGGAGGACAGGGAGAATGTCCACCTGAGCCTGGGGCATATTTCTTTGAAGGCAATTTGCAGTGAGAGCAAGGGAGAAATGATGATATAAAATGTCCGGGGATAAAGTTAAAAATGTGCACTCCTTTGCGAGTCAGGTTACTGCGTCAGGATATGTCATCTGCGGCCTCCAACATAGGACAGACCTGCTGGAGTGGGTCCAGAGGACGGCCACAAAAATGACCAGAGGGCTGGAGCACCTCTCCTGTGAGGGAAGGCTGAGAGAGTTGGAGTTGTTCAGCCTGGAGAAGAGAAGGCTCCAGGAAGACCTTATTGTGGCCTTTCAATATTAAAAGGGGGCTTATAAGAGACATGGGGACAGACTGTTCAGTAGGGCCTGTTGCAATAGGACAAGGAGAAGTGGTTTTAAAGTAAAAGAGGATAGGTTTAAATTAGATAATAGGAAAAAATTCTTTCCTCTAAAGGTGGTGAGACACTGGAGGAGGTTGCTCAGAGAAGCCCCACCCCAGGCAATGTTCAAGGTGAGGTTGGATGTGGCTTTGAGTAACCTGGTGTAGTGGGAGGTGTCCCTGCACATGACAGAGGTGTTCAATCTAGATGGTTCTTAAGGCTCACCCAAACCATCCTAAGATTTTAGTACGTGACAATTTGTGTTTACTATATCCCTCTCAGTGGTAATGGCAGGCCCTCTATTTTGAAAAGTAGGTTCATCTAAACTATTGTCATATCCCCCCTTAATCTCCATTAAACAGCTTAGAGGAAAGCTGGATCCCACTGAAACCGGTAGGTGAACCAATCACTGCTTGAATAATTAAATTCAGATGATTCCAGTGATGCCCACTGATGACAAATTAGGCAGAGGACTTGTAACGAGAATAGCAGTTGAGTGACTGCAAATTCAGTGGATCTCCTGTGTGGGCAGAAGCAAGGAGCACAGGTTTGTGCCCTGAGCAGGGAGGAGACCGGCAGGACTCAGCTGTGACTCTGCCCCAGGATCTGTTTCGCCAAACAAACATGATGTGGGCTGGCCAGCCCAGCACATGTGCTAGACAGATGATCAGCCTACACACAGCTCTCAACTAGCAGCAAAGCAGTATTTTTTGCCTGGTGAGCATGAAACAGGGGAGGTGAAGGATTTTAAACTGTGAAAGTATGACAGTGAGCACTGGACATACATTACTGGAAAAAGAGTTGTATCAATTCTGCTCTTATTGGAGCAGCTTATCATCAATGCAGATTTCCCTCCTCTCCTACTGCTGAGTCTTTATCAAATGGGGTATAGCAATTCTTTTGAACCTTCTGCCAAGGCTTTAGAAATGCCAATGTGATAAAATACACCATTTTCTAAGGGCAACTCTGACTCCCCTTGTGCATTGCCTCACCTATACTTGGATTCTTTACTCTTTGCTAATTTATTTCGTGGCATCTAGAATCCATGGGAGTCCTAGACATGTAGGCTGGAAAAGACTTGATAAATCATGCAATTCTTCCTGTGAGCAGATGTCAGACCAACATACCTGGACCACCCTGTAGACCTTATCAAGACATTTTGACAATGATTTGCCTACACCTGTTCTCGAATATCCTACATGAAGAGGATTCTATATATGTTTCACTATAATGCTTAACTAACTTTATAATTAAGAAATTTTATTGGAATTATTAACTGAAGTCCTGCTTTTTATGAATGTACCTTTTATATTCTTCTCCAGGCAGAGAACAACTTGAACATTGCAATTTAGTTTTAAAAGTTCAGTTTCACCATATAATCCTAATTTTCTTCCTGTGAGGCAAAACAAGTGTGTTCTTTCTAACTTTTTTCTTGGTCATAATTCCTAAACTACCAATATTGTTCATTTTCCTTTTAACTATATCACATTTTGAGTGAGAAAGATTTGAGAGAGGTTAAAACTCTGTGAAGTAGACATCTATAATTGTAGAAAGACCCTTTAATACCAGCTCAGACAAAACAGTGGTGGGTGTCATATGTCCAGTAATGAATAGGGAAAATTAAAAAGTTGGGATATCCTTCCTTCATAAGGCACACTCAGCTTTCAGCAATCAGTGGTTTAAAAACTTCCTGAACTGGAGGTTGCATTTCTATCATCACATTTAATAGACCCTGATGGGCTAGTTCAACTGACTGGAAAAGAGATTAGACAAATTTTATGGTTAATCTTCAAAGCATCTGGTGACATTGAGTTCCTCAATTTATGTGCTATGCACACGAAAAACATATTTCCCACAGCTTGTCTCAGATGTGTTTCCCTGGCAGCTTAACCACTGCTCCAACCCCTTTCATCCCCCATCAGCTCTTGCATTCTGAGAAATAGCAAGTGTCCTCTATATCATCCATGTTTGCATAGACCTGTGGCAGCAGTGGCTTTCTTCTAGAAACAAAAGTAGGTCACTCCCAAAGTCCTAGAATAAAATGGGCCTTCTCTGGAAAAACTATGATAATTGGTCAGCACTTCTGGCTCTCTTCTCACAAGATATGCAACCAAAAGTTTGCTTTGGTGCTGTCCACTTCAGCTTGGGGTTGTCCTGTATCTTTGTCAGAACAGAAGCTGCAGCCTGTCCTCACTAAGGATCTAAAGGACTCATTTCATCTGTGGCAGGCAATGAGAGCACACTTTTGGACAGCTACTGCCCATTCCTGTCACATGGGACATGAACGTTGAGAAGTTATTACTGGCTCTACTAGGCTAGACCAAGAGCCTCTTTCATCTGCTTTGTTTCATGGTTCTACAAGAGAAAGTAAGTATCAAATGCTGTTCCCTAGCCAAATTAGTCTGCCAGTTCTTCACCTGAACAGTTCCATCCAGCTAAATAAAGATGATGATCACTTAAGGATCAAAGCTTTCATCTAAAAATTTAAGGATGGGTGCTGGGAAATATGACCCATAACATTTAAAATAATCATTGGAAGTTTTTGATTTCTTGAAAGCTTAGGGAGGAGGAAATGCAAAAATTTGATTTTCAGTAGTGCACTGTAAATCACTTAAATCCTTCTTTGCAAGGTCTCACTACCAGGAGCCAGTGACTGCTTGGCGTATGGGCTGTTGGGTTCCAGCAGCTGGCGGGGAGTTGCATGATAATCTGTCTCCTGGTAGCAGCCTCAGCCTTGGTGTCCCTGTGCTCTGCTGTGCCACCAGAGGAAGATGGAAGGAAAATTTCTTGGTAGATCTCATTTGGGCTCTCCTTCTTGTCTGCAAGCTTTCCACGCCACTGCTGAGGCTGAGGACTGCCCTTGCATGGTGCTCCAAGGATGGGGGGGTTCTGCTGCAGGTATTGCATGTCTGGGTGTATTTGTACACGTCAAGTTCTAAAAGTAGGTGACCTAAAACTATTACGGCTCCACAATGTCCTCAGCAAAGGTTACCATAATCTCTTGCCTCTCTTCCAAGCATGACCTGAATTAATGGCTTTGGGTGTGACCATGTAACCTCTAGCACTTTGTAAAAGGGAGTTCTTGCACCTCAACAAAGCAGCATGGCAGTCGGTGACAGAAATATAATAACCTTTTCTCTTTTCCCGTTTCCTTCCTGGAAATAGCGGGTCTTTCCTGTTCTTTATGTGCATTTTATCATTTACTCTTGCTTGCATGTATTTAATACACACAATTTTCCAAAACAGCAGAACGGCAAGACCTGGTCCAAATGTTAGCTGGGATGGCTGTGCAGGATTGTGGCTGGACTAGAGTGACCTGCAGGTTTAATGCTGCTCTGGAAGACTGAAGCACTACAGTGTTCTGTGCCAAGACAAGTCCTGCTTCTTGGACTGTTTTTGGAAGAGAACAGTAAATATATTTATGGGGTTTTATGAGGTTTTAGAAAAGAGGTTGCACCTTTTTTTTAATTCATGAGGCTAATGAAAGATCAAGAAGCATATTGTGATTATATTTTGAAATCACCAAAGCTGTCTTTTTTTTCCCATTTTGACTATTCCTTGACCCAATCTAAAACTTATTTTCTGCACAGAAGTGTCCCACGCACTTTCTTCCCAAAAGAGATCCACCCTGATTGTTCTGCTTTAGTAAAGTTATAGGTCTGATTCAGTAAAAAGGAATTGCTGTACAGATGTCTTTATAGATATCACGAAAGTGTCTTTCTTCTCTTCCTACTTACTCTCCATAGCTTAGTCAGGAAAATTACGAGGAATCTTCCAGAGAGCGCAGCTGGGTGCTGGAGCTGGTAAGTGCAGGGTGGTGTAGAAATCATACAGTGGCCCTGCATCTATACTAAAGGGTAATGAAGTTGTGTGCAAGACAGGAAATCATAGACCAAATATTGGCAACCACATCCTATGTAGATTTTGCCGAGATTGGCTTTGATTGCCAACTGGTGGCCAGAAGCTGTCTCTGATTCAGCTCTTCCCTAAGGCCACCCACCTGGTGGCTCAGAGGCACTGGAGCAGCCAGAGTGGTTGTGGCCACAGCAGTGCTCTAGCCAAAGGTCAAGTAAGCATCTCCTGCCAACACAGAATGGGCTGATTCCTTCTTATTAGTAGCTTTGTATTAGGTAAGAAATCCAGAATGCTGTGTGTGCTGCGGTACTAAAGGGTTGGATATACTGATTTACCTCTTTCTGCTGGAAGAGTGCAGATGTCTGGGCTTGCCAGTAGCTTGTGAGAATCTGTTGTGAGGGGTGGGTAGGAGCAAGTGTTTCCAAACCATCCCTCTGGGGACTTTGGCCAACAGACTCGTTAACTCACTGCAGTAAATTAACAAAGGACCTCGCTGGGTGGGGGGGAATGTGAGATGGTTGTGGATGTGGCTGGGGTTGCCCCACTTAACAAAAATGTTACTGTAGGTACAAGCTCTAGAGAGTCCCATGAAGGTTGGTGTTTGCTATGAATGGCCTCTAGGTACTCTGGTGAGATGGAGCTTCCTGCAATAGCTGAGTGATTTCCTGATCATCTGGAGCAAGGAGGAGGTGGCAGGGGAATGATCTCTCCATAGCATGTAATCTATCATGCTTCCTATGTAGCAAAGTAGCTGGACTGAGAAGGAGAACCAGGTAGGAATTAAAGGCAGAAAAACTTGCTTTTTGACAGTCAGGCTGGCAGAAGACTTTCCTTTTTAAGCCTCAAGAATTCCAGTGTTATGGAAATTGTTGTCTGAAGATAGCTTGAAGGAGAGCAAGCCTTGTGGTGGTAGTCTTAATACATCCTGGCTGTTTAAGAAATAATGTTCTTAAAGGTCTGGTGGGAGAAGAGGCTGCTTTTTGACCTTCCTCTGCTTGGCTTTGATTTCAGACTTTCCCTTGCTTGTTTGTATAACTTCGGAGCAAATTTTGATAACTTCAATTGCTGGCCTGGAGCTCAAACAACTGGAAAAAAGGTCAGGAGAGAAAGTGTGGCGCTGCTGTTTTCCTCTAGCTGGTGACCACTCCTTCTCCTCATTACTGAGGCCATTGGTAGCTCAGATTGCCCTTGTTCTTGTAACAAAGATTGCTGGGTGGGAGGAGAGCTGAGCAGCAAAAGGCAGACAAGACCTCAGGAGCAATTTACAGGAGCATGTATTAAAGCTCAATCCAGACTATGGGGTGAGCACAGCCTGTATAAGAAATCTTCTCTGCAAAAGGCTGCACAGATTGTGCCAATATGTGTGGCACAATATATGTGCTTCCCTCACCATTTCCAGACTGCAGTTTGTGACTGCTGGAGCTGGATCCTGATCATGAGAGGCTTCTGCTAAGCTCCATCACTAACCTCAACCTTGGCAGTGACTGAGAAGAGCTGGAGGGGAGGAAGAGGAGCAGAATGGTGGTGTGGGTGCCAGTCATCATCCATGGAAAGATGGGTATCTGGGATACCCACTGGGTATCCTAGGACCTGACTGAAACCCTTGTGTGGCAGCTGAGGGCTGTGTGGGACCCGGTCTAGTTCACTCAGAGATCACTGTAGTACTTAAAGCCACTTCATTACAACAGCACACAATGACAGATACTGCTAGTGCCTGAACTCATCCTGTATGTCTTGGCTATGTCATTGCCTTGCATAAAGTGGTTTTTCCTCTTGTGAGTAGCAAGATTTACAGATGATCACTCAGGGCGGTTTGTAGAGTCGTTCAGATCCTTGCATGTTTGTCCTCACGATTTTCAGAGTGCAGTCTACAAAAATCAATTTAATTGCTTTTGTGTGTGCAAAGGCCAAGTTCAAGGCCTGACTTTTCGCAGTCAAACCAAAGGGGTAAAATGTTCATTGCTTCACATAAAAGGACGCCCTTTTATTTGTGTTGAAACCTAAGCTGAATTACCCAGACTGCTTCAGTTTGCAGAACCAGGCCTGAAATATCCAAAGTCCAGGCTTTCTCTCTGCATTTTGCAATACTAGTTTCTGGAAGAGCTATCAGAAAACAGAATGCAAAGTAAAATGCAGGAGAGGAGAGATGTTCACCACCTGGCTGGTTTTAAACCTGCTGAGAAGGTCTAGTACAGTTCAGAAGGATTCTTGATGTGTTATGGTGATTTTCCTATCTCTACTTCAAACCACTCTCTGCATTTTTTTTCAGACAAGGGAGAATGTCCTACTCTGCTCCACAGAAGCTACTTATAGCAATGTTCATGGTGCTGGAGAGCTGTCAGCTTTGCTAAGTGGTGAGGCAGGGGGGAAGCAGGGACTTGAGATAAGAATAGTAAGTGAAATCTTAAATTTGACAGGCCTGTCAAGGAGGAAATTACAGCTTGGAGGAGGAAAAGTGGTTGTGTTTTGAATTTTCTGTAGTAAATATAAAGTCTGGGGGTTTTGGCGGTGAGCAGGCAGTTCCACCAGGAATGTGTAAAGCTTTGTTTTGGACATGCCTGCCACAGCTGTTTTTCATTATAAGAGAGCAAGAGGAGGACTTGGTGACAAGGAAACCTTGTTTACTATGGTAGAGCGGGTGTAGAAGATGCAGGAAGGCAGGCAGAGATGAGTGTGGAGACAGCCTGGAGGACACTGGAAATCTCTTAAGTCCAGGTGGCACCTGGATGAATTTGGCATAAGGTCACCCTTTCTGCCCCATCTCCACTGAAATAACAAGTTGCTGACCTCACCTGGCAGTAACTGCAGTGCAATTCCCAGCTGTGCCAGGGGCCGGGCATTTGTTTTTCGTGGGCTGTGTTTAAGAATGTGATGCTTGCTTTTTAAATTTTATTCTAATTTCTGCTCTCGGGCCAGCTTGAACTTGTACTGTGGAAGAAGTGCTAGTATTTATGGCTGCTCTGCTGGGTTTCCATCAAGATTTCTGCCAGAGGGAGTGGAGGGTAAAAGGGGAGGTGAGGGGTGTGCAGGAGAGCTCTGTGAGTCCAATCTAGAAATGTGCCAGCACCCAGGCAGCACCATCACCTGCTACTCACAGGAGACAGAGGTGTGAAATAACATGTCCAGGGCCAGGCAACAGGCTGCTGTCAAAGCATGAGCAGTGCAGCCAGGTCTCAGCCCTCCCTGCTGGACTCTGCACTGCTCTGGATAAGCTACTCATTCCCTACTCCTCCACATGGACGATCAGCTTCTTTTTCTGCAGGATGTGTTAATGTAAACTGAATGTAATTTGCAATGAAAACAAAAGAGAGATACACCTTCATCCTTTTCTTCCCCCCCAGAGTACTGAGAAGGTTTGATCCTGTACCAGTAACACCAGTGATGAGTCTGGCAAAGGGAGAGTCGGAGCACCAGAAATGACAGTACTGCAGTCACAGGATGTTCTCAGTGCATTGTCCTAGTGTTGGAACCAAGCTATCCAGCAGGACTGGCACTGAGACATAGTCTAACTGTGCTGTGTCTAACTGTTTCCTCCTGGATGGAACCTCTTGGATGAGCGGCTGTGCAGTTGCTTCACTGGATTTCAGTAGTGACCCAGATGTGAGCCACCCTCACCTCAGCAGGCCTGAGCTGCTTAGGCTGGTGGAAGGACCTTCCCCAGGGGAAAAGGGGACACTTCCCTGTGCCCCAGTTAGTGGAGTGGGGTCACCTATCCTGATGTTATGAATGCAAAGCAGCTGGGCTCACATTTCTCCAGTGTGACCCCCAGGACTGATCTGTCCCTACTTAATGCACTCAGATGTTTAAGATATTCAGCCCTTTATTTTGATGCTTCTCTGACAGCCAATATTTAAATTAGACTGCTCTCAAGAAGTGAATGCTGAAGCACTTCTGAACATTGCTTCTTCAACTCTGAGCTAGTGGTTTGTAAGAGATTTAGCTTGTAGCTGCCTGGGCAGGGGTCAGAATGAATCTGTTCTCCTATGGACCAGCTGAAGCCTTCAGTGCCTAACAAGAGAGAAGATCTGATTTGGAAAGTTACCTAGACATGGGAATCCAGTAAAGGGTCTTGACTGGTAGAGATTCTCTGGTATCTAAGAGGAGTTTAGGTCCTGCCTCTCCCTTGCTCTTTATGGGAATACTAGGCACCTATTTCTATGAACTCATGCAAATTTAATATCTCTGAGCCCTTACTTCTTCTGTCAAGACTGACAAAGAGTTTTAAAAGATTTCAGGAGGAAAAAGAAAATTATGGGTAGCAGACAGGCACAGGTAGAGCCCTGCCATGTAAAATGGAACACACAGTTCTGTTTCTGAGCACTTATGGCTATTTAAGAGGGCCATGATGTTCCTAAGACTGTTTGTGTAAGATATAAGGATGCTTCACTTTTCCTAATTGTCCTTCCATTTAGACAAGAAGGGGTGAATGACTTTTGCCAGTTCTTGAAGTGACACTCAGCAGTGATAATATCCCAGCATACAGGGATATCATGTTATTGATGAGCTTAGTCTTTGAATACAAAGCTCTTTGCTCCCACCTCTTCCAGAGTGTCGTGTGCCCACGATTTCTAAGCTCTGCCAAAATCCTTTTGGGTACTTTCTTATTGTTACAGAGCAAATGAAAGAGAGTTTTTAGTGAAGACAGCAGGGAAACAGGGTCAGAGCCAAAAGCTGTTCTGCTTGCTGTAGACATGCTGGTGAGATAATGAGGAGCAGTGTAGCCAGTGGCTATGCCAGGGCAGTGCCATAAAACCAGCCTGATGAACAACCCTCCTAGCAGGGGTCTGGTGTTGGATCCTTATGGTGCCAAAAGCCTGGGTCAGGGGAGCCATGGAGCCAAAGTAAACATTTTAGCAAAGGCTGATGAGCACAGACTGCCTCTGTAACATCATGGGTTTCTCAGAAATTTGAGTGCTAAAGCCTTTAGCTTTTTTCATTTCTGCCATAATAAAAAAGCCTGTTCAGGTGACATCTTTCCTTCCTCTCTCTTTCCCCCATCCCTCCTCTTTCAACCTTTCCTTTTTCCCCCCTAGGTCCCAAATCACCATTATTAATCACTTAAAAGAGCTAAAAATAAAGTTGAGGAATGGGAACAAGTATTCTACTTTTCACATTGAGATTCACTTTGGGCTGGAGCACAAGGTAAGCAATGGGCTTTGTGTCCTTGCTCTTGCAAACAGTGCAGAGGTGGCAGAGGACAAGGTGGTGATAAAGCACTGCTCAATTGAGCCTGGATGTTGCTTCTCTAGATCTCTCTTCCTCTTGGCTCCCCAGTCTGCAATACTTGCAAAGAAGAATAGGTCTGGCTTCTGCTTCCCAGTCAGCTGGAATGCCACAGGATGTGGCTTCTCGTTTTTGCCTCTCTAGTCCTCTGGGAACAAAACCTTCATGTTCCAAAGGCAGGCACTTCAGAGAGGAGGCACAGGCAGATTTCCCTATGCTTGCCCCTCTGTTTTCCCCCTTTGACCAAGCAGCTCTACACTAGGTTCTCCTCACAGCTTAAGTTAATTGCCAAAGATTTACCCATCACTTGCCTTCTTTTCATTTCAAATTATTCGCAGAATAAGACATACCTTTTAGTTCAAACCCCAGGAGCCCTCATATTTCATAGGAGGTAGACACATGGTCGTATTTCAGCCTGCAGTTTTTAGAGGTCTGGCCTACAGTTTTTAGAGGTCTGGAAATAAACATTTGGCTGTTCTCAATGCCAAGTTGCCTAATAACCTGTTACAGCCTACACCTACTAACACTCTCCAAATACTCTCAGGTACAAAGCTGTTGAGCTGTTGCCCCTTTACAGATGCTTTTTTCTCTGGCGTGCCTTCTTGAGGTTGATTTTTTTTTAAAATTTTTTTTTAGTCTTGGCAGATAAAGTGCAAAGTCTTTTTTTGCAAGTAGCCACTTTAAACTTTCCATTCCGGATTGTTATTGCCCAATTGCTAAGAATCTTATTTCCTGTTGTGTTTTCTCCTTATTGCCAATTGGTTTTGAGTATTTCCTGAGTTATGGTGTCTTCTCACAATAGCAGCAGATGTCAGCATGGTTTGTCTTGTGGCATAGACTGCATAAAGCAAAACAGTATTGCCCACTGTGCCCATTCCTGTGAGCTGGCAGTGCATCATGAAATTCCTTTAGTGCATAAAAGGTAAAGACAGGCTGATTTTCATGTGAGGAACTGATGGAACCTGTGTGTAGCTGTTCTGTAGTGGGCTTTACTGGTAGAATTGAGTGCATTTCAGAGTTTGCAGCAAGATTAATTCCCACCCTTCTATAGGTGGGAAAAGCAAAGCACATGTAAAAGTTATTCAGCAGATCAGGTGCTGAACTGAGAATACTACCAGAATATAAATCTCCAGCCTCTCAGACCTGTGGCTTCTCCTTTCCCTGAGTGGAGAGGGTTTATGCACAAGCATGATTAAAAATGCCAAAAAAAAGCTGTGTCTTGACTAGGCTATTTCATGGCAACTAATGTTGACATCTGTTGATTTTTTTCCAAGGCTCACACAGCAAAACAGGAAAATAGAAAGGATTGGAATGAGTACCATTGTAATGTTATTTCTCTTAAAAACCTCAGGCCTCCATCTTGCTGTGATTTGATGCCTGTACTTGAGGTGTTTACCAAGGGCATGGAGAGTAGCTTATTCTTTTCCTCTTTACAGCAGCTAATATTGTTCTCACCTCTCCTCTCAGTCCTCCTTCCTTTAGGCTGCCAGTGCTGATGAACATTGCAGTAGCTACTGGCACAGTTTATACAATGAATAGCCCAGTTACTCTGTAATATTTTCATCCAGACCATATTTTTCCTGGTTTGTTTTTGCCAAGGTCACATGAAACACTGTTAAAGCTCTCAGCAGAGTCAGTGTATGTGGTTTTTTTGTACTTGCCTGGTCTCTATACAAAGTCTTTATCATAGAAAGAAACACACTTCCTTGGATCTGTTTGTGAAAGGTATGGGTGGGATTTTAACTACCTCCCAAATACTGGGTAGATGTTCCCACATGGTTTGTTAGTTTTGTTTTCTCTCAGAGTTGAAGTTTAACAGAGCAACCCAGAATTCTGACTCCTCCCTTTCCCCTTTTCTAAGATGGTCATTGTCTTTACAACTCTTCTGGAAGCATCCTGGTTCTGCACAAGCTGTCAGATACCACTTCTGATGGTTCTGAGGGTTCTTCTAAATTCCTCTGGATTCATTTAATCCAACTAAAAACGATATAGTTTATCTATTTTGCTCTTTATGAATTCTAACCTGAGGTTAAATATTAGTGATACTATTGGTATTAATTTTGGTTGACTGTCTGATCTGTAGTGGTTTTTAAATAGACACTGAAGCAAAAGAACTTCATTAAACACTTCCTTGCTTAGCGATGTTTAATACGAGCTTCCATTGCCTCTTAACAGATCTCTTCATCTCTTGTTTTTCTTTTACTAATGTTGTACAAATGTGAGCTTTCACATGTTTTTTTCTCATTAATTGTATGTTACATTCTGTCATGGCCTCTCTGATTTTCATTTCTGTACATCTGTACTATCATTGCTGGTCATTTTTATCTCCTTTTCCAGAATCTACTTGCTTCCTCTCTGTGGAAGAGGTTGCTGAAGAACCATAAGATTTAGTCTCTTTGTCCATGCTATTTTTGCATTAGAACAGTTTGAGAGTTGATGTGCTTTGTTTAAGGACTGGAGGCTCCTATGGAGTTTTTCCTCACAGAAGCGGAGTTTTTTCATTTAATTCCATATTCAACAACTTATTTTGCTCTTCCCACTTTTTCTTCTCCTAAGACTCTGAGATTTTATAGTTTGCTTCTTCTCTACCAATTTTCTTCCTTGGTTTTCTGTTTCACTGCATTTCACTACAGTCAGCATCAAATACTCCTTCTTCAGATTTTCAGAGATGTTGCATCTACAGTATTTCTTCTTGTATATGGCTGAACAACCTGTGGAGCAGCCTGTGCTCTTGTCTCAACCCATTCCTTGCTTCCCCTGATTACGACAGGTAACCACTGTCATGTTTCAGTTCGGCTAAAGTTTCATAATTTGGTTTCTAAATTGTTTTCTTATGGCCTGAATTTACCCCAACCATCTCTGCCCTCTCCGTCAGATCTCATTCCAATTTTACCAGCCACATTGGGGAGTTAAAATGCTCGTTCTACAAACTCCCTCAGGGAAGAGAGCAGCAAAGAAAACTCAGAGATGGTGGATGTGTCTGTGGTGGAGGGTTTTGAAAATCAGTATAGCAAAGTTAACTTCAAGGCTAGTCTGTTTCTGAGGTGATGTCAGTAAAGTGAAGATAGAGCTGATAGAAGTTTCTTGTAAAGACCCTATTTTGCTCTTGAGTGAAGAGGTTGAAGACATTAACTCAATCACATCCTCCTTGTCAGCAGAGTGGTCTGCTGCATTGGCTGAAACAGTTGTTTTCATCTCATAGAAGTCCAACAAGTAATGAAACTTTAATCCTTCTGTTTCCTAAGCAGAACATCATGTGTTTTTTATTTTAATTGGATTGAGGCCATGCTGATACTTCATTAGTACAACTATGAGCCTTACATAAATTCTTGTGCATAAGCTCTGATCTTCTGAATGGTGTTTCAGCTTCATGGTCCTGTGCCTGTGTGTGCCTGCTGTATTATTCTGTCAAAAATCCTGTCTAATATGTATTTGTGATATGCAAATATTGTATTTTTGACACATACTTTTGTTATCAGAAGAAGATCAGTGGAGGAAAACTGTAAGGTCTAGAATATGCCCAGTATCTGATCATATAATTATTTGGGTTGAAAGGTACTTTTTAAAGATCATAAAGTCCAATTTCCCTGTGTTGAGCAATGGCATCTTCATCTACATCAGGTTGCTCTGAGCCCTAGAAGGATCTGTTTCATGATCTTCCCAGGCACAGAGGTGAGGCTGACAGGTCAGTAGTTTACAGGATCTCCCTTTCTACCTTTCTTTAAGATGTGTGCAATGTTTCCCTTTTTCACCTGGGACTTCACCTGACTGCCATGACTTTGCAAATAACATGGGGAGTGGCTTGACAACCACATCAGCTAAATGCCTAGGGACTTAGGATGCATCTTGTCTTACGTGTGCTTCAGCTGTTTCCTCAGGTGGTCTCAAACCTGATCTTCTCTTACAGCGAGAGGGACTTGGCTCCCTCAGTCCCTGCCTTGCCCCACTCAAGAGGTGTGGGAAGAGTGATGAGGCAAAAAATTGAGCACCTTGTTTGCTGTTCCCAGTTTGCCGGTCATGTTTATCAGAAGTAGTATTTTTTGACATTCTTTTCTGGCAGACATACCTGTAGAAGCCCTTCTGAGTATTTTTTGCATCCCTTTTCAAGTTCAGCTCCACCCACACCTTGGCCTTCCTGACCCCATCTCTACACATACAAGCAATATCCCCATATTCTTCCCAGGACATCTCTCCCTGTTTCCACTGACTGTGCATTCCTTCTTGCCCTTTTACTTTGATCACCAGGTCTTGACTCATCCATGGTGGTCTCTTGCCATCCTTTCCTGATTTCTCGTGTGTGAGGATCCAGAATTCTTGTGCTCTGTGGAAGGCGTCCTTAAAGATCTGCCAGTTCTGCTCTGCTCCCTTGTCCCTGAGGGCAGTTTCCAGGGGGTCTTATTGAATTGAACTTACGAAGCAAATCTTAGGAATTTTGCTTTCCTAAAATCGTTGTCTGACTTTACTCTGCCTGACCCATGTTCCTCAGGACTATGAGCTCCACCAATGCAGGATCACTGCAGTCCAGGCTGACTCCACTCTTGATGTCACCAATTACTTGAACTTTATGTCACAAGTTCACTTGTGCTGGTGAATAACATGCATCTCCTTTGGCAGGGATGCCTATTACCGGGCTCGCCTGGCTTAAGAAGTCACCCTCAATGTATTCCAAGAGTTTCCTGGATCACCCACAGCTTGCTCTGCTACTTCTCCAGCAGATGTCACTTGTTGAGGTCCCCCAACAGGATGATAGACCTGATCATGACTTTAAGCTTCTCTTCAGGATGCTATAGGTTTGTAAGGTACAAACTGTGTGAAGAACTGAACAGATGCAGAAAATCCAGCCCCAAAACCAGTTTGTAAGAATTGATGCTTAGAGGGTAGAGAAGCTCATAAAAATAGTGTTGTTGTGTTTGCTTATCACGGTGCATACAGTTCAACCTGTTCAGTTCCCCATGCTGTTTACAACAGAAATTCAACAGCCACCTGCTGGCACATGAGAGTTTGAAACTCAAATTAACCCTGAAGTGAGAACAGGTTCTGTAGTTCTGTATCAACCAAAGTTTTTTAATTTTATAATTAATTCTGGACTGCTTGTAAAAGAAAATGTCTTTAAATAGTGTTTACAGACCAATAGGAGCTCTGGTTTTTCATCACGGGGCTCCCAACTTACCTGGGATCATGACTCTTCCAGGAGTAGCAGCAATCCTTATTATAGCTGGATACTGCCCATTGCAGCGAGTTCCTTATGACTGACTGGAGCTCCCTCAAGCTGCTGACACAGCTCTGGTTTGGCTCAGTGTGCTTTGTGCAACAGGGATGAGAGAGGGGAAAAAACTAATTATATACAAATAAAAATAAGATTAAAAAATAAGATTAAAAATAGGAAAAATAGGGGGAAAAAGAAAAAAAAAGGATTAAAAAATAGAAAAAGGAAAAATTAGAAAAAATAGAAAAAATGGAAAAATAGAAAAATAAGAAAAATTAAGAAAAGATAAGAAAAAATAGAAAAATGGAAAAAAATGGAAAAATAGAAAAAAGGAAAAAATCAGAAAAAATAAGAAAAAATAGAAAAAAGGAAAAAAATTGGAAAAGATAAGAAAAAATAAGATAAAAATGGAAAAAATAGAAAAAATAAGAAAAATTAAGAAAAAATAAGAAAAATAAAAAAATGGAAAAAATAAGAATAAATTAGAAAAAAATAAAAAGAAAAAATTAAGAAAAATAAAATAAAAAATAGAAAAAATAAGGAAATAAGACACCCACCCCCCCCCAAAAAAAACCAAAAAACCCCCAACCCCAAAAACCCCAAACCAACAACAACAAAGCGTGAAAAGCAACTTAATGCTGCAAAATCCCCCTGTGCTCCACAAGGAGAAGCGCGGCAAGCCCCTGCCATGAGGCCGTGGGTGCCGGCCCGGCTCTGGCAGGCCGCGGCTCCCGGAGCGCCGCTCCCCGCGGCCGCCATCTGCAGGTGCCGCCTCTGCCCAGCGCCTCACGCCGCGGCACCGCCGCTGGGGGAACCAACTCGGCCGTGCGGGCAGAGTTTCAGACCTGCCACACAGCAAACTCGGCACAGGCAATGGCCACCCGCAGCCCAGAAAGCCGAACGCGCCCTGGGCTGCATCCCAAGCGGCGTGGGCGAGGGAAGGGATTGTGTTGTGCCCCCCTGCTCTGCTCTGCTCTGCTAAGACCTCACCTGCAGTGCTGTGTCCAGCTCTGGGGTCCCCAGCCCAGACAGGACATCAGCCTGTTGGAGCCAGTCCAGAGGAGGGTCACCTCCTGATCACAGTGATGGAGCACCTCTCCTGTGAGGAAAGGCGGAGAGAATTGGGGGTTTTCAGCCCGGAGAAGAGAATGCTCTGGGGCGACCTAATTCTGACCTTCCAGGACCTGAGGGGAGCCTACAGGAAAGATGGAGAGGGACTTTTTATCACAGCGTGTAGTGACAGGACAAGGGGGAATGCAAACTAAAAGAGAATAGGTTTAGTTTATATATTAGGGAAAAAAATTACTGTGAGGGTGGTGAAGCACTGAAACAGATTGCCCAGAGAAGCTGTGGAGGCCCTGTCCCTATCAGTGTTCAAGGCCAGGCTGGACAGGGCTCTGAGCAACCTGGTCTAGTTGAAGGTGTCCTTGCCCATGGCAGGGGGGTTGGTACTAACTCTTCTTTAAGATCCCTTCCAACCCACATCATTCTATGATTCTATATACTTCTATTTGTTACGAAGTGCAGACCAGGTCCTGTTCAATGTTAAATTCAATTTTCATGTGTATTGGCATCTAGAAGCACATAAATCTTGTAGGAAAAAGGAATTTTTGTAGGGAATTTTTTCTCCCTAGGTTACACTAGTGTCCAACTTTTGTCCCACAGGTCACTTTTCTCTTTTTTTTTTCCTCTCTTAACTTCTACTTTGGCAGCCACAAGGAGCATGCATTGTACTCGCAGAAGGAGCTGCTCCCAGCATTGTCAGTGAGCAGATGGCAGGTAGAATTGATGTGCCTGCATTCAGGGTTGGTTTCGACATCCATTTTAATATCTAAATAGTCATGGCACTGAGCCATATCATAAGGGTCTTTCCCACTGCATACAGTGGAAAGATTTCCATCTGGCTGGGACAGAGCAAGTCTTGCCTGGCATCTTAACCACCCACAAAAATTAGTCAGATAGTAACCAGCTGAGCATGGCTTTACCCCTACTCTACAACATTTTTTGTGTTTCAAAAAGTAAAAGAGCAGCTTTCAAAAGAAAAAGAAACTTCTAATGCTGAGAATGTCAAAAAGCTTACCTCAGCCTGTGACCTCGTCAGTAATCTGTTTCAGGGAGCACAACACCACCAGGTTGTTCTGATACTCTGTCTACATCTTCCAGTTCTACTTGGTTGATGTTTTTAATGGTGGAAGTGAGCCTTGTCACTGAAGGTATGAATAGATATGACAGTCACAGACTCGTGACACGCACTGCTGTTTGACATGTGTGGCATCAACCACAGCTGGTTGGGGTGTAAAGTGAGGCCGAACCCAACAGTTACATGAATCCAAATTGTGTTTATTTTTTCTTCAAAAAAGCCTCTTGCTGCTCACCTCAGTACCCAGACACTTGTGAAGTGCAGATATGTTTGGAGCAGTGCAGGGGCATGTAAATATGCTACCCTAAATCACATTAATTTTCCATGACCCATTTAGCATCTCTTCTTGTATCCTCAAAGTGGTTCTGTCTGATGAGTACTGCATTTGGAGAAAGCTCCTCATGCTACCCTTTTCCCTGTGCTGTGGTGAGACTCCACCTGGGGTACTGCATCCAGCTCTGGGCTCCCAAGCACAGGAAAGGCTGTTGGACTGGCTGGAGTGGCTCCAGAGGAGGGCTGTAAAAATTATTAAAGTGTTGAAGCACCTCTGCTATGAGGAAAGGCTGACAGAAGTGGAGTTATTCAACCTGGAGAAGAAAAGACTGGGGAGATCTTGTTGTAGCCTTTCAATATTAAAGGGGTCTTCTAAGAGTGGGGCCTGTTTAGCAGGGCCTGTTGCAATAGGACATGGGGTAAGGGTTTTAAACTAACAGAGGATAGAGTCTGACTAGATACGTGTCCTGGTTTCAGCTGGCATGAAGTTGATTTTCTTCCTGGTACAGTGCTGTGTTTTGGATTTATTATGAGAACAGTGTGATACCACTGATATTTTAGTTACTGCTAAATAGTGTGACTCTAACTCAAGGACTTGCTGGTTTCCCATGCTCTGCCAGCAAGGAGGTGCATGGGAAAGGAGGGAGTATGGCCAAGACAGCTGATCCAAACTGGCCAGAGAGATGCTTCATATCTTAAAATGTCAGGCTCAGGATATAAACTGGGAGGAGTTGGCCTGGAGCCACCAGTCACTGCTGGAGGATGGGCTGGGCATTGGTCAGCAGGTGGTGAGCAGTAGTACTGTGTTGGTAGCAGTAGTACTGTTTCTTGGGGTTTACTCCTCTCTCTCCTTCTCATTGCTATTATTAGTGTTGTTATTGTTATTATGATTGTTATTGTTATTATGCTTTGTTTTAATTAACTTATTAAGCTGTTTTTATCTCAATCCATGAGTTTTGCTTGATTTCTGATTCTCCTCCCCACAGGGTGGTGGGAGGAAATGAGCTGCATGATACTAGTTGTAGGCTGGGGTTAAACCACCACAATATAAGGAAGAAATGTTTTATATTGAGAAGAATAAAACATTGGAACAGGTTGCCCAGAGAGGTGGTAGATGCCCAGTTCTTGGAAACATTCAAAGTCAGGTTGGACCAGGCTCTGAGCAGCCTTGTTTAGTTGAAGGTATCCCTACTTATTGCAGAGATATTGGACTAGATAATTATTAAAACATCCCTTCCAACCCAAACAGTTCTATGATTCATATAGGGGTTTTCTTTAGTGTTTCTCCAATATTTATCTCTGTGATGAAATTCTTTAATTTTGCTGTTCTTTTGCTATAGAAATATTGATGTTGCTTGTAATAAAATATGGTCCTTCACAACTGTGCCTTTACAGGGCAAAGAAGGGGACTCCTGCTTTGAGACACTGAAGATGGTCATCTTCTCTCTCCCCTGAAATCAATTTCCATGCCCCTTCACAATATTTCCTCCTTTTGATACAGAACTTTGATGACTAATAGTTAAATTTGCAAGCAGCTTTGCAAATGTTGCTGTCATGGAGGTTTTAAAGAAAAACTTGCTCATACAGTGCAGGGAAATGCAGTGACTGCTGTTCTGGTAGCTGAAGCAGGGAGTGTAGTTGTAACCAGAAAAGCATTCGGAGTCCAAGAATCACCACCGAAAAAAACCCCACTGAACTATTTTTATGTTTTGAGAACTTTTTATGGTGACATGTTTCTGAGGCAGTGTCAGTCCCTCTGTTCCTGACATTGCTAGCCAGCATGAGGCTTTGGGAACAGGCTCTTTACACTCACTGTCTCACTTAAATGATTTTAAAGTGAGATAGCAGCAGGGCATTTGTCAGACTTTCTTTTTTTTTAATATTAGTTTTCCTCTTGCAAACTTATGTGAGCCATCTCTCTCCTTAAACCTATTTCTGCCAGGAAGCCTCTGTCCTGTAGCACTCTGCTCCCTTGGCTTGCAGTGTCTCCTGATTTCTTTGTATTTGACTTACTGGTATGTGTGTCCCATTTATCCCTCCTGGAGCAGAAACTGTTGGCAGACGGGCCGTGGGTATTGCAGAAAATTCCAAGCACTGGCAAATGCTGAGAGATTGCCATTCTCTCCTGTTCTTTCTGTGGTCCCACGTAGGTTATTTGCAGCACTGTCTTCCCTTAAAACATGCCATAACTATTTTGAAATAGTTAAAATGTTTTTATAAAATAACTGTGCATCCTAAGATTTTCAAGCCTTTTCAATCCTAAAGATTTCCCAATAAGCATAAAAAGTTCTGTATAGAGATTTTAAATGCACTGAAGTTTGACTTCCTTTTCATAGTTTCTTTTAGGACTGCCTTAAAAGGGTGTTACAACCCACAGGCTGCAAGAGCATTGATTTTAATCTGTGTCTGCATGGCACACTGTGGTGCTTTAACTGTTAGTTCATGTCAGAGTTGGTATGGGGAAGGAGCAGAAGGAAGGGGAGGAAAACTGTCACACAAAGTTGGGTTGCTGAATATTTCATGGAATAATTAGTTTGAAAAAATTAGGCTATTGTCCTTATGCCATGCCAGGGAAACTGCATGATACAAACGAAGGTATTATTTTTCTTAGAGTCATTTTCTTTATGGATAAGAAGACGGTGATGGTGACACTTTCCCACCCTTTCAGGGATTTAAATGAGTGCCAGTGCACTGATTTAGGTTTAAATGTTAAGTATTATTTGGCACCTAAACCCCCACCTTTTTCAAAGCAACACCTAAATGCCCCATGCAGCCTCAGGACCAAACCCACCCCTTACTAAGACTACTTCAGATTTCTGCTCAGGAGGGGTAATCCTAACTATGGCTGAATGCATAGATATGCTTTTCTCACTGTGTCTATTTTTTTGAGGAGATGAGGGAACCTGTATCCAGATAATACTTTCTGCTATGATTCCTGACTTGTTCTAGATTACATGTAAACATTTTCTCTTCTGCTACAGGGTGATAGAAAATAGATGTCTCTACACATACTTAGGTGGAGACTGCTTTCTTGCTGGAAGCTGGGAGTGAAAGGGTGAAGAAGTATATTTGAGACGCGGGTAGAGGAAAATTATTTTGTCATATGGCCTTACAAGTAAAGAAGGAAAATGTTTGGTGTCTTTATTTTTTACCAATCGCTTTACCTTTCCTTTGCAAAGCACCAAAGAGCAGCCTCAGTCTACCTGGGTCTAGTGACTTCGTTTTGACTAAACTGCAGGGCCTCAGAGGAATAAAGATGTGTGTCTTGGTACTGATATTCACCACGAAATAAACCTGGGTGTCAGCTGTAAAGCAGTAGATTCACTTTAGGGCCTTCTGCAGTTGTCATTAAATGTTAGCTCCACAGGAGCTCAGACAGCTCTGGCAGCTGGGAGAGAAGGATACTGTAAACTGGGGTAGGAAAGAGAAATCCAGGAGCAGTAAACATGCAGAAACATCTGGAGTATTTCAGTCAAACCAAGTTCCCCAGCTGTGGTGGGATGGCTACATTATCCCAGTGCTCAGACACAGCTCTCTGTTTTCCCTCCTTTCTCTGTGTGTGTCCCTCCTTTCCCCATCAGGGATGACAATGGAAGAATGCAGGAACTGACCTGCTTTTACACCTTGGCAGGGGAAGGCTGGGCTCCCAGTCTGGATTTCCTCCCTTTCCTGCTTCCTACAATCAGGCTCCAAACTTGCTGCAGTTTTTGTCAAACTATAGAGACAAATTATGAGAGTTAGGAAAACTATTCCCTCTACTCCTTTTATTGTAGGAAGAGAAACCAAGGAAATGTTAAACTGTGACTTGTCCAGAATCACACAATTATTAGATGAAATGGGGCATTGGCTTTTTTGCTTTTGCGTCCTTGGACACTGTGAGATGCAGCAGCATGAAAAAGAGATCCCTCTTTCTTCAGTTAAAGTGAAGGATAGAACTATGCTTGTGCTATCCTGATAAGTGGGGGGTGGGGGGGTGGGGTGGGGTGGGTATTTTTATATTGTTTTTTACTTTCTTGCAAAAATATGTACATTGGACATTTCAGGAATGTCACAGCTATGCCTCCCCTGGTTTTGCTGGAGGAATTTTTGCAGGGCTGGAAAATAGATGGAAGGAAGCTTGCTCAGCTCATGACTTCAGATTTGCACAACTTTGTCTTCCTCCAAATTCCCCTTACAACACATTATCTAAATTTAAGAGGGCATCTTCTGGGTTGGAGAAAGACTGTGTTCCTGGCTGCTACTGCATTTGCCATCACTTTAGATGAATGTCTTAATTTTTTTTTTTTAGCAGAGGTGTTATGATCAAAGCCCCAAAGATGTGTTCTGGTAAGATTCTCTTCCCTAGAAGCCTGCCTCCATGGCCTGATCTCTCTCCTCATTTTGTTTTAGACTGTGAGTCAGTCTATTACCCAATTGCTCACATGCTGCTCTCTCTCCCTTTTCTTATAAACTGCTGCCATTCCTAACCTGACCAGGCAGTTTGACAGGGTCAGATAGGGGAATAATCAACTCTTGATTAATGGATGGAGCAGGGATAGCAGCAGGCCTATTACATCCTAGTATGGGACTTTAGGACCCAAGTTACCAAGTGCTGGGAGCAGCTGCAAGCTGAAAGAGAAGTTGCTGCTGCCCTCCAGCAGCCTGTGGGCAAACTCACCCCTCCACATGGCTTGGTGCTGGCATTGGAGCAATGGATAAGTCATCTCAGCAGCTGATCCCTGATTGCCAGGGCCAGGGTCAGGAAGGGCAGGGAACGCAATTGCCCTGGTGCCATTGAGGCCATCACAGCACAGCCTGGCTCTCCCTGCAGGCACACAAACCAGTTTTGTATATGGTCCCCAAGCTGATTAGGGTTTGGGATGGGATACATACCCCACTGTTCCCCACTGCCTGCTGCAAGTGCAACTGCTTTATGTGCCCTTTCCCTGCCTCTAACTTCAATTAACCCCACTAACTGTGATGCCAGGACTGCTGGGTAATTTCCACCATGCAGGAGGTCAGACCCATCAAAAGTGAAGTCCAATCACTGTCTTCAACAAAGAAATCTTTCTTCCAGTTATTTGTCTGGTGTTAGGCAATTTCTTTAAGCAGATGCGAAACAAAACCCTCATTCAGTTGGTGTTCACACAAAGTTTTTCCATTAATGATTTACAGCAGCCTAGATTTGGGTTCCAGTTTATTACAGATCTATCACCAAAGACCAACATCTGCTTTTCTTGCCTTCAAGGAAGCTAAGATTTTTCTAGGTTTTAAATACTACCTAAAATGAGCCCTCTTTAAAATACATGTTCTCTATATGTTAAACCAGAAGCAAGAGAGAGAAGAAAACCTTTCCTTTCCCCTTTATAGGTGATCTTTAATGTCAGCACCATAAGCCTTTTGTAACCCCTTGAATTTTTAAACTGTTTTCTGAGCTGAGTTGAATACTGCTGATTTTAGAAACAAACCAAATCAAAACACTCAGCCTTTTCCCTTGCAGGGGGCGTCTGCAACGGAATAACCAACAGGACCTAAAACAATACTTGAATAACTGTTCCTGATATTTGAGTTGGGCGGGGGTCCATGGGGCACCAAGAAGAAATCTCAGCTGCTGCTCTAGCACCTGCAGCAAGGCAGATAAATTAGTATGTGGCAACAGGGCAACCTGGAAGTCACGTCTGAAATGTAATGAAACTATTAAAATGTAACATCAATTTGCTAGGCGCTTGCTTGTGATTTATGGTTCCTGCTCTGAGACTTGCAAAAGCCATTTGAAGGGGATGCCTGGCAGACCCCTGTGATTTCCACCTCTATACAAGGCCATCTAGCAATCCTTTTTCTTATTGTCAAATCAGTGTCAGCACAGGAACACTGATGCCCAAAAATGGGCACTTAGATGAAAATTCTTGCCTTATGCCGTTTGATTTTATCCCTTTGAGGGAGACAGGGGCAGTCTCTGGCCTGTGAAAGGTGCGGGATGTTTCAGTGTGAGCCGGGTGCTGCTCAGCGCTCTGTACCTGGCCCCGGCACAACGCAAGCCCCATGTCACAGGGCGGTTTCTGCCTCTTTCCTGGTGCTGATGTGTTTATAGGAGCAGGTGGCACGCTTAACAGGGAGGGGGGGAAAGGCAACAAAAGACTGCTGTTGAATGCATTTTTCTTTGAAAACTAGTATTTTGTAAAAGAGTGACTTAATAAAATGTTTGTTTTGGTGGGAGGAGAAAGGCAAGAACGAACTTCCATTCGGGAAGAGAACAGCCACTCTTTTTCCTGGACACAGAAAAATGGGCGGGCGTCCCCGCTGTTAACTTCCAAATCCACCAGCGAAAGGTCGCTTTTTGAACACGCAGCGAGCCATCTTCCCGGCTGGTTCTGGAGGAATTGCTCCCGAAGGAAGGAGTTAACCAGATCAAGAGCAAAGCGCCACCTCCGCCCCGCGCGGCCAGGTGTTCCCACGCGTGGGACGCGCCGCGGCAGGACGGTGCGCCCCCGCCCGCTCCCGGGATGCGGTGCGAGCCGGGATCGTCTATCCCAGCCCCCTCCCTGGCGGCGGCCTGAGGAGGAGGAGGAGGAGGAGGGTCGGCTCCAGCGCCTCCCCCCTTCCCCGCCTCCCTCCTCGCCGAGCGCAGCGCCCCGAGCATGGAGCCTGCCTGAGACGCTCCGTGCGCTCCGGCAGCTGCTGCGGCGGCACAACATGGAGGCGGCGGCGGCCCCGCCGCTCCCGCTGCTGCTGCTGCTGCGGCTCCTCGCCGCCTCGGTGCTGCGCTGCGAGCCGGGCTCGGCCGGGGGTAAGCTCGTCGGGACGTCGCGGGGCCCGGGCCGGCGGGGAGGCGAGCGCCGCTGTCCCTTTTGTTGTCGGACTTGGGCAAACTTTCCCCCGCGCTCCGCCGGGAGTGCGGCGGGGAGGGGCGGGAGCGGGGCCAGGCTCCCGTGGAGGGAGAGGACGCGCACATGGAGGAGACGGGCCGGGAGGAGGACGGGAGGCTGCCTGCTCCGGTTCTCCTCCAAAACTATTGCTCCTCGCCCCTCTTTCCTGCAAGAAGGGTGCGCAGGAAAAGGAGGCCTCTCCTCCCCGTTCCCTCGGGACATATCCCGCTGGGGGGGACAAGGCGGGCTTCCCTCAGGGGTGGCTCAGGTGAACGCGCAGAGTTGCAAAAAGAGAGACAAAAGTCGCCCACCCCCCCGCGCCCCCCCCCACCCCTCCCGTCCTTCCGCGGTCCCGGGCACGGATTTCTGTGGGGTTTGGAGGGGTCGGTGTCGGGTGTCGCTCAAACTCTTGGCTGGGCCGGGGAGGGGGGTGGGGGGAAGGCGAGTTTGGTGTGTGTGCCCTGTGTGTTCCCCCCCTCGCCCCGGCTCCGATGTGAGGCTGCGGGCGGGCGGCGGGGGTGGCGCTGCGGCGGAGGGACCGGCGGAACGCGGCGGTCCGGCTCGGCCCGGTCCCGCGGGCGATGCCGGAGCTGCAGCCCGGGTGCCCCGTCCCGGGCACGGAGCCTGCCCTCCGCTTTCCCTTGGCCGTCCCGTTTTTGTGTGTGTGAATCCTTTTAAATCACAAATAAACGGAGGCTGTGCTGTGCCGGCAGCATCCGAGGGGAGCGGGCCGGTGTCCGTTCTCCGTTCCTCCTGCGTGCGGCTTCGCTCCCGACTTTGTCTCGCCAGAGACGGGGAGTTCGGGCTGCATGTGCAAGACTTCTGGTTTTTTGCTGCTAATGTGGTCTCCCTGAATACATCACCCCGGTGCTTGAGCAAGCCGAAGCCTGGTTGTTGCGATTTCCTAGGTAGTTTAGAAAACTCGGCAGTGTGGCCAAGGCTGTCAGAACATCACCTCAGGGCCTCTTTTTATTAGGCCACCCACCTTTTCAAACCTCCTGTAATTATTAGAACTGTCATTTAGAGCAAGAGAACCAACCATTTTCTGCTGGCATCATCATTCTATATTTTTAGTTGGAGCTCTGTGTGGGTGTATATTATGTATTGCTTATTCTGTCTGGATTATATCAAAAAGATACCCTTCGTATCACAGGGTCCACCTTCTCCGTTCACACTGCCACATTCTTTTAAAAATGTTTCTGAAAACCTGAAGTGTGGTTTGTTCCTTTCTGAACGCTTATGTTTGTGTAAAGGTGTTCACATTCCTGCTTGACTGAACGAAGCTAATGTAGCTTTTGGGGGGGTTGGAGGGTGGAAATCGACTTCTGGGTTTCTTATATGAAGTCTTCTTAAAGGATTTCCTTACGTTTACTTAACAGGCTCTAATAGAAAGGGATATTTTTAAAAAGGGATAACTTTGCATTTGGAATTCTTAGGAAAATACGAGTTCATGATAAAGCTAAGTTCTAGCTTGGAGTTTGGTTTTCTTTCACTTCATTTGAGAGACAGTGATTCATTTAATATAGTGTATGTTTGGTGTGAGCAGTCACCTTCTTTAAAATGCATGGAAGAACTCGGCGACAAATGTACCGTTTTTAATGATTAGTTAAGGAGTCTTAGTTATAGATCTTAACGACATTGCCTTTGTTCTGCCTCCTTAGTAGGAAGGTTTTGCTGTTTGAACTGGACAGTACTTTTAAGGACAGTTCATCTGTCCTTTTAAAGGAGCATGGATGTACTAGGAGAGGCTCTCCGTGGATTTAATTGCCTTTCTGAGAATCCTTACTCTGTAAGGAGATGCCTGACTTTTAACTATTAAAAGTATTTTGATGTGCTTATCTTACAAATATGTAAATGCATCTCTGCACCATTGGGGATCTGCTGGAGCTTCTGCAGCACTAAAGCTTCGCTGAAGTTTGGCATGTTAAAATAGCTCTTGAATACTTTGGCTGTGAAATAATTTTGCTGTAGAGCTAAGTTCTTGCTCTGTATGTGGTGGTGTCAGGAGTGGTTTTATTTATGTGGCTTGAAATGACAAACGTGTTTCAGATATGGCTCGTGCTTGACTCGTTTCACTGTGAAAAGACAAAATGATTGTTGCATTTGGCTCTTCCTTGAAGGAGGGAATTTCTTGCTCATGCGAAATATTTAATGCTTCGTTTTTGTGAACGTACTGTAAGTTTTGGAGTCTTACTAGTACACAGCAGGTATTTCATCTGGGGGTCTTAAAATGTTCAAGTAAGTTGGGATAAGTCTTGCTTAAGAACTACCTTGAGCAAGAATTGTTTTTACTGAAACTTGCAAATGTTTGTTTAATTGTGTCTTGTCATGCACTTGAATGTTTCCCAAAATTGTGATATTGTATCTTAGTTTTCTTTAATGTGACAACTATTTGCCTGATACCAACAAACACGGGATACAGAAAGGTGAAGAGAGAAGTGTGACGCGGGGAAGTAGAAGGGTTATAAATTTTTGAAATTAGGGGATGCAGCACAAAATAAAAAATGCATTTGAGCACAACCCTAAAATGACTTTTAATCCATACTGTTTTCCTGAGATAACCTGCAGCTAGTGAAACCTGTTGCTGTGGTTAAATGTGGACTGTAGCAGGAAAAATCACTTACTAATTTTATGACAGGGAAATGTGCTGTATAGGAGTCTTCAAGTGCATTTCAGTGCCATTTCAGTCAGCCTGTCATTGATTTAGGGGGCTATTTTCCTAGTAACTACTACTAATGTGATGTGAGGGTCTGTCACAAATTATGGTCATAAATCCTTGAAATAGTGAGGAAATAATGAAACTTCAGGTTGACTCTGAAGTTTAAGTTGATACTTTCAAAGTACTGAGTCTTCTCTCTCCAGGGAAAGTTAAATGGGTTTAACTGTCTTTAGGCATGATATATGAACTAATTTGTTACTATTTCATTTTAAATTAAATTATTTAAATTTATTTTAAAGCACACAGAGATGCTTTAAAGTAACTCATACTGTAGATGTCTGAAATATGTAGATCAGCATGACACACAAAGTCAATCCTTAGAAGAACGTGAACGTATTTCATCAATACCCCAGTGCAGTGTAAATTCCACGCTTGCCTTTTGCTGCTTCAGCTTAAGAAATTTTTTTTAGCTGTTTATAAGGTAGTTGTTAGTAAAATAGGCTATGGGTTTTGTCCCAGCTGTAAGTTTTCTCAGTCTTGCATGTTTCTTGAATAAGGCAAGCCAGGGTAGTTTTTTAGCAAACAAAGATTGTTTCTGGGAACTTGTTATCCTTTAGTGTTAGGGTAAGGTTTGGCAGCGTAACAAGAAATAAAGGTTACAAAACCTCTCCTGGAATACAGACACACCTGACTTACTATATAAGGGTGTCTACTGTAACTCTGCTTCTAGTTAAAAATTAACCAGCAGTGTACATTTCAAAGCAATTGTCTCTCTTTTTGTCAAAACAGAAATAGATTTCACTTGGTGAATTTCAATCGGTGGTGCTCAGAAACAGCTGTAATGACAAGGTTTAGTTCCATGTTAGATCAGTATTTTTTGTGAACTTGTTGTATGGTATGAAAGCAGGCTGCCATCTTGAGACTGTGGACAATAATTAGTTTTAAATTCCTTCCTAGAATGAAGAGAAAGTTACCTACAATACCTTCTTTCTAAGAAATCATCTTCTTTTTTTTCCTTATGTCTTTAACCCAAGGGCTGTTAAACATTCAGAATGTTTGGCTGTTGTAAGTTCAGAATTTCTCTTGGGTGTTGATGTGGTTGAAGAAAAACCCCACAGCACTGAGAACACTTGAAAGAAATGGATTTTCTGCTCAAGACCTCTGTGGAGAACTCAAATAGGTACCAGCCTGAGCTTCAGGGTGGGAATGACAGTAGAACAATTATCCCCCCAAGTTTGTGGCACAGGCCAGCAACGATGCAGCTCCACTGTGCACAGTGGAAAACAGGGTTTTCCCTAGATTTTGAGGCATATGGATTGTTCTTTTTGTTTTCCTATTCTTTCTGACAGGACACGTCTAACAACACTGCAAGTTCACTTAGGGCAGGAGCTAATACTTAAGATGATGCCTAGGGATGCTGACTTAGCCAAACCCATGTGCTGTTTGGACACAGAGGTTTTTCTGAAGAAGGAAAAGGTGTGCCATCTCCTGATAGCTCACATCTGGGATTTCTAAGCTGGAAAAAGTAGTTCTGGAGAGTCCTGCTGCCCTTAAGTTAGGCTATGGAAAAGCTTATGAAGGAGTCAAAGGACATTTTTAGCCATTCTTGAGATTTTGTGTGATGAAACCGTTGTGGTGAGAGCAGGAAAGAAAATAGGAATGATGTCCCACAAAGTATTGTTCAGTACAGTTGTTTGTTAGGAGCTTATGGGCCAACAATACTTCTGGTTTCTTCTCTCTCAGAAAAATTGGAATGTGGAACTTAGCAGTGTCTCATCTTTGTGGTTTCTGTTTACTAAGGACTGAAAATATCTGTTAAGCCACACAATTCTACTGAGAAGTTCCAAAGAGTATAAGGAATGAGTGATGGGCTGGTAAGGGTGTTGAGGGTCTTTGTAATAAACAAGGTTTTTAATTTAGCTGTTCTTTCCTTTATTCTTGCTTGACTCACACTTTGCCCGCCAGCAGACAGATGTAAGGTGTCATTTTGTATTGGTATTAAATCCATGGATGGCTTCTGCAAGGATGCCAATAAATTGATTGGCACATGCTTGATTTAAATTGGTGTGTTTGCTCTGGATGATAAAAGCGTTAAAGCAATTGAAACTGTTTTCAAACCAATAAGTAATTTGTGGTGTGTTAGATTAACTTAATGGAAACAGCCTACTGGGAAAAGAGATTTCTTGACTGTAAATCAGCTACAGAATTGTCTTCATTTCACAGTATGGAGTCTTTTTGCTATTGCAGTAAACACCACTGACAGCAGATGCAGTAGTAAGTTCTTGATGAGACTGTCAGTAGCCTGAGAAGCTCAAACGTTGGCATGTGTGTTTACAAATGCCTGGTTAACAATATAATAATTGTTGCATTCTGTTTGACACTTTTACTTTCTGAGATGCTGTATGTATTTTTAGATAATTCTGAATGTTCTGTGAGGATGGCATCTATTCTTTATCTATTCTTTATCTATTCTTTATCTATTATACATAAGGAAGTTGAGCTAATTGTGAGTTAAAGGTCACATACTTTAAACAGTGACAAAAGTTGTCCTTGTGGCAGGCAGAATTTTTGAACTCTGGTCTTCCTGTTGGGACTATAGATGTAAACCAGGTAATTGTTCAATAAAGCAAGTGTGGTGTTCCTGAGCATGGGGAAAGGTGATGCAACTGGAGAAATGAAGTTGCAAGTGCGATAGGGTGTAACTCTCCCCTCTACTGTAGAAAGTAGAAAGATAGAAATTGTATTTCTGGTTTTTATGTGATTACACATAGGTCTTGATTTTCATTTTTTTCTCATTAATTCTTGTTAAAGGGCATATGGTGTTCTGTGACAGTGTAGTGCTTTTAATTTGGTAGTTCTGTCCTTACAGGACACCTCTTTGGTTGAGTTTTGTCTGAGAGGGAGATACATGACTGAGTTATTTATCTTGACATCTCTTCATGTGGCTCAGAATTGATAACATTTTGTGATGGTGATTCCAGAGGTTCTGTCTTGCCCTTTCTTTAAATGCCATGACTGTGTATGTAGTTTATTTCACTGTGTTGTTGCATTAAATGTGATGCATAATACATTTTTTAATACAGGTTTTTGGAAGTGACTTGTTACACATGACTGCTAAGATGATAAATTGTATCTGGGGGATTCTTGATTCTCAGCCTTCAAGAATTAGACTGGAGGTAGGAGGGGACAGTCAGAAGCTTGACTCCTTCTTTCTGTGGTATTTTTAAGCATAAAGCAAGGCCAGAGAGTGTGAATGAGTGTCTGCTTTTTGTTTCTGCGCCTCTGGGCAGATGGGGACTAGCAGTGGATTGAATGAACCTGCTTAGTGAACTTCTTGGCTTTGGGGATCAAATACTGATACTATAATGTGATCTTGCAGATGTTCTTTTTCTTTTCTGCGTTCAGTGGTGGTTTTAACTAAATCAAAAGGAAAAGGAGTAGAGAATCTGAGAAGACTCAGATGATGAAAGTGTACTGTGCTGCTATAGTCTATCGGTTGTTGATGCATCATTTGAGAACTTCTGTGGAATTCTCTATGTATTTATGACTCCAGGGCTTGAATTAGGCACAGATTATGCTTAGCAGCATTAATACACTTAAATCCTGGTTAATTATTTCAGCATGACTTCTGCAGAAATTGTGATTCCAGTTTCATGGATGCTTTTTCCAGTCCTTGTCCTATTTGTCATTAATTTTGCACAAACACGTTATTTTCTCTTCTTCCAGATTGAACTTGTACTAGCCAGGCTTAAGAAGGGGGGGTAAAATCTCTAGAACACAAGAAATGTAGTTAAATGGTGTGATTTGATTTTGATTGGTTTTTGTTATCAAACAACATTATGCTGTAGAGTATGGCTATCAAGAAGGTCAAGTTGCTTCCTTTTGGCTTTGCTGTAAGAGATGTAATGCTTTTTCAGTGGGCTTTCTGTGATGGTGGTGATCAGATCGACCTTGTTTGTACTTTTATGTGCTCCTGAAGCAAAACAGCTGGGTTGTGTGTGGGGTAGGTAAAGATTTTGGGGGGCTCCCATCATGACACATCTCTGGAGGCTTTCTGTCTTATGCCACCTGAATCTTTATTTCTTTGTAGTTAGGATTATTTTTTTCTTGTTTCTCAGACTTCCAAAATAACACCTCATTTAGATCTGTTCCTTCAGGTAAGGCTGAAGGGTATTTTTCATGACATTGAGTGAGTGATCTGCCGGCTGCCTTATTGTTATGAGGTTTTGCTCTTCCTTACACCCAGTGGTGTGCTTGGGCACTTTCTCATGTTGTTTTCCTTCATCCCATCATTTCTAGGGTGTTGTGAAAGCTGTGGCATGTTCCTGTGTAACCAGACTTTGTCTGAAGAGGCTGTTGAGTGTTGAAATCTCAGTGTGTGAAATTTTAGAAAGTCTTCTAAGCTGATTTCTCTAGTTTTAGTTCTAGAATTGGAACATACACGAGACTCAAGGCAATGTGAAAGGCCTTATGTGTTTGCTGTAATTATTATTGTTCAAGGGTTATTTTCAAATAATTAGTAAGGGACAGTTTCTACAAGTTTTTATGTAGATACAAAAATAAGATTTTTGAGGCAAGAAATGATTGTTTAGATTGTTTTAGAAGGACAATCACAAAGCTGTGGCATTTGGAAATGTTTCTGCTGCATATTTGTCTTCACAATACTGTTTTTAGTTCTGTGGTGGTTTGACCTTGGCTGGGTGCCAGGTGCTCACCAAAGCTGCTGTATCACTCCCCTTTTTGACTGGACAGGGGAGAGAAAGTTTAAGGAAAGGCTCATGGCTCAAGGTAAAGACAGGCAGAGATCACTCACCAATTACTGTTATGGGCAAAACAAACTCAGCTTGGGGAAATTAGCTGAATTTATTACCAATCAAATCAGAGTAGGATAATGAGAAGTAAAATCTTAAAAACATCTGTCCCTCACCCTGCCTTTCTTCCCTGGCTTAATTTTTTTCCTGATTTTCTCCCTCCTCCCCTCCAGCAGTGCAAGGGAACAAGGAAAGGGGGCTGCAGTCAGTTTACCACAGGTTGTTATGTACACAAGAACTTTTTTTTCCTTGTTAATTTCCCCCTGGGACACTCCCACCATCACCCATGGGCCCAGCTTTGGCCAGCAATGGGTCCATGCTGGAGTTGCCCCACATTGGTGCTATGGGGGAAACTTCCAGCAGCTTCTCACAGAAACCACCCCTGTAGCCCCTTCAATTACCAAAACATTGCCACACCAACCCAATACAGGCTCAGTCACTTAGACCAGTGTCTTGCTGATGTCAGGAAAATATATTCTGGAATACCTTTTTATCTGAGAGCTATCTTTTAATCTGTTTTACATTTCATTATAGAAGAAGAGAAAAAGCGAGAGTTTGCCTCTCTAATAACAAGCTGTCTCTGCTGATGACAGTGAATGATTCATGGAAGAAAAGGAATGGGAGGTTATGAGATTTATTCTGTGTGGTATAACTAGGGAATATCTATATAACATGCTTGGTATTCTTTCTTATCACTTGAAGCTAATACAAAAGTCAGTGTGCTGCTTCTTGAATTTCTCAAAGCAGAGGAACTTAAAAACCGAGCTCCTAATCCTTTGTTTTATAGAAGGTGTCACCTTTGGCCACTGAATCATAAATTACCCAGTGTTAGATGTATATTGGTCCCTACTTGCATTGTGCACATTGTTTCGAGAGCTTTGGAGGCTATGCGTAACTAGTTATTTCAAATAAAGTGTCGCTTATGTATTCTGTCCCCTTTAAGGATGTTTACTTATGGCCACCAAGTTTCCTATTTTCTCTGTCACCTTTTGCTTTGTTTTCATTTGTTGAAAGCTTTCTGGTTTTAGACAAAGCTCAGAATAGAGTTGCCTTCCCTATAGGAATGAATTTCGACATAAAGTACGATATAAAAATACAGGTAGTTTTACTTTTCCTTTAGATTTTTACCCTGATTGCTTCCCCTGTTTGAAACTCAGCAGCTTGAAGTATGAGGTCTTTAAGCATCTATTTTTTTTTCCAAAGGGAAAATGTTTAAACCTCACAAATCTGTATTGCTGACTTACCTGAGTGTGTCTATCGCAAAAGATATAACAGCAAATTAAACTGCTGAGTTATTTGTGTTCCCAAGTGAGAACTAAGAGGATGAAAATGCACACGGGTGGCATTTTTCACTTAGAAAGTCTGCCCAGCTGTGGATGATTTAAAAAAATCTATACAATATCTGCATCTTCAAAAGCTGAGTAAAAGAAATACATAGGGGGTTTTAAGAGTATGTTTTTTACTGTCTGAATGTGGTAGACTATTACTTATGTTCTAAATCTCCAGCTTGCAGGTGTTCAGTGATAGAAAGGGCATACTGCAGTTATACATCTGGACTTACTTAGGCAAGCTACATAGTGAGAGCAGGTAGGGTGTGGCTAATGCAGGCAAAATGATAGTGGAGCCTCAATAAAATGAATCATTTGCAATCTTTCCCTGCCCCTAAAACCTGTATAAACTAGGATGAATTTTCATCTCATCTGGCCCACCTTCAACAGCCATCCATCCCGTCCTGAGCCACAAAACCCCCTGACTCGATGTCAGCTGTGACTTTGGAATCTCTGCACAGGAGGAGAAGGTTTCCTATGATGCTGTTGAAAAGGTGCACTTTTCACCTTTTTCAGTTGCAAAATCCAGGTATGGTGACTAACAGAAGGAACCACATATCCCCTAAAGAGCGAGGAAATATTCCTCAAGACTTTTTGAATAGAGTAACTGAATTCTTAAGGGTTCTCATAAACTTAGTTTCTGTGAACATTGTAGCTAATGGTGAAATTTGGAGAAATATACAGACGCCAGCAAAAGTGGGAGTGTCGCATATACTTGCAGTGAATAAACCATGATCTGCAGGTGTTCTGTAAGAACAGCTCAAGTGAGCTCTGTAGCTTGTGTGTAGCTACCAGACCATTCAGTTTTCCTGGAGCAGAGACAGAGTTGCTCCTAGTTTAGAAAAATGCTGACCTAGGCAGAAGTAATAATCTCTTGCGAGGTCCTGGCTAGTTTATGGTGAAGTATTCACTTCACCAGTAAAGTGAGACTTTGGGGAGGTTTTCCTCATGTGTCTATGTGTGAGCATGTATACAATAAATATCTGTGTTCTCACATCTTACACTCTTGGTTAACCAGTTTCTCCTGCACTGTTTTTTCCCCTTTCATTCTAATGGCTATGTTATTGAATAACCTCCTGTATCTGAAAAAAACCAACCATAAGACAGAAAACCACAGCTGTACTTTTTATGTAGACTTGAATGCCTGATGTTATGTGTTGATACAGAATTTTAAGCAGGAGAGTTTCAGAGTATGGGACTGGAATTCCGTATACCTGGGTTTGTTTTTGGTGTTACCAAAGCATTCTCTGAAGGCTGTGAACCTCAGCATTTTGTCTGAGAACAGGTGAAAGTGATACAGAAATGGTCTCTGAATGCATCTTGGAGTGTTTTACACAAGAAGCACCTCAGGGCCATCGTCTCCTGTGCATATGGTTTTTAAATAACCATCTAGGAGTAAACCTGCTTTGTTTGACTCCATCGCATTGTTCTCTTAATGACTGTTGTTCCACTAGAGAGAAATGAAGCCTCAAAAACAGGATGGTAGGTAAGGTATTCCTAAAAGGCAGGGCAATGAGTATTTTATTCATCAAAATTGTATGCCTGACCAGTGTTCTGCACCTAAATACTTGACCTTGCATAACCACTTTCAATACCTTTTGCAGTCTTTACAATTTCTGCATGCTGTATCACTTTCCTATATTGGTAGTATTTCTTTTTCACTTGAAAGCTGTTCTAGGCAGAAATCTTGTATATTGTTTTTAAAACTTTTACCTGCTTCCTTTGTGTTTTTCCCCCCTCTCCCCTGACTGTGTGAAGAACCAGGGTTGCTGAAGGCTAAAATGTCTGTAGGTGGGTAATTTTTATTACCCAGTAGTCAAGAGAGCTCTTGGGAACTTGTTAGGTTGCTTCCCTAAGTAGGATGATGAGGCAGCATCATTGAACTGAAGGCAGAAAAACAAACCCTAAACAAAACAAAAAGCCAGCCCCAAACCACCCTTCTATTTCTGGCAGTCTGGAAAAGCTGCCTGCTGTCCCTTTAGCATGTGGCTCCACTAACATTGTCTGCCCATGACAGAATTGGTACAACTGGAGAAACTGCAGCTGAGTGTGTGTTGGAGGATTGCTGCTTTTCATTCAGTCTAGGGCACAATGGAGAGAAGATGTGCATTTGGAAATACTTTGCTTGTGACCTCTGTTGATGTTACCTCTCAACTTGCATGGTCAAAATAAAGGTTTTCATTGTTACCTGCAAAAGATGTAAGTGATCTAGGGTTCATTTACCTTGGGTATTAACCACCTTGGCACATCTGGTCCTTCATCGTCCTGTGACTAACTCAGTTCATGGAAAATAACTCTGGTTGCTGATTCCCAGGTTGTGGAACTCCTGGCATCTGGAGATAGAGCACATCTGGTGCTGGTCCTCAGAGGCAGAATACAGCCAGCCCAGAGCTTATTGCGTGTGGGGAATGATGCAAGTGACTTGTTTTCTCTAAACGATGGCTATGGGATCTTTGTGAGTGTTGGCCTCTTGCCTGGTTGGGTTTTTTGGCTGTTTTTGTTTTGCCTTTTTTTTTTTCCTGAGGAAGTCTGTGTGCAATGAGGGAGGATGTGGAGTACTGTAAGTTCTTGATACAGCTGACTTGGTCCTCCAAGCAATCTTTGCTTCTTGACAGTGGTGCCCTTATATATGCAAAGTCCCTGCTTCTACCTCTGTAGAAGACACTTGGTAGACGCAGGTAAAGATTTTGGGGTTCTCTCATGCTTTTCTGACTCCTGGGAGTCTGTGCAGTCAGTGTTGCAGGGCCATAGAAGAAAGTTTTCTTTCTGAAGGAAGTGTACTGAAGTGCTCAACTTTGAGGAACTTTCTTGGGGCCTGTTGGAATCTACTTCCTTGTACACATTATAAGGCTTTTATAGGGTAACAAAACTTGCTTTGTTTGAGGCAGAATATGAATTCAAAATCTAACAGCTATTCCACAACTACTTCCCCTGGGGTGTTTGTATTTTGGAATGGTTTCCCCACAAAGATTAGTTCTGGAATACTTTATTATGGTCTTATATTCGTCTTGGTCTTGGAACTCATTTCACACTGTGGGGATTGAGAGTGAGTTACAGGCTCATGTTACTGAATCTGAGCATCTGCTGGTCACATCCTGATGTAAACTGTTTCATTATCATGGTTGTTTATAACATGTCCCATTTCCATACATTTGTTGATAGCCTCTTAGGACCCTTTTGTCCACACATGGTTGTTTCTGAGGGCAGAAGCCTTCCAGAACTCGGTGGGAATACTTTGGGTCACATAGCAAGAGTGTCTGTCAGACACATTTGGCCCTTGATTGGCAATGAGGCAGAAGTAGGTGGGAGGACTTGTTTGAATGGACTACAAGAAAAATATTGGTTTGCTTGGGAAGCAGTGGTGTAGGACAGGTACACTCAACTTGTGTGTACTAGTGTGGGGTAGGAATTCATTCACTTACTTGTAAATACTGCTGTTCTGTTTTTTAATTACAGTTAAATTCTCCAGGTGTTTAGATCCCTGACCATTAGCTGTGAGGAAACTGCTTTACACATTCTTTCTGCTTATTTTGAAACTGTAGCAGCAGGTTTGTTTGGTTTTTTGTTGTGTGAGTGTTTTTTGTTTTGTTGCTGGTTTGTTTTTGTGTTTTTTTGGTTTTTTTTTTTTTTTNTATGAATAAAACCTTGGTCTCTGTTGGAAACTTAAATGACTTCAGGTGTCTCTCTGCTGATGCACAAGTGCCATTGCTGTTGCAAACCACTGTGTTGGCAGGAGCTGATCAGTGGGTCAGTAAAGCTTCTCAGCACCTGAGGGACGATGTTCCAGTACTAATGAAATGCTTTTGCATGGTTTCTCAAGTCTTGGGCATCAACTGGAGATTGTGGGGAGGTTGCAGGGATAAAAATATAATTTGTCAGCTGCTGTGCTCTGAATTACAGCTGCATGCAGTGCTTTCTCCTGTGTGACTTGTCCTGCACTTTGTGAGGCAGGAGTATGCCAAATTCTACAAAAACCTCCGATTTTCTCCAGGAACTAATTTTGATAATTTTTTTTTCTTTTTAAATTGAAATGTTTTCTGTGCAAGAATAGAGCAGTCAAGCACAGTGGGGTATGTTTAAACATTATGTGCACACACTTAAAACTGCAAAAAGAAATTTTAGCACCAGTTTGTTATTATAAAGTCTGAACTAATGTTGGCTGTTTATAAAAGGGAATGGACTTCACAGGGTTATTTTCGTATTTAAACTTCAGCAGGACACTGGGAACAGATTACTGTATCTTGTGTTTGCTTAGTGTGCTTGGCAACATTTCTTTTAATGAAAGTTTAGCTTTAAAGCTATTCAAATTCAATTCCAAAACTTCAGCCTTCACCAGGAAGGTAAAATGACTGGGAAGAAAAATCAGTGTGGGGGTTTTTTTTGTTTGGTTGGTCTTTTTGTTCGGGTTTTTTGGGATTTTTTTTGCAGTTATTGATGTGTATGATGTCATTTGTAAGATCTCTGTTGTGTATGTGGCCAGACATGACTGTGTTTTATTATCTTTATTCAGAAAGACTTTGAAACATGGAATGCTACTTTATTCAAAGCCTTGTCATAAATATTGCTTAATCCTAAGAGAAAGCTTTTTTTCTGGGATGATCCCCAAACCCTGACAAATAGATCAGTGTACGGAATAGGCAGGCACAGAATGCTTTCTCCCGCGTTTGTCTGAGCACGTGCCAAGTGCATGGTCAGTCTGCTGGATATTACGGATCTCCCAACTTCAGCTCCACCTGTTGCACTGGCAAAGCAGTAATGGTTTCAAAATTTTTCCCAGTGTCTGAAATGGCACAAAACTTCCTAGTTCTGACAGCTGCAAATGCATGTTAAAAAAACAAGGTTTCCTGAAACTCATCTATTGGCTACCTCAAAGCATGTCTTTCTATACAGCTGTAAGAGTCACACTGCCAGAAAAGACCTGAATTTGATTTATTTGCAGTTTGTTCTTTGGGTGTTAGTAATTTTTTTACTCATCTCCAGAGGCTTATTTGACACAGAACTCAACAACTGATTCCCTTACGGTTTCCTAAATCCTGGAGGATGGTTGTGTGGGTTTTTTTTCTCCCAGATACAATATATAGGCACAGACATGCAGATGTGTTGCAACAATGTAATGCCATTCAGTGGATTTACCAATTTTATATGTTTCAGAGCCTACTGGGGACTTTTTGGAACTAATGGGTGTTACATTAAGCCAGAAGGAGCTTGTTGGCAACACCTGGTGTAGATTAGGATAAGGCTGTGTTTCAAATGGACTGTGTTGTCCAGTGGTTTTAGCTGAAGCAGCATTCTGCTTCAAGTCTATGCTCCTTCTAGTGACAGCACAAAAATGTGTGGCCATGTAGTAAACTAGGCCTGAAAGTAACCTGCTTAGTTATCTTTCATTTTTTTGGCGTGTCTTATCCTTACTCATTGATTTAATTATCATTTTATTGTTTTAACTTCCTTCTGTTCTTTGTCACCGCTCTCCCCTCTGCATCAAACATATTATTAATAAATTCCTGCATCAGAGAGGAGAAAGAGCAAGACTGATGATCTATGACATAGGCTAAAATATTACTTAAATCAAATTTTCTCCAGTCTGAGAAAACTGTAAGAAAGATAAGGATCTTTCTGATAAGAAAGATCAAGGATTTGATGGGTCTAACATATTCAGCTTGGAAGGAAGGATGATGCCACATGTTTCTATGCAATTCACATGTTGCACAGCCTGTGACATGGTGGTTCTCTGTGTTGGGTGTTCTCTTTTAAATAATAAAATTAAAGCTCTGTGTGTTATTTTTGCAAGTCTTTAATTGTTTGTGCTGCACCTCATTAGTGACAAGAATAGCATCTTGGAGAATCTTCTGAGCAATGCAGAAATGGAGCATGTGTTCACATTTATAGTGTGTTGTGAAGGAAGGTTAATTGTATGGATTAACTGTTCTCTGGAGTAGATAGATGTTTTCTCCTTTGATGTTGTGGTGTCCTTGGACAATTAATGCATGAGCTGAAGTTTTTGGTTTGAAAATTTTGGCTTAAGTAGCCTTTAGAAATGTTTGGTGTCATTTGATGTCAAGTCTTATTACTTCATTAAGCACATATATATGTGTGTGTGTGTATGTGCATATCTATATAAAAATGTCCTCTGTATTCTGAGTTTTTTTAAAGGAAACAACTTAGTGCTATAATCAGTGGAACACATTCTTGAGAGGTTTTAGATGCCCTAACTTCCTCCAAGTAAAACTTAAGAAAGCTGATGTATATCATATGTTGATACTAACATAGGGGAAATAGAACATCTTTCATTTCAGAGCTTCTTGATGCACAACTGTGAATGGGTGATAATGGCTTGTAGTTTTTGGCCTCTGGGTGGCTTTTATGAAGTAAGTTGGTGGTTTTGAATCTCCTTGCTGCAGAGGTGATAACATGCATTTAGGTCCCCTTTTTAAAGGAGAAAAAGTTTTAATTTTCATTTGCATCTTAGTTAATTTCTGTACCAGACGAGCTCGATAAAAGACTTTTGTATTTCCACTTGATACTACTATTGTTGCAATATTACAGTATTTTCTGTAAGGACAAGGTGATGGTTGCCTTAACTCAGAGCAATTATTTAGTTACAGGAGCTACAAGTTTTGTATAGAACTGAAGGGCTTTTGTCAGCTGTGCTTCAAGTTAGTGCTTGTTTGTTGTGGCTGGGGGTGGTTTTGTTGTTGATTTTGTTGGTAGGTGCTTTTTTGGTGTTTTTGAGGAGAAAGCAGTTTTTCATAAAAAGTGAATGCTTTTGTGGTCTAGTTTACATCTAGTTTTTAGAGAAGGTAGGTTTTTCCTCTAGTTTAACAATACTCTGGCTGTTCAGCCTTTTCTCTGAGACAGTGCGTTAAAGGTTAGGTGAATGCAGACAAGTTCAATTTTCTTGCATTTCACAAATGAAATTTAAGGTGTCTTCTGTTTGGTTTTGACACTTTTCACATAAGCCTTACATTTGGGGCATAGTGTATTTTTAAGCAAATCTTCTATCTTCAGTATGTAGGAAAAAAAGCCCTTCCCTGTGCATGTAAATCTATGGGTTAAATTGGGTTCACAAACCCCTATTGTATTATAAGAGGGCAGATGTTTGTTTTGTATTTAGTCATTGTCATTCATACCTGGAGGGAGTTACTTAGATGCAAATGTTCATTTCATGTGTATTAACAGTCTACTGCACAGTCTTGGTTATAAAAAGTTAAAATGCAGTTTGTCCTTGACAGTGTGCTGGTGTCTGACATTTCTGGATTAGAAACATGATTTTAGGCTGTGGGTCATACGTAGCTTTTTCTATTAACAGTTGTATTTTGTGATGTTTTTAATAAGTAAAGGGATATGCACAAGTTTAGTAGGGATCCAGGACATTTTAACTCTGAAACAGTCTGCAGCAGCTGGAAATAGCAGAGGTGTAAAACTGGTTGTAGTCAGCTTACTGTGCTGAGAGGCTTTCACCAGACAGAGGACAAATGGCACAGATCCTTAGTCCAGCTGTGGGTGTGCTCGGTGCTGGGCAGAGCATTGCAGTGGTGAGTGTGTTACATGTGTTCTGCCTCAGACTCCCAGTCTGGGGTCTGAAGGACTGCAGTATTCATTCATTTTTCTCAACTGTTGTGTGTGGTTGAAAGAGTTGTTTGAAATACCATCTATCTGAAATGCCCTGAATGTTTTCCAGACACAACGACAGAAACATTCCTGCTGTGAAAGTCCTGGGTCATGTCTTCGTTGCTGAAACAGGTGTAATTACTACACTGATGCTGCAATCTTGATGTAAAATTCCCGATAGAGTCAGTGCAATTCCGTGCAGCTTACGAAATTGTGGGTGAGGAGTGAAATAATGCCACTGACTTCTTACTTGATGTAAAATTTCCAGTTCTCCTCAGGCACCTTTACATTAAAATAGCTATCTCAATGGAAAATTTACATCTTTCTCCTTAGCAATGAAGGCACAGCCAAGTGGAGCAAATGCAGGGTGGAGGAAGGCAATATGGTGCATAAAACAGCATGATCAGATCACTTATGGCCACACATTGCTTGAGTTAGTTTTGTTATAGTATAAACAAATGCATTTTCTTCTGCCCTCCGTGATACTGCTTCCTTGTGTAATGCTAACAGGCTTGTGCCCTTCCTTCTGAAGAAATCCTGTTGTTGTGTATCAGAAATCCTGTTTATTATTTGCAGTACACCTTGTGTAGCTGCCAAAGGAATGGGGGATTTGGGGTGGCCGAGATAATTCCTAAACCATTCATCAAAGTAAAATCTATGCCTTTTTTAAAAAAAGAATTGCAAAGTAGCTTAAGGTATGAAAAGATAGAAGTCGGTCTTGTCTGGAAAGAAACACTGGCTATGGTTCTACTGTGCTCCTGATTAGCATGCTGAGCTCTTGCCTTGGTTGTGCCATGGACTGCATGACCCTTAATCCTGGTCCTCTGTGGGTTTCCTTTCATTCTTTGCCTTGTGTTGATAGACAGCAAGTTTGTCAGCTGTGACAGTCCTTCCCAGTGTGTCCACACTGAGTCTTTCAGGATGGGAATCACAATTCTGGCTTGTAGGTGTCTCCATAGTGTGAATGACCACAGTTCATGTTGTGTGAAGTTTGTTGTTTTCTTTTTTTTTTACTCCACCTCGGTTCTCTGCAAGGACAAAATTGACTTTCTTCTGATCCCCCTCCTTCCCCCCCTTGATAATGAATTTCAGATTTTTTTAGACATCCATTTCCTTTCTTGTTTGGGAAAGGCAGATATGTGTTGGGTTAAAACAATAATTAGGCTTGGCTGTTTATACAGGTGGGGAAGTCATGTGTAGAAGGAAAAGGAAGAATTAAGTCTCAAAATGACCTGGGAAGAAAAGAATAATTTATTTTTCTTTTTATTTCTTATCTCTTTTTGGAGTCAACCTGCTGTTGAAGTTGAGGTGCATCATGCTTTTCTAGAACCCCTCCTACTTTGTGTTTCTTTAATATGAGAGTGTTTGACAACATTGTGGCAGCTTCTCTTGCCTATGCCGTGCAGTTAATTTCTTATGCCACTAGGGTGTTATTGAGACTCACATGAAAATTTCAAGAGGCAAATAAGACTAACTTTAAAAATAGCTAATAATTTGTCGTAGCTCTACATGACATTATTTAAAAATCTTTAGTTTGGGATTTGGCTGGGTTTATGCCTAGAGCATAAGAGTACAGCAGACCTGTGCATACCAATGTATTATTTTTTGTAAGCACAAAACCTCTTCTAAAGTTCCTTCCCCTGAGTACTGTGTGGACAAGACACAGCAGCACAAGCAAAGGTGCTCTGCAGGTCTGTCTGCAATATTCTGTCTGCAGCTGAGCTGGGCAAAGAAGTTGCCTCATAGCTTTTTATAAAATCGATATACCTTTTAAAACCAAGACCCTTTTTGGCAGGATCAGCTCAAGGAAAGTAGCTGTGTGTGCAGTTAAAAGGGCAGATTTCAGGACACTAAAACGTCTCTGGGGTAGTGGGAGACTGGGGGATGGGGAGTAACGCTGGGGAGGGGCAGGAATGGGTGGCCAATTCAATCAGACAGCAGAACAAAACCCATCTGACCCAGCCCAATGCAAAGGGCAGATTTAAATCAAGATCCCTCCTAATACAGTGTAGCTGCAGTTTGATTTGCAGTTTCTGGTTTTTTGCAGCCTTCCCTTGGTGCACCACACCAGCACTTCTTTAATATTGTTTTTAGTCTCCTTTTTGGGTTCTTTATCATTGATTATGTACCACACTATCAATAGATGCATGTCACACAATTCTGCAAACACCTGAATTCAACAGACACCAAGGAGAGTGACCAGTTAATAATCTTGAGATGATACAGAGCAGTAATTAAATGTAAAAACAACAAAACAAAAGTGTTAAACAGCTCCTATGTAACTTACCTTTTAAAGCCCCAAATTTCCATTGCCTCTCAGATTTTCTTAATTTTTAAATAATTATCTAGTCAAAACCTTTTCGAAAAACCAAATGAGGCATTCTGGGGCTGAATTCTAAAACATGTTTCCCTTCTTGCACACACAAACTACCAGTCTATAAATTTAGGTACAGAGCTAATGCAATCTTCTTTCTTTTGAATATTATTAACACCTCTGCAGATGTGGAGACTTTTATTCTGGAGGATTTGAGCTGACAGCTGTGTTTTCTGGAAATGTCCTTAAATTCTGCTTTGTGGAGAAACAAATAATATAGATGATCATTTTATGTTTCTTCAGCTAAGCTAGCAGAAGCGCTTCCTTTTTGTGGTTCCGTCGGTACAAACACTCCAGATAACTTGCATGACAAATAACTGACCTTAAAAAGATAAAAGGAGCCATAAGGAATTGATTTGGTTGCATCAATGTTCTTGGCTAAAGCAGAGTCATCTTCTGCAAGGAGTGATTTGCGAAGCTTGGAACAGGTTGTTCTGTTTATTTGCTGCCTTCAAGGTGGTAAATTAAGTGTTACCAGTGATACAAAGTGATACAAAGTGTTACCAGTGATACAAAGTACAAGCACAAGGTTACAGATTTCATTATCTGAAGTAACCTTTTTCACCTCATCCCCTTTTTTTTTCCTTCTTCCTAGCAAGCTCTCAGAGAAACTAAATCTTGAATATTTGACTGGAACATAGTGTGCACAAAACACAGAAGTCATGTCTACAACTTGGCACTAAAAACTTCTCTTAACTTTACACCCCCTAAAGCTCAGTATCATGTAGCAGGTTCCATTTAACAAGGTGGTTTTATTTGGGAATATTCTTAACTGTTAGAAGAAAACCACGACAAATTGTGGAGCCTACATTTGAGACTTGACTGCGTTTTTTGTTCCAATGAGTAACATTTGTTAGCAGCTGAATCCAGCACATGCTATTTCTGAGTCTCTTTTTCTGCAATTTACAGATACAGTACATATTGTACCTTTGGTGGAAATAGAAGTAAAAACTTTTTTCAGCTTTTTAAAGAGTTGTGTTTTTTGGAGTTAACATCTGGAACTGGAACTAAAAATTGGAAACAATTCAGATCAGAAACAAGCATACCTTTGTCAAGCCTGTATTTGTTCAAGTCCTGGATAAAATTTGCAAGCCAAGTTTTCCAAATTATATAGAACCACTATTTTATCCATTAAAAGTTTGGAACCCTCATCACTGTGTAATCTACTATTATTGGCCAGACTGCTGTCTGCCAAACCAAGGAGTAATACTGAAAAAGAAAAAACAACAGAAAAGAACCTTGCTCCCATTGACATCCAGAATCTAAAAAGGGGACACTGCAGGGTTTTTTTCCATTCATGGATTGACCTGAACTGTTATTCCCAGAAAAAGTCATGTTTAGATGTTCAAGGAAGTCACCCTTTTGTCTGCATTCTTCTAAACCAGTTTATGCAGAAGTAGGACAATCTTCAGTTTCCTCTGCAGTTTTAAAGTTGTTGAGCATATCATGGGGATGGGGGGAAATCCACGCCTATTACATTTAGAAAAACAGCAGGAAAATTGTTGCCATGTACTCTGCATCACAGAATGTGAAACATCCAAGTATATTTTTTTCGTGTCGCATCCCCCAACCCTATTTTTAAGCACTGCCTTCTGCATTTACCCATTTTGGCAAAGCCCAACAGCAGTATTGTGTAAGAGACTACTTCAGTGCCACTTCTGCTTATTCTAAAATCAGAAAATACCAGAAATCTCAATGGACAGGCTGTTTCCCGCTTTTGTGGGTACAAGCAGAGTGCCATATTAGTTCTCAAAAGGAAACTCTTGTGAGTCCTGTGTGGAAGATGGTGAACACTGTTATGGAATTGAAGCTATTGTTGGTGAAGCTAATGGTGGTATTAGGCAAAATGCAGGTTTTTACTTTAAAGAATCCTTAATCAAAATGTGAAACCCCACTGACAAAGCAATGAACCTGCTGTTGAAGTGAATGTGCCTGTGATAACAATCTCTATTTCTATGATGATATCTTCTCAGTGACTTGCTGAGTGATTTGCCTCAGAACATGATTGTCAGAGACTTCTGAAATGAGCTTCTGGTGGAGGTAGGGGCACTATGGGCTTTTGCATGAGAAACACTATAAAGCAGTACTCCTTTCAGTTTAAGTAATCTGTCATTAAAAGTTGCCTGTACCATTAATTTTCTTGACCTAGGGTTATAAACTGTAAATGTTTACAGCATCTTTCACTCTTAGGGTCAGCAGCACAAAGACCATGGCTTTGTACAGCTGGAGGAGGTGAGCATCCAGTGCAGGAGTCTATGATGGGTCTGCAGAAGCTAATTGGTACATCTTGAAGTAGCAGGTGGTGTGTGGGATCTGTGAGAGCCTTCCTTGTGTCACACTGTTCTTAATTTAACACAGAGGAGGACTGGAGGCTGGCTGTGGTGCCAGTGGATCACCCATGTGTATGCCATGGGTCTCTGCTTTCCAATTCCTTAGTTTTGGTGCCGTGTTGGACTCAAAACTCCCAATGCAGACTTGTGAAGAACTGCTGCCTGCTTGTTCTTAGAGAAGGGAAGTTTGCACCTTTCTTGTGGGGTTTACTGTCTTCGTTTAGAGTGGGGGTTTCAGTGTATCTTGGGAGCTTTGGCCATCATCATTGAAGTTTGATGGAAATTCTCAGTTTAAGCTCCCTTGGAGTTCAGTGCAGGTTCTAATCTGCGACCAGCACCAAATGTAAAAGTTGACTTGTGAGATTGGAGAATGCTCAGTTTAGCAGCCACTTTCAAAGTACTCATTTCCAGGGCTCGTTGGTGAGGTCTGTCTGAAGCCAATTTCCTAATCCCCAGTAGATGGAATATTTGTATTTAAGCTGCCATGTGCATTGTGGTTCTTGAATAGCAAATTGCAGCAGAAGCCTCAGAAGTACAAATGGGTGGTTGTGAACAGTATACTACTTTTGGGAAAATCACATGTATATTTTAACCTCTGTAAAAAGCTCGGGTGAGAACTTTCCTGAGGTCAGGAAGATGTGGGGGTTCAGACTGCAGAGATTTTATCTGCTTAACATTAACTACTCAGGATTGCATGAGGCTGCAATCCTTAAAACTGCTTGGCTGAACACCAGTTGCGCATTGCACAGAGAGATTGCCAAGAACCAGTTTTGCAATAATGTTTAGAAATTTTCTCTAACAATACAGACCAAATAAAAATTGCTTTATGCTCTAGTGAATCATGTTCTTCTCTAAATGTTTAAAGTGCTTGCAAGTCTTATCTGATGAGTATCCCATCGTAAGTTGATGTGTTCCTGAATCACAGCTAATATTTTGGGTTTTGTTTAGTTTTTCAGTGGATCTTTAAATATGTTCTGTATGCTGCTTGGTGGTCCTTGTAGTGTTGTCAGCTCACATGGGCTTGGCTGTCATCCTTTCCAGCTGCTAAAGCTGTGTTAGAAGATGAAATATGCTGTTCTTTGTAACCGATTTCAGTATTTGCTACAGCACTACTAAGGGCAGTCTGTGAGAGCCATTGCCTGGTGCACCAGGAGAGGCATTTGTGTGGTGTGCTTGATGGGCGGTCTTGGGAAAAGAGAGAGTTCGAGAACCCCCCCCTTTAAAATAATGTGTCCACATAAAAGTGGTCTTGAGCACATGTAGCTTACTTCCAGGATCTGCAGAGATGCAATTGCACTGAAGTGTGCATGCTGAATCCAATAATTTGGCATTTTTGACATGTGAATTTTTTTTTTTTACTTTAAGTAGGTAATATAATTAGAAACAGGGCAGAGGAATAATGAATATATTCAGGGCATGTTGTTGGAGATTTTAAAAATCTTTAATTGCCATCCAGCTAAATGGAGCAAATCCTAAATTTCATAATTTGTGTAAAGCACCTTTGCTGGAGTTCTTCAGAGCATGCTCTTCAGAAAAATACTTCGGCATCTCTTGACCAAGGGAAATGAACTAATTTCGGCCAGTGAAGATGAAATGGTATATAATCAGTGCTATATTTTGTTGTTACTGCTAACATTATTATTTAAAAACTAGGCTGCCAAACAAAACCAGTGGTCCGAAGTAACTCTCATCCACCTAAAACCCTGTCATTATTGTGTGTGTGGGAACCCTATGCAATGTGAAAAATATAACAAGATCTTCAAAAGAATTGCTGCTTGTTTATTTAAAAAATAAAACAGAAGTAGCTCGAAGTTTATTTAACAATATTTTAACATTCCTATTTGATGAAGCTCCCGGTTTCATGAGGGCAACAGAAACAGCGATGTGAGTTATTGGGAAGTTCAAAACTATTTTGTAAAACCTGGCATAAACACAATCAATCCCAGACCTTCTTAATCAAGATTTTCAGTGGAGCAGTATGGGGAGTTCAGTCTACTGAGCTCTTTTTTTTATTTGAAGACACATAAAAGAAACTCCTTTCTTGAGGCAGGAATTAACTGTACAAAAACCATACTGGAGGAACATACTCTGAAGATACTGGAGCACACTACAGAAACTACAAAATTGCTTGCAAAACTTCTATTAAAAATCACCTTTTGCAAGCAATTTTGTAGTTTCTATAGTGTGCTCCAGTATCTTCAGAGTATGTTCCTCTCTGTGTTGTGTCTGCATTCTCTTCCCCATCAATATAAGCCACAAAGCCTAACTTGATCTAGTTTCTTCAGTGTGTCTTTTCTCCACTGGCTAAGAAAAACTGAACTTCAGCCTCTCCTGAAAGTGTTTGCTGATTGGTCTGTTGTTTTACCATATTTTCATCTCACAGCTTTCCCAGCTCCTCTCCTTCATGAGAAGAACAAGCTTCATATGTTTTCTAAACCCTTGTAAACCTTTTTAATATACTTTCTGTGGACCCTTTCCAGCTTGCTGCTGCTGCTGCTAAACCAGATGTGCTTTAAACTTGTGTAATTTATTTACGTAACCCACTTCCAAACACATTTGTGGCTAAAGCCATGTCACTTCTTGCAGGTGCGTTAGTGGATGAACAGCCTTGCTTCTACCGTAGCCTGATAGCAAATAGATCTGAGCACTCAGATCCTGTCTGTCTTCTGGTATTCTGAGGTGATACTTGAGATAATACTTAGCATATAGAAACAAAACTTCTACCAAATACTTTTTATAATATGGGGTACTAGTGTGGACTGGATTACTGGTGTATGCCTGGTGTGACCATGTGAATAATTCAAAATATAGGCTGGTAAAGGGGTAAGTCTACAAGAATTGCCTGCTGTGCACAATGTGTGTAAATGGATGATGTTTTTAGTGGTTTCATCTTGAATTTCACACCTTGATTCTAAGGAAAATCAGATAAAATGGAAATGAATCCTCCTTATCTGACAACCAGAATACCTCATAGTTTGGAAAGGAAAATTCCTATCAGATGGATTGAACAGGAGGGTTAGAGAAATGGGATGTAATTTGGAGAAGGAGTGTATTTTCCTCTTCAAGTAGTGCTATAAACCAGCCATCACTGGGAGGATCAGCTCACAGAGAAGTCTTAGTCATTTAGGAATGAAAAGCTGAGTGCATCACTGAGCCTTTTGTTGGAATATCTTCAAGTGCCTTACTTGAGCATGAATGGCTTCACTGCAGCCCTTTGAGATAATTAATAGCAGAAGGAAGGGTATGTTTGTAGCAGGAGGAATGATTTTTTACAAATTGTTGGGCTGAGGTTCCTGCTCAAGTTCTTTGCTAAGGGAGAAGAAATGTGTGGGAGTGAAACCAAGGAGTCCTGATCTTTTTTTAGTCTGTGCCCTAAAACTGCTACCAGCTACCTCTGTGTCAGAGCAAGAATATTTTGTAACTTAGTTATTACACTGGGAATTCACTTTATTTTCAACAATGTGTTTTGAGGATGACAGCTGTAACCCTCAGAGGACTTTAGTCTTCAGAGGACTTTACCTGGTAAGCTGAAATTTGGGTTGAGTATGTGCAGTTCGTACAGGAAGATCAACATTCAGTCTTGTCTTTTGACATTGATGATTTACCAGCACAGGAAGAACATTGATCTGCTGGAGAGTCCAGAAGAGGACATCAAGATGATTACAGGGATGCAGGACCTCTCCTACAAGGAAAGGCAGTGAGAATTAGGGTTGTTCAACGTGGAGAAAAAAGGCATTGGGTTGACCTGGTTGTACCTCAAGGGGCCTACAAGCAAGATGGAAAGAGATTTGTTACAAGAACATGCAGTGAGAGGACCAAGAGGAATGGCTTCACACTGAAAGAGAGTGGGTTTAGATTGGATATTAAGCAGAAATTTCTTTACTGTGGAAGTGGTGAGGCCTGCAGCAGGTTGCTCAGAGAACCTGTGGGTATCCCATCCCTGTCAGTGTTCAAGGCCAGGCTGGATGAGGCTTTGAGTGACCTATTCAAAGGTCTCCCTGCCCATGGCAGGGGGGATTGAAAATAGATGATCTTTAAGGTCTCTTCCAACCCAAACCATTCTGTGATTCTATGACATCATCCAAGGTCTGAGCCTCCATATTCTCCAGAGGGTTAGAGCTGGACAAGAGGGATCACTTTGTGTTGTAGAAGTGGTTTCTTCAGTTAATTTGTGGCTGTTAGGACCCTACTTACACAGTCTTGTTTCTGCATAGCAGGTATTTTTAAGTGTAGAGAGCTGATGCATGCTAGTTCCATATCCTGCCTAAGAGTTTCCATAACATGGTGCAGCCTTGGGTGCAAAAGTTTTGACATGTTTGTTTTTTACCATCTTGCATGCCTGTGGTAGGGGTGTGTGGGGGTTTTTTGCTCTTTGGTAATAAATGTTTTTGTGGTTTGGGACATTGACTGGTGCAGGAATTATGCTATTCTCCCTGTCCAGCTGTACAGATGGCTTAACCACAGAGGTCCCCATTGCAATTGTCCTGTTAAGGATTGAAATAATATTTAAAATATAAGTTGGTGCACATGCTGTAATTTTGGATGGCTATTTTCGCTTGTATGCTTATTAAAATGAGACCCTCATTTTATGTTGTGTGCCAGGTTCCCAAGATCCTCAGTTGCTTTTCTTAAAATCACAGTGAAAACCTCTCCATGAACTTCAGCCTAGTTAACTGTTTTAAGAACTTGTAAGTTAGGCTTTTCTCCTGTGCTATACATAGGATTTGGGTTTGTTCTGTCCTTCTGGTGCTTTCAAGGGTAGAAATCATGCATGTGCCTCAGTATTCTCATGTCTATTTTGGCTTTAAGGGGAAGGAGACAAAATGTAGGCATGTCAACAAGTATGAGGCAGTAGTATAAATATAACTTTTTAAAACTCTTGTTCGACTTGTCTTAGAATGTTGCAGCTTTGCAAAAAACCAACCACTGATGACAAATGCACTGTTGATTATCATTCATTTTAGTTTGGTCCCCGGTANTAATATGTATGCTGAGCCCTGTCAAACTGGTTTTTAGAAAGCTATTACTGAAAGTAATAGTAAAGACCATGTGGTGCGTTTCTTAGTTCCATGTGAGTTTGCTGGGGCTAACGGGTACCCCTGAAGCACTTAATAAAATTCAAGTGCTCTAAATGGGCACAATTAAAACAATGGAAGTTAATGACTGAATTCAGAAACTGATACTGTTTGTGGTGGTCAGACAAATAAATTATACAAAAGTGTGCAAATCCTCCAGTCTTAAGTTATGTCTGCACAAAACAACTTTCCTGATGCAGGTGAAACAATTAAAATTTAGTAACTGGCCACAGATGAGGAATGAGCATTTAAAGGATGAAAGGCAAAGCTGGAAATGGAACCCTTGCTTGATTCCTACCCTGCCTGATCAGGAGTGTTTCCTTTTCTGCAGTTAATAGACTGATGAGAAGCTCTGTTTTCACACAGTTGTACAATAGGCTTCTGTGTAGATAGCTCACTACATTGTCAAGTCAAGGGTGTGTTTTCCAGTTAGCAGAAAACCACAGGAAAATTGGTGGAGTTTTGCACAGAAATAATATGTCTTTCTAGAATGAAGTGGTTTTGATCAAGTACTGCACGATCCAAGTAAGATTGTAGAATAGCTGCAAGAAGAAATTCTATAACTTTGTGTAGTTCAGGCTGTTATCTGTTTAGAGTTTATTTGAAGAATTGTGGGATTTCAGGTTCTTTTTTTGTTTTGTCCAAAGACTGTGAACTTCAGCTATGTACAGACGGTTTAGATATTGCCTATTATGGAAAAATATGAACTGTTCTAATTTTACTGAAAAAGAATACTTTTATTTTGTGACTACATTAACGTCATTTCAGTTGGGTGGTAATAGACTGGATATAAACAGCTTATTCTCCACATTCAGTATTCATCCTTTCACTGTTTATTCTTTTACTTTTTCAAAATAGAAACTGGTGTTTCCCTTTTCAAGCAACTTGCAGTTGTCAAGAGTATTGCTGATCAAAATGGAGCGTAACACTCAGTGTTCCTTTGAGTCTCTTAACCTTCTAACCATGGAAATAACTTCTCCAGGAAGGGATATTTCCTCCTGCGAAACAAATAAGCTCATTTGAAGGTTAATGGTAGTCAGTTATTGCTGCCTGTTTTGGGTCTCCCCCATCCCTCTCCTCAGAAACTCCTGTTAACTTGCCTTCCAGTTTTCCTTGTCAAGAGCTGTGCAGGAAAGAATTAAATGCATCAAGGATAAGAGTGTTCTGTGGACCATCAAGCCCAGTTCAGGACTGAGAAGACAGCATGATTTGGAAGGAGATTGGTCTTCATATTCTTGGAAATGAATTTTGATTCTACTTTCATGTGGGATTCAAAATAAACTTGTACCATGTATGGGTAGGATGACCTTGAATCTCCAGCGTGGTTTATTGATGGCACAGCAAATCAAGTGGTTTTTTAATGCCATTTGTTTTGATACTTTTTGAGCTTTGTTTCTTATTCTCATGCCTTAAAAACCTTATTGGTTGTCATTTTTTAGAGTATGAATGTATCTTTTGAGTTTAGTAGTTTTATGAAACTAAATGTTATGTGTCTATCTTTCTAAAACCACATTTGCTGTCTTGGTTGCCTGTTTCAGATTTACTGCTTACTAACTGGGAAAGTTGAAAATTTGAAAAGTTCAGTGAACTTTTCTTGGGACATCTTGGAAATTGTATTTAGTGAAAGCTGCAGAATTACCAGACCTAACTTTGCCTGCTCATGAGCCATCGCAATCTGGCCTGAAGTGATAAATACAATACAATGAAAGCAGAGCATTTAAGTACTTTTCTGACTTTTCCTTTATTTCTTTTATTTATGTTAGAGACATGGGGTTTCTTCAACAGAATTTCAGGCAAGAATTACTGTAGAGAAGCAGATCACTGTTTTTTGTTGGAGTTTTTTGTTTTTCCTAGTTTGTTTGATAGTTTGTTTGTTTCCCAATCAGTATTGCTCTAAAAGGGCTCTGTAACCATTTCTAAAATAAAATTTGGAATAAAAAAATAAAAAAAGGCTGGTGGGCAGGAGCAGAGAAGTGAATATAGTTTTCAGAATCAGACTGCTGCCTTCTCCTTTTGCTGTCTGGCCACTTTCAATAATCAATCCATTGAATGTACAGTGCAGTGAAGTTCTAACAGAGTTGCAAGCAGGGCAATGTGATTTCCCTGGTGGGTGCTCATGGCAGCACAATGAGGCTGCACTTCAGTCAGGACATCTCTGAGGAGCAGAAGTGACAGAGAACAGGGTAGTTAATGTGTTATCTGCCTGCTGCTGCCCCACTGTGTACAGCAGCGGGGAAGAAATCCGCTGAAAGGGATGTGGAGCTGGGATAATGTTGATACTGATTGGATTAGACATTTTTCATGTCTGATCTTTAGTTAAGAAGCTGTTGAGTCCCTCTGCTGTTGATTGGACTTGATATTTCAGGTTCGTTTTTCCTTTGTAGTAGCATTAATAATGCTTTCAGCATGAAAACATCCAGATGAAAATCCAGCTATTCAGATTCCTCTAAACATGTTTTTTGGACAATATATTTTTTAAAAAATTTACATAGACTCTTTACAGCTCTTATCTTTTACTGGATGTGGGGCTGGTTTTGTGAGGCAGTGTGCAGAACTTGAGAAGGTCTCTGCCCCAAAGACCTTGTGACTTAAAACCTTCTAGCATGAAGCTGCCTGAGTATTTAAATGGTTCAATGAAGTGCCCCTTAAAACAGACGTGGCTGTGGGCAACCAATGAGTTGCAGAGAAGAAAACAAGAACTTGGTATTTTAAGTTTTTTTTGTCTGTTTGCAATAACTGACCTGTTGGACTTCCCTGATACTATTCCTAGTGTTTTTAAAGATGACTGAGAGAAGGACTTGGCAAGCCAGCAAAATTAAATAGGTGGGACACTGAGACTTCATTTCTTATCAAGTAATTCTCAAGCTGTATAAACTTTCTGGAGTTAAATATTGTAGAGAACAAAGATACTACATCTTCAGTGAAACACTGATGATAACAATTGGTTCTCTTTGCTGTCCAAGGCTCTCACTAAAACCACCAGGTGATGTAAATTACATCAACATACTCTTCCTTCAAAAAGCATAATAAAACAATCTCTTTCCCGACTTAAGGGGGGAAAAAGACCATGGTGAATGATAATAAAAACTCTGAATTTTTATGCGTGTTTTTGAGTTCATCTGAAGTTGAGTTGTGTATTCTGACTGAAGTCCTTGGCCTGCACATAAACACATTAGCTGTTGTCAAGGATGTGCAGAGGCACACAATCTCCAATGAGAGTGTGGCCCGAGCTGGAATTCATGAGAAAGGCAATAGCATCTGACAGGGCTGCCAGCATTGCAGACCTGCAATTCAGACACTCTATAAACTGTCTTCTTTTTTAAAAAGTGCAGGAGGAATTGAATCTGAAAGACAATATCAAGAGGTAACTCTTATATATTACATACAGTAACATGAATTTAAAACTAAAGGTAGCTATTATGACAGGCTTGAACCATAGGAGATATAATACATGCTGCTCTATTCTGTGTGTTGTTCCTTGAGTAGCTGGCTGTGCATTGGCAGCAGCACGTAGAATGAAATGGTTGCATGTGAAGCTGGGAGTCAGCAAGTGACTGGTGTAGAACTCCAGCAGCTACTGCTTGAGTTAGAAAAATTGGGGTGAGATTGGGGAAGTTGGGAAACCTTTGTCCTTTTGCTCTCGTTGCCTCTTTCAGCTAACAGCAGTCTTCACAAACACCCACAACCTGTGTCATGGTCTGCATTCAAACTCCGTCTTGAATTTCTCTTGCTGTGGTGCAGGAGAGAACACAGGAGCTCTGAAACTCTGTCTGTGTTCTTGCCCTTTGCAAGGGCACTTGGTAGGAGCATTTCAGGGTGTTGTGTCTAGTGCTGTTAGCTTTCAGCCTGCTACTAAAGGGCTTCAGAGCTTGTTTTCTGCGTGTTGTTACTAATTCAGCTGGTTGAGCCAATCTTTTAAACCATGAAGACTTAATTTGTCCGAATTGGTCTGTTGTTAGAGCAACAGACAGAAGGTGTTGTGGAAAGTATTGTTGAAAGGTCTTGATTTGAACTCTTAACTGTGTGGAAGATGCTGTTCACATCCCATAGATAAAGAATTCGGCTGGCTCTTCCATATCTCTTTTATACCTCTGTCTGACATAGGGAAGGAAGAGATTTTCTGATACTTGTGACACTTACGTACTCCCTGCCCTGCTGGTCTGGGAGAAGAAATCCTCCTCTGCCACATACACAGTCAGCTCTTGAACATCCGTAGATGGCTGTAATCATGCTAACATGCTTTCATTTTTTCCCTCTGTAGCATCTCCCTTCCTGCTGTTTGCCAACCGGCGGGATGTTCGGCTCGTGGATGCCGGAGGCACCAAGCTGGAGTCCACGGTAGTGGTCAGTGGTTTAGAGGATGCTGCTGCGGTTGACTTCCAGTACTCACAAGGCATCGTTTTCTGGACAGATGTGAGTGAAGAAGCCATCAAGCAAACTTACATTAACCAAACTGGGAATGTGGTGCAGAATGTCATCATTTCTGGTCTGGTTTCCCCGGATGGCCTGGCGTGTGATTGGATTGGGAAAAAACTTTATTGGACGGATTCAGAAACCAATAGGATAGAAGTAGCTAATCTCAATGGAACATCTAGAAAAGTCCTCTTCTGGCAAGACCTTGATCAGCCCAGGGCAATAGCTTTGGATCCGGCTCATGGGTAAATATTAATTTGGCTTAAATGCTTAAATGGATATGGTGGTGATGTATGTTGAGTTTTTAGTTCTAAAAAGAAAAAGAACAGATAGCCTTTTGTTTCACTTCACATTTTCCCGAGGTCTTTTTCTCAAGATCTGTAACTGAACATATGTTTGAGCTTAAATATTTTGTGGCAAGAAATGGCAGCCTAGGCCTTGAGCCAAAAAGAAAAATACAGCTGGTTCTTAGGTGCCAAGCCAAATATCCAACTGGTATAATTACCTGGCTTATCCCGTTGCACTTTGGAAAAGTAATTAATTTTCCAAGCATTTTATTAGTATTATTATTATTTTCTCAGTTGTCTTGTCTGGTAAGTTAACTTTGATTTTATATGTGATGTCTATTTAATGTAGACAACAGCATGTGCAAGTCTGCATGCGTTGAAACAGGAATTCTCACTTGCTATGCTCTGGTAAACAAAATCAGGATATTTTCAGGTGATGATGTTGAATAATAATGTTTGTGCCAGCAAGGGAAAGAATCCAGGTGAAACTGTGGATTCTCAATGCTGTAAAGTGACCATGTTAAGAAGTAGTAAGAGTGCAGGCTGCATGTCTCGCTTCTAGTGCGTTTAAAAATACTTGTGTATGTGTAGGGTTCCTCCCTCCCTCTTCAGTCCTCCCCAGGGTTTTACACGTGCTGTTTGCTCTCTGTGTGCACAAGGCAGTGCTGGTGTTGTGTCCTTTGGGCCTGGTTTATTGCAGTGATGACTGAAGATGTGCTGTGCTAGATGGACCCTCTTGAAAACGAGGAAAGAGACCTGAAGTGCATTTCTCTTTTGTGCACAGATCCACCCAAGTGAGCTGGTTTGCCACTGATCTGCTGCCATTTTCACAGTACTTTCTCAGAGATCACTTTATCTTCCTCTAGGGGTATACATAGGTAGGATTCTCATCTGTAGGAAAATCTGGCATTAACTGATATTTTCATTGAGTCTGTCCTCTTTGCAAAAGGATGATGAGTTAATGCAAGAGATTAGTATAAACCACAAAAATAAAGTATTTGGTGGCTTATTCTGCTCTGGGAGATGGACAGTTTCTTGAGAAACTACCAGCTTCAAATGTGCAAGAAGTGAAAATGGAAACTAGGCAACAGAGGGCAACTTAAGATCACCATGTCAGCATATTCCATGCCACACGCTGGAACTTTGGTTGTTTTTGCAGTGTTTCCTGCGTAAGATTTTCCAGATGAATGTGAGGAGTTACAGGTACATTTATGATTAGTATATAAAGGACATAGAAAGGCTAAATGAAACTCTGGGTCCCCAAAGGAACAAAATCGTTAATTTTGTTGACACGTCAAATGCTGGAGCTGCCTGTGTCCTTCAGATAACGGCTGGAAAGGTACAACCATTACCAGTAAAAGGGGAAGTGGGGTGACTTTGTTGGGCCAAAGGACTTTTCCAGAGGGGTCATTATCCTCTTAATCCTGCCTTCCTTACAGGTGCCTTTAGGTGAAAGGAATTCTCCCTACAGCAAATTGTTGTATAGAGGTGTTTTAAATAAATTAGCAGGAATCCTGTTGTATCCTGACAGCAAGTAATCTATGCAGAATTAATTAATGTTGATTAATTAGATATAGAGTTCAGTAGTGTATTTAAAGAGAGAATATGCTGTTAAAGTGAGTATTTCATGGTGAGGTGGATTACAGAGAGTGATATGGCACTTTGCCATATGAAATGCCCATGAAATGCCAGTGCCAGGTTTACTTCTTGTAAGTGGATGCAGTTCCTTGCCTTTAGACTGATTCTTTAAGTGTTGAATCAAAGACAGGTTTGCCTGAAAAACTAATATATCAAACTTAAAAGAAAATTTAAAAAATCAGACATCACATATATCTATGAAATAAACCAGTCAGGTTTGCTTTTGCAACCCCTTCATTTCACCTGGTATTTCTGAAATATTTCCTAGGTGCATCTGTGAAATAGTGATCATGACACTTGATTTTGGCATAGCAGGCTCTGGGGTTGAGCTCCCATAGAACCATATGTTCCTTGTTGCAGATATTCTCAGAGGAAGAAAAGTGGGTGACAGTAGGAGAAAAGAACCATTTAGTACTTTTTTTTTTGTCTTTTTGTTAATAAGTTTTTGAAATCAGGTGGCTAATACTGTTCCTAGTTTGTGGGATTTTTTTTCTGGATCATGAAATCTGATGAAGTTCAGATTAGGATTCTTAAAACTGGTTGATGCAGTCTGTCACTGGCTAGTCATTTGCTTTCAGTTTGGAAGAATTTCTGTTCCACTGATGTGATTTTGTCCTTTTAGCAGTTTCTACTAGAGAGAAGTGTGGGTGGGAATCTTAGAAAATGAAGAAGAAAGCTTCATTAGTCAACTTCAGTTTCCAGAAGCAAAATGGGACAAATAAGCATTTTGCAAATGCTTAGCTGATGCTATTCGTAGCCAAACATGGGTTTGTCTAGAATGCTTCAAGTCAAACAAATCTAATTTCTCTTTCTTGAGAAAATGACATGTTGTTATGCAGAATGGTGACACCTTGTATTCTTTCAGCTTTAGTAAGGCTGTTCTGCAGAGGTGGATGGAGGACTCTGTTGTGGTGTTTGCAGTGGGGTGCTATGCCCTGAGTGGTGTTTGCTTAATAAGTCAGTTTTATTCCATTTTGAATGCAATTCTTCAAGATTTAGACTAGTTTGAGAGAATAGAGAAGAATATATTGAATATAAAGTCATCATTACTTAGAAGTGTAGTGACCAAGCCTTAGGACATGGGAGAGGGGCTAAGTTGACTTTTGGAGTTTCCTTTTGAAGCCTGTTTTTCTGTGATTTCCAATTGACATCCAGGAGTATGATTTTTCAGATGTTTGGATGGGCTTCCTAAGTAGTAAGTCAGATGATTGTGGTGTAGTGACATTTTTAAAGAGCTGCATCTTTTGCACTCTCAGCCAGTCTACCTTCTCTAAAGGCAGTGATGATCTCAAGGTTATGACTTGAAAAGAGAGATTCCTCTCCCCTAACGATCGTTCAGTACATTCCTAAAATTTCATTTTTTTAAGGCAAGCTGTGAGACACTTAAAGCTTATCTGTGGGTCTCTCTTCTTCCCAGAGCTAGTGAAAATCATTAATTGTACAGGGTGTTCTGGTACTCTGAAGAAGTGTCATAATTAACAGGAGTTAGCTTAATATGTAACATCATTCTTTCCCGTACACATTAAAACTTTCTTGCTGGACCCACTGTATATTCTAGGAATTAAAGGAAGCAGAATATATGATAATCTAATTATTCTTGCCTGAAATGAAGGATAAACTAAGAAGACAGAGGAGAGTACAAAACATTTTCCTGCAGATTTGCTGAGGCTTTGTTTTGTATATTTAGATCCCAGTCCTGCTGTAGGTTATGTTAAGCTGAGTTTATATAATGGAGGACATTAGGCTAAAATTCTTGGTATTGTTTTGTAGAACATGAGCATTTTTATACATTTTTGATAGGTAGACTGCTGGTGGGGGATTCAGTAGTGTTGGTGTTATTGACTTTGAATTTGCAGCTGTTGCATAAGTATCTACACGTTTTCATGATAGCAACTTCTAACAAAGCTGAATTTATTGTATGTAAGGATTTTACTCAAGCCCAGCTAAAAGAGGTAGCTCAAAATCCCTGCAATACAGTGCAAAGAACTTAAGTGTCGTGAACGTTGTCTGAAGAAGGAGGAATGTATTTGCAAAACAAGTTTTATCACATGTCATGGCAAGCAAACTTCAGTTTCCTGAAAAGAAATCTTCAAAAGAATGCATGAATGAGTAGCCAAAACAAATGATTTTAATTCTCAGTCCTGTAGCGAAGGTCTTAGATCTGAACACCCTAGATTGTATGTTGACAAGGGTCATTAAATCTATGACATAAAAATCTCAAGGCTTGCTACCTTCTCCATGTAACACAGGGCTCTGATTCTGAGGATCTGTAGCATATCCATAATCCTTGTATCTGATTTTCACTAAATGCTTAATGAAGTAGTTAGTTCACATTATTAAAGTCTACAATGTATTAGAGATATTTACTTTGGTTAATGTAAATCTGGAATTTGTTCCTACTTGTGTGATGACTGCTGTATTGCCTTCTAGAGTGAGCTTACTGTCCAAGCTCAGGCTGTATTTTCTATAGCTTGGCTTGCTTAGCAGACATTAATGCTTGAGAAATTTCTGCCCCCTCTGATTGCTGAAGCACAAAGAACTAAATGAGACATCTGTGAAATGATTATTTTAAGGAAAGATAAAAATTGCTTGCCTCAAGAAAAGGTGTGCTGTCTTGTGGGTTTTTTGGTGTGGGTATAACCACAGTCATCACTTGGTGTAGTCACTGAGGTTGTTGATTTTGCCATACCTGAGTTGGCCTGCTAACTCTGGTGGGATCTGTAGAAATGGCGTTTATGAAAGAGGAGAATAAGGGCCTTTGAACTGGATTGACTGACTGAAGGAAAGCTGCAAACTGCTGTCTACATTTCCTCCCTCATTTTAATTCCTAAAAACTTTTCCATGGCGTGGTGTGGGGCTGTTGGGCAGAAGCACTACTGGTGCCTGTGGACCATCACAGAAACTGACTTCATTTATGGAGCAATCTTCCTCTTTTGCAATAGCAAAGCTTCAGGGGAAGGAAATAAGATACAAATTAGAATGCAGTACTAAGAAAAAAAATACTAAGTACTAAAAATAAATCATCTGTTTTGGCATTCTGCAGAATGGCTATTAGTTTAGATATGTGAACAAGTCTAATCATGTCTGAGCAGCATTAAGGGAGTGTGTGCCACAGCCTAGCTTAGCCATTGCCTCAGGTTGCTTATGGCAAATTAACCAAAATCTGCGAGCAGTGGCTGTCATTGACCTTAAGTATATTTGGCACTGAAGAAAGGATTAGATGATAAATGCACCAAATAGGATATTAAAACATAATATAGAAGGGACAGCTATCACAATTAAAAAGCTTTCAGTTCAGAGTCTAAAATTAAAAGCCTCAGACATGCCTAGTTGTTAATCCAGTGTTTTCTCAGTGTCACAGCAAAGCCATGAACCAGACCCGGAGCTGTTCTAGCTCACAACTGTGTTTATATCAGCACTTCAAACTGCAGTGGAGTTTACTGATGGTTCACCAGGACCTTGGTCCCACACAGCAGCAGGGCAGGTACTGGAGGTTAAGCATATTGGCCTGCTGTGTTGAAATTATTGGGATCTGTATGAGCTGCAGCAGACTGAGGCTTTTGATACGAATAAGCGTGAATGATGACATCTTTTAAGCAGTGTATCTTCTGGTCTTAATCTCCTTTGGAATAGTTGAGAGGAGAAGGAACACTGAAGAAAAAACTTGAGACTATTGCCAGTGGTGGAGCAGAAAAGCAAGACATCCTCTGAGTAAAGACTGTACTCTTTGAAACCCTAACTCATGGCTGCTTGGTTAAAATGCAGAAGATGGCTCGGTTTTGAGTGAAACATGCTTATTGCTGCCTGAAAGCTAGAGATTAGTTTATATCCTGTGTGCTTCTAGTTAGTAATTAATTGCAAGTTATAAAATTATTTTGAAGCTTTTGGTTAGTTATTTGAAACTCTGTAATATATGAGTAGCACGATTATTATCTTAAAATGAAAGAAAAGTACTCAACTGTAAAATTGGTTCACAGTCATGTCCAGTATCTTGGTATGGCTATAATTTCTGGGACTTGGAAAGCTTTTGATATGTGTCTCCAAATAGCTGCAAATAGTCTCATGCATAAGAAACTTGAAGTTTTTGTGGGAATTGTTATTTACTCTAATTTTCAGATGATTGTCCTTGATGGTGACAGTCTTTCTTTAAATAGTTCATTAGCCGCCTCTGCTCATTTCTCCCTTTTCCTGCTCATAGATATGCTTAAAGGGCATATATTGTTCAAAGACCTTTTGCTTCATTTGAGAGCAGATCACCCTGTTCAGAGATGATGGGGAAAAAAAGTGATTACTTCTTTCCTACTCCCTCAAATTGCATGGGAAAGAGGTGGAAATGTGTAGCTTTCCTTAAAAACCCCACTGAACTCCTTCCCCTGTTGGCACTCTTCTTTTGCTACAGATTCTGTGATTCCTCCATCCTGGGTCCTGGAGACTGATACTTCTTTGCTCTGAACACATTTAGTCTTACTAAGTTTGGGAATTGTGCTCTTATCTTCTAAATTTCTACACCATTTCTTGAGGGAACAGAAGGAACAACAGGATGGCTTTAGTTGTCACAGTGCCAGTGTGTGTTACAGTGGTTTCTTGGGGGAAGTCAGGAGTGCTCTGGGGCCAAAGAGGTGATGGAAGCTCTTTGATTAGATGACTTAATTGGGTGCATTTTATAGCTGCACATACAACATGTTGGTCTGGCTGGACAGGCACTATTCTGTTTGTCATGAATGAGTTGCTTTGGTTTAACTCAAACCATGTTTCTAATTTTTTTTTTCATGTAAAATTAAGCGTTAGTATAAGCTGGAGTAAGAATTTTTCCATGTAACCTGCTGTGGGTGTTCTCAGGGTTTGTTTGTTATGGTGTTTTTAATTACAAGGATGCAAAAGAGCACGCTTAAGTTGCGTGCCTTGACAAATTCCTGTCTGTAGTTGGAGTGTGCCTTTCCCTAAACATTGAGTTTACATACATAAAGTGCATCAGTGCAGTGAACATAAAATGTGTTGGTTTGAGCTAAATGTTTGAGAACAATTGTGAGATCTGTGGGCAAGAGAGCCACTAGCACCTAACTTACACAGTTGGATTACTGTTGTTCAATACATTTGCTGCGCCCCATCTTCCATTAAGCCAATACAATGCATAGATAAAATTTTTTTGACTGTCCCAATATGTTTTAATTCAGTGTTTCCTTAGAGAGGAAGAAATCTAGGTTTAACTTCAGGTAGATGTGATTAAGTCATGACTGGGTCTAGCTCACAAGCTGGTGGAGAGTTCAGCTGTTCATTCTGCACTTTTTCATACAAGGACACCCTGAATTTTGAGTGTCTGCAGTGTGTCTTAAAACGGGTTGAATGCGGTGAGGTTTGGACTATTTTTCCCATTCCTAAAATAAATCATATTTTGTGAAAGAAGTAGGGGACCTGGGGTCAGTGGACTGAATATGAGAGAGCAATAGGCCCTTGCTGTCAAGAAAACCAACAGGCTCCTGGGCTTCACCAGGAGGAGTGCTGCCATCAGATCAAGAGCCTCCCTCTCTGCTCTGTGCTGGTGAAACCACCCTTGAAATGCCGTGCCCAGTTCTGGGGTCCTCAGCAGGAGAGAGACATGTATGTGCTGGTGTGAGCCTGTCAAAGGGCCAGAGAGATCATAAAGGGCATCTTATCAGTGTGTGTTTTAAAAGAATAAATCAGAATAAAAGACATTGAAGGCTGGCTCTCAAGGGTTTTGTTTGCTTTGTACACATTTTTGAATACTATGTGGTTAGTTGTAATGATTACCTGCTGTGGCATATTTTTGGGTTTGATGTAATGATTTTGTCAAGAATGTCCAGGTCTCAAAATTCAGTGCTTGAAAACAAGAGAAAAAGGTAATTTGGGTAAGCAATTTGCATCTTAATGCTATGTGAGATAGACATTCTTTTCTTCTGTAAACAGTTGGGGATATTTAATTTCACAGTGGAGTTTTTGTAGCTTTAAAGGTGGGATGGGGGAAGTAAGTTTTAAATGTGCAGGAATCTAAACTTCACAGCAATTTCCTGTAAACTCCTGTTTTGTGCCACGGGCTTGTATGAGTTCAAGAGCATTGTTGAAATTGGAGAGGTTTGTACTGATTTATATCATCTGTACAACTGGCCCCTTTTGTGTAAGCAGGTTATGTAAGATTTGGCAACTGAACTGCATTTTGGGAGATGGAAAAAGTGTTTGGGCAACGTTGGCTGCTTTTTATTATGTCTGTGATACCTTCCAGCTCAGACGGCTGATCAGCTGCTCTTGTAGGGCACAGCCCTGATTTCTAATCTTTGTGAAAATGATGACAAGAGACATGAAGCACCAGGAAATGAGAAACGACCTGCAGCTTTAAAACTGAGAGGAAATATGGTCTTTATCCTGGTTTTGCTTCTGCACCTGGAATTTTAAAATGAGTTAAGCAGGAGAAAGAAAACAAACCAACCAACCAACCAAGAAAAAAAAAAAACCTCACCCAAAAACAAAGCCAACAAAAAATCGCACTGGGGTGCAGTTTGCCAGCTTCAAAATCTGATTGTTTTTGCAAGGTGCTTTTCAGTCCCATTCTTTTGATAGGAGGGAAGCACCATTTAAGCCCTGATTCAATGTGGTGATTTATATGCCAAAACCCAGTGACTTGTTGACTGCAGTTGAATTGCATTTAATTAAGTTCTGACTAGAATTGGTTGTGAAGCTTGCAGCTACTGTGCTTACATATAGAGGAGTACATGAATTTTATGTGCTCTCTTGGGTCTGGCTGCTGGAGTGGGTGGACTGTTAGTGGCTGTGTGTTCAGAAGAAAGGGTGAGTTTACATCATAACTTTGATGGAGCTTTCACTTCTGCTCTACTTTGTTCCAGCTGGTTTCTGTGGTCTAGCAAAGTGCAGTTCAGTTTAGGGACAGGATTGGTGCAAATGCTGTGAAATTATTATTTGATGTTGATCTCTTTTTCGCCTTGCCCCTCCTTCCTTTCTGCCTTGAAAGTCTGGAGTTAGGGTTTAAAACCAGCAACGGGGGGAAGACACTTAAGCATCTCTGAAGAACTAAATAACATAACGTACAAGCTTGTCCAAGGTCTGCTTTTTGTTTAGAGCTTCTGTAGTGCTGCTTGGTTACTTTTTTAAGAGTATTGATTTGTGATAGCTGCTTAGCAGTGAATTTTGCTCACAAGGGCCTTTTTCTCTCTTCTTAGCTCTTTAGGAATTCATGTTTTCATTTTCTTTCACAGTCTCACTGCTGTTGGACTTTTATTGACCTGTTGCAATGCAAGCAGGATATAAAACTCCTCAGATGCCAGATCTCAGACCTAAAATGTGATCGATCTAATGAGTACAAAGATATTGGGTTTGATATTTTTAGTGTCTTACAATTGTTATGGCATGCCCTGGCCCAGGGTTATTTAAAACTCTGTAATTTACATTTAAAAATACCACCACCACCAAGAAAATGAACCAAACAAAAAACCCTACCCAAATGCCTGCCTTGGGCTCTTCATTGTTATTCAGTGTGCATCTTTTCAGCTGGCTTCAAAAACTGGGAAGCATAATAGTAAAGGTAGTAGCAGACTGACATTCTTTGCTTAGTCTACTTATTTTTCTGAAATGTTATCTGGGCTAAGTACTGGGGGTTTTTTAAATGGTGAAGTGAAAACAATAGGGATTGTTAATGTACTTGGTTGTAATTGGTAATGGACACCTGAAAATGGGTTCTATTTGAAAAACAAAAAAAAACCAGTCCTGAACTGTCATTTGTCCCGGGAACAAATAATTGATGATGTCTTGACTGTTTGAAAGTGCTTGGTTTTTTATTGAGATCAATAGGAGATGTGAACTCTTGAGCATTCTTTAAAAAATAAATTTAGGAAAGCCTTTTTTTTTTTTCCCTACAGAAATAATATGTCAGTTATCCCTTCAGGCTCCTGGATTAAGGTTAATTTAAATCAGGATGAGTCAAATCAGTTCCTACATATAAACTGTTAAAGCATGTAGACTGATTTCTTCGTCTCAGAAGCCACTTGGAACTTTTTGCCATTTTTTCCCCCAGTCCATAAAGCTCTAATCAAAAGTGTCTGCTCTTTGTATAAGAATTGATCCTGTATACTGGAGGCATTTGGAAGATGCAAGCTGTAAAGCCTAATGATTTCTTTAGGACATTAGAAAAATCTTTAATTTCTCTCCTGTTTTTCCTGTATTACTCATTCTCTGATGAACCAGCTAGTGCAAGCAGATTTCATTACTTTTGACAGGAGACTAATATTTTTAATCAGATCCATGGGTTATTTCAAGGATTGTTAACGTTTGTCTTTTTCTTCATCACAAATCATATCAAGGAAACTTTCCTGCTGCCCCAAAATTTTCTCTTACCACTGTTCCAGTTAAGTTTGCAGTGCTGGTTTAGCTAAGCTTGTGTCATTCTTTCCATTATAACCATGGATTTTCTTTTCTCCAGGATTTATAACTTGTGCAAAAAAACTTATGTCTTCAGGTGACTCTGTGTTCCAGCCAGAACACTGTATTTTTCACTGTATTTTTAACTAGGTTTGAACTAGCTTTGTCACTTAGAATAGAAGAGGGCAAAAAAAGGGAAAACTTGACACTTTGTGCGTTCTTGAAAATCCCTCACAGGCATGCAGTTAAAACATGAGATTCTGTGGCCTGTTAGAGTCTCATGCCCAGTGCTGCCAAAAAATGCCAATAGAGCCTAGATGTTAGGGTGGAGAAGGGTGGAAGAAGAGGGATGGAAAGGATTGCTCTAGCTAATTGTGGAGTCAAAGGTGAGTGACTTGCCTAGGGGGAGTTGATGAGAAATGTCTTTCTCTGGTGGCTTCAGCTGGCTGATTGCTGCTTTTATTTGCTCCTTTTGCTTTAAGCACCTCTGCTGCAGGAACACTGGTAAGGCTGATCATTTGCTAAGGTAACTGAAAGGTTTTGGGTTTTCTCGTTTTGTTTCCTTGTAGAATGCTGATGCCAGCACCAGGGGTGGGCATCAGGGAGGAAGTGCTCCATTTGGCACTGGCTGGTTATAAATGGGCTCACTCAGACCAGAGAAGATCAGTTCTGCTGCAGGAGCAGCTGATCTCTTCTTATCTTGATTTCCAAACTCCCAGTTCAGGGTCTTCATGTGGTGAGAGGTCCCCAAACCAGAGCAAATTTCCTAGAATTCATGGCAATTCAGCACCTGCTGCCTGATGAAAGGACAGAAGTCTCTTTGAAAAGGAGAGGGGAGTTAAATGGAGGCAAAAATTGTATTTGCTGTTCCATGGCTTGGTGTGCACTCCTGTGATGGACCACAAGGATTCTGTGGAGCACTCAGAGGGAAGGAAACCTTTACCTCTTTAGGTGTTTGATTAATGCAGAGACTCAGTATACTCTGAAAAGTTCACTGAGAAGATCAGCTTTATGATACTTGAGGGGTTGCAGACACCCTGTAGTCTGGGCAAAGTGGTGACAGGGTATGTTGCTTTAAAAAAGTCCAACTGGGAGAGAAGTGCTTTGAAAGAAGGCTGCCTGCATTCATGTTGTTCTCCTTGTTATCTAAGTGCATCTTCATCCTGCTCAACCCTTCCTTTGTGGTGCAGTTACTTTGCTAATACCATGTAGTATTAAATCTTTGAATAACATTGAGCTTGGTGCCTGCCAATGAGCTGAAATGTAGAGATGAAATTTTCCTGTGACGAGTTTGTGTTTGAATTTGGAAGTACTACTACAGCAGTCTCTGTGAGGCCAAGAGTAAACACACATCGCCTATGAAATTAAACAACACTGTATTTTGGGAAGCGGCTCTTGAGTTGGAGCTCCTTTAAATCATAGAAAAGCCATGAGGGCCCTTTGGTTTACAGATTTTTTTTTTCCCCTCATCTGAGTGCATGGAGAGTGCAGGCTGAAATTTTTATGGAAGGCTTGAGAAGAGGAATTTTGTTCCATGATAATTTAGGGGACGTTTTTTCATCTTTTAAACCTGCTTTAAAGGTTTAATAGGACTTAGCTAGTTTTGTCTCCTTTGTTTTTTCTTTTAGGTAACTTTCATGGGATTTTTCATTTTGGTCTAAGTTCCTTTCTAGTCTGCACTTAAACATTTCAGTAGCCACATGATATGGCCCAAAATCACTTCTAATAGCCACATTTTTCCTCATTCAACAGTCTATCTTTTTGTCTGTCTTTATTCCTGTAGAGTTGGGTGCAGGTGGTACAAGCTAGTGCAGATGAGCTGGATTGGACAACTGATTTGACCTGAGTATTTGGCCATATCAGTTTCACAGTGTGATTCAGCAGCTGGTTGTGCACACAGGTTTTTTATGTCTGCCTTTCTCTGTCTTTAGTTGTTTGTCAATAGCTGCGTCCCCACACAGTCTGAGTTGCCACAAATTACAGCCTGACTTGCTAAGGAAAACCAAAATGAGTGGCAATTTACATTCATAGGTTATCCTGTGAACTGGGGCAGCTCTCAGCTACTGCTGCTGCTTTTTCAGGAGCAGTCAGTCTATCCTGGTTGCTGGAGCTGAGGAAGCTTTGGGAAGGCATCTGGGGATATGATTGTGCCTCAGCCACTCTAACGTGAGCTATCACAGAAACTTGAGGACTCATGTGCGTGGAAGTTTTTTATTTCAACTAGAAAACTTGTTTGACCATCACAGTCAGGTGTATGTGTGTTTTGTGATGCTAGTGAGCAATTTCTGTCCGTCTCTCTGTCTGTGTGGTTATCTCTATTCCCCTCTTCAGTGGGATAAACTGCCCATGGTTATATATGCTGCAGTGTAGGTGTTGTGACTGCTCTGGAACTGGCGATCTGCCTAAATTGGGATGGAGGATGCACATGGAGATCAGAGCATTTTAAGGTCAAGTGCGTTGGGAGGGACATTAGCTGGTGATAACTGTAGAGCGAGCTGCCTGTTCCTCCTTGGCTGAAATGATGGCCCCAGCTGCAGGTCAAGCAGCTCCAGAGCCTCTGCAGTTTGCAGCAGGATCTTGTGCTGTGAAGGGGAGACCACCCTGCAGAGGAACATGACAGCAATTACAGATGTGGTCCCTATATCATCCCCGAAGTGCACAGCATTCTCTCTCATAAAATAAAGCATGAGGCTTTTTTTGTATAAGGGTGTTTTCACAATCCACATTCGTTTACTTCCTTTGTGGTTCCTACTGTGATTGCATAGCGAGTGCTGTCTTCTTCAGGGCAGCTAAGGGTCTGGGATAATCCAGGTTATGGAACATCTGGCTAAGCATTGTGCAGGGCTGAGTAGATGTCTCTTTACCATGGTTTTCTGGAACTCCAGTGTTAGGAGGGCTTAGCTCAGATGCAGCTCAGTGCCCTTGCCCAGCTGGTGCCCAGCTGGTGCTCCTGGTGATCTAATATTGTTTGGGGAACCTGGGGAGGTGATGGGTCCAGTGCACAGACACCTGGTTATGTTTGAGGGCAGCCTCAGGGCAAAGGCTTTCTCACACAGCCCCATGCTCCAGATGGCTGTAATGGCATTGGGAAAGCAGTGTCACTTCTCTGACTGGCCTGAGGCAGCTGTGCTAGGAGTTGGCTGTGTTGTGTTTGCATGTCAAACTTGCAAGCTGGATATGTGATGCTGCATGATGTTTACCAGCTGTGGACTGGCTGACCTCTTCTCACCAGACCATTTCTCTCATAACTCTACAATCTCAACTTTTCATGCAGATGTTGTGTGATTTGCCACACTTTGATCTGATCCTTTCCAATTGGTATGTGCTGTTAATGTCTATTCAGGCTACTTAAATTGCCTGGGAATGGGATAAGTCTTTTCTAAGTCTTCATGGATTCATGATTTATTTTTTGACAGAAACAATTTCAGGACACTTGATTTTGTTCTTTTTGTCTCTGTGGATTTGCAAAAGGAGGTTAAGCTGAGGTCATTGCCTGCTTGTATAGGTAATTAGTTGCTTCAGAATGTGATTTAGGACAATAACTTGTAATAACTGACCACACAAGGATGGTACTCAGTTGTAAGTGCTTACAACAGTCAGGTACTGCTCAGCATTGGAAGAGAAGTGTAAATACATTACACAGAGGCAAAGCTTGTGAGATGATTTCATGAAGGACTTATTTTGTGCCCTGTGGGCCTGGGGTTTGATTTACTTTAATAAGTGTATTAAAGTTTTAGGAATAAACATTGGCGTCTATACCCTGCTGTATGTATGTACCATTCCAGGCTTTGCCAAGAGCTGCTATCCCAACATGTCTTGTGGATTCATTTGTGTGTGTGTCTCTTTCAGATACATGTACTGGACTGACTGGGGTGAAACGCCCCGAATAGAGCGGGCAGGAATGGACAGCAGCATGAGAAAGATCATTGTGGACTCTGATATTTATTGGCCAAATGGACTCACCATCGATCTCGATGAGCAGAAACTTTACTGGGCTGATGCAAAACTGAGCTTCATTCATAGGGCAAATCTGGATGGTTCCTTTAGGTAAGCTTCCTTTAGTCTTTGTAGAGGTGCAAGTTATTTCTCACTTTCTGTGTTCATTTTGAAATGAGACTTTTTTTCCCCCAGTAGTCTAGAATAATGCAAATACCTACCAAACCCCTGTTTTTTAATGCAATTCTTAATAAATAGCTTTGCAAAAAATAACCTCACATACTATAAAACTGGTTTTAAGAGTAAGACTATTTGTATCAATATTTCACTATAGACTGTTCACAGCCTTCTTGTACAGCATGATTCCTCTTTTTTAGGCTCTTACTTGTCTTGAAAATAGTTGGAGATGCTTATTTTTTGACCCTAGACAATATAACATATAACTTGTGACTGGGATTTTACAGTACTGTCGATAGTTTGTTTTACCACCAAGAAATACACATTGAGACACTCATCTGTGGCCCCATCCAGAGATGTTCTTTATGTCATGCCTATTAATTAACTAATTTTGGGTTGTTTCAGACAACAAGCAGTTAGGAAGCAAATTTTCCTCAAGCTTGCTGGAAAGCACAGTGTGGAAGGTTTTGGTGGCTACTGTCCAAGTGTGCTGTTAAATTTTGGCTTTTGTAGACATGGAGAAGTGACACTTCAGGCAGGGCAGATTTAGGCATTTGAGATTGCATCTTCAGTTCTGTGCAGTGCTCAATGGGCAGGTTGTGTTGATCCTGAAGTGTGTCGCATGCAGTAAAATGTCTTGCTAAACTAATCTCTGCGTTGTTGTCTGGCTTTGGTCTTCAGGTAGTTTTAAATGATATTTTCATTTTCGTGATTTCGTAACATTTTAAATGTCTGTGTCAATGAAATTGTTTTGCCTTGGTGAAGAGTTGGAGGAGTTCTATTTTACGCGTTTCTGTGTCATAGAATAATACGCCTTCCCCCAAAAAAAAACATTTTCCATGGTGTTTTTCATTTTTTTTAACTGAGATGCATTCTATGCCTGATTTTCACAGTCATAAAAGAGCAATAGCAATATTGACATCCTTTATAAAATGCTCTGAAGTTCCTTTGAGAGCACTGTGTAAGAGCTGGATAATGGTGGCATTGTGGTAAGTGACAAGTATTGACTGACAGTCCGAAGGAGAGACAAGGGAAAAGGCCTTTGTGGAAGGCAGTGGTAGCTCCAAGTCTGGCTGCAGGTTCATAGACACAAAGAAAGATTTTCATAATTTAACATGGATATGTTTGTCTGATTTGGGGGCAAGTGGCAGAGTTTGAGGTTTCCAGGCTGTTTCTGTGGTTTTCATGCACATACAGATTGTGCAGACTTTACTTCCATGTGTGTGTAGACCTTGAAGTTGTAATTGGCAAGTAAAATATATTCTGCTCATTTTAAGGTAGAGAAAGGCCACCTGAAAGTGAGCAAGGCTTTGAAAACACTAATTCCAGCATTCTGTCCAAATTACTTTGTGATAGATCAGTGCTGCACATCCCAAACAGATTTCTGTAGAACCATAAATCAAAGAGTATTTTAGGAAAAAATAATGTATTTTGCATTAAGAAAAAATTGGCTCACTCTTGCATATTTTACTCAGCTGCTAGAGCATGTAAATGCATGCTTGAGGTCAGAATATCCCTGTGCATTCTGGAAGTTCCTGATGTCTGACTGCACGTGAACTTTTAGGTATTGTCCAACTTAATAACTCCTAAAGTGTTACAGATATTGTTAAAATGCCATGAAGATTGATCTTAATCATAACTCCTTTTAAATGAAATATTTTTTCCCTTTCCCATTCCACTGATCAATGTTGAAGCAGATGTCTGTGAAGTTGGGTCTCCTAGTTTCTGGTGCTAAGGTGTACTTCATTAAGGGCTCAGACTTGATGGTAACTTGAGGGGTTGTTTCTGTTCCTTAAACATGGAGCAAACAAGTTTCACTCATACATGACAATAAAGAAATCTGTAATGTTTCAAATGCTTCCACCCCTGCCATCCCAGAATCCATTCAGGATTACCTCAAAATTCAAATAAAAAGTAAATTTGTATTCTGTGTGGTGGATTAATGTTACTGGAGCAATCTGCCTCTTAGCAGGCTTCAATTTGCAACCACATTTTCTGGAACTATTTCAAGGGATGTAATTACAGGAGAAAGGGAGACTTGATATCTAAGAATGATGGAAATAGGGGCAATACTTAGTGGAAAACAGCTGTTATGATATTAGGATACAGCCACTGCTGTTAATAGTTAAGAGGAAAGAGCAATGGTGAGAGTGAAAAAAGAAAGTGAAATTAGTATTTGCATTCATTCTCTTGTGCTTTATGGTAAGAAGTAGTGGTCATTACACAGAATTTTTAGAACAGTTTCAATTTTATCTCTAGACGAGAAGGTTTATTACTGATTTTGTTTTCTCATGTGTATGCTGGTACTCGTGTGCTTGTGTTAGTCTGTTTTAAACTTGTCCTTGTCTGAATATGTACCAGGAATTTTTGGGGTACTTTTTATTCCCTCCTACCCTGGAAAATGCAGATAATTACCTATGCTGCTCAAAATGAAACAGGGTCCTTTCCCTGCCAAATGTTAGCTTGTTTTTCCTTAAGTGTCTTCAGTGGAAATATGTTGAGTGCAGATTTAATATAGGTATAAGAAAATAAGGTTTATATTTTTCCTTCAGGATGACACTGAGACTTCAGCTTTCTCAAAGTCATATGATGAAAAATTTTGAAAAATGCTTTGCTGTGTCACAACACTGGCTTGAAAGATGTGTGCATACCTTTGTGTATGCATAAAATGCATGGGTTTTGTGAAAACTGAGTGCCAGTGTTTTGTCTGAGGAATTGTCAAGCATCTTTTCTCTGGCTTAATAAATATCCTTTTTTGCACCAGGTATAAATTTTGGGGACCTGTGAAAACGTGTTAGAAATGTTGTATGTTTTTTGGCTTTCAGTTCAGCTAATTCTCGGAGGTGTGGCTGTATGTAATTGAAAAAAACATCTCAGATGTTTCTGATTTGTATTAATTGTAAATATTTAGTTTTAGGAAAAGTGTAACTGACCTTTGCTCTACATTAAAAATTAATCTGAAAAATACTTATTTTTGCTGCAGACAAAGTTAAGAGGCATCATTTAATGAGACTCATAGGTCATTTCTGTCTTTTTCTGCTAGAAAAAAAGACTGAGTGCAACTGAAGTTCTGGGCAAAGATGTCATATACTGCTTTAGTCAGAGGAGCACTCTTTGGACCTAAGTTTTCTTGGAAAGTCACTTATGTTTGAATATTTGCACAGCTCCTGAAATTAAGGAACTTAAGGGGTCAGTGTAGAACCTGAATCAGATACTTTGATGCTCTGAAACCCAATATATTTGTGTCCTTATTGCTGTGAAGGGGTAAAACCTTATTTTGCATTTTCAGTCTACTTGTCACTTTTATCACCAGGCGAATCTCTTGGTCCCATGAATTTGTTGAAAGACGACAGTTCCTACATGAGTTTCTACAGAGCCAGATTTTTTAATGTGGAAGCAGGAACAACAACAGGAAGCAATCAATTTTTTAATCCTTTCTCTTTCTTCCAAAAAGGCAAAAGGTTGTTGAAGGTAGCCTCACTCATCCCTTTGCTCTGACGCTGTCGGGGGACACTCTGTACTGGACAGACTGGCAGACGCGCTCCATCCACGCCTGTAACAAACGGACGGGAGAGAAGAGGAGAGAGATCCTGTCTGCCCTCTACTCACCCATGGACATCCAGGTCCTCAGCCCGGACCGGCAGCCCTACTGTATGTCCTGCTTCCCCTTAAACCCCCTGCATGGCTCCTGCTTATCTGTCAGGGAAAATATTAGTCAGAAAAGTGGTTAGTCTGGAGTTGCGAAGTTCTGCACACTTGTCAGGGTTGTGATGCCTTAGGTTTTAGCTTTCATGTTTTCCAGATTCTGTGCTGCCTAGGAATGTAGTTCTGAGCCTCATAATAAGTGCTAGTAAACTCTCTTCACAGAGTAGGTAGACAAAACAAATCCTTTTCCTGCTGAAGACCATGAACAGTGAGTACAACTTTCAGGCCCAAAAGCGCAAGCAACGGTGGACTGAAGAGAGCAACAAGAGGGATGAGACCTCACCAAAGCTGTGATTGGACAATTAAACCCCAATATGCAAATAGACCAAAACTCATAAAAGTGTAAGAACTCATGACCAGTGGTGCATTTTTTCTGGCCATTCTAAGTCCACCTTGGGTGTAGCCCTGGTCAGGCTCTTGTCCTGCCCAAGATGTATCCTAAGGGCCTTTCAGTAAATACCTACTTTATTCTCTAGCTCTGTCCAGTTTCTGCTTCAGGTCAGCCTTCCCAAGGCATCAGTTGCTAAAGGTAGAAGTGCTTGAATCCTGTACCTTGCTTTGAGTATTCCGGCCTGAATTGCTGTGAGCTCACTCACTGTCCCAGTTGGTAGCAAAAGCCAAAATCCAGTGCAGAACTTCAATGCCTTCTTTTGGTTGGGAATATATGAACAAGAACAGTACCAACTTACCTGGCCTTTTAATGCCATTGCTTTAAAGACAATGGTAATAAATACTTATAACTACCTTTTTTTAAATAAGTAAAATTGCCACCAAATATATAACATTCATGTTGTACTTACTAGTGCCATTTTTGAAGTCCAGACTTGGTCATGGTTATCTTCAATACATATCAAATAGTTTGTGAATGTCTTAGTGTGGAAGGGTTTTAGTTTTGAGCTTTCATATGAGCACTCATGTCCCACTGTTTTTCCTATATATTCTCTGGTGTTACTTGAAAGGAAGTAGAATATTGAAAATTGAGTAGGGCTGCATATATCTTGTATGTGCATGTGATTCTATGTGGCAGCTGGTCTAGGTTTTGGAGTTTTTTTAAGGATTGTGAGAATGGGACTTAAAAGCAATGTTGTAAAATGTATATAGCTGAGTAGCTCTGGGAAGAATCAACTCTTGTCCAGAGGAAATATTCTTGCCATTTGGACTGCCTTCTTTCTTTGTGCCAACTGTCAAATCTGCTTCCCTAAAGATTACGTTTGTTATTCCAGTGAAGTTTATAGGATGTGAGTAAATAGGCCTGAAAGTAAACAAAAGGAATTTGGAGATCATCTTGGGGGTGTAACATGTGCGAGTTTTCCTTGAGCTTGCTGGATATGCACAGCACCCTGGTCTGTCTCACAGCTCCAGATAAGAGTTTGTCTGTGCTGAATTCTTGTCATTGCTTTTAGCTCCAGGAATGTCCCAGCCTAGGGTCATAGTATTTGAGTCAGTCACAAAGAAAATACAGCACATAGAGAAAGAACATGTGCTGAAAATAGCTCAGATGCCATTGACTTCATTAAGATCAGGCTTGGATTCCTTCCTCACCATTTTTTTTTTGCTCTGTGAGTGTCAGTGGAAGTAACAAAAGTCAAATTAGCCAGACATTTTGTGCTTTTATAATAAAGTATTATATTTCAGATGATAGTTCAAGCTACAATTTTTCAGAAATCTTGCAAAAGTTGCAAATAGTTTTTGTAAGTGGCAATATTTATCCATAATTACTTATTAATATGGTTTCATGACTTGCTGCCCTTTTTTTTCCCATCTAAAGGAGGAAGGAGTGTTCAGTTGTTATCCCTGTGCTGTACATGGAACAGTACTATAATGTAGGAGTTGTACAAATTGTTATGTTTTCTTTTCTTTCATAGAGCTGGTCATCCCATCAGTTGCATACATCTCAATTTAGGTGCCCGTAGAGTTAAAATGCTGGGGAGGGGGAACAAGCATTTTATATTGTGATTCCTCTGTTTTTTAGCGCTAAAGCTTATGCCAGTCATTTGGGATCTGTAATTTCTCCCTCATGGAGAAAACAGGGCTTAGGGGCTTCTAGAACAATTAGAATGAATCTGTTTTGTTTCTTGAAGTTCACACTCCATGTGAAGAAAACAACGGTGGCTGCTCCCATCTGTGCCTGCTCTCTCCAAGGGACCCCTTCTACAGCTGTGCCTGTCCCACTGGTGTGCAGCTGGAAGATGATGGCAGGACGTGCAAAGCAGGTAGGAACTTGGCTTTTCTTTACAGTCACAGTGTTGGCGTGGTTTGGGTTCACTGCTTCTCTGCTGATCCTTGAAGAAGTGAGTTGAGAGGAGCTGCCTGATACACTGAAATGTCATTTTGCATCCAGACCTCCCACCAAGCTACCAAAGACAGGGATTTTTATGAACTAAACTAATCCCTTGTAGTAGAAATCAGAGTTTTGTCTGTATTTAGGGTTGCCACTTCTCTGTAGGAATGAAGTAGTGTGTGGAACCCATTGCTGAAGCATTTTATTACAAGTAAGTTAATGTAGGACATCTTTTCATTTGGGCAGTGGAGAAACTTCTGCTCCCTCCCACTCATTGTCCAGAAGAGATCTATGATAAAGTGGTGGTGGCTGAGTTGTTGAGGTAACAGAAAACACTGTTTTGTGAATTGTCCATGTCCCTGAGAAGTAGGAGAGGGTTGTGTGTCACCAATAAAAAGCTGTTTAGAGAATAATAGCTAGAGTATGTCCTTTAATTAGAAAGTGTAAATAGATGCATATTTTGTATCCACAGGTTGAATGAGCCTTGTGGTATACTTTGCAAGCTTGTTTTTATCATTGATTGAGGAGTCTCTTGTAAAGATGCATCTTACAAAAGCAGGCAACTAGCTCTGATATGGTGGTAGAACATTAGGAGGCAAGGTTTTGGGAAGTGTTCTGCTCACTGCTGCCTCTTTCCAGTGCGCTTTCGAGTCTAGTTGAATAATATAATCATTTTCTGATGGGGCTTGATTCCTCTGTGTACTAGAACAAGCATAAGAGATGCCTTTCATTTATGAACTAAAAGCACAGTTTAAACACTGAATCTCCAGGGTTTAAGGCCGGCTTTATTAGCTCATCCTGCTGTAATTGAAAGGCTTATAAGGTAGTTTTGCAGCTGCTGAGAGACTTTTCCCTTTACTCCTTCCAGCTTTGGAAAGTTTCCCTTTCACAGCTTTTAAGAAAACCTCACTGAATGCTCAGGACAACCTTTTTAGACGTTCACATTGACCTCGTGTTTCTGGCAGCAGGAATGAAGTTCACCCTGCTTTTGGCACTTTGGCAGATAGCACAAGCAGGACCGAGTGCTTATACTGTGCTTTCACCTTTCCATTGTCAGGCCAGACAGCCTGCCAAGGGTTTTCTGTCAAAGGAGGGCATAAAAGTGGGATGGGAACAGGAAATCTGGTTTTGCATAAGAATGTGGCTTTTTGGTTCAGTTTTATGGATTATTTCTTTCCCAAGCTCCACATCTTTTGTTGCCCTGTGCTTTATGCCAACATCCATGTGCTTCTCTTTCCCATCTTGCTAATTAACTCCTTGATTGCGAGGAACTGACTTTTTGTTCTCCACACGAGCCCTTTGTAGTGATGTTGTAGCAGGAGCTACAGATCCATGAATGTTGATCACCTCTTCATTTTGTTCCCTGTTGGATTGGGCAGAGGTGCAAAAGCACAGAGTCACTTGGGCACATGAGCTTCTTTGACTTCAGACTGTTAAGTGAATCACACAAAAGCTGCTGTGGGTTTATTTATCTGCAGAAGGAAAAAGCATTCTGTTCTCAAAATCCCTGTCCACATGGGGAGTTTACTGCTTCAACTATAATGTTACTGTATATATCGGTCAGAAAGAAGCAGAAAAGCCCTGGGGTGTTTAGGTAGCTCTCTTGAATATTGAATTTTAGCTCTTTTGAATATTGAAGTATATTGGCATTACCAATTACATTGGTAATGTTCAGATGAGAGCCCTCTGTAGCTCTTTACAAATGGTAAAGGGTCTAGGTAATTGACAAAAAATATGAATTCAAGGACAGCTATTCCAGTATTTGCCTTGCTGAATTACATCTGTATGTAATGAAACTCTGAAACTCTGGATATTTGTACTTTGACTAAACTAATCATTGATATGCTGGGACCTTAAGTATTGTGCCTATACTAAAATAAAAGTTCATTTTCCTGTTGTTTTAGCTTTTGGTGTTGATTCATTCTTGCCTTGTGGAGCGTGGCCTACTCTGTAGTAACTGGTAGTACCTTGCAACTTTCAAGAGTAACTGAGTGGTGAAATTTCATGTCTCCAAATGGAGCTTCAGTTCTTAGACTAGGTAGTTTCTTGATTTGTGTTTTGTTGGGTTTTTTTGTTTATTTTGTTCATTTGTTTGAGAGCCTTTCCTAAGCTAGTTTGAGCAATTGCATGAATATTTGAGAAAGGAACCAAAATTTGGTTGCAGTCATTTAGAAGGGTTGTGTAATTCTACTAGCAAATAGGCCAGTTGGAAGTAGAGCGAAAGGGTGGAAGTTTGGGAACCTTGTCTTAGTAATTTTGCTGATCTAGGACTATCCTGAGGTTTTTCTTTCTTTCATTGTTTAAGGATCACATTTATTTTCTTTATGAACAGAAGTATTTTGATGCATGAGTCTTCTGTCTGTGTGCAATGTCTCCTTTCAATAAGCTGTTCCTTCTCCTCCTCTCCTGGGGTTCCCTTCCTGGTATTTAGTGAGTCCTGTTGTTGGGCAGTAGTGGTTTGAAGTGTTGTGAGAAAGACAAATGTATTAATGGCTACTGTCTTGTCTCCAACAGCAAATTATTTGCTCCATTTTTACCTTGCAGTGCAGAGACTTCAGGTGATACCTGTCACCTGTTTTGAGCAGATTGACAGTGGTCGTGCTTCTCACTTCCCACAGTGCACAATGGATGACATGAATTTATCTGTTTCTTGCTCCAGCTCTGGTGCACCTTTGGTATAATTTGTACCACTTAAAGTGAATGTTTCCAGATAAAAAGGAGCTGAATCCTTGCACCCTATTCTGCTTTTGTGAAGCAGGTTTGTTTTGCTTTGCTGGGCAAAGCTGCCGTCTCAAAATATTGGATGACTCCCCCTGCTTTTTCCTTCCTTCTGTGACTTGACCATGTGGTTCAGTTTAAGGACATTCGGGGAAGTCTAGATGTTTTTTGTGTATCTTGCCAGCTAACTGTGATTAAACCCTGATCCCAGTCTCTTGTACAGCAGCTATGTGTGTGCATCCTTCCAAGACTGAGCTGGATTTTGTAAACAGCATTCAGCAGTACGTTTCTCTTATGTCTCTGGAAAATACGTAATTTATTTCTACTGTGTTCTGAGTCAATGGCATACAGATATCACTGCAGGCTTTCTAAAGGAATGTCAAAAGCCTCATCTTTTTTTCTAAGTGGATATATTTCCTGTAAGTGGTCACTCTGACTTCCTAAATTCCCTCTGCCTGTCAGTGCTGCATTCCCAAATGTTCTTGCTCTCATGGCACATAATTTTCTGATATCATAGTATCAAGTTAGTCAAATTAGTCAAAGCATATGAACTAGAATTAGCTGGATAGCGTTTTAAAACCTATTAGCCAGGGCTGGTACCTGAAAAATATTATCAACATTGTGCACCTTGCTCTCCCAAGTCTTTACTAGCTTGGCTCTATGGCAGTGAATCTTTAATAAGTAGGATAAACTGGACTTCAGCTAATGTTCTTTTTTATTCTATATTTTTAGCTTCAGCAAGGACACTCAGCTACACAATATCAGAATTAGTCTAGATCCATGCTGCTTCTGGAAGCTGTGTACCCCTAGTTTTTAAAAAAATATTTTTCAGGATTTTGTTTTGCTTCTTATTAAATATGTAATGCTTGCTAAAATAAATAAAGATAAAATATTTCGGTTAATGCTACAGAATTTTACTTTACTCATTATGCAAATTCATTGTAGCAGTTGGACATGGCCTGAATATCATTAATTCTTGATCCATTTTACATATCTAAATTCCTCTCTGACCAAATTTAAGTCTCTGCTAAGAGGAACCTTTTTTTACTTGCTTCCACATAAAAACACAAACCAAAACAAGCCAAGCCTTTCTGTGACACTGGAATCTCTTGGAGATTTAATTTTGCTCTGTTTTATTGTCTTTCCATTTGTGTTGGGAAAGGTCATGATTTTATTGCCTCTCTTGTGTTTGAAAGCAGTGTGAGAGGCCTCTTGGTAAGAAGTCATAGGGGTGGTTGAGGTCTAGGTGTATTTGCATGCCACGCAAAGAGTAGATGACAAATCCAAGTTTGCCATAGTTCTGGAAAGATGCTTTTGGTATTTTGAAGCTTGCACAAAGGAGTGATGCCTGAAAATAAGGGCAGTGCCAACTGAAGTATGTTCTTTTAGTATACTAGGCATTGGCTCAGTATAGATCTGTGCCAGGGGGTGTCTGGACAATGTTCTTGGTCATAGGGTTTAGTTTTAGGTGGTCCTAGAAAGAACAGGGAGTTGGACTCAGTAGTCCTTTACAACTTGATATACTCTATGACTTTCGGTAGACCAAGCAAAACTGTCTCTAGAAAGGGCTGTAAAAACATAAATGAGCCTCTGCCATAGCTGAATACAAAGAATTTGGCTGCAAAAGCAACCATATAGTTATGGTACTTTAGCTTCTGCTTACACAGATATTGTTGCTGCACTCAGAAAAAGTAAATGCCCCTGTACTGGGGAACAGATTTGTGAGCTGATGCTATCCATGCAATGCTTGGTAATGGATTGCTCCTATAGGGGGTCTTTTTCTAAAGGCTGTGCAAAAAATATGTTGGGGATAAGTATCCAAGATTGCATCGACTCCTGCTAGTGACTTGCCTTAATGCTGAGGTAGCTGGCAGGTTTGACAGTGAGACAGGTACCTGAATTCACAATTATCTTAGTGGCTTCTTTACCACATCAACTCTACCCTTACACAAAAGGGGGTTTGCACTGCTTGAGATGTGGAACTTAAACTGTTGCTGTGCGTCAGCATGAACATTCCTTAAAGCCAGGATGAGAACTGCTGCTGTATATTGAGCTTTAAGCATAACATGAGTTAAATGAAAAAAGTTGCTCATTTTTAGAACCTTTTTATATATTTAGTGGCAGGAGTATGGTTGTTTTAAAGTGGTAACAGGGAGAATTTCTTCCTTCTTCTGTTCCTGCTCCTCAAATGTAGCTCAGTTGCTGGGTGCGTTGTAGAAATCCAGTTCCTTTTAGGTATCTCAGTCTAGATGTTGTAACTAGCCAGCTGCCTTTAGCAATAGTATCGTCCCTGCTATGTCAGAATGTAAGTGGCCATTTGAGACATGGTACATTGACCTCAACTCACCAGAGGCATTTCTGCAGTGGAAGGCAGCTGTTCTTTGCTTGAAAATGGGAGAATTTGGCTGTGAGTTAGTCTTGTGTGGTGTTAGAAGTTGTAGGGTTCTGCCAGCTACAGTTTCTCAAATAACTGAGGAAATTCTGTTATCCCAAATGAAAACCAGAAAAAAGCCCCCACATTTTCATAACTGGAAGAGGAAGTACTTGCCTCAGGTGTTTGAAGAGTCAGCTACCCTTTTCTATCCTTGATCTTGTTGTTGAGGCAGTTGATCTGGGTTGGCTACTATTCCCAATGTCTTGTTTCTCTTTGCCGTTCTGCACATTGTGAAATAGAAAACAGTGTTTTTGGAACCTGCTGGCTGATACTGCAGGGCATGTAGTGGTTTTTTTATATGCAGGAGATGGAAGAGTAGTGAAGGAAGAAATTTATATCTCCTGTGTATTTCTTGGTGCACGTCATACATTTTAAAATAAGTTTTGTCTGCGGTTCCTGGTGAGCAATCATGAATTTATTACAGTAACTAAGCCTCTAAGCAAGACAAGCTGGCAGTGAAGTTCTGTCTCATGGTGAAGTACTTACCTCATGCCAACCAGAGAACGTTTCTTTGCTAGCATGTCTTCCTGATAAATAAAGAGGAACAGCATGCATTAATCCAGACTTTCTGATTAAGTAGATCAACCACTAATTTGAGAAGAACAGGCTTTTCGAGAAAGAGGAGGGTCAGGGAGATATTTGTTATTTGGGATAACTGCTGTAGAATCAGTTCTTTCAAGTCCCTGATAAAGCTTCTGCTGGCATTGCGTGAATGACTTGTCTGGAGTATTCTAGCACTTGGAAGATGCTGGAAGAGAAACCTGGTGTATCAGTAGATAAACTCTGATTATATTCTAGTATTGATTTGGAGCTGTATTGGGAAGCAGCGCTCATGTCCTAATCTGTTTGTCACAAGATAAAAAGGCAAAAACAAAACTGTATTTTACCTTATTTCCTAGAACCTTGACAACATATTAGATGTCTGTCTCTCCCTGTTGACAGCTCTGTGATTGAAATGCAACTGTGGAAAACTATGGGCTTTTGGTTGCAAGATGCTTTGATTTCTTAGGTGTTTTCTGTCCTGTGCCTGGAGTTTGACTACTGTAGGTAGATGTTATCCAGAAGCTGGAGGACTTATTTCTTCACTCCCTCTCTCCCTTTTGTACTCCCAAAGGTGTATTGTAAGTCCTTTGCTTATCCAGAAATGGTTGAAAGTACAAGTTTGTAATTAAAAACTGTTCAGTAATGGGTGCCTGAGCATCTGGGAAATCTAGAGGGAAATCTACCTTTTCTTGTTCTGCTCCATTTTGTGAGTGTTTTTTTTCCCCCTTTCATTTATGTGTAGATACTTGTTTTGATTGTGTTTTCCCCTTGCTTTATTTAGTGTGTTATGTTGATGAGTTTATATGATTTTTATGAAAAAATTACATTATTTTCTATTCATAACAATTTTTATGCTTCTCAATGGTGCTACTTTGTGTAGTGACAAAATTAATTAACCTCATATGGAAATGGCCTTATTTATTATAATTTCACTGGATAAAAGCCACTAGAAGCATGCCATAAGAAACAAACCTGGAGGGAGTGAGGAGCATTCTTGAAGGTCTGCCACATCATCTTCTAGTTCTGTTGTCGGTGGTTTTCCTGGGCTATGGTGAATGAAACTTTCTTTTCAAGCTTTGTTGGTGCATGTTTCAAATTGATGACTACTTTCCAGGACTCTGAAACACTGTCTAGTTAGAGCTTATTTTTGTGGTTAGGGGTTTTTTGTTTTGTTTTTTTCTTTCTTTGGTGTGTGTGTATAAAGGAAATAGCGACGCTCTCCCTTTCCAGCTCTGTTGAGTCTCTGGATTCAGTCTGGTTTTATGCTGCAAAAGAACCACACCCTGGGTCTGCACTGAAAAGGTTTACATGTAAACTTTGTTATCTTGCATTCACTGCATGCTGGGAACGTACACAGGCAAAGTCACCCAGAGCCAGTGATAACTGCCTAAGCTGCTGTGGCATGACTGCTTCTTCCAGCATTGGGTGGCTGAGTCTCTGTTTTACTGCATCAGTGTGAGATTAAGACTCTCCCTAGATTTGCAAACCCCGAATTTGCAGCTGTTTGTATCTTTTTTGTTTGTTTTGTTTTGCTGTTTTGCTTTTCTCTTGATTGTGTCAGCTCAGAATTGAATTTTCTGGGGCTTCATCAGACTTGGTACATAATAAATAATGCTTAAATTTCAAAGCATTATGCAGTTGTAAGCCTCAGAGAGGGCTCGTGGGGTGTATTTATTTCTGTTTGTGTAAATGATGACAGCAGTGCAGAGAAAACTTAATATATTCAAGGTCTCTTGCTGAATGGGAAACATCTGCAATTAGAAGTCAATAGAAGTGGGATTGTAGAAAACCTACTGTTTTCCTGTTCATTTTTGAAATATATTAATCATGTATGTTGTTGAGTTGTAATGAATTTTTGATTCGTGTCTCTGTGCATTTGAGGTGTTACTGTCAAAACTCTTGATAACAGAAACTAGGTGATAAAATGAATGTCAGTTCTAAAGTCAGTGGTTACTTACTCTGAACAGTGGAATTGTGTATCTCCAGCAGAGAGCAGGTACATGTAAACTTTAAAACCTTATTTTGTGAGGAAACACTTCAATTCAAAGCCTGCCCTTTTTCTAGCAGTAGGGATTTCTGACAGACTTTTTCTTGGCCCATCCTTTTTCCTATGGCTTGCAATGAGCTGTTATTAAGAGTTCTGTGCAAAGGGATGTTAAAATCTTTTTTTTTTTTTGGGTTAATAAAGACTAGAAGCTGGGAGTATGATATCTGTAGGGTAACAGTCAGATTTACCACTTAACATTTCCAACTTTCTCTTCTCTTTCTTTAAAGCACAAGGAGAATAGACAGACCCCAGGGCAGGATAGGACTTAGTTGTTCAAGTGCTTTGAGGTCTTTGGATGAGACCTGTGTGTAAGGGCAGCTTCTTTGCTTGGTACAGCAGTAGCCAAATGGCTGTGCTGACCTTTGATTCTGCTTAATACCAATGCAGCTATGACTTATATTCTTTGCTTCTTTGAGTAAATCTTCCTAAGAGCTATCTGCTCCTCTCAAACCTTTGTGCTCAGTGTAGTACTGGGCATGTAAAACTGAACGTGTCTCACAGAAGCTCTGTCCTAAAGCAGAACAGGGTAACTATGATATCTGTCTTGCAACAGCTTTTTCTGGAAGAAACATTACTTTTGTCCTAGTCAGCTGCTTTGTGCTAATGATCTTATCAGCTGTGCAGTTTAACTAATATTCTGTTAGTGGGATTTCATTTTGGTGGCTGTGTGAATGTGTCAAAACTCTGATTTGTAGGTGTTTTTCCTGGTTCAGGCGAAGTTAGAAGTCTGCTGCTGATAGTGGAAGAAACAGAAGACAATAGCTTTTCACTGTAACATGCAGACAGATGTGATGTAATTTATGAGTTACGTAAGTGCTCTGGTATTTCCTTTCTTTGTCACAATTGTTAGTTTTCCTTATGCTTACTTACCTTTCAATTAAATCAAGTCCTGTCTGAATGTGGCCACTCAAAACATTCTTTCAAAGAAACCTTTCCTGTTTCTATTTTGCTGGTTGCACACTCCCACTGCACGCAGCCCTTGGTTTGAAATTGCATGTGCAGTGTCCAGTTGGAGAGTACATGGCCAGCCTTTCACAGCCCACCACTGTCACACAGTAAGAAGAAGCAGTCCTGTGTTCCTCTCAGACTGAAAGATAAATAAAGGCCTGAACTGGAATGCATAGTGCTGTTCATGTTGCAACTGGCTCTAGTAAGGTAACCAAGGAGAAAGTATAAAAAGATTTTCCATTTATTTCTAGGTACTGCTAAAGTTTGTTTCAGCTCCTGAAATATTACTGTTTTCTGGGAAGGTTGAGGAACAAGAGGAGGGTTTTACAGAGTTTTGTTGGTTTAAAACCAGTCAGTTTCATTACATCATTTTTCTTTTGGTGTGAAGAGTGACTAGTGCTAAACCCTTGTGCAAGGTGTTGTAGTTGTTTTGAATAGTGGAAAGCTTATTAAACAGCATGGCAGTGTTACCAGTATTCATATGCTCCATGTTTTCTCCCAGAATCATAATCTGGCCCCCTTTTGCCGTAAATTGAAACTTTGCCAGGTAATTCACTGTACTGCAGCAACCAACAAAATCCCTTGCTTTTTTGATAAGTCTTTTTTGTTTATCAAGAGTGCTGAGGTAGCTGTGATCGAACAGCTTGTAATGGAGTTGCCTGCAGTCAAAGTACTTCTAGCACACTCCTTTCAAAAAGCACTTACCATTTTGTTCTTTAGAGCAGAGCTAAAATCATTCCTGTTTTTACAGTGTATCTGATTTTCTCCCCACAAGTATAAAGATTTCCAGAGTTGTTTGTCATGAGGCTGAGCCTGTACATGCAGGTGCGTGCTCATGCATATACATAAAACTGGAGGATGAGTCCTACAATAGGTCATTGTTCTAGCCTAATTAGCAGACAGACAAATGGGAAAGGAATAGCATGGCCTTTTCTGGCAAAGATTAACAGAGGCAGCCACTGCAGTCCACATGTTTAGGTTGGGTGAATAAATTGGAGCATTTGTTACTGTGTTATAGATGTCTTGTTACTTGTCAAATGTGAAGTGGGCTAAGGGAAGAATAAAAAAGGGTCTTGTCAAGCTGCTGAGATGGCCTGTTTTGCTGCTGTCAGCTCTGATTGCAGTTAATTTTGCAAATAGAATACAGTTGCCATTTCCAGCAGTGAAGCATGAATTTTTAATAACAAAAGCACAAACCAACCAAATCAAAGCAAGCATGATATCCTAGCATAGATATTAAAAATACTTATTTCTGGGTATGGCAGGAAAGCATCTTGTGTAAGTGTCAAAAAAAACAAAAAAAAGGTCTCCTAACCTGTTTCTCTAGGATTTATTAATTGCAAATAGAGTATAGAATTTCCTTATTTGGTTTTTTGGATATTGTTCAAAACAATATCAAAACGTTCAAACTCAGATATTGTTCTGATGCTCCATCCCTGGAAGAGTTCAGAGCCAGGTTGAGTGGGACCCTGAGCAACCTGATCTCCAGGCATCCCTGCCTATGACAGATTATCTTCAAGGCTCCTTCAAACCCAAACTTTTCTGCGATTGTATGTCAGCCAGAACAGCTCATCGGCTCTTATGGTTATCAGATCTACTGAAAATTTCTCTTGAAGGTCTGCAGAAAGCTTGGGCTGAATAGAATAGAGAAAAATAAGCAGTTCAAAATTTAAACCAGTTGAAAAAGTAAAACTATTTGAATTTGGATATTTTAAAATACTTTCTAAATGGAAATTTTAGACTGATCTAGTTTCTCCTGGTTTTCTATTTATGGTTTGCATAGAAAACTTTTCATAAACTTTTACTGGAGTGTTTGATTGCTGCAATTGTTATGTTGGAATAGCTTGCATTTCCCACTCCCCTCCAGAAAGGCTTTTGTTCATGGTGCAGTGTTATAAATGACCATGTTGTAACAGTTAGCAGTTCTGTTGGGAATCTCTTGATCATGTGGTTAGAGAAGTGACTGCAGTGAGAGAGGTTTTTGAAGATGAAGTTAATTAAATATATGTTATAGCACTTTAGCACTAGGTAAATAGCTGGCTGTAATGTGTTAGGCAGATTCTAGGGTATCTAGGATAACACTGGGCAAGTCACAGCACAACACTTCTGCAGCCTTGAAAACATTCCTACCAACATTAATAATCAAAATACCTCCATGATACAGATAAAACTAATGAGCCAGACAAACGTGTTTGTCCAGGTTTTTAGAGAAAACCAGTGTCAAGTTCTCATCTCTTGGTGATGTGCTCAGAGCCTGTTGCCAACTCTTTCTAGCAGAAATTTGTTAATGGAGTCAAATACAGTTATAACCAACTGTAATTTAAAACTGTGTTGTAATAAAAGACAGGATTTTTTGCATCTATCAAAAATTACCCTGATAACAATTTTATTACAGACTTTCAATTGGGGGGGTGTAGTGTAGTGATGCATGCTGTGGTAACATTTTCTCTTTTCACATGATTTTAACATTCAAGGATGTAAGTGCATGTCTGTCAAGAGTCTTTTTGTGTAATATTTCACTTAATTTTAGGCATCCCTACAGAATTGGCCAGGTAGCTCATTCCCCTTATTTCTTTCTCCCCACAAGTCTCAATTAGAGGTATGTTAGAAAATACAAGAAATTACCAAGAGGCATCCCATTCAACTACCAACAAAATGTCCCAAGTGTCAACTGAAGATTTTCTTTTTGTTCCTAGATCAGCAGGGAGGGTTTTTTTCTTCTGGTTTATTTTTAGCCATATATGTCCATGGGACAGAAATGAGGTTGGGAATATATCTGCAGTAGTATGTTTGCTTGGAGAAAAAGTCAGAGCAGCTGAATGTGTCCAAAACAAGTTGTTTCGTTTGGTTTGCAAGAAGATTCTAGTCACGTAGTTGATTCAAGGTGTCTGGGCTGTCCTGTTCCTGGTCAAAGTAGTACTTTGTGTGCAAATAAATATGTGGTCCTATAGAGGTGAACCTATCACAGAGCTGGATGACAGAAATCTGAGTATAATTATTGCTGCTGTGAGGAAGTGAAGGCTGTTTTGGTACTACTTGTGAATTTTAGGGTGTATTAACAGTCTTTCAGCCTGTTGTCTAGTCAGCATTTCTAGACATAATCTGTGCCTCAGACTGACGGTTCCTTCCTCGGAACTTGTTCACAGTGAACCGAGGTGAACCTGCAATCCCTTCTGTGAAGAGGCAAAACATATGCATTTGATTCTTATCTGTTTGTTCCCATGCAATGAGGCTTGTAATGTTGATTATCCTAGAAATACCTGTAATATTGGTAATTTCTGTGTTATCACTTCCTAGGCATGTATTTGATGGTCCTTTGCTTCACAGTACTTAAGTATTATGGTTATGATTGCAGACACACTGATACAGTAGAAATTCAGGAGGTAAACTGGGTATAAACTTGAGTGCTCTTGGTGTATGAACAGCTATCATGCTGTTCCTTGAGTATTAACTGCCTCTCTTGGACCCCTGTTCCCTCTAGGGCATGTTCCCATGAGATTGTTTCAAGAAGATGCCTGAAGAGATCAGTTGTCTCTTCAGGACCTTACTCAGGACCCTGTTTCTTCATTGCAAGATCCTGTGCTGTACCGTGTCATGGGCACTGCAGCCAAGGCTGCTCCCAACATTCACATCCCAGCCAGTCCTTTGTTGTTAGTTAGTACAAGGTCCAGCAGCACATCTTTCCTCACTGGCCTCTCCACCACCTGTGTTAGAAAGTTGTCATCAGTGCGGTGCAGGAGCCTTGTGCACTGTGTGTGCTCAGCTGTGTTGTTCCTCCAGCACACCCAGGGGTGGCTGAAGTCACCCACAAGAACCAGGGTCTGTGACTGTGAGGCTCCTTCTGGCTACCTGTAAAAGACCTCATCTGCTTGCTGCTCCTGATCTGGTGTCCTGTAACAAACACCCACAACAGTGTCACCCTGACTGGTCTGGTCTTTAATCCTAACCCATAAAGTCTTGACTCACTCATCATCCTCCCTGAGACAGGGTGCCATGCATTCCAGGTGCTCTCTTAAATAAAAAGCAACTCCAACATCTTACCCGTCTTTTTTAATGTATAATTTAAAACTCTTCTGTGTTTGCACAACACTTAGATGACCAGATACATCCCCCTTTCCATGTTTAGTTTTGAGGCCTGAATTTTTTTCTTAACTTGCACTAAACAGTTTTTATTTTGACTCCCATAATGAAATATTTCAGAAGCATAGAAGCTAGACATAAAACTTTGTTCCATGAGATATTTGATTCTGCTGTAGTTGCTGTGTCTCTCTTGCTTTGCTGTCATGAATGCATGGGCTTTCATTCCTCCCTTTTCTCCCATGGGTTTTTGAGCTCTGAGTTGTTTCTCTCCTTCTATCTAAGCCTTCCTTCAAAGTGATGCTGTCCTTATCAGACCTTGTCAGCTGATGCTGACTGGGAGAAGCATTCTTGTTGGAGCCCCTCGCTGTGCCAGCACAAGTGTTTGTGGAGCTCTGCAGGTCTGGTTTTTAACTCAGGGTGATGGCTTTATTTCTGCCAGGTTAGTTTTTGTTTGGATCAGCTCTTTGGTGTGGTTTGCAGCACGCAGCCATAGTGCGAGGCCGTGCTGTGCTTGCATGTGAGAACAGGTGATACAGAAGTGAGAACAAGCAGCCCATGGTGAGGAGGAGAGCAGCACTGCTTCATCCAAGAGTTGTGATGGTTTGAGGTAGTTGGAAGTGCTTAAATAATATTAAAATGCTGCTCTTTTAGATCATTTCTGTCATTATACACTTGTTCCGTGAGCACGATTTCTTTTTAGAGCTTCTGAGATGATATGTGGAGGCTAAACCACGATTTCCAAACTCAAAACCAAATCCAGCACCCATAATGAATGTGAATTTGGTTGTGTTGTACACTAGAGTCGACTTCTGTGTCTGCAGAGCTACATAAGAATATCTAGGTGTGAAATATTCTAGAAGAATATTCTCATGAGGATTTGAATTTCTGTTAGTCTCAGTGGGCAGTGTCCCCACGTTGGCCATTTTCATTCAATTTCAGGTGTTGGGGGGAGCTGGAAATTGCCACTTCCTCCTGGTGTTTGCTGGTCCAGACTAAATACAGCAAATGACTTTTACTCAGGTTTCCAGTTTTGGAGTATTGCTAAACAATAAAATTTTCTTGTCAGTTTTCGAAATACACAGCATCAACTTGGTAACAGAAGTAGGAAAAACCCCACATACTTCTCTTTTCGTACTGAAGCATGAATGGGTGGATGTGGGGAAACTTTATTAAGCAACTGCACATTTTGCTGTCTGTCCTCTTTTTTGCACTAATAAAAGAAGCTGCCACTTCGGTGTCAGACAACACTGAAGATGCCATTTGTCCTTGAAATGTACTCCAAGTTGTTGTTTGGCACCCTTTCCACAAGCAGGAAAACTTTGCACTGAGGAGAAAGAATAGAGGAGGGAGAAGAACAATGATCCTGTTGCTTTAAAATTTTTTTGTGTCAGCTTGGGCCAGATGATAAATACGTGCTGTGGTTGTGACTTGTTTTCTTGTTGGACTGTCTGGAGTAAATGATTAATGGAATTTGTTTACAAAATAATCCAGTCTTCTGTTGGCCCTGTCATTTATTGCGTAGGGCATGTGTGAAAACTTGCCTAGTGCACTGATAGAGCTACTGAGACATTTGGCTTAGCAAGTCTCTATAATGTGATGAAATATTTGGACCTGCACCCACCAAATTGTTTTTTTTTTGAGATTCTAGAGACAGATAGAGACAGTATTCATTTAGAAGGCTGGGAGAAATCGTCATCTAAAATATAAGCAAGTCTATATTTTCATGAAAGCTTGATGTCCTTATTTAAGGAAATCTCTTTTTGTTGCAGCGACAGTAGCAGTTCACAGCCTGCTGTGCTCTACTGAAATCTTCACATCAGTAGCAATAGAGATGATAGCATGAATGCTTTTCTCCCCAGGTGCTGAGGAAGTCTTGCTGCTCGCTAGAAGAACTGACTTGAGGAGGATTTCCCTGGACACGCCGGATTTCACTGACATTATTCTGCAGATAGACAACATCAGACACGCAATTGCCATTGACTATGACCCTGTGGAAGGCTACATCTACTGGACTGATGACGATGTCCGGGCAATTCGTCGGGCCTATCTTGATGGTTCTGGAGCCCAGACTCTGGTGACCACGGAGATCAACCATCCAGATGGGATTGCTGTGGATTGGGTGGCCAGGAACCTGTACTGGACTGACACTGGCACAGACCGCATTGAAGTGACCCGGCTGAATGGGACGTCAAGGAAGATACTTATCTCAGAAAATCTGGATGAACCTCGAGCCATAGTGCTCAATCCTGTAATGGGGTAAGTGTTGTGTTTAGTGAGAGCCCTGTGGTAGGTCTTGGGATCCAGTTTATGGTCTCCTGAAACTGAAAACATGCAAATTGCAGGATGATGTGTGTACCGTTTGTCAGATATTCAGGAAATGACTGACTTGGTTTATCCCTTTAATAAGTGTGTTCATAAAAGGTGACTTCTAAATATAGTGAACCTATACATGGGGTGTTTGGTTGAATTTTCTTTTCTCTGCATCTTCAGTGTTAGCCTAACTATGAAAGAATTGGGCCACTGCATATTTTCAGTAGTTTAATTCATTTACTGCTCAAACTTTATATTATCTTCACTGATTACAGTTTGAGTTGGCTTGATTGCTGCTGTTGGGGAAGCAGCAAGCAAATTCTTTCAAAAGCAGCACAGACCTTAACTCTTGTCTTGCTTGTTGCATGCATTAACTGTTCCCCCGGGGTTTTTTTGTTTGTTTGTTTTTTTTACAGCTACATGTATTGGACAGACTGGGGTGAAAGTCCAAAGATAGAGTGTGCTTATTTGGATGGCTCAGAAAGGCGAGTTCTGGTGAATACATCCCTTGGGTGGCCTAATGGCTTGGCACTGGATCTTGAAAAAAACAAGCTTTACTGGGGAGATGCAAAAACAGATAAAATTGAGGTGAGTAACACTGCCATACTTGGGTGCATTTGTAGAAAACAAGTGCCGTTCTCATATGCAGCTTTGTCTTGGGTACATTTAGCTATTTTTGGAGGAGTCTGTTTCATTAATATTAAAACGGTGTTTAGCATAACAAGACATATTTGAGAAGAAAGGAAGTACATTCATGTGGTTCAGAAAATTTCTGCAAGAAATGGTATGTTTGTTATGTCTACATTGCTTCAAGTGTAATTTAATTGCTTGAAATCTTGGGTTTTACCTGAGGCTTTTGCAACAAATTGGGACACAGGTAAAATTTGTTTAAAAGATATTCTGGCTTGTTTGTGGTGCTTGGAACTGCTATCTAAAATTGCGGGATGCAAAAGACAGTGCAAGGTTCATGTACAGGAACCAGTGGATATGGAGGCCCTGGAAAGCCATATTTCAGGATGTTATTGATCATGTGGTGTCCAGATTTGTGGACAAGAAGTAATTTTCAATGTACCTACTGCTTTGAAAACAATATAGGCAGTCCACACCTGAATTGGAGGAGGGAAATTTCTACCTTGGTCATGGCTCGTGAAACCAATTGTGGTTTAATGTTGTTTGGGATAGTAGCATATGCATCATCTTTTTGATAAATAATTTAGATAAATAGATTTTGAGGAATGACTGCTTTCTAAAGATTTCGCCATCAGGAAGAGAGGAAACTAGACTGTCTACTAGCGCCAGGAATTTAACTTCAGTGTTTGACAGTAGCTAAGACTGTGTTTGACAACTGCCAGGGAGATCCTGTCTCCCCTTACCTTTCAGCTTGCAGGACAGGGGAACATTCCAGATGCCACCTTATATAGCTGGGGCAAAAGTTGTGCCTTGTGTTTCACAGGGTTAAGCAATCTGTTCAGTCTGTCTCACTTCGCTGTCAGGCAGCAAATCCAGCAATGCTGCTTGGTTTGATGTCAAAGTCTAGGAAAACCAGAGAAACCAATGTAAGGGCTTTTGATTCACCTAGTTTTTCTTTTGTGCTACTCTACTGGCTCTAATACGCACCAAACCTCACTGTGTGTCATTTGAGGTGGGGCATTTCCAGTTTCACTTGCTGCTGGAGTCTTTCGGCATAAACTCATTTTCCCATGCGTGTATCTTGCTGCCAAGAACATGCCATTTTAGTAGGAGCCACTGTTGCAGTGATTTGTTCTGTGGGGATTCATGTATGTATGTTGCATCCGCAGTTTGTTAGAAACAAAAATCAGCTGACTTTGAGGATACATATTTCTGTTTTATACTATAGTTGACCTGGCTGAGTATTGGGATTTTCTTTTTTCCCAATAGACATCTAAAACTACCTTGAAGCATGTTACTGGGTAAATTTCGTTTCTGTTATAATCTAAAACCAGCATAAATGGGATGGTAGATAGTAAGCTCTAAGTATTTTGTAGCTCATTAGGTAGCAAAAGAGAAAAAAAAAAAGCTGATGATGTTTCGGGTGGTTTACTCTTTTGCTGCACTGCAAGGAGGGAGTTCTTGCTTCTTCTTAAACGATGTTCAGATTCATACTGAGTGCTCCTGAAGAAGGAAGCCTTCAATCAAGTATTTTGCCCCTACACAGTTCAGAATGTTGCACTCAGCAGCTCCATTCTACTGCAGAAGGCAAAGAAGGTACTGCCTTCTCTGTGCTCAACATGGGATCCCAAATTCCTGTTAGATGGTAATTGAGAATTGCTTGTATGACATGGCGTGCCTTCAACTGCTTTCTGCATAGAACAAAACACAAGAGCCAGTATAGCTTATGCATATTTGTGTGTATGTCTGCTTGGTATTCTGCTCTGGTTTCTGGTATTTTAGATCTGCAGGGAGTCATCTTACTCTCACTGGGAAGGCCTGTTAGAATTTAAAGTTCTTAAACAGTGAATGAACTTTGTACAGCTTGGAAATTTGATAGGCTGAAGGCATCTGTCCTGTTTTTCCTGGACCTCAGGTTTGAAATGTCCTGTGGATACCCCTGGGTGGGTTGGTTGGTTGGTTTCAGGGGTGGTTTTGTTCAGTTCTGGTAACACACTGTGACATTACTTTTGAGTGTGCTCTTCCCTAGTTAGAAAATAATCTCTGCAGAGCTGTTGAGGGTGCACCAAGCATCGCCCTGTACCAGGGGACTGTGTTTTATGTGTGCATGGAGAGCTTCACAGGTGGAAACAGCAGTTACCCTTTCCTGTCAAAACCCCTTTGCTAACCCTCCCGTCTGCAGCATTCAGCTGCAACACGAAGGGCCCAGTCACTTTGCAAGCAGTTTGCATCCAGAAGAAACCACTTGGCAAGGCTTGTCAAAATTTTGCGTGACAGGAGCGTATGGGGCTTTCGCTGCAAATTTGGCACCCTGTGGTAACATTGTTCCCAGGTTTTAAGTTTATTTTTTTAATTACTTTGACAAAGAGAATGGCAAATAGAAAAGAGATAGCAAATTTTGTGTCACATCTGTCAAAATCATGTGTTTTGTCCACACAGCTTCAGCTACAAGTAAAGGGCATGGATTAATCCAACTGAACTTTGGATTTTACTGACAAGGAAAAGTTACTTTCCAGGAACAAACAGCAGATTAATAAGGATTACAGGGTTCCAGCAGAGAGAGAAGCAAAGGCCTGCATGTATAGTTTCCTAATTCTTCTTTAAAAAAAATATGTGGCAAGCCAGGTTTTTCCCATGTATTATTTCTTCAGTATTTGCTTAAAGTGCCTAAGGTATAGTTGCATAATGAGCAATTATGAAATTTTCAGCTGCCTGTCATTACATAAGCATTTTAGTTGAGCTTGTGCAATATTCTTGGAATAAGTATTCGGCAGACTATCCGTTCTGGCAGATTCCCTCATCCCCCTCTTCCCGTGCCCCTCTGTTGACAAATGCCCTTCATTTGCTTTTCTTTGTGGGAGATTCATAATCACATACACAATAAAGTATCACATACAGTAAGTCTTTGCAAGCTTATAGGGTGTTTTGAGTTTAAAGTGCAAGTCAGCACCAGATGACGATCATGGAGCTCACCAAAATTTCTTTCCAAGGTGCAGTTGTGTGGGCTGCCCCTTGAATTTTCAGGAAACAAGCTTTATAGTTAGTGTGTTGTTGATCACATTCTGCATAAATAATGTAAAAGGATATTTGGAACAATTTGCAACTTAAATATAGGAGTAGGATTTGTAGAAGTCAGTTGTACTAGGGAGAAAAGATAATGATTAAACTAACTAAAGGCTGCTTTTTCTAAACAAGTCCAAGTATACTTCACATATTGCACTTTATTTTCCAGTTATTTGACCTAAAAGATGCAGTATTAAGTTTATACATGAGACATTTTCCCACAACTGATACATTTTTGTTTGTATGTTTCATTTTTCAGCAAAGGATTAAAAAAAACTTATGTATTGTAATAAACTACTTGGAAGATATTCTGGACTGGTTTACTGAAACAAGCAGATCTTACAGGGAAAACAACTAATTTAAAGTTACTGCCACATGCTAATTAGCTGTAAAAATCTCAAAGCATTGTTTTTCTATAAATATAAATGCATTTCAGTATATAAGTATAAATGTAATTCATACTTACATTAATGTAAATAATTCCCGCACTGCATATTTATATTAATATATGAGAAAGGAAAAGTTAAATGGATATAGAAATAAGGAATGCATGATCCTCCTAATTGAAAGAAGAGATCTGCAATCTTAGATCAGTCTGAACAGGCAGATGCATTAATATAATCACTTAGATATGTAGTAGTGAGGGAGCCTTCATTTCAGTGGGGTTTTTTTGGAACTTTTCAGTGACATTTGATTCAATTCAATTTAAAACTGTGGCAAAGAAATGTTATTAATTGAAGCTTACGCTGTGGTCCTTAGATGAATGATATATGTATCTCCTATACTTTTTACTACATCCTGTATTTTTTACTTCTGATAAATTAGTAAATTACATCCTTTCCAGCTGCAATTGCTACATATCTGAAGTGATATGCATCACATATGTTGACATACAATACGTTAATGTTGAATAGCACATGTCAGAATTGGGCTGGCAAACCTTGTGTTCGTCCCTGCAGTTAGTATAGCTCTGTTCAGCTCCTTTGGATGCTAGTTGTTCTTCCACTTCTAGTTTTTCTGTTTGCAATAATGCACTGCTGTTCTGAGTGGCACTAAGCTGTGTTGTTGGGGAGTGACATGTGTGCATGTTTGTGGCTGTTGGGTATATTTTTTTGCTGGGGATTGTCTGTGTGGTTTCTGAGCATTATGTACCACTGTGTTTTTATTAATATGAAGTAGCTGTTAGGCCTCTGTGTTGCTCTGCAATAGCTTGAGGAACCAGCAAGCATGAATGCTGTCGGGGCTGGATGGGGATTTTTTTGTTTCATTCGCAGGGAGCTGCTCAGCAAACTTTATCACATGAGAGCTCTGTTTGTAGCAGTGTCAAAAGGCCTGGTGTATAACCAGATGTATAATCTTTTAAGCTTCTGGAGGGGTATAATCTGTACTGGTGAGCTTGGAACCAAATTTACACCTGGAGCCACACAGCCATTGTAGAATGGGTAGGAGGAGTGATTTGGAGGAAGGACTACCTTAAAGTGTTGTTACAGGGTTCTTTTCTTATGGAAAGCGTGATAAAGTACTGGAATTGTCTGCCCAGGGAGGTGGTGGAGTCACCATCCCTGGATGTGTTTAAAAAAGGACTGGATGTAGCACTCAGTGTCATGGTCTAGTTGAGGTATTGGGGAATGGGTTGGACTCGATGATCTAGAAGGTATTATCCAACCTAATCATTCTGTGTGAATTCTGTGACAGTTCTTAGTTCTTATTAGGACTGATGACAAATCAGTTACGTTTGCTTTTCCCAAAGGGACTTTGCTGGGATGGAACATAGACTTTCTGGGAGGGAAGAGAGCTGTATCTTTGACTGAAACAAATTCTAGTTCTACAAAATTGTAAGGCCTCACAGGGGTGTGCACCTGTAGGAAGAAGAAGGAAACTTGGCAGCCAGGGGAGGAGGATCTTCATTCTATCGTGTTTAAGAATCCCCACTCTCTCATCTGCCTGTTGGCTGTGTTCTGCTTGCAGCACCAGACTCATCACCAGATTGGGGTCAGGAATAATCACCTCAGTACAGACTCCCAGGGATGTTAGTGGAGTCTCAACTTCCTCTGCAATGAAGACTTTTCTGCTCATGCCCATTTGGAATGATCATTCCTGACTAATTTGCTATATTAGAAATGATGTTGCAGTTTGTGCAGCCTTGTACACACCAGTCTGTAGTGTGGAACAGACTGCTGAGATGACGTGCAATGATCTGTAATGTTCAGCAGGTGAGACTGGTGAATGATTTCAGATCTTAATGGCTTTTAGTGAATTTAAACTCTTCTGAGTCTGTTGCATGTTTCTGAGCCCTGAACTGTCGTTCAGGATTTCCTGATGTGCTACTGCGTCTTTCTGGAACACAGAAATATAGCCAGCCTCTACCTGCCAACAAACAATGCACATATCCTGTTCAGGAGCATAGAGCCTTCTTGCTCCACTCTTCTAATTACAAAATCAGTTTGTCTTTGTTTTGCTTAATTAGGCATTTTAATATGTTATACCTTGCACCACATGAGCTTTGTTTACTTCTAAGAGGACTTTGCCAAGTGTCGAAGCTGTTGAAGAAAGTCAGATCCAGTTTCACAGAATGTTTTAGATCAGAACAGAAAGGTCACACTTTTCTCCTCTAAGCTAAGTAGAAAGGAAGTGTTCACAGAGTAGAGAGAGACTTATTGACTGAAGGGAAGAAGATAAACTTATGAAGGTGAATTTCTTCTTGTCCTTTTTCAGTATTAGCTGCCAGATGAACTTGTATCTGAGCCCTCAGAAAACGAAAGGTATGACACTGTTGAAGAAGAAAGTGTTTATTTTAAGAACACACCCCAGCTATGGCTGGTTCCATCCTGTGTTCAGTAGTGCTCTTGGAGATACATAAAACTTTCTATTCTTCAGCAAATATTTCTTGAGAAATTTCTTTTCTGGTGTTCTGGAAGGGATAGCATGGTGTGGGATGGTGGAGTGCCTCTGGAGGTGAATGATGGCCTAGCCTCAATTAGTCTGGTCTTTATCACCTTTTGGCTGAAATGCAGCAGCCCAGTTGACAGGAGCATGGAGGCTTCAGTCCTCAAGGTATGTACCATGTCTCCTTGGCAGCATGAGGTGCCATGAGTACATTCTTAATTCTTTAAGCTGAGATTTCCCAGATAACTAACTACAAATCAAATTCAAAATGCCGGTTCTTTTCTTCACAGCCTAGGCCATACATATGGAAAAGGCAGCTACGTGTCTGAAGGGAAGATTGTTGTCTGGGCTACTGTTGAGCATAAATGGATTTTCCACAATAAAGGCGAATCTTTCCTTTAGTAAGAGAATTTTTTCTTAGAGGTTGTGCTGAGATACTGGATTAGCCTTCTCTCTTTCCCCCTTCCCCAGTTTTTAGGAACTGAAAAACATCAAGGAGTTCTGTTTCTCTTTTCCAAGTGCAGGGTTTGTATTAGCTGACCTTGCCTTCAGCATCGTAAGTAACCAGAAATTCTCATCTGTAAAGAAGTAGAGCAAAACCAGCCCTGCAGCAAAACCCCATTGTGTAGAAGCAGTTGCAGCAGGGAGTTCTTGTCCCACCTAGATGATACAGGAGATGCTGTGGCCTGTGTTAGTCATGTCACTTAGGGCACTAGTAGAAAACTTTCAAATAATGTTTTGATTGAACGAGATCCCTCCATAGGATGGTTTTGATCAGAGATTCTCTTAAACTTTTATATGCCCTGCTTGGTACTGTATCAAATAGCTTCACAGTGGAAAAATACGCAGTTTAAATACTGCCAGTTTAAATACTCCTTTGAGTCTTTCCACACTCAAATTTCTACCAGTATGAACTTACATTAATCTGTAACAATTTGTGATTTATTAGAGCTGCTGTGTTGCCATAAAAATCTGTAAATCTTGTGTAATTATCCGGGAACTCTTTTGTCTTGTACTACTCTTTTAAAGGGACAACTTAAAAAAGAAACAACTGACAGGCAGCTTCTAAATTTAGTCTTTGTGGAGTGCTCAGAAATTACTTCTGTATGTGCAGCTTTTGCCATATTTATCGAGAGGAAATCCTGAGGATGTATTAAACTACAAAGTTGAAGAATTATTTGAGTTTTACATGTTTGGGGCTCTCCTTTCTCCCTGAAGAATTATTTTAGGCTATCTGATATCAAATCACCCTTTTCCTCTTGCTAGGGAGAGAATTCTGCTTTGCTTCCATTGCTGGGGTCAGCTTCCTGTATTTAAAAGAGGGATTTTGTATGTAGTGGTACAAAGGCTTCTGTACCTGTGAAGTGTGGAAATGAGCCTCCCCTTTAAGAGGACCTGATGTATATTCTAGCACAGAGCAAGTATGTGTTTTTCCAATTGCTGAGAAAAAGTTGGCTTCTATGGAAGTTGAGTAACTTTGCTTTCGTCAGACTAGCAGGTTGGATAGTTGAGAGAGGTTTTAACTTGGTAACCACCTTGAAGTTACTTGCTGTATTGTTTGCCATATAATAGCTATGAGTGATTTCCTTTAAATACTGTTACCTTTTATGATTTCATTTTTTTACTTTCTTCTGTATTTTCCCAAGAAAAATGCTGAATTTGCCATAGAACTTACCTCTAACCTAGAGGGAAGGTGATTTTTGCTGCTATGGAGTTGTGGTCCCATGAATACTGTCTTGTAGCAGTGTTGCAAGAGACTTGTTTCTCTGATGTTTTGAAGATAGTTGTGCCAATATGCACAGTTTGTCACCATAGTTAGGAAACTAACTTTTCACTGGGAAAAAGTCCTCCCCCTGCTCTTGTTTGAACCCTTTCTTGGCATTTAGTGACCTTAGGTGTGAACTTCTTAAATGAAGAATACATAGTTTTTGCCACAAACACAAATTCCAGCCTCCTATTTCAGGGTTTTTTTGTCATTTTCTTAAGGCCATCTGCATTAGTGATGGTATTTCACACCACCACAGAACATCAAATTGGAATGTTCCAGCTAGATTGTCTTGAGCAGTGCTGGGAGGGCGGGAGATGGTACCACAGGTACCTATCAGCACAAATTTCTGCAATTTTTGCTTGTGAAACATGTGAAATGTGGATGCTGTAAGAAACAGGAAACTTGGCGTGCTGGGCTGGGCTGGTGAGGTTCCCATGTTTCTGAAGAACTCACTACAGATAAAGGTGTGGAACTTGCTTTTCATGCCACATCTTATTAGTGAAATTTTGAAAGCTGTCAGTGCCATTTTTAGACTCGCATCATCCAGGCCTAACGAGAGAGAAATCTAACAGACATACATGACAGCCACCACCAGCCTACCCTGCTTCTCCCAAGATTGCCTGCAGTGGTGGGAAATTTTTCTGATAAATGTCGGTAGTCTAGATGAGACCAAAGGTTTTTGTGTCTATTTATCCTTTCTAAAAATTCTTCAGTGCACTGATGGGATAGCAGTCACTCAAAGGAAGACTTCCTTTGCTTGGCTTGATTGACCAGAGTCATTCTGTGGGAAAGGATGCTAACTTATTCTAAACTGAAGGTGACCCTGGCCTTTTTGTGAGCAATAAAGACATAATAGAGGCCCAGTTAGGGTTCAGCGGAACCCCCACAGCCATCTGCACACTTCATTGGCAGAAGTGGCTTTCACTTGAACTTGCATTTGACAAGTGTTTTCTGTCTCTTTCTCATTCAGAAGAGTCCTTCAAAGCCAAGTAATTGAAATGCTTTCACCCCTCACTCCTTTTTCTCCTTCCCCCAGACTTGCTTAAATTGCAGGGCAACTGGCATTCAGTGTTAAATGAGGAAAAATGCATCCACTTCCAAAGCTCGCACTTTCTTTCCTTTCCCATAGGGAAGTTTCTAAATAAAAACTCACCCTCTTTTCCACACTTTCCAGCACCAGCTTAATAAAGGAAAAGGTGGGGGGGGGGGG